>CM060889.1:3477500-4175000 GCA_030762935.1 Hymenopus coronatus | reverse complement strand
TACTCAGGGCCAGAAACAAGGCTTGATCTAAAATTCAAATTTTGATCCTAAGCTAATCTTTTTAGTGGGTTCTAGGTAATTTTGCAATTGGCTGGCAGTCGGTACAGCACCTGCTTGCTGTGAGAGCGGTCCCGGCTTCGATTCCCTACTGGAGTTGTTAATGTTTCTTTAGCTAAGAATATTCCCTATCCTTCTGGAATATTAGTGTGCGGGTGTGTGTGTGTGTGTGTAGATAAGTATAAAACCAACGACAACAGAATAGTTCAGTGTTCCAAAGGTGAAAGCCGCTGATAGGACCATGCAGTTAAAGGCGAAGTAAACATATAACAATAATAAGAAATACGTGATGTGATAATTCACTTGATTTCTCTAGCTGTTTTGCCAACATACTTCTTACAAAACATCACACTCCTTTCTACTCCATGCTAATAGAGATAATTATCAACAGAATGATCTTATTCATTAATTCTTATAAATAGAACGAATCTAAGGGTATATAATTATGTATTGCTATTGCGATAGTCAAATGTTTTAAAAACTGTCGCTATGGAATTGTCATTGAAACTCGCTTAATTTCGTGGCCAGGAGTAAAACTAAAGAAACATGGACGACCAATAACGAGGAAAATCTCGAAAATGATTAACTGCAAAAATGTAAAGGACATAAATTGTGTGATTTAACGAGATTTACATATTTTGTGTAGTAAGTTTTTGTCTATCTCTTACAGTGTCCACTTATGCAAAAGTCATTCAAAATGAACAGGACTTCAGAGAGTATCGCCAGGAAATTCAAGATATGCATTTTATCTGTTATGTAAATATCTTGAGGCGGAAAGTTCTTCCCGGACATCTAATTATTTATCCATATATATTGTAATCTATTTTTATTTGTAGTAATATAATTTAAGATATTTCATTGCTAATATCTAGAACAGAATATATGTAAAGATTCTATCTGTGAACCTGGGGTGTTCCTTTTATAGGAAAAAGCCAGTTTCTCGCAGGCTGCTTTGGAAGAGGCCAAGGCGCTAGGAAATTTACCTTTGTATTGCTTTTGTATTCCTAAAGTCCGTTCAGCACAAGCGGACAAGGGAGGTAACCAAAGATTCTCGATATTTGCCACGTCTATGGGGTGAATGAATTTCATCTAATGGGAAGCCGACAGCTTAGAAACTTCCGGAAAATTAAGAAACCGATGCGAAAACGTTTGGTCAATAAGAAGGTGATTTTAAGGCGCAAAGTTAGGTTTTAAAATCCATATAAATACGGGTGTCCAGAAAACACAGAGTCTTGTTTCTTGTTTCATTCGGTTGTTAAAGTGTGCTCTAGTGCCAACGCAGGAAAACACGGTAAAGAAGATGAAGCAATTGTGCGAGAGCTTAAATCGCTCAACGTGCCGCTCGCGTCTGAGTAAAGAGAATCGCAGAGAAATGTTAACGCCTCACGCGAGTCTCGCGTCGCAAGATTCGCAACACAGTAAAAGCAAAAGAAAGCGACAGATCGACTTAACAAACAGCAAATAAATTGGAGTCAGCAAAAATGTCTCGTGTCGTTTCTGTTCTCCATCCTGAGAAAGACCTTCATATACCCAAGATCGCGGGTTCAAACCCGGCGGAGGACGATGGATTTTTTCGGGCGTAAAAATCCTTAGCATGGCTTCCTTCGGAAGGGAAGTAACGCTGTGGGTCCCATGTCGTAGATTTACGGCACGTAAAAAAGCCTCAAGCCTGATAAGAGAGGCCTCTGAGCAAAATTAAGCGATCTTTCACGCCCAATATAGAATGGGACGCTGAGAACCAAAGCAGTTAAAAAGCGTCCATAAATAACAGGCGATTTCCATTTCTCATCCTGAGAAAGAGCGAGTCTCATGATATTTGAGTCGCTGACACGAGGACACCGCAGTGCCCAGGAGAGAGGGAGACAACAAAAATGTCTCGTGTCGTTTCTGTCTCCATCCCGAGAAAGAGCGAGTCTCGTGATATTTCAGTCGCCGGCACGAGGTCACCGCAGCGCCCAGGAGAGAGGGAGACAACAAAAATGTCTCGTGTCGTTTCTGTTCTCCATCCTGAGAAAGAGCGAGTCTCGTGATATTTCAGTCGCTGACACGAGGTCACCGCAGCGCCCAGGAGAGAGGGAGAGACAACAAAAATGTCTCGTGTCGTTTCTGTCTCCATCCCGAGAAAGAGCGAGTCTCGTGATATTTCAGTCGCCGGCACGAGGTCACCGCAGCGCCCAGGAGAGAGGGAGAGACAACAAAAATGTCTCGTGTCGTTTCTGTTCTCCATCCTGAGAAAGAGCGAGTCTCGTGATATTTCAGCCGCCGGCACTAGGACACCGCAGCGCCCAGGAGAGCGGGAGAGAGAGCAAAAACGTCTCGTGTCGTTTCTGTTCTCCATCCTGAGAAAGAGCGAGTCTTATGATATTTGAGTCGCTGACACGAGAACACCGCAGCGCCCAGGAGAGAGGGAGAGACAACAAAAATGTCTCGTGTAGTTTCTGTTCTCCATCCTGAGAAAGAGCGAGCCTCAAGATATTTCAGTCTCTGACACGAGGACACCGCAGCGTCCAGGAGAGAGGGAGAGACAACAAAAGTGTCTAGTGTCGTTTCTGTTCTCCATCCTGAGAAAGAGCGAGCCTCGTGATATTTCAGTCGCTGACACGAGGACACCGCAGCGTCCAGGAGAGAGGGAGAGACAACAAAAATGTCTCGTGTAGTTTCTGTTCTCCATCCTGAGAAAGAGCGAGCCTCAAGATATTTCAGCCGCTGACACGAGGACACCGCAGCGCCCAGGAGAGCGGGAGAGAGAGCAAAAACGTCTCGTGTCGTTTCTGTTCTCCATCCTGAGAAAGAGCGAGTCTCGTGATATTTCAGTCGCCGGCACGAGGACACCGCAGCGCCCAGGAGAGAGGGAGACAACAAAAATGTCTGGTGTCGTTTCTGTCTCCATCCTGAGAAAGAGAGAATCTCGTGATATTTCAGCCGCCGGCACGAGAACACCGCAACGCCCAGGAGAGTGGGAGAGAGACAACATAAATGTCTCGTGTCGTTTCTGTCTCCATCCTGAGAAAGAGAGAATCTCGTGATATTTCAGCCGCCGGCACGAGAACACCGCAACGCCCAGGAGAGTGGGAGAGACAACAAAAGTGTCTAGTGTCGTTTCTGTCTCCATCCTGAGAAAGAGCGAGTCTCATGATATTTCAGTCGCTGACACGAGGTCACCGCAGCGCCCAGGAGAGAGGGAGAGACAACTAAAATGTCTGGTGTCGTTTCTGTCTCCATCCTGAGAAAGAGCGAATCTCGTGATATTTCAGTCGCCGGCTCGAGAACACCGCAACGCCCAGGAGAGAGGGAGAGACAACAAAAATGTCTCGTGTCGTTTCTGTTCTCCATCCCGAGAAAGAGCGAGTCTCGTGATATTTCAGTCGCCGGCATGAGGACACCGCAGCGCCCAGCAGAGGGAGAGACAACAAAAATGTCTCGTGTCGTTTCTGTTCTCCATCCTGAGAAAGAGCGAGTCTCGTGATATTTCAGTCGCTGACACGAGGTCACCGCAGCGCCCAGGAGAGATGGAGAGACAACAAAAGTGTCTAGTGTCGTTTCTGTTCTCCATCCTGAGAAAGAGCGAGTCTCGTGATATTTCAGCCTCTGACACGAGGACACCGCAGCGCCCAGGAGAGAGGGAGAGACAACAAAAATGTCTCGTGTCGTTTCTGTTCTCCATCCCGAGAAAGAGCGAGTCTCATGATATTTCAGCCGTCGACACGAGGACACCGCAGCGCCCAGCAGAGGGAGAGACAACAAAAATGTCTCGTGTCGTTTCTGTTCTCCATCCTGAGAAAGAGCGAGTCTCGTGATATTTCAGTCGCTGACACGAGGTCACCGCAGCGCCCAGGAGAGATGGAGAGACAACAAAAATGTCTGGTGTCGTTTCTGTTCTCCATCCTGAGAAAGAGCGAATCCCGTGATATTTCAGTCGCCGGCACGAGGACAGATCAGTGTCCTGGAGAAAGGAAGAGACAGCAAAAGGAGGGAGACGACGGAGAACTCACCAGTGCAGGTACGTGGTGCAAAATCCTCGTGTCACGTCCTTAAGAGATACTAAATTTAAATACCAAGTTTTATATTTTATATTTACTTACGGTTTTAAGCTATGGTGTCCACAGACACAAACATTCTCACTAACACACATTGGCCATTTTCTAAAATGCTTTTCATACATTTCCGTGAAATTTCGGTATCGAATTTTTGGGTGCAATACAACATCTATGCCTACTGTGTACACTGTGAATTCGTACTAGAGAAATAAAAAAAAAATTGCATTTGTGAATAAACTTTAATGGGAAAACGCGAACAGTTTGTCCTCGGTAATTTGTATCACAGCATGTTTTGATCTAGCATGTGAGTTCAGCCCCGTGTTTTTCGTATTTCCTTTGCGAGGGTGACACTAAGATTTTTGATGGCCATAATCATTTTGTTTTATTTTGTGTATTTGTTTCGTTAAAAGACGCTGTAATAACGGAGATTTCTTCAACCTCTATAGTTTGTTGTACTCAATTATTTACAATAGTAACTTATTATTTTCCAATTGATTGAGCTAAATCTAACAGTTCTAAAACGCACGAATCACTTTAATTTCCGTTAATTCCGTTAAAATAATATTTATCTTCTTCATTTATTTATGTCATCTTCATCTACTTATCATTAGGTTTGTATTATTCTTATAAAAAGACATTATCTTTCCTTAATATTGTTGTTGACTTTTTCCTTTATTTCAATCACCTTTCTCCTTTCATATCTAAGTATTTTACACTTATTAAAAACCTCACTTTAAACTTCGATAAATTATTGACCTTTAAATATTGATAGATCGCATTCAGTTTTGTTAATAATTCTTATTAGTATTAAATAAATACATGTTCCTGGACTTTGAAACTTTCTAACTTTTTTCCCGAGCAATTGACGGAGTATTTTTTATGAAAGACGATTTATTTTCAGCATTTCACTATATCACATCATACCATCCTTAGAACTGATTTTGCAGGCTAATTTTATTATTTATTTATTTATTTTTTAAGATTTTCCATTAATTTTCACAGCCAAACACATTAACGTCAACGTTTGCTTTGTTTACTTCCTTATGCAAAATTTCAACAGAAATGATACCTTAATTAGTTCAATAGAAAAATTGTCAACCGGAAGTGATACCATATTTCTAGAAAAAAAAAAAAAAAAACTTGGTCATATCGCATTTGAGAAACAATTGCCGGTATTTTGCGCGTTAAACTACAGAATTACTTAACTTAAGTTTTTTTCAGTTTTATATTATTACACATCCACATATATAGTTCCAAACAATGGACAGGCAATGGCTTTGGTTAAAAATAAATCCGTGCCTAGCCGGGAATCCAACAGGGTTCTCTGAATGAGAAGCCAGAATACTCACCACTCTCTCATGGTGATTCATATGTTTTAGTTTTTGTTGTTTTTACAAATTCCAGCTATTTTCTAATGTTCTGCGAGTTAATTTCTGTGCATTTTGTTTGCCTTTCTCTAATAATGTATTTATCAACATTTTTATGTTCATCCAAAAGTAGTATCAAGTTGTATTAACTAGAGCATCGGTTCAAGGTCCATGGGTTCGAGTCCCGTAACCCCATTCCCCTTGATGATCGATTGGTTGGATAGCGGTTGGAGTAGGGGTGAATACAATATGATTGTTTTTCCAATAGGATATGTATATTTATATCAAGTATTACGTGTTCGATTCTGTACGGAGGCACTCACGGTTGTTGCTTGAGGGTTTGGAGGTATGAGCGTGTGAGAGATGAGCGATGAGAGGTATGCAGTATCTGCATGTGTTTATTGCGTGATTTTGGTTGTAGGTGTGTGGGTGCAAATAAATTACTAATGCAACAAGTTCGAGTCTGATTGGCTGAAACAGTCATGCAAGAGAGCAGGTTCCGGGAAGTCTCTAGTCACTAGCACCCGGTAAAACCGTGAGACAGAGTGGCACTCTGAAGGGTTGTGTGTATGTAAATAAATTACTAATGCAACGAGTTGTCTGAACAGGATCTGTCTTGCAAGAGAGCATGTTCTGGTAAGTTACTAGTAGCTGGCGCTTGGAAAAAGAGTGAGACAGCATGTGTCTCTGAGTGTATATAAGAGGATGGCCAGCTCCTCGGGAGTTAGATCTGTAG
Organism: Hymenopus coronatus; assembly: GCA_030762935.1. Classification (NCBI taxonomy): domain Eukaryota; kingdom Metazoa; phylum Arthropoda; class Insecta; order Mantodea; family Hymenopodidae; genus Hymenopus; species Hymenopus coronatus. The sequence continues at coordinate 4,168,803 of CM060889.1, read as the reverse complement.
TGAAGTGCACTGGAAGTTGATTAAACGACTGAACTGGAATTGTGGGAGCTCATAATGGCCGATTACCAGAAGTCATACAACGGGAAGATGCATGCGACTGTATTCAGCAGGCTTTATTGCCACAAGCAGTTTACAAGTGCATTCCCGTGCTGTAACATTTATCATATATATAACAATTGATGTTTGTATTAGTCAATTTCGATGTAGCACCAGCAGTCATGTATCATTTATTTGAGTATATGTTGCAGAGTGAATTGGAGCTGGATGCTGAGAGACAAGATGTGGATGAAGTAGATAAGAGCACTTCTAAACCATAAGTTGAGAGTACAGGATATTCCCAGAAGCTTGCTAAAGGTGAGAAGTGAGTATAGACTTTGCTTTTTTAATTGCTAGCTATTAAACTCATTAGTTTTTTTTTTTTTTTTTTTTTTTTTTTTTTAGGAGGTGGATCCATACAGCAGGATGAATATTAATATATGTTTCCATTTGTGTATTGAAGGCGCATGAGTGTGAGAGACCACGTGAATGCTGATGTATACATGTAAGTAGTGGATATGCTCACTTCTAAGATTACTTGTTCTAACCTTGTAGGTCAGGAAAGAGGGAGAAGAAAGCGGAGAGGAAGAAGAATCCATACGAGGATATGCTCCTTTTCAACCTAGAATCACTTGCAGCAAAAGAAGCAGCCAATTGATGAGCATCCACTGTGCCGAACATAGTGAACATGCACGCAATACCATTATATTTATGAATAATGAAATCAAATTCTCTTATACATGTTTAATCGAGCATAACATTACGCTAAGTGGCTGTGAAATGAGTGAACTAAAAAGACTCAAACTATATATTGAAAGACGCTTAACATGCTTGTATGATGTAAATGTATCAAGATATTCATATTATGCTGGAAGCAGGAGTGGGAGAAGGAAAATTATGGAAAAGTATACAGCAAGAATAATATAGTTTATGCATAATCATATTTTATTTATTTACATCATTTTAGTACATCTAAATTGCTACGAATCAAATTACATTCTGAACAACATGTGAAAGAGGTTTATATGTAAATACGTTGTCATGTAGAATAAGACAAAACAGTGTTTCTGAACTGGAATATTAGCAGATGTTTGAATCTAATGTTGATGGTTCCAGTGACAGCCTCTTAAGGCAAATGGGAGCAATCGATGACAAATAGTTGCGCATACTAAAGCAATATTTTCTCTTCAGGAGGGGATAATTATCCTTCCCATAATATTAGCGTTGGAATCTCGAATACATCTCATACAAAGATGCAAATTTTAAATTTCCAAAATCTAAATTCATGTCATGATAGGCATAACACCCGCCTTTGAGGTAGTTTTAGATTAGTAGTCTTTCATAGCAGTATTTAATCATGCAGTCTGGGCATCAATCATGACAAAACGAGGCTTTTCGAGTTTGGAGGTTGTTGCAACATTCCAAGCGAATGATTTAGTCTGAGGAACTGCAGGTTGGGTATGAAGATCCATGGTTTGAAATGTAGAGGTTTATCAGCCTTGATAAGTTTTAGAATGTCTATCTTCTCAGAGTCGGTAAGGCGAATGACAGGTATTCTCCATTCTATTCTTGTCAATTTTAGAATTGGCGATTCTGCTCCCTCATGGTGAAGACAATTCTTGGAATCCTTTGATCGAATGAGAAACAATTCAATTTGCTATTTAGAATGAGTTCCTTGTGATAATCTGAAAAACCTAGAAGCATCGACAGATCAACTATGGCGTTGAATGCCCCATTTGTATCATTCACAATAACCGCATGTTCTTGCGGATACGTCCATCCTGCATTGCACAGGCGAAGCGTGTCTATTGGATTGAGGATTGCAAAGTTGCGCATTGTTGTTGAGATTCCAGGATTTCTAGCTCTGTCAATAGTGCACCCATTCAGATCCAAACGAATCCCATCAACATGAATGCCATTTCATAATTGGTGTGTTTTGCAGTTGTCGGCGATCCATTAGCCTTTGTGTGAGATCCCTCTTTGTAAAGATAACTTCTGCTAGGTAGAGTGTATAAATCTTCCACTTGACATGGAATTCTAATACTGTCGTTTGTGTCTGGCGCTGATGTGTTTCATAGAAATATATGTTCCTCCTCTTTAGCAATCTTGTCGTCGAAGACTGGTGCTTCAGTCATATTCAGATATCCATCACTCTATATCCTAATCTCTCGAGGAATCTTCGATTAACTGATATTAACATAACGAAGGTCGGCGAACGAATATGAGCCCATCTACAGAGAGACGATCTATTATAGCATTGACAATGAGATGTAAAATGTATTCCCATTGTGTAGTCGAATACTTATAAGCACGTTCCTGAGATCAATGACTTTACCGTTCTGAACAACTATCCGAAGAGAGATCTGATCAATCAATTCTGTAGATATGACAGGTAATTGTATTGGATTCGATGGCTCTTATAATATGTGATGTCCTGGTGGTACAGATGGAAAAAACTAGTACAGCGAATGTCCGCTTTTACCATCAATGAAAGACCCCATTGCAATAATGCACTCGATTTCAATGATACTCACTTTAAATATGTTCACAAGATTGTTAAATTCATTCAATTCATCCGTCTTGAGAATTCTATCTCCAGCAAATCCTGATAGTGAGCCAAAAGATCCATCTTTTGAAAAATCGATGGTATATGGACATTTAATTTCAGTCTTCATTGCACTATTATTAGGGCGAATGAAGAATACTTAATTTTCCAATCCAAGGTTGCTTTTAATAAGCGAATTTATGTCAGCAATCTCATATGTTCCCTGGGGTATTTCGATTACTCTCGAGACATTATTGAAAACACAATAAAATAGATTGTTACTTGCATCAGCGTTTGGAATAGATTAGAATGTTTCAAAATTTAATAAGGCAACCTCATATTGTCCTGCAGGATCCAAATGTAGAGGAGGCTTTAGGAATGAAGAAATGTTTGTATCAGTTCCACTCACAGCAATTGTGTAGTTCATTTTGAATAACGACTCTCAGCAGCAGACTGTTTTATAAGAGAAATTGAAGGCAGAGATGACCGCAGTTGACACCATTAAAATTGTGATACCTTTGCTCATTATACAGTATCCTAACGCCACCGAGGTAAGTTCAATCTCTGGAGGTCTCAGGTCTCCAAATAAAATGAATATCATCCTCTTTGCAACCCAATGCGTTCTCTAGCGTCAAGGCTCACTACCATTCTCTCTTTCCGCAATGGCTTCGATGGTAGCTTGTCGATCATGTGTATACCCCTAAGCGATATACTTTTAAAAGTTCAATCTCTGGAGAAGGTTTCAGGTCTCCAAATAAAATGAATATCATCCTCTTTGCAACCCAATGCGTACCTTCGTTCTCTGAAGCGTCAAGGCTCACTACCATTCTCTCTTTCCGCAATGGCTTCGATGGTAGCTTGTCGATCATGTGTATACCCCTAAGCGATATACTTTTAAAAGTTTAGCATGACTTTCAATATCAAGACTTCTTAGAGCTTTTGCGGTATAAGTACGGTCCGTTTCCCGAGTTTTCTTTAACATTTATCTACAGCTCCAATTTTATTTAAAGAGATCAGCATTGGACCTAGTTGAGCTCGAACACTAGAGCTCCTCCTCACTCTCCACCTCTTCTTCTTCTTCTTCCTCCCAATACACTTGTCCTTTTACTCCATATTCCTGTTATGTTGAGTAAGCAAGTTGCTTATCAGCAGCCTTCTTCTTATTCACTGCTGGGGCTATCTGGGCAGCTCTTCCAGCAGCAGTACCTAAAGCAGCAATCAGAGTTAAAAATCTTCCCCGCCGCGCCTTCCTTTTCTTCCCCTTTTCTGCTTCTACAGCATCTCCCGCTTCATGATGGTGGTTACAGGTCTCGCAGCAAGTCTCTCTTTCCAATCGGAGTCACCTGATTGAATACGATTCCAAGCCTTCCCTGCAAGAACTCTGTAAGCTGTATTCCTTGAAGCAATGCCCTTATTGGTAGCGTTAGCAATGTCGTGGTCTTTACAAACTTGGTCAAGAGGATTTATGCCAGGATCTTCCCTCTGCAGCTGTTTCCGTACGGTTGTGCCAGGCCACTGTATTTGTAGCCAGGCAAATGACCTTCAAAGGGAGAAACGAATTAGTTATCGAATAAAGTATATTTGCAGGACTTCCTTCATCTCCTATACTTCATTGCACACTAGATCATTATATATATATATATATATATATATATATATATATAGAGAGAGAGAGAGAGAGAGAGAGAGATACACAGCATTTTATACAAATAGTTGCCACGAGCATTAGTTGCTCGAGAAGCAACAGTGTATGTTACCTATTCAAATGTTAGATTTTGAAGGTGATATGAGAAATCATCAACATGGCTATCCCTTTCCTAGGAATGTGAGAGCCTTGATTTTGGGTAGCTCAAATGCAGGCAAAACAAATACATCACTCAATATGCTACTTCACAAGAATGGCCTTGTATAAAAATCTATACATTTATTCAAAGATGGTAACCAGTACACCACGCAGGGGGACAATATATTGCTAAAATTGCGGCAATCAGTGAGAAACGCTAGCAAGCATTTTCACGTCAACATACTGGCGAAGTTGAGTCCATGCTTAAAGGGAACCTTAAGACATGGCATGATAATCTGATAGTCAAATATATTTGAACAGCAATCATGATACTAGCATTGTTATTGGAAATCATTGATTAAAAGCATTATTAGATCCAATTCATGATCATGATGTAGTACATAGAAGGCACATCACCGAATACATCAACTCTGGGACTCAGCCCTTAGACAATCATGGTAACGTGAGATATCAACAAAGAAGCATTACAGAGTTAGCTGACCCTGTTGTAAAACCGATGCTGTAAATAACAGATTCATATCAAGTCAGCTGACAAATACATTTAACGAAACGCGTCAAAATATAAACAAATTTGCACATAAAATATTCCCATTATCAAATGATTTCGAAGCGAAAGTAAGCATTAAGATTCAAGCTATCGAGAACAAAATGCTAAATGTACTGGCAAACACAGTGTATCGGCAATAGTGATCTCACAAATTCAATGAAACAACTAAAGACATCAACTCTTGAATCCGTGGACAATATAAAGAGAGAGCAACTTAGTTTAAAAACGAAACTGAATAATCTCAGTGAGATGTTAAAAAGCGTTGATGTTAATGGATATAGACTCATGGAATTGAAAATGTTTACAGTACACAGCTCTCTAGACTAGAGGAGTCAACTCTTAAGTTGAAAAATGAAATGGAGAACATTACAGGAATGTTGAATACAAATAATGAGAAGCTTAAATGAGAATGGTGAAGCATTGATACTTTCCAATAAAAAAAATCTGATGTGTTCCATTCACATGACTTTCTCTACATCTCTGCAACAAATTATTGTTAAAAAGCTTATGCTTCTATTTTCTTCATTTTAATCGAGAAAAAATAGCAGAAGTAGTCTTATTACTTGCTTCCTTGTAGTAGAAGGGAAACAAGTGAGCACAATAGGCTAAACTGATAACCATAAGCTGGTTGCTATGTGACTGAAGTTCCTTTGTTTTTATGGACAGGAATTTGTATGAGAAAAGTATCATTTTTTCAAAGCTGAAACCAAAAACAAGGAATATCTCAAAAACCATCAACTCCACGAAAAAAATATACATGACATAAATGTTGTGTTTTAATGTGATCTACATTTTTTGTGTGTTAAGTTTTGTCCATCTCTTACGGTTTAGCAGTTATGCAAAATTCCGCAAAATTCATCCAGCATAAAGTAGTCTTCAGAAGCTATTCCTAGAAAATTCAAGATATATCACTTATTTGTCAGGTAAATATCTCTAATATTTGATATTTCAATCAAAATCGTTAGAACCATTTTTAAGTAAATAAAAATTAAAGGGTAACTAGGGTGGGGGATTTTCTTGAAAATCTTCGTGTCGCATCCTTGGAAGATACCACATTTAAATACCAAGTTTCGTATTTAACGGTCTTTTCAGTTTTGAGCTATGCTGTCCAGACACACAGACACACACACATATACATACACACACGCACACACGGACCTTTTTGTAAAAATTCTTTTTTTTTTTTTTATTCAGTGGACCCAAAACATGTATTTCCGGTGAAATCTCGGTATCGAATTTTGGGTGCATTACAATACGTTCTCTACACTATGTACATAGGACGTATAGAGAAAGTAATAATCAAAGTCTATTGACATCTTGCATCAATCATTGCAGAGAATGAGTGCTGATTTAAACATTTTCTCTACATGTATTAAGAATCAATTGGCAGATATGAAAACAGACGTGGATCTTTTCAATTTATCAACGATTCACACGACAAAGGCTTTCGATGCTTTGAGAGCACATAACATGGATGAGTGGATGAGTTATCATTCAACTTAAGGCTCGGCCTAGGGGTAAAGGCATATTCATCCTATCATCAGGCCGCACATTCTACACATTTCTATTAGATGGTGCTCTGTTAGAGTGCACTATAGTCACGTCTGATCTCCTGAATCCAGAAAATGCTCGTAGAGTTCCGCCAGAGATGAGAAGCGCCAATATATCAAACATTGATGTTAAGGTTGAGATCTATCCAGTTGCATTTAAGAGAGATGATTTCCTAACCATCCGCCTGCGGTGCCATTAGTAGTTAAAGCGGGCGTTAAACACTACCAAAAAAAAAAAATTCCTAACCATCACCCCTGCAGCATTTAAAGCAGCTGCAGGTCAGATGTTATGTTTTGGCTGCAATTAAATTGATCACTCAACCTCCCCTATAAATTGGCAGAAACTAGGTCATTTGTATCCAGTTTCAAGATGGAAACTGAAGGTATAAGGCTAAAAGAAGCGGTAGCTCGCCATACAAGGACCACCAGAGAAAAACCGCGTTCTCAAAAAGTGACTAAGCTTGAGACTCAGCGGGTAATGTTTGAAGTTCTCCAACCTGTAACCGAGCCTCTCAAGAATATTTTGAAAGTTAATAATAAACAATATAGTCATAGAGAGAGGGACTCGGCTAATCTGTGTTCTTATCTGAATCAAGTTTGCTCAAAAGATAATGACCTACTATATCTACGGTGTTCGCTTTAAAAATGACACATATATATGCTAGGGAATAAAACGACCCAATGTTAAGGGATAAGAGAATTCATGTAGGAGACGAAATGTATGAAACTACTCCTGGTCTTTATGAATTGATTTTCAAAAACATGCCGCAATTGTCATCATACACGGAGGATGACTTGGTTATCTATACTTACAACCCTTCTTCATAGAAGCGGATTCAAGACTCAATATAATTGAAATCAAATAGAGGGTACAATTATAAAAAGATCATACAACCTCTGCTCCATTCACATCCAGGCTTTGGTCTCAACTGAAAGGAGCATCGTCCTAATAGAGAGCGTGACCACGTTTACTGAACGAATCCTAATAATTTTGTTTAATCACTTAAGATTACTCTTTGCATCAGAAGAGGCTGGGAATAAGTGGCAGTCTGCAGACATCGATGAAATAATAGGAGAGTTGAAATCTTCGATAATTATAGCATGACTAAGCAAGCTATCGCAAAGGAATTGCATGTACCCGCAAGGAGGAACTTTTTACGTCGTGAAATCGTTAGTAAAGGATTGAATGATTTGTTGCAGATAAACTTGGCAGAAGTGATCACTCGCGCAAAACAAAATTAGCAATTCAAGTACATTCTTATTGCAATTAATTTCTATTCCAAAATCGTATATACACATCCTCTGATGAATAAGACAGGTGCTAATGTATCGAAGACTATGGAGAACATATGGAAAGAGCTGGAAACACTACCCAAAAACTTTCAGTCTGATAACGGGAAAGAGTTCTATAATAAATCCTTTAATAAGTTCATGCTCAAATATAACATTAACCACTACAGCACTCTCACCACAGTAAAAGATGCTGCTGTTGAACGTCTGATAAGAATATTGAAGCATGTGATGTATCGGGAATTCCTGATACAAGGATATTACAACTGGGTGCCACTCTTACCAAGGATCTTCTCAAAGTATAATAATACTTACCATTCCACTATCCGAGTGAGACCTATAGATGTCAAGAATAACCATCCTCTGCTAACGGTGTACCGCTGCAATCATGCAAGAAGTGAGAAGAGGAGGGCAAGGGTGTTTCACCCCGGTAATTATGTAAGGATTTCTAAGTATAAAGGACAATTTTACAAGGATTTTACCCCCAACTAGGGTTCAGAGATTTTCCAGGTTGATGGTGTGAAAAACACCGTATCTATCGCTTTTATCATAAAGGACAAAGATGGGAATGTAATTACAGGAAGTTTTTATAGTCATGAATGTCAACTAAATATCCAAATACATATTTAGTGGAGAAGATACTGATACGTCAAGAAGACAAGATACTTGTAAAATGGTATGGATTTCCAGTTTCTGAATGAATTAATCACAATAACTTGGTGTAAGCTATACCATGTTTAAATAAAAATTCATAAATTTGGAATAGAGACTGTTTTTGTATATATAATCATCTCTTCCCTACTCCCATTGCATAATTGTAAACATTACAAGCTTTCAATAACATGCATCCTCACATATCCTTTCTTTAACTCCTCAATAAAAATAACTTCATTCATTAGTTGTTTAACTAAGTTATTTACAAAAGTATATTACAATAGGTGGGTTAAGAAAGGGTTAGTGATCATCACCCACTTTCTCATTCTGATTCTTTATGCTGTAATGACCCCGTGCAAGGGTGGAATAGGATCCATCCAACAAGTTTCTCTTTATCATCTTGTCCATTCAATGCGAACTTATTTGTTTCTATTGTAGAAAATTTGTGTTAGAGACTCTGAAATGTGTTTGTTTTGTATAAAAAGCGTAACTCAGTCTTTTAAACAGTTAAAGTACTTGCCAAAGTCTAAGGACTGCATGGTGATACCCTTAGACTTCATGGTAGTTTGACCATGATACTTGTGTGAGTAGAGTAAATATAGTTTCCTTCTCAAGCCTACATACTCCTGCTCGGCCTCCCCCTCCCCAATTGGTCTTTAAATAAACCAATCACCTTGTTATTATGTATTTATTTATTTATTTATTTCTCTGCAAGTGGGTATCACCCGGTGGAAGAGTTATATGTGTATACAAGATATAAAAAACAATAAATCACAGCTGCCAGTTTATGGCTTAGTTATTTACAACAAACATGAAAACATTTATTTTTCTCTCAATTCAGATTAATTAATTTCATAATAAGAATCACCAACCAATTTAACATTTGTATTTACAACAATATAAAATCACAAACATTTCATTTAAGGAATATTTGCAAAATTTATTCAACATTAATATCAAGATTTTTCCTAAATTACTTCAGAGACAGAGGACAACCCCGAAAGGCTGCTCCAGGCAATTCATTCCAGTCTTTTATGGTTCTATTTACAAAGGAGAACTTTCCCACGTCAGTTCTGTATCTTCTACCCTTAATTTTGAACGGATAATCGTTTCGTGCATAGTAAGTTGGGTTTTCCAGTTTGTCAGTAACGTCCTCCCATGTGTTTAAGCCAGCTTAAGCTTTAAATAAAACGCACAACCTCTGTTCCTAACGCCTAACTTTCAACGGCTCCCATTTTATCTCCTCAGCGTTTGTAGGCCCCTTTTTATGAATTTTATAGCCCTTCTCTGGATCTTTTCTAACGAATTAATTTGATTTACTCTATACGGGTCACAACAAGTTACTCCAAATTCCATGATCGGCCGCACTAAGGACTTGTTGCGATTTCCCTGGATTTTGCACTCCCCTTTTTTAAAATCCTCATTAGGAAGTGCAGTATTTTCCACGCTTTCTTAGATACAGAATTTACCTGCTCGTCCCATCCAGCGTTACTCGCCAAGTAAACTCCCAAGTATTTGCAGCTGTCCACCTGTGGAATTTTTTCCCCACCCATGTGATAGTTTTGCAGAATTTTTTTCCTAGATCTACTAAATGCAATTGACTTATTTTGCCAGCGCTAATTTTCATTTTATTTGCAGCAGCCCAATCACTCATTTCATTTAAATCACCCTGAAGAGCAGTCTGATCTTCAACATTTCTAATTTTATTGTAAATAATGCAATCGTTTGCAAACAATCTTATCTGGCATTTTATATTAACAGATATGTCATTTACAAAAATAAGAAAAAATAGCGGCCCCAGTACTGAGCCTTTGGGTACTCCCGAGCTTACCATACCCCTCTCAGATAGCTCCTTGCCTACTTTTACCCTTTGCGATCTTCCTTCCAAAAATGTTTTAAGCCATAGAACTACGCGTTTATCAATTCCTGTAGCAGTTAGTTTCTGGGTAAGCAAATTATATTATACAACATCAAAAGCTTTGGAAAAATCTATCACCACTGCATCTGTTCTTCCCCCTGCATCCACCTCCTCTGCTAAATCTTGAAACAATGACGTTATCTGGCTTTCACACGAGTATCCAGGTCTAAACCCATTTTGCGCTTTATTGAACCTCTTTTTGTTTTCTAATTCCTCCCGTATATATTCCACAAGTAAATGTTCCATCAAAATTGCACACTACTGAAGTTAGGCTGACTGGTCGATAATTATTTAATACTGTTTTATTTCCCCCTTTATGAATTGGAACTACAGTCGCGGTTTTTCAGTCTTCCGGTAAGGCACAGTTATTTATTGACATATTAATTAAAGCATTAGGTACGGAATCATGGATTCCCCTCAAATTTTTAGTATTTCGGTCGGTATATTATCAGGCCCCTCGACTTTCGATTTTGCAACATTCTTCTGCGCAATTTGGATGCCATTATTTGAAAAGTGGATTTTCCACTATCCTCAATTTCCAGTTTATAATTATAATCCGCTTTGTTAAAAACAGACACAAAATGTTAATTTAATGTGTTCGATTTTCCCTTATCGTTCAATATGGTAATTCCATTTTCCTTGAGTTCTGGTATGCCAAGTTTATTTCCCCTGCGTCTACTTACATAACTGTAAAACGATTTCCAACTATTATTGGTCCCGCTAAGAATTTGTTCTAAGAACCGCTCCTGGGCTTGCAACGTTTCGTCTTTCAATTGTTTAGCTAATTCTTTATATCTGTTAAAATGCCAATCTGACTTCTTCCGTTTATGAAACGCTCGTCTAGACTTTCGTTTAAGTATTCTGATGGATTTTGTATAATATTCTGGATCATTGTTTGGTTTGATAACGTTGTATGGAACATATTTCTTTATTGATTCCGAAATAAGTATTTTGAAACTATCCCATGCTGCATCTACATTTGTTGCAAATTTTACAAACAGGCAAAATTGCTTTTTGAGAAAAGTCTGAATTCCATCTACGTCTGCTCTGCAGAAGTTAAAACTAATAATTTCCTCTCCTTCAAACCGGTTTCGCACCTTCCAGTTTATGTCTAATTGTACACAGCTGTGGTCGGTCACTTATACCTGGCAAAACCTCACATGCGCTAAACAATGACTCAGGTCCGCATAGAAACACGTCCAGTACAGCCGATTTCCGGGTATCTGTTTTGACTACCTGCGATAATCCATGATCCCAAACCAGAAGGTTAAGAACATATTGAGCTTCGCCTCCTAATAACTGTCCATTCCAGTTCACATTTGGCAAATTTAGATCTCCTGCTAAAATAACATTTTTTCCCGTTTCCGAAGAAATTTTTCCACTAGTTTATGAAGAGTTAGTTAAAGTTAGTTTCGCCAGGTGGTCTGTAACACGCTATTAATGTAATGTTATTTGTTTCGTTTTCATGATCGATAATTTCAATAGCCATCATTTCTGCGTCTTCTTCCACCCACAATATCCTACTGTTTAACTCTAACTTAGTACAAATAAAAATGCCCCCTCCCCTTCCTTCCCTGTCCCTCCTAAACACCCTGTAATCTGATCTAAATATCCCCGCGTCATTAATATCAACACTGAGCCATTACTCCGTGCCTATGATCACACTTGGGTTACTTATTTCCATTAAATTCCAAAATTCTAATGTTTTGTTTATGATGCTACCGCAATTTACCTGTAACAGCCTTAAGGAATGTGCCCCTACCTGAGAATCGTTGCTTCCCGAAGCCGTTGTCAGTGCTGCCCGGTGCCACCGCTCCAATCGGATACCCTCGCGAACAATGCTGCCAACTTTGAAGTTCCTCTTCTGTTTAGGTGAACACCATCCCGTCCATAGTCTCAGTCTCAATCCACGAATTTGAGTCCACAAACTGCACATCCAGTCGTTCAGCAACCCATGAAAACGCGTCGTTTACCTGCATTACCTTCCTCCAGTTGATATCGCGACGCCTCAAAACTCCACTGATGACAATGTTTGCTGAGGGAAATAGTGCCTTTGTCTTCTTAACTAAATCATACATGTCTCCCATCACATAGAACGCCTTCGTAGGTCATTACTTCCAACGTGAAATACGATTGTCCGGTAGTTGCTTTCCACTTTTTTAGCCCATCTTCCCTTGTTTCCCTCGGTAGGCGGTTTTCTTCTTTAAGCTTCCGAATAATATCTTCCGCTGTTTTCAGCTTGTCCCGTAAGTCTCGTAGTTCCTCCTGCAGCTGCTCCAATTTGTTATCATTTGCGGTGACGGTCACATCTCTCCTGCAGTCCTTACATGACCAGTTTTCTTCTATGTTCTGTTCTCTCTTAATTTTTTGACAGCCAAAATGGTACCATCTCGCGCATGAAACAGAAAGAAGTCCGGTCCTCAGTGCTTTGTTGCAGCTTCCGCATGTTTCATCTCCTACAGGTCCTGGATTTATTTCAATTCCTCCTATCACAAGGAGGACTAGTATTACAAAATCCATAAAATAATAATTCTTCATAGTTTCCGTAGCTCCTGTCGCCTCTCTGCCTGCTTTCTGCGGTCACCTACCCGACCACATTCCTACCCTCGCCCGGTAAACAACCAGATCCACACCCATTGTACTCCTGCTACCTGCCTCCCACTGGTACGTCCGCACTGCTCGAGATCCCAAGAGCAAGTGTTAGCCTGTTGTATCGCATATAGATTATTTATTTTGACATTTGAAGTATCGAAAACCTTGGGATTTGATTTAATGAATTCATAAATGTCTGTACTGTTTTTAAAACTAAATGAATCTTTAGATAGAGTTACATTACTAAATTTGGCTGCATGGCGTTATAAAAGAAATCATACATCATGAGTTTTGATACATCCAAAATGTCTTGACCTATGTAGATGTGTTTGTTCATCAGCACTTTCTTACTGGCCAGCTCTATGCCAAATAGATTCTCATGAAAGATAACACTCCTCACAAACGTTAGTCCAGCTCTAAGTTTTCGGGCTTATTCCATTTTGTTACAATTTTGAAATCACTGTATTTTCCGACATTTTCTATGAATTTTCCATAGACAAGGTTGTTTAGTTTTTTCCAAAGATTTTGACCAAATTTTGAGATTTCCCTGGCTCTCTTCTCAGTGTTGAGATCAATGCAAGGCTTTAGCCACTTGAATTGATGGGATACCACCACACGACGAATCTGTTCTAAAACCATTCCTAATTTAATGCATATCTGAAGACATATTTCTCTCTGGTTTTCAACGTACTAGCAACTTCTTGTACTCTCCATTGGGAGGTATCGCACTTTCTGGACAGAGAGGGAGATTGTTATGAGCATCATGAATGTGTTCAGAATATTCAAGATCAATTTCCAATACATATCCAGTCTTTGAATTACCTGATACTGACATGAAATCTATAACATCACTCTCTGATATTTCCAGCCATCTGGGTTAGCATATGGTATTGTATTTTGACACATGCTAATAGCGTATAAATTATTTTTGTCGATAAAACTCAAATAGTTGACAGGAGCATGATGATTAAAATTCTTATTGTATCTGCGATTGGCCTTAGAGTAATGCTAACTACAGTACACATTCCGTCTCTAATTTCAGACTCGAAGAATTCAATCATGTCTTTGTCTGATATTAATCGTAGTTTCACCTTTGTGGTTTTCAACATGCAGTCAAATGCATATCCTGGTAATATAGAATACCATGCTGGATCAAGAGTGCACATTTCTATCTAAAGATCGCCAGGTATAGGTATTTAAATAAAGATAACTGTACTCCCCAAGGTTACCGACATTAAAAGTTTGCCAGACCCTAACAGCATGGCTGTACTGATCTTCTGTAATGTCATCGAATTCATGGATAGGTGGAAGTTCCTTTTCATTCAACTTCTCTGCTTAGTCCAAGTGCGAATATGGGAATATCCCTTTGCTTGTCATAAGTTTGAAGTAATCTGAATTGGGATACTCTTTCTTTGTGATCTTAAAGTCATAGCTCGTAAGCATTTCAGCATGCAAGATAATTTATCGTCAAGGAATCTGTGACTATCCGGAAACCTGAAGTAAATGCCAGTATATTTTTTTATGAATGTCAAATATCTTTCAGAGGATTTTGCAATACGTGATATAGGTTCACTGTCATAGTTCAAGTGTCGGATGAGAAAGCAACTATCAGAGATTGGCATACAGTGCAGGAACATGGACAAAAATGTAAGTTTATATTCTAAAGCAGCAGCATGAGGATACGGATTTACAGTAACCTTTACTTTTACTTCACCTACTTTGCGTTGGCGGATGCTGTTGCATAGAGATGACAAGCAGGATGATACAGATTGCGGTGACGTCATCCGACAGGAATGAACCTGCTCGGTTGGCTGAGTGCATGACGTCTGCAGATTCCTAGATAGGTCCAATGGCTGATTGCTATAGAACGGAATGGCTGATCGAACAGTCTGCCAGGAACTTTTTTTTTTTTTTTTTTTTACTGATAGATCTAATGCATTCTTCTGGTTAGCTGCAACAAAGCCCTAAAACATATAAGTAACTAGTTTCGCTTTAATTTTTGGATAATTAACTTAATTTTGTGATAGTCAATGTATGAGACACCTGTCTTCTTTTTAATTTCAATATAATAAACTCAGTTTCATAAGGATGCTGTATTTAATATTGTTTTCTTACCTTATATTAATACGTTTCAGGTTTATTACATCTCCTATAGATGTCTGGAGCATCCTCAATATCCTCTCTAAATCTGCAGACATCATGGGATCATCGATTTCTGATTCAATGGTAGAGAGGCTTCCGTTTCTCTGCGTATTTCACCTCAAACACAAATTTAACTGTCATGTCATGATAAATATGTTTTATGAAAGCTATATTGTAGACATTTTTCTTAAATGTATCTTACCAAGTCTTTCTATTAGTAGGTTGGACGAGCACTAAGAACTACAGTTTTCCTCCCGAATATTTGCATTCTGTAACATGCATTACGTATATACATTTTTTTAAAATGTAAACCAATTTTAAATTATGCCAGATGACAATATTTTTAAAAATGCAAGCCCATATCTTCTCAGGTACAAAGGACAATTTGCAAGTTTTGAACTTGACGGCTGGGATCAATCCACTACATACCAAGTCAAAGTTTCCGGGGATATCCTTTAACTGTTGCACGCTCAGACTGAATATCGCCTGGGCAGGAACACCTGAACTGACTCCAACTCGGCAACTAACTATTCTTGGCTCGTAGCGGGTTTACACCTCACGCAGTATCTTTATTTTGTATGCATGATCTGTCTCCAGTTCCTGAAGTGGTTTTGTGGACCGGGACGCCTTCCCCTTCTCCATTTCCGCCAACTGCTGCATAAGTCCTTCTAAAACAAGATATCGATGCATTAGAATTTCTTTGAGGATGTTTATTATGATTTAATGTTTTAGATATGCATTGGAATTAAATTTGCTGTATGTTTAAGTACGAGGGTAGTCTGAAAAGTTTTCGGTCTGATAGTGAAAAACGACAATTTATGCCTTCAAAGTAGTTTTATTTTTCAACATAATCTCCTCTAATAGCAATATATTTTGACCAACAGTGTTCCAATGCTGTCCCCTGTCTGTAGTGTTCCTCTAGAAGTGCTGCAAAGTACCCTTTACAGCCGCAATTGCTTCTTCCTTGGACGAAAAGCGCCAGGAATTTCTTTAGTTTTGGAAGCAGATGGAAGTCCGAGGGAGCCAAATCTGTGGAATAGGGTTCCAGTACTTCACAGTGCAGAGCTCTCAATTTCCCCATTGCCAAAACACTTTTGTGGGCAGGTGCCATGTCCTGATGAAAAACAATTCTTTTCTTTTTTAAACCGGGTGTTTTTCTCGAAATGCTTGCATTCAGTTTAGTTAGAAGTTGAGAGTAGTATACTCCAGTAATGGTTTTATCTTTTTCGAGATAGCCAATCAACAAAATAACTTTGGCATCCCAAAACCCTGACGCCATCATCTTTCCCGCCAATGGCAACATCCTCGCCATTTTGAGCTGAAGAACCAGCTTCTGTCCACTGCCTCCAAAGCACATCTACCCATTAGCTTTTTAAAGTCTTGTAATTACAGATTTACTCACTCCATGATTTCCAGCTGGCCCGACTGCATGGATGCAGGTGCGCCATTCGATCTCACGCCAGGGGTAATATTTCTTTCCTTAATGCAGTTTTTAGATGGAATCTCATTCGAGCACCATCGGCTCATTACTTTTTTAAACTCCTGTAATTACAGATTTAGACAGCATGGAGACATGATGTAATTCATTCTCACGACATTGGTAATATTTTTTGTTATCATGCACACACATCTCCCAACCCCCATACAACAAAACACTTACATTACTACATACCTCCCACCACTCATCTCTCACATACTGAAACCACATGCAGCCAAGCCACATATACCTCCCACCCGCATCTCACCCACCCGTAAAGCACACACCCCTGAGCAACCACATAAAATCGAACACGTGATACTTGATAAAATTACACATATTCTATTGATTCACCCCTACTCCAACCATCATCCAACCAATCGATGCAGAAAAAAACTGGAAAAATTCCAAGACGGCACTTCAAATTTGGCTTGGAATATCGTTACTCATATGAATCTCTTGAAAATCTCCCAAAAGAAAAAATAATTTTACGTCATGACAACGCATCGTTGCATTCTGTAAAACTAACTGAATATATGGATGCCCTAAACGTCAGCACCATGGACCCTACACCACACAGTCCTGACCTAACATCTTGTGGTCTATTTTTGTTGCAAAAAAAATTAAAGATAAAATGCGTGTAATCACTTTTTCGTCATCAGATGAAGCAGTGAGCATTATAAAAACAGGTTTTAAGTGCCTCAGGAAGGGGTTATCATTGTTTAAGTACTGGTTTAGTGCAATGCAAACTTATATTGATGAAATATTTTGAAAATGAATAAAATACTTTTTTTTTAACTAATACATGTTTGATCTTGTAAACATTTGCAGCGTCGTCCTCATATGTCTGTCCAGGTTTGTAAATCTGCAATACCTGAACAGCGAGTAGCGCTTAACAATAAAACTATACCGGTATGAATTAAACCTGCCGAAATGTAGACTTTCAATTGCAGTCTTCTTGGTTATACACATAGTAAAACACTCAACAGTAATTTCCTCTAAAAGTGAACATGGAGTATAAACATTATAATTTTGATTGGTTTTGTTTTGTGATGAAGGTATTTGATACATTTATTAATGGATATTCACAAAATTGAAGTTAAAGCGTGCCGTTTCGTATCGCCAACATTCCTTGCATGAACTTATTTTTCATTGTTGGGTTTTCAAATAGACTTTCAGACATCAAACCAATTACTAATTAATTCATATTACATTTGATATGATCTTAATGAGTTTATTGAACTAAAACCATTAATTACAAAAACATTTATTGCAATAACATAAATCTGGTGTAGTTTTGAAGCTCACGAAAAATACAGTTTACTGGATAAGTAGATTTCAAATGGAGTTGCCCAGAGACAAGTCGTAAGGAACACCAGAATGAAGAGACGCTGAACATTTCCCTCCTGCAATGTTGGAGCACGCCACAAAGCAGTGAACTCCAGAAGCGTTTGTCATTAACTTAAACCTGTTAGAGGTGACAAAGCAGATTTGTTTGTTGCCTTTAGAACTTCTCCGTCGCACATTTTTCACTGTTCCTTTTCACCCTGATGGATAATTTTTCTTGTTAATAATGATATTTACAATGTTGAATTGTTTTCCTCAGGCTACAGTCACATGGGGAATGTAATACCATAGCTCTGTTGCCAAGAAGGATACTGTAAGAGATTTCATTACTTCAGCTACTCCAGAACAACGGAGGATGACGAGCATAATGCAATGGATTTGCTTCGACCTGGTTTCCTATCAGATTATTCTTTTGCATCCTAATATTTCAGTCCAGTGAAAAAAATCTTATGTACTCCATTCACATGACTTTCTCTACATCTCAGCAACTAATTATTGTTAAAAAGCTTATGCTTCTATTTACTTCATGCTAATTGAGAAAATATTAGCAGAAATAGTCCTATTACTTGCTTCCTTGTAAGTAGAAGCGAAATAAGGGAGTATCACAGGTTAAAGTGATAGTCAAAAGCTGGTTGCTATGTGACTGAAGTTCCTTGGTTTGTATGGACAGGAGTTGACAAATTCCTGTATGAGAAAAGTAGAAGTTTTTAAAGCTGAAACTAAAAACAAGAAATATCTTAAAAAACAATCAATTCCACAAAAAAAGATATATAATATAAGTTGTGTGTTTTAACGTGCTCTACATTTTTTATGTGTTAAGTTTGTTCCCATCTCTTACGGTTTAGCAGTTATGCAAAATTCCGTAAAATTCATCCAGAATAAAGTAGTCTTCAGAGGCTATTCCCAGAAAATTAAAGATATACATTTTACTATATGACATTTTAATCAAAATCGTTAGAGCCATTTTTGAACAAATCAAAATTTTGGAAAAAAGTTCCATGTAAAGAGTAGTTGGGGGTGGGGGGATTTTTCTCAAAATCTTCCGGTTGTATCCCTGGAAGACTAAACTTAAATACCAAGTTTGGTATTTTACCGACTTTTCGTTTTTGAGTTATCGTGGTCACAGACACACGGACACACACACGGACCTTTTTCTGAAAATGCTTTTTTTGGATAAAGGGTACCCTAAAACATATATTTCCGGTGAAATCTCGATATAGAACTTTTGGGTGGAGTGTAATACCTTCTCTATACACTATGTATATAGTACGTGTAGAGAAAGTAAAAATGGCATTATGTGATTATTATATTTTAAAAAAAGAAAATTAATTAAATCAGCTACTACAGAACAATTGAGGATGCCGAGTATGACATAGTGATTTATTGCGACCAGTTTTATTATCAGATTATTCCTTTATATCCTTACTTTATTTTAAGCAAAGACAATTACTTAAGATTTAAGGAAAATAGTGTTTGTTTATGTTTGTTCGCACATAAAAACTCCTATTAATTTTATTAGGAATTTCAGCATCGGAAGCAGTTAATTAAAGGATTCGTATAAGTGTACGCCTTGTAGGTTAACGCGGCCTGGTCGTACTAAAGAGCAAAATGCCGAGGCTGGTACCTCCATCCTAACATAATATTATCTTAAGATGGCGGCCATGTGAACGCGCGCCTGTTCTATCAGATTGCACTTAGGGGACAACACGGAAGCCCTAACCATAATCACTTTCCTGCTCCTCCGGAAATGAGACCCATAAAGCTTTGCGTTCTCGCACATTTACAAAATGTCTACATAGAATATGGCTTTGAAACAAAAGGCATTCATTGCATAAAACTTCATAAAGAAATGTTTATTTTAGACCGTTTTATTATTAAATAACTTACTTCAATGTTAGAGGTTTACTACTTTCTCTAATATATACAATGTACACAGAAGATATAGAATGTATTGTATTGAACCCAAAAATTCTATACCAATATATAACCGGTATGTTTTGAGTTTCCTGACACCAAAAGAGATATTTGTAGAGAAATGCCTATGTATATATATATATATATATATATATATATATATATATATATATATATATATATATATCTGTGTCCGTGTGTATGTATGACAGAGAGAGAGAGAGAGAGAAAGAGAGAGAGAGAGAGAGAGAGAGAGAGAGACAGAGACAGACAGTCGAAAATAGCTTAAATATGAATTGCAATTGATTGATTAAGTTTAGCATCTTCCAAGGATGCGACAGGAATATTTTTAAAATAATTCCCTAGCCAAAACTACCCTTTACATGAAACATTTCTCAAAAATAATTCTAGGAATGTTTATTAAAATAACTATGTTTAAGATGTATTCATGAAAAATTAAATGTTTATCTTGAATTTTCTGGAATTAGCCTCTGAAACCTTTTTAATTTTGGATAACTTTTGCATAAGTAATAAGCCATAAGAGAGATAAAATCTTACTATGAATAAGACATAAACCTTTTAAAGCCCATTAAAATATGTCAAATTTTTTAAAAGTAAGTATTTTCAAGATTTTTTTATTGCTTTAAATTTTCCAATACTATACTTTTCTCAAATGGGAAGTTGTCATTCGTTTTTGTCTTGTTTTACACCTGAAAAGGCAAAGAGAATCGATAACAACCAGCTTTTAAAAAGTTTAACTATCACTTTAGCCTAGTATATTCCTGATTCCCTTGTCCCGACCAGGAAATATGTAAACATACTATTTTTGTTAATGTTTATTTGATTAGAGTGATGTAGATAAAGCAATAGGCTTTTGTAAAAATTGTTTGTTGCACAATAGGTAGAGGAAAGCATCTGAATGTAATACATCAGATGTTTATTTTAATATTTTACTTCCTTCATTCACGATAAGAATCACTATTACGTTTACGATGAAACCGCTGAGTGTGAGGAAGGGATTATGAATTATTTAATGACACGTGTTACAATATATTCCTTATTTTTTCTATCCATACTTGTCAAGTAAACTGTGTTTAACCTGATGAGATGTGAAGCTAGTGCTGTTGGTGGTGTTGGTGGAGATGGTGGAGATGGTGGTGGAGATGGTGGTGGAGGTGGTGGAGATGGTGGTGATGGTGGAGATGGTATGGAGGTGGTGGAGATGGTGGTGTAGGTGGTGTTGGTGGAGGTGGTGGAGATGGTAGTGTAGGTGGTGTTGGTGGAGGTGGTGGAGATGGTGGAGATGGTGGTGAGGGTGGTGGTGTTGGTGGAGCTGGTGGATATGGTGGAGATGGTGGTGATGGTGGTGGTGTTGGTGGAGGTGGTGGAGATGGTGGAGATGGAGGCGATGGTGGTGATGGTGGTGTTGGTGGAGGTGGTGGAGATGGTGGAGATGGTGGTGATGGTGGAGATGGTGGTGATGGTGGTGGTGTTGGTGGAGGTGGTGGATATGGTGGAGATGGTGGTGATGGTGGTGGTGTTGGTGGAGGTGGTGGAGATGGTGGAGATGGTGGTGATGGTGGTGGTGTTGGTGGAGGTGGTGGATATGGTGGAGATAATGGTGATGGTGGTGGTGTTGGTGGAGGTGGTGGAGATGGTGGAGATGGAGGCGATGGTGGTGATGGTGGTGTTGGTGGAGGTGGTGGAGATGGTGGAGATGGTGGTGATGGTGGAGATGGTGGTGATGGTGGTGGTGTTGGTGGAGGTGGTGGATATGGTGGAGATGGTGGTGATGGTGGTGGTGTTGGTGGAGGTGGTGGAGATGGTGGAGATGGAGGCGATGGTGGTGATGGTGGTGTTGGTGGAGGTGGTGGAGATGGTGGAGATGGTGGTGATGGTGGAGATGGTGGTGATGGTGGTGGTGTTGGTGGAGGTGGTGGATATGGTGGAGATGGTGGTGATGGTGGTGGTGTTGGTGGAGGTGGTGGAGATGGTGGAGATGGAGGCAATGGTGGTGATGGTGGTGTTGGTGGAGGTGGTGGAGATGGTGGAGGTGGTGGAGATGGTGGTGATGGTGGAGATGGTGGTGGAGATGGTGGTGGAGGTGGTGGAGATGGTGGTGTTGGTGGAGGTGGTGGAGATGGTGGTAATGATGGTGGAGATGGTGGTGGAGGTGGTGGAGGTGGTGGAGATGGTGGTGTTGGTGGAGGTGGTGGAGATGGTGGTGTTGGTGGAGGTGGTGGAGATGATGATGATGGTGATGGAGGTGGTGGAGATGGTGGTAATGATGGAGGTGTTGGTGGAGGTGGTGCAGATTGTGGTGGTGATGATGGTGGTGTTGGTGGAGGTGGTGGAGATGGTGGTGATGATGGTGGTGGTGGCAGTGGAGGTGGAGGTGCTGGAGATGGTGGAGGTGGTGGAGGTGATGGAGGTGGTGGCAGTGGAGGTGATGCTGGTGGCAGTGGAGGTGGTGGAGGTGCTGAAGATGGTGGAGGTGGTGGCAGTGGAGGTGGTGGTGCTGGAGATGGTGGAGGTGGTGGAGGTGGTGGCAGTGGAGGTGATGCTGGTGGCAGTGGAGGTGATGCTGGTGGCAGTGGAGGTGGTGGAGGTAGTAGAGGGGGGGGGGTGCAGGAGATGGTGGAAGTAGTAGAGGTGGGGGTGCTGGAGATGGTGGAGGTGGTGGCAGTGGAGGTGCTGGAGATGGTGGCAGTGGAGGTGATGGTGGTGCAGATGGTTAGGTAGTAGAGGTGGAGGTGCTGGAGATGGTGGAGGTGGTGGAGGTGGTGGCAGTGGAGGTGATGGTGGTGGAGATGGTTGAGGTAGTAGAGGTGGAGGTGCTGAAGATGGTGGAGGTGGTGGAGGTGGTGGAGATGGTGGAGGTAGTAGAGGTGGAGGTGCTGGAGACGGTGGAGGTGGTGGCAGTGGAGGTGGAGGAGGTGCTGGAGATGGTGGAGTTAGTAGAGGTGGAGGTGCTGGAAGTGGTGGAGGTGGTGGCAATGGAGGTGGTGGAGGTAGTGGAGGTGGTGGAGGTGCTGGAGATGGTGGAGTCAGTAGAGGTGGAGGTGCTGGAGATAGTGGAGATGCTGGTGGTGATGGTTGTAGTGGTGGTGGAGGAGGTGATGGTGGTGGTTATGGTAGAGGTGGTGATGGTGATGGTGTTGGTGATGGTGATGGTGTTGGAGGTGGTGATGGTGGTGCTGGTGGTGATGGTGGTAGTGGTGGTGGAGGAGGTGATGGTGATGGTGGTGGTTATGGTAGAGGTGGTGATGGTGATGGTGTTGGAGGTGGTGAAAGTGGTGGTGATGGTGGTGGTGATGGTGGTGGTGATGGTGGTGGTGATGGTGGTGGTGATGGTGGTGGTGATGGTGGTGGTGATGGTGGTGGTGATGGTGGTGGTGATGCTGGTGGTGATGGTTGTAGTGGTGGCGGTGGTTATGGTAGAGGTGGTGATGGTGATGGTGGAGGAATTGGAGTTGGTGATAGTGTTAATGGAGGTTATGATGTAGGTGGTAGTTATGATAGTAGAGGAGGTGGTTATGGTGATGGTGGTGGTGGTGGAGGTGGTGGTGGTGGAGGAGGTGGTGGTAGTGATGGTGGTGGAGGTGATTGTAGTGGAGGTGAAGGATATGGTGGTGATAGTGAAGGTGGTGGTTGTGAAGGTAGCGGAGGTGATGTTGGTGATGGTGGTGCTGGTGGTGGTGGTGGTGGTAGTGGTGGTGATGGTGATGACGATGTTGGTGGTGGAGGTAAAAAAAAATGTAAATGGCGTGTTATTTATGGATGCTCTTTAACTGCAGTGGTTCTCAGCGGCCCATTCTAAATTGGGCGTGAAAGACCGCTTAATTTTGCTCAGAGGCCTCTCTGTCAGGCTTGAGGTTCTTTTACGTGCCGTAAATCTACGACACGGGACCAACGGCTTTACTTCCCTTCCGAAGGAAGCCATGCTAAGGATTTTTAACCCGAAAAAATCCATCGTCCTCCGCCGGGTTTGAACCCGCGACCTTGGGTATATGAAGTCAGCATGGTAAACATTACACCACGGAGGGCGACAAGGTGGTGGAGGTGGAGGAGTTGGTGACGGTGATGGTGATGGTGATGATATTGGTGGTGGAGGAGGTTGTGGTGATATGGAGGAGGTGGTGGTGGTGATGGTTTTGATGGTATCGGTGGAGGCGGTGGTGATAGTGGCGGAGGTGGAGGAGGCGGTGGAAGTGATGGTGATTATGGTAGTGGTGGAGAAGGAGGTGGTGGCGGTGGAGGAGGTGGTGGTGATGGTGATAATGGTGGTGGTGGAGGAGGTTGTGGTGGAGGTGGTGGTTGTGATGGTGGTTTAGTGGTGGAGGTGGAGGAGGTTGTGGTGGAGATGGTGATTGTGATGGTGGTGGTGTTGATGGTACAGGAGGCGGTGGAGTTGATGGTGGTGGTGGAGGAGTTGGTGGTGCCGATGGTGGTGGCGTTGGTGAAGGTGATGGTAGTGGTGGTGGTGGAAGTGGTGGAGGTGGAGGTTGTGATGGTGGAGGAGGTGTGGTGGAGGTGGTGGTGGTGGAGGTTATGCTGGTGGAGGAGGTGGTGGCGGAGGTGCTGGTGGTGGAGGAGGTGGTGAAGGCGGAGGTGGTGGTTGAGGTGGTGGTGGTGGAGGTAGTGCAGGTGGAGGAGGTTGTGGTGGTGGACGAGGTGGTGGAGAAGGTTTTGGTGGTGGAGGTTGTGGTGGTGGAGCAGATATTTGTGTGGTGGAGGAGGTTGTGGTGGTGGTGGAGGAGGTGGTGGTGATGCAAGGGGTTTTGAGGAGGTTGTGGTGCGGGAGAAAGTTGTGGTGGTGAAGGAGGATGTGGTTTTGGAGGAGGTGATGGTGGTGGTGGTGGTGGTGGTGGTGGTGGTGGTGATGATGGTGGTGGTGGTGGAGGTGATAGTGGTGGAGGAGGTTGTGGTGATGGAGGAGGTGGTGTTGGTGGAGGATATTGTGGTGTAGGTGGTGGTGATGATGTTGGATGTGGAGGAGGTGCTGGTGGTGGAGGAGTTTGTGGTGGAGATGGAGGTGATAATGGTGGTGGGAGGAGGTTTTTCTTCATAGTGTTTAACACCCGCTTTAACTACTGATGGCACCGCATGCGGTAGTGGAGGAGGTGGTGCTGGTAGTGGTGGTAGTGGTGATGGAGGTGGTGGTGATGCTGATGATGGTGGAGGTGGAGGAGGTGGTGGTGATGCGGGTGGTGGTGGAGGTTGTGATGATCATGATGGTTGTGGTCGAGGAAGTTCTGGTGGAGATGGAGGAGGTGGTTATGATGGTGGTGGAGGTGGAAAAGGTGGTGGTGGTGGAGGAGGTTGTGGTGGACGTGGTGGTGGAGGAGGTGGTTATGGTGGAGGCGATGGTGACGATGATGGTGGTGGAGTTGGAGGTGGAGGAGTTGGTGGTGGAAGAGGTTGTGGCGGAGGTGGTGGTGGTGGTGGTGGTGGAGGAGGAGGTGGTGATGGTGATGGAGGTGGTGGTAATGGTAGTGGTGGTGATGGTGGTGGTGATGACGGTGGTGATGGTGGTGTGCGGTGGTGTTGATGCTGGTGATGGTGGTGGTGGTGATGGTGGTGGTGGAGGTGATAGTGATGATGATGGTGGTGGAGGTGGAGGAAGTGGTAGTGGAGGAGGTTGTGGTGGAGGTAGTTGTGGTGATGATGATGGTGGTGGTGGAGGAGGTGGTGGTGGTGATGATGATGTAAGTGGAGGTGGAGGAGTTTGTGGTGGTAAGGATGTTTGTGGTTGTGGAGGTGATTGTGGTGGCGGAGGGGTTGGTGCTGGAGGAGGTTTTTTGAGTGAGGATGTTTGTGGTTGTGGAGGAGGTTTTGGTGGTGGACGAGGTGGTAGTGGTGGAGGAGGTTGTGTTGGTGGAGAAGGTTGTGGTGGTGGAGGATGTATTTGTGTGGTGGAGGAGGTTGTGGTGGTGGTGGTGGTGGTGGTGATGATGGTGTTGGTGGAGGAGGTGGTGGTGGTGGAAGAAGTTTTGAGGAGGTTGTGGTGGCGCAGAAGGTTGTAGTATTGGAGGAGGTTGTGGTGGTGCATGAGGTGGTGGTGATGATGGTGGTGGTGGAGGTGGTGGTGGAAGCGGTTGTGGTGGCGGTTGTGATGATGGTGGTGGTGGAAGAGGTTGTGGTGGAGGTGGCTGTGGTGGTGATGATGGTGGTGATGGAAGAGGTTGTGGTGGAAGGGGTTGTGTGGTCATGATGGTGGTGGCGGAAGAGGTTGTGATGATGGTGGTGGTGGAAGAGGTTGTGGTGGAGGTGGCTGTGGTGGTGATGATGGTGGTGATGGAAGAGGTTGTGGTGGAAGGGGTTGTGAGGTCATGAGGGTGGTGGCGGAAGAGGTTGTGATGGAGGAGGTTGTGGTGGTGGTGATGATGGTGGTGGTGGAAGAGGTTGTGGAGGAGGAGGTTGTGGTTGTGGTGATGGTGGTGGTGGAAGAGGTTCTGGTGGAGGAGGTTGTGGTGAAAGTGGTTGTGGTGGTGGTGATGATGGTGGTGGTGGAAGAGGTTGTGGTTCAGGAGGTTTTGGTGGTGGTGATGATGTTGGTGATGGTGGTGGAAGAGGATGTGGTGGTGGTGATGGTGATGGTGGTGGAAGAGGTTGTGGTGGTGGTGGTGATGGTGGTGGTGGAAGAGGTTGTAGTGATGGAAGAGGTGGTGGTGGAAGACGTTGTGGTAGAGTTGGTGGTGATGATGGTGGTGGTTGTGGTGGTGGTGGAAGAGGTTGTGGTGGAGTTGGTGGTGATGGTGGTGGTTGTGGGGTGGTGGAAGAGGTTGTGGTGGAGTTTGATGTAATGTTGGTGGTGGTTATGGTGGTGTTGGAAGAGGTTGTGGTGGAGGTTGTGGTGGTGGAAGAGGTTGTGTTGGAGTTGGTGGTGATGATGGTGGTGATGATGGTGGAAGTGGTCAAGATGGTGGTGATGGTAGTGGTGGAGGAGGTGGTGGTGGTGATGGTGGTGGTGATGGTGGTAGTGGTGGAGGAGGTGGTGGTGGAAGAGGTTTTGGTGGAGTTGGTGGTGATGATGGTGGTGGTTGTGGAGGAGGTGGTGGTGGTGATGGTGGTAGTGGTGGAGGAGGTGGTGGTGGTGGTGGTGGTGGTGATGGTGGAGGTGGAGAAGGTTGTGGTGGCGATAATGGAGGAGATGGTGGTGGTGGAGGAGGTGGTGGTGGAGGAGGTGGGGGTGTTGGTGATGGTGATGATGATGGTGGTGGAGGTGGAGGAGGTGGTGGTGGTGATGGTGAAGGTGATGATGGTGGTGGTGGAGGAGGTTGTGGATGTGGAGGACGTTGTGGTGGAGGTGGTGTGATGATGGTGGTGGTGGAGGTTATGGTGATGGTGATTATGGTGGTGGTGGTTTTTGTGATGGTGGTGATGGTGGTGGAGCAGGTGGCGATGGTGATGGTGATGATGGAGGAGGTTGTGGATGTGGAGGACGTTGTGGTGGAGGTGGTGGTGGTAATGGTGGTGGTGGAGGTGGTGGTGGTAATGGTGGTAGTAATGGTGGTGGTGATGGTGATTATGGTGGTTGTGGTGGTTTTTGTGATGGTGGTGGTGGAGTAGGTGGCGGTGGTGATGGTGATGATGGAGGACGTTGTGGTGGTTTTTGTGATGATGATGGTGGTGGTGGAGGAGGTGGTGGTAATGGTGGTGGTGGTAATGGTGGTGGTGATGGTGATTATGGTGGTGGTGGTTTTTGTTATGGTGATGGTGGTGGTGGCGGAGGTGGCAGTGGTGATGGTGATGGTGATGATGGAGGAGGTTGTGGATGTGGAGGACGTTGTGGTGGAGGTGGTGGTGATGGTGGTGGTGCAGGTGGTGGTGATGGTGATTATGGTGGTGGTTTTTGTGATGGTAATGGTGGTGGTGGGGGAGGTGGCGGTGGTGATGATGGTGATGATGGAGGAGGTTGTGGATGTGGAGGACGTTGTGGTGGAGGTGGTGGTAATGGTGGTGCAAGTGGTGGTGATGGTGATTATGGTGGTGGTTTTTGTGATGGTAATGGTGGTGGTGGGGGAGGTGGCGGTTATGATGATGATGGTGATGATGGAGGAGGTTGTGGATGTGGAGGACGTTGTGGTGGAGGTGGTGGTGGTAATGGTGGTGATGGTGATTCTGGTTTTTGTGATGGTAATGGTGGTGGTGGGGGAGGTGGCGGTGGTGATGATGATGGTGATGATGGAGGAGGTTGTGGATGTGGAGGACGTTGTGGTGGAGGTGGTGGTGATGGTGATGATGGTGATGGTGGTGGTTTTTGTGATGGTGATGATGGTGGTGGAGTAGGTGGCGATGGTGATGGTGATGATGGAGGAGGTTGTGGAGGTGGAGGACGTTGTGGTGGAGGTGGTGGTGGTAATGGTGGTGGTGATGGTGATTATGGTGGTGGTTTTTGTTATGGTGATGGAGTTGGTGGGGGAGGTGGCAGTGGTGATGGTGATGATGATGGAGGACGTTGTGGATGTGGAGGACGTTGTGGTGGAGGTGGTGGTGGTGGTGGTGGTGGTGGTGGTGGTGGTGATGATGGTGATGGTGGTGGTTTTTGTGATGGTGATGGTGGTGGTGGAGGAGGTGGCGGTGGTGATGATGGTGGAGGTGGAGGAGGTGGTGGTGGTGATGATGGTGATGGTGGTGGTTTTTGTGATGGTGATGGTGGTGGTGGAGGAGGTGGCGGTGGTGATGCTGGTGGAGGTGGAGGAGGTGGTGATTAAGTAAACCATTACGTAGTGTATGTTTCATTACGGTCACTATAACACCAGTTAGCTAATGCAACATATTTATGATCTTTCAGGGAGACCATATTCTAGAGTTAGCGGACGATGATTGGGCTAGCGATTTGGCTTTCATGGCAGATGTTTGTGAACATTTAATCAAGCTGAACTGCCGAGTTCAAGTTCGGGATTAGTGTATTGTTTACATGTATGATGCGGTAAGATCATTTTCCATGATGATAAACGTTTGGAATGTACAACTATAACAATACCAGTTTCATCATTTTCCTTGTCTGAAGTCACTCTCAAATGTTTCTGATTCTCGATTATTGCCAAATCCTGGAATTCTTACTTACACAATTTAGAGATAGACGGATTTGTGATTTTGCAAATATGGAAATGATTACTCACTAATTGAAAATTCCTTTGATATATCCATTGTGAACGTAAGACCAGAGTTTCAGTTTGAAGTTGCTGATCTCCAACATAACACTTTTGTAAAAAGCAAGCTTAAGGAATGTGTTGCTCTATTGACTCCCCTAAATATCCGCGTCTCCGTTCATTTGCTGCCAGAGTCGCGACTATGTAGGGTCGTACGTTTACCTGTGAACAGTTTGTCTCTAAACTAAACACATTAAAGTCGAGAAGAAGAACACACCTAACTGATAGGTACTTATGGCGCAATTAACACTAGCTACTTATGAGTCAAACATAAATTTTGAGTGTCGTCCCTATGTCAATGTGAGAAAATGAAATATAATAAAGCAATACAGATAAAATGTAATTCCTAAAAAGGGCTACAATGTTTTGTTATTTCTTTGTAATGCATGTTATTAAGTCATGTATATGATAGTAGTGGTCACACGTCACTGCCGTTTCGCTACTTTGTGCGCGGCAGGTAGTGTCCGCATTGCGTCATGAATGTGTGACTTTTGCCATCTCTCTCAACAGTTAAGTAAATAGCTATTAAGTCTTTCTTATGGTAGAGATAAATTTACAAATTAATTCATAGCTATAGACGCCCGCCTCTGTAGTGTTGAGGTAGCAAGTAATCCTCTCATCCAAGAGGTCGGGAGTTGGAGTCTTGCTGAGGGTGCGTTTACCGTTCACGACTTTTTCTGTGTTTTTGTCTTATCATGAGGAAATGAATATCGAGTAGTTTTAAGCTCCGTGGAGCCCCAAGTCATTTGAGCATCATTTCACCGTCCAATATGCCCAAGTTAAACGTATGTATAAAATAGAAGATAAGAAAGCTGCATACATATTCCTATAGATATACACCTTTTCTTTCTTTTCTTTATTTTTCTGTTCTTAATATATCTCTGTGCCGGGATGTGTAGGTATATCTATATTTTCCCTATTCGTTTTCAATTACTCCAACCTCATCCTGCAAACCTCATATTGCCGTCAGAATGTGGATAGTTCTAGCAAGAATGGATACACGTCTAACATACCTGCCCTCTGCCTGCAAACTGCTCGTGTCGTGTTTGCAATGATACACCAGAGAAAAACTGCTGCCAATTACAACATCCGATGACCTGAAAAGTGTAGTTCTACCATATGGTCCAAATGCCCCGTATTTGATATGTCGTGCGTTAAAAGAGTTGATATTTCAAGTTAAAACCGGTCAGCGGGGCACTGGCGTGAGCATTCCTCGTTTTACCCCTCTTGTTTATCAGTGGAGACAGTGCGCGGGTCACGCCAATTAAGAGGGAAAAGTGCCAGTTCCTCACTTGAAATAGCCCCGATGAGCTGCAACTTTTTTAAAGTACGAAGGAATATCTGCACACGTCAAATGCGGGATATTTGGAACATAAGAGTTTGTTACATTAATTTATGATTTGCACTTATACACTATGCACAACGTCCTCTAATAAGATAACTGCTATCATTTCACATTTCGGATTTCTAATTCTATGAGACGCCATGTAACATAAGATATTAGTGGGCCTAGCACTAATAGTGAATTGGTGAGTGAGCAAGTACCTGGGACAATAATTAGGAAGTCAGTTGACTAATGACTCGGATATGAGAAAGCCATTACTGAGAGCACAGCTCAGGGAGCAGCTTTATGACCATGGCTCATAAAGGTGTAAATTGCACGTGTGGCAAACGGATACCGCATCCTAATGAGCATGTAAAATAAGGGCGTTGAATGCGAAATGCTGACATTTTACGTGAATATCTGTGCAAGAGTTGCCAACGTCTTAGTGGGTGGAATTCAATGGGGAAACAGAGCTATTAATTACTTTTGCGATCGATATTCACTCCAGAGTAGGAAGTTCTGCATTTTGTAGAGTCTTAGAAACCCTCCTACAACTCTGTATGACTAAATAAGTTCTTCCTTCTTTCTGAGCTTAATATCTTAATTTTCATTATTTAAGCACAAGTTTTATCTCCATTGTATTACTTTCTCTATACGAACTATGTACAGCGCAAAAACGAAAGGACCGTTAAAGCCCAAACTTGGTATTTAAGTTTGGTCTCTTCCAAGGATGCGACACGAAGATTTTCAAGAAAATCCCCCACCCCAAACTACACTTTACATGAAAAAAATTTCGAAAATTTTGATTTTCTTAAAATGGCTCTAACGATTTTGACCAAAATATCGCATGTTAAAAATATTTACCTGACAAATAAAATGTAAATCTTGAATTTTCTGGGAATAGCCTCTGAAGAGTACTTTATTCTGGATGAATTTTACGGAATTGTGCATAACTGCTAAACCGTAAGAGATGGACAAAAACTTACTGCACAGAAAATCTAGCTCGCGATAAAACACACAATTTATGCCATAGACATTTTTTTTCTTCGAGTTGATCATTTTTAAGATATTCTTAGTTTTTCGTTTCTGCTTTGAAAAACATACTTTTTTCATACAGGAATTTGTTAACTCCTGTCCATGCAAACAAAGGAACTTCAGTCAGCAGCTTTTGGCTATCATTTTAACCTGTGGTACTCCCTCATTTCGCTTCTACTTACAAGGAAGCAAATAATAAGACTATTTCTGCTAATGTTAGCATGAAGTAAATAGAAGCATAAGCTTTCTAACTAAACTTTGTTGCAGAGATGTAGAGAAAGTCATGTGAATGGAACACATCAGCTTTTTTAAAAATTATTTTAGCTCCCTTATATTGTAAAAGATGCGTTAAATACATGTATTAGAACAAATGCTATGAAAAAGAATCTGATCACAAAGCAATACTTACAATTTTAGTTTGCAGTTATAAAGAAGTAAAAACTTCACAATATTCCATTCGCATCTTTGTGGCATTGACCTTGACTTATATTGAATACAAAATTGCCTTGAATGAGCATTTCAGATATGTCTGGAATGCTCTGCGTTTTCTTAAATAATAAAATACAAATAAACATTTAAAACATTTTTTTTGTTAACAATGCTGTGTATTGCGAGGATCCTATCAACGCTGGCGGCCTGCTGGAATTTCGTCCCGCAAGAGTTCATTCACATCGCAGTAAATACAAGACACGAGCTGACGCTTTTAAAAAACCCGTCCGTGTGGGGCGATTTGAATCCCTGACCATGGATACAGAAGTACAGCGCCTAACCGAGCCATTCACAAACGCTCCCTTTCATTTAATTTTCCTATGCATTTGTATACAGATAATTAGCTCATACCTTTGGTCACATACTAAACACAAATATGTTCAATAAGTGATAGAATTTTACATTTTTGCCCATTTTGTAAGAAATCCATGAGTTGTATTTATATATAACTGGCGCAACAGATCTGGACATGTGAAAATCTTAATGAGAGCTAGGCAGCGAGTTGTACTTTCAGATAAGAGTTCACCAGTCGATTCATGCCTGCTGGAAGAGTGCCTGTCACAGTCAATGTCAAATATCTGTCACCTGCACTATACGGCGCTGCACTGATACAAATGGCCTACTATATAAACAATGTCAATCGTTTGCCTCCAATTCTTCCACACCTGACAGTCCTTTGTCTTGATCACGTCATTGTCATCATCAACGCTATCACTGCTTTCTGCAACATTATCCTGGATTAGAATTCTATCAATTTGATTTACTACAATTCTTTCTAATGATTTTCAATGTTCTCAACATGTCGACATACATTTCCCCAATTCCCTGCTAATTTCTGCAATTCGCTGGCGACACAACTGATCCACATCTTTTAATTTAAAAGTGTTATATTACGTTGTTTGTTTTATTTCTTTCTTATCTTTGAGAACCCTCGAAACGGAACTCAGTGAAATATCAGTTGTCTTGGCTACTCTTTCATTCACTTTCTACAGGCTTTTAAAGGACTCGGGGAACATACATTTTCTTCCTTCATCTCTGCCTCTTGTTTCATGAAGTCAAGGACATTTGCAATTATTTCCCTGCGCTGACTAAGTAATACATTGCCACCTATCCTTGTAAACATAGGAGCCATGGTTAAAAAAATAATAAATAAAATGAACACTATTTACTGTCCACTTTGAATACAAACATTTGCTAAACACTTTCGATATAGACTGTACAAAGTTTCTCGCTGTGACTTTAAGTAAGCAAAGTATCGTATCACAAACGCCTATAAGCTAGGCTCGGTAGCTGGGTTGGCGGTCAGGGTCACGATTCGAGAGGCTTTGCTCCAACAATATATGTGATTGCAGCTGGTCCACTTTCTGTTTGGAGTATGTAGCTCTCTTTCCTTCTGCATCCGAATATCACATCTGCCAAAAAGAAGGTTGTTCTGACAGCATGAAGACTGTGAAGCTAAGATTGTTATCTACAAAATAGCTGAGTGCTTATGAGTGGTACTAACTTGCTGCATGATTGTAGAAATCGCCGCAAGTAACAGCGGGTTAGTGTTACTATTAGTGCCGGTTAGCACTAATGTAGCACTAGGTTAATTTGCAGTATCACACTTACTCTAATCAAGGAGTGAGGGATAGTGCTGGTAAGAATCAAAGTTACACTATTAATACAAGTTTTCACTGCTTAACGCACTTGAATTTATTGTTACTATTCACACTTGGTGAATAGCGCGTGGGCAAGTGAGCGTCATTTAATGCGTTACTTACTTCGGTCTATTTTTTACTTTCTCTATATGTACTATGTACATAGTGTATAGAGAAGGTATTGTATTGCACTCAAAAATTCCATACCGAGATTTCACCGCAAATATATGTTTTGAGATCCCTAAATCCTAAAAAAGCATTTTTAGAAAAATATCCATGTGTGTGTGTGTGTGTGTGTGTGTGTCTATGGGCAGCATAGATCACAAATGAAAAGACCGTTAAAAACCAAACTTTGTATTTAAGTTTGGTATCTTCCAAGAATGCGACACGAAGATTTTCAAGAAAATCCCCCCACCCCAAACTACCCTTTACTTGGAAAAAATTTCGAAATTTTTTATTTTCTTATAAATGGCTCCAACGATTTTGACTAAAATATCGTATATTTAAGATATTTACTTGCCAAATAAAATGCATATCTTGAATTTTCTGGGAATAGCCTCTGAAGACTTCTTTATTCTGGATCAATTTTACGGAATCTTGAATAACTGCTAAACCATAAGAGATTGACAAACACATACCACAAAAAAAAATGTAGAGCACATGAAAACACACAATTTATATTATATACATTTTTTGAGATATTCCTTGTTTTTGGTTTGAAAAACATACTTTTCTAATACAGGAATTTGTCAACTCCTGTCCATACAAACAAAGGAACTTCAGTCACATAGCAATCAGCTTTTGACTATCACTTTAACCTATGTTACTCCCTTATTTCGCTTCTACTTACAAAGAAGCAAGTAATTAGACTATTTCTGCGATTAGCATAAAGTAAGTAGAAGCATTAGCTTTTTAACAATAATTTGTTGTAGAGAAAGTCATGTGGATGGAACACATCACATTTTTACAGTTTAATACTCCCTCAGTACCAAATATTATTATTTAAGCCTAGATACTATTGCATATTCACTTTGTTACTTAGCAACCCGAAATGTCTGTTACGAATCACATCTTCACCACCTATGCTATGTTAAGCGTGGCAACTGTTTCAAATTTCCTCTACCATCTTTATTTAAGACCCCTCACTGTAAATCTAACATTAATTGCACAGAAATTAACAATGTGCACCGTTATTATAAATAGCATAATTAATATAAAAGTGATTAATATATACATAATAATATGTATTTACATAGTGATTATTTAGTTGGTAGGTGAGTCGGACCATCCTGCTTGGTGCAAATTTGTTTTCTCCTGTGGCCCATTTTAAGTATCTTGTTTTCACCTTTTTAAGCTTCTGCATATCGCTGGTCGTCAGTCTATTGCGCATTAGTGCCATCTCATTTGTTAGGATAAGTGTGGTTAGTGTTTCCTAAAGAGGCAGCACGGGTTTTTCTGGTTTTGGTGATGCAAGGTTACTTTGCTGTTGAGGATCATCAAGTTATTTTCTGTGTGTGCATATTGAAACATGTCGCGATTTTTTACATTGTGAGACATAGATAGTTCAATTTATTGACTATTTTCAGTAATGCTTTTCTGAAAGTTAGGTTTAGTTTGCTGTGAATCTTTTTCCTCTCCAAAATGCTATTTTTTTACGATTGTCTTTGTTTATACTGTATTCGTTTTCTGCTACCCACTGATGTTGTTTGTTCGATGATTTTATAGCTCCTATTTGTTTTGCGATCCAATTGCCATGCTATCCATGTAAATGATTAGCGTGGCTTCGTTAATTCTTTCCAGAAGTTTGCAGTGTTTGGCTTATCGAATAACTTTGTTTGTTTCTTACTTTTCTTTGTAGCTTAACGTCCGTTAACCTGGTTGGTCATATCGGACGATGAATGAAATTGGTAAAATGATGCTCAAATGATCTCAGGGTCCATGGAGCTTAAAGTTACTCGACATTCGTCTTCTTAGGAAAAAACCTTATCTGGGTAACTCACCCTAAGCGAGATTCGAACTCACGACGTTTTGAATGTGAGGCAGACACGCTACCACCACACCACCCAGGCGGGCTTTATTCTTTTATGTCCTCTGATGTTGTCAGTTGATCAGTTATCCGCATCCAAATGTGTCTCTGCTATACCAACTCGCTTCCAACCTCGAAGTAGCTGCTCTGAGTTTATGTAGCCGAAAACTGTCTCATAATATGCGTATAAATACCACAATGCACTTCACGTTTGGATTCTTCAATCTCTCCCTTTCTACATCCAAATTGTTCTGGTATGTGCCACTGCTTTATAAAGATCATGTCGCCTGTGTTACCTTGGTACACTATCCTCAGGATTGCCCTTTTCTTTTACTCGAAAACGCTTCCTGCATTAAAGTTTTGTCCATACTGTATTTCTCCTTTCGCTTTTGGCTTTTCCATACTAGGTATGTTTGAGGCCGTGTTTTTTTTTTTTTTTTTGGGGGGGGGGAGCTTCTCCAATGCATTTGATTATTTCTTATTTCAATATTTATTTTTCTTTCCTTTTCCATTGTTTTTGGATTTATGTGTGGGCTTATTTCTTGGGCCTTGTTTGATTTCCCTTATTCAGTATCTTTAAGAAGTGGTTTTCGTATCGCTCTTGTATGGGCAAGAATGGCTCCTTTCCTGCTCCCATCTCATATCATTAGGCTTCTCCTACCATGCAGTTTTCTGTTATAGTTTTCATTATTGTTTTTACTTATTGCCTAATTTTATAGGTCGTCTGAATTCTCTGCAGATTTTGCCTAAGTAGTATTCAAAGTAGGTAGTATTACCATTTGGGGCGGAATCCTCGGTGTTCGGGAGTCATGTGTTGCTCGCCTGTAGATATTGTCGTTAGATCGGCTTGCTAAAATAAGTGTTAGCGTGTTTGATTTTTACTCGGCTTTCATTCCGCGTGACAGCCATGTTGGCTTAAAGCGGAAGTAGCGAATTGTTGTTGCTGTATAAAGATGCCCGGTTTCTCGTTACAATTTGAGAAATGTGTTGCCTGGATGTCGTAGATTATGGCTCACTTATATTGGAAGATAGGATATGCGGTAATTTACTAATTATTATTTATTATATGGAATACGCTTTTTATTTTGAGGTAACGGAACTGTGTTTTAAGAATATTGTTATGCAATACATATAGAATAGCTGACTTGTTCCACTGACCGTGTTATTCAAATTATTTGTATATAATCATCAACTTCTTCTACTGGTGCTTCACAGTGTCATATCTGTTTCTTGTCCCATTTACTTACAAAGATTGAGCATTTATGGACCGCCACTCAGTCCGGTCTACTGGCACTATTATAGCATTAATAATAAATAAATTTTCCTCTCCTCCTACGAAATTGAAAATGTGTACTGTTTAACTTTTTCTTCACACAGTCAGGAATGCGAAACTGTTGATTCCTTCCTCTCTTTCGGCAAACAACATTAAAACATGAATTTCCATTTTCATATTACATAAAGTATAACTTAAAAGAAAATAACATCATTGATTGAAGTTATTTATAATTTCGCTTATTTACTTGCTTTTGCACTGTTCTTTAACTCTCTTATTCCATATTTGTTATATTTTGGTCGTGGTGAGCCTAGGTGGAGTTGCTGTGTACCTACCCTGGTAAGAGCTTAACCACAGGAATGTTGTAATGGGTTGAGGTTTGGTATGTTGATGGAGTTTAGGGTGTTGATATTAAGGTGGTAACACACTGATAGGCTCCTCAACGGTTGCTATTTTCAGGAGCAACATCCCTTCCTCTGCTCCGCCGATGTTTTGTTTATTATATTTTTAGTTGGTTGAATTTTTAGATGATCACTCCCAAGGTTGGAAGGGTAAGTGCTTACCAGGGGTACTCGCAATCCAAGCGAGGAACCCGGTACTGCCTGTATCGGCGTTCGGTTGGTAAATAGTCCCCCAGTGATCTGACAAGGTCCTAATTTGGCGTAGAAATTTTGAGCCCGGAGCCTAATTACATCCTCCACGTATGGTAGAGCCGAAGCTTCATGTAGTAGTCTCACTGGGAAGTGTTGTAGATGGAGTAGATGACCGGAATCCGCTGTTCTACATTCGCTGTAAACAGAGAAGCCAGGTGTTTGCTGCTATGCCCCATACCGCGCAGAGGAGCTTTAGCGCTTTGAAAAAACGTAACTTTAAATGAAGCGGCTTTTGGGAGGCCACGACAGGAATAGAGCGGCCACTGCCCCCTAGCTCTGTTCGTCGCTCCCTGTTCACGAAAAGTTAGACCCTTGTCAAGAGTGACGCCAAGTACGCGGATGGAATTTCCCCACTCTATTCTTTGGCTCTGATAGGAGAAGTTGGGTATCTGCGCTGTGGGAGAGGGCCGTTTCATCGATTTTGTTGTATTTTTAAGTATTTCACATGAATTGTCGCTAAGAATTTGCATATAAAGCAAAGAATTATAAATATACAAGAAAATTGTAGAGACCGTGAAGATGCGTGAGAATGCATCTCACTGTATCCTTGCGTATGATGAATACATAGTGACATATTCCCTTTAGGCTACAATTTCCTTGTACACTTATAATTCTTTGCTTTATATGCAAATTCTCAATGACTATTTATGTAAATACGTACAAATGCAACATAATCGAGTT
The DNA here is from genome assembly GCA_030762935.1 of Hymenopus coronatus. Taxonomy (NCBI): domain Eukaryota; kingdom Metazoa; phylum Arthropoda; class Insecta; order Mantodea; family Hymenopodidae; genus Hymenopus; species Hymenopus coronatus. The sequence continues at coordinate 4,130,708 of CM060889.1, read as the reverse complement.
TTCGATACACAGATATATGCCTTAAAGCTCATATACATATATTAATAAAATTGCTTGTTACATTTTAATTTCTTGTGACGTCTTCTTCCGATATCTTGCGTAAACTTTCATTGACATGCATTTAGTATATTAACCACATAACTTTAGCTTCCTTATACATGTACTACAACTACTTATTACTATAAGTAGTATAAATAATAATGTTGTTCTATTTAGCTTCATAAACCAAATATTGAACATAAATCTTGCTTCAAATTGCCCTTTCAATTTTCAACATTTTACAATTATAACCTATTTAACAATAACTTGAAAACTTGACTTTTTTATTTACATTTATTTCTTGTATCAAGCAAAGTAAAATGTGATAAGTTGAAAATCTTCCCCGAATATTTCTATACATGTAAATTATTTTGGTGTGTATGTTTTGCAGTTGTTTGTGGTGTCAGACATCTCCATGCTCTTGCAGCTGTTTGAACGGGCTCAGATTCTGTTTATGATGTTTTGCCATGCACTTTTCTCGGTCATCCGTCACTTCAAATGTATGATCTTCTAAAATTCTTTTAATTACGTAGGTCCCGATGTAAAACAATTATTTCATGCTGTACATCCTCTTGTTAGAAGCGTCTGATAAATAAATATCTCTTTCGCAATACAACCTTTTCTCTCACGTTCGGCTTCCACTTCTTTTTCCTTCTTTTGCTTTTTGACTTTCTCATCTCTGCCCTTTTCTTAATTCTTTCAAACGTGATGATACATTTTTCCTTCTCAGTTGTGTATCGTGTAAAGACAGGAGGTATATGTCTAATGGTTTTGTTTTTTCTAATGGTATGGTTTTGCTCCTAGCATTAGCTCTGCTAGCGTATAAAATGTTGGAGGACCCGCAGTATAATTTGTTGTATTCTCAATGGTTTGGCAGTGGTTTAATTTGCTCTATGACACAAAATTCTTGTACAAACAGAAATGTCGCACATGCACCGTTCGTAGGGATTTTCTTGGGGAAAATAAGTTGATTAATAAGACAGTTTTATCCCCTTGTTTCTCAAAGCAGAAGTAAATAATTTGCTGGTATGCACAGTGGCAGTCAGAAAGTATAGCCTCTATGCTCACATAGAGCATAGAATTTTTCTGAGGCATGTTTTACTAGTAAGTTTCTTAAAGTGAATATATTGTAAAGTTAGTAAAAAAGCATTCAAGACAAACGTATATTTGAGATTATATATCTCCAATGGGTATCAAAATAGTGCCTCAGAATGGAAATCAGTAAAACATGGTGTTCCCCAGGGATCAATCTTAGGGTCTCTTTTGTTCTTGGTTTACATAAATGACCTCCCATTATACATTAACAGTTTTGCAAGTATTTATTTATTCGCAGATGACACTAGTGTTCTAGTAACAAGTAAAGATTTCAATGAATGTGTAGTAAAATTAAACTATGTTCTAAATTGTATGTCAAATTGGTTCAAGGCAAACAAACTCTCAGTAAACCTTGAAAAAACAAAAACAATTAAATTTATAACTACTCGATCACGACAAAGACACATAGAAGTAGGAATTAATGATACATTGTTAGAACAGCTAAATGAAGTCAAATTTCTTGGCCTTCAGGTACATAAGCATTTGGACTGGAAGTCACATATTAGCTACATCACACCTAAACTTAGCTCAGCATGTTATGCTCTCCGTGCACTGGTTAAATTTCACTCAATCGATACACTTGGTGTATTTTAACTCCATCATCGAGTATGGAATAATATTCTGGGGTAATTCAGTAGATAGTAAATGCATATTCCGGATACAGAAGAAAGCTATATGAATAATCTGTAATGCTTATAGCAGACAGTCATGCAAAGAACTATTTCAAAAATTGGGCATCCTCACCTTACCTTGTGTTTATATATTATCCATTTTAAAATTCTATGCAGTTAATCGACATAGTTTTATAACAAACATGGAAATTCATAACATTAATACTAGACAAAAGGGATTGATTCATCGTCCCAATGCCAATCTTCGTTGCTTTCAGAAAGGTGTATATTATGAAACAATCAAGATAATTTAATGCCCTCCCCAGTAATCTCAAAGAAAATGTTGGGAATTTCAGGGCTTTTAAGGCCTCTCTTAAGGAGTACCTTTGCAATACATCATTTTACTCTGTAGATGAATATTTAAGTGACAAATCTGTCTGGCAATACCGTTAATAATTATTGTATTTATAAATATTACAATGTATTGCATTTTGTGTATATTAGTGTGTGTGTGTGTTTTATATTAAAATTAAACTTATTTATACTTTGACTTGCACGAATGTGTCAAATGAATTTTTTTAGTATTTAGCAATGACACAAGGTCTGTAAAGCCTGATGTTTTGATATTTTACACTCTAGTACATAATTGTAAATCGTTGCATTGGAAATTGTATAACATATTTGTCAATATGTATTGTAATTTGTTGACATTTATGAAGAGTGCATAATACAATAATCATGTTTTAATTTATATGATTGCTACTAGTAACTATTATATCGATAATTTGAAAACTATCATCTGACATTACATCAGTTTTACATATAATGAAATTATATTTATTTATACATTTTAACACTATATTTTGATACTCTCTGTTTTTATGTGCATGCAAAAAAAAAAAAAAAAGGATTCTGTTGTTTTTGTAACCTATGCTTTTAGCACTAGAGTTTTATACATTTTTTTTCATAGTATATAAACATACGTATACATGTTGACAAGTTCTATGTTCGGTGGCTTTCTGGCCTAAACGAACCTACAGTATGCTTTCTAATCTAATCTAATCTAATCCCGCTATGGAGCCCGCCATATCATATTTCACATTTAATGACGTTGTTGTTGTTATTATTATTATTATTATTATATTTCTTAATGTATAGATTTTCACGTAACGAAATAATTTTTTCCGATCATCTGTGAGCTGGTGAAATAACAATATTATGTTCTTTTCTAAGCTCATCGGAATAATGGGTTTCATTGCGCTTTATATAAAGTATCTTCACACTTCCCCATACTTCAAAACACATTTGAAGTTATATCCGGTGCTGTTAGAAAATGTAGTTCTAGTTCAGGGTCTGCTAATTGTAAACTTTTAATGGCCATTATACCTTGGGTGACCTTGTTCCTTGCCTTTAAGTTGAGGTTAAGGACCCTTATTTCGTGGTGTGGGCTCTGGTTAACCCAAGGCAGTATGAGTTTAGGTTTTAACCTAGAAAGTATTTCGCTGAAAAATGTTGTCTTTTCCGGATTTGTGTTTGACTTCAAGGCCGTAAAAATTAATTTCAAATACACTTATATTTTTGGAGCGTGTTAGCTTACATTTATACAAAAGAATGTATGATAATCTTACATTTGTATATAAACTGTTACAATTTGATTAATGCGAAGTAAACTGCAGCTAACTCCTGCGGAGTTATGCACGTATTAGCTTCAGTTCTGTTCAAAGCACTGGATGCTGTGGAGATTTTGTGACTTTCTCCATCCTCCCATATGTATAACAAAATTGCTCCGTAAGCTTCGGAAGAGTGGTCTGTTAAGATATGAAAGGTAGCTCTGACACTGGTCGTTCAAGTAGTATGGAATTGTTGAAGAGAGATTTCGACTTTTCAAAAGTTTCCTGTTGTTTCTCGGTCCAATTCCATTTGTTATCTTTCTTCAAAATTCCCTTAGTGGGGCTACTTCCTTTGCATTGTTGTAGAAAAACTCTGTTATTGTAGTATATGTATGTACCTTCTCAGCTGTTTTAGGTTCTTTGGAGGTGCAATGTCATCTACAGCTGCAACTCTGTTGGCCAGAGAAGACAAAACCTAGAAATTCGGCTTCTTTTGTTAACATTTTGAATTTATGCAGATTAATAATCATTCCACGCTTTAAATGTGCTTAATATTAATTTTAAGTGTTCTATGTGAGTTTCGGGGTTTTCATCTTACACAAGAAAATCGTCAATATATTGGGTAACAAATTCTTTTATCTGTACCTTAAAGTTGTTGTGCAACGCTCGAAGCAAAGCCTCCTGGATAAACCGAATGAGCAGCGTTTGAAGACGAAGATCTTTCCGTCGTGGAGGAACCCTTTCGGACATCCTCTGCTAGAGTATATGAGATTTAACCTGTCAGGTTTACTCTGCCCTTATCTTGGAGAACTCTACCTGCTCTGTCTAAATTCTTAGAGATTGAGGGAGGGAGGAAGAGTGGGAAGAGAGGAGAGCGAGATAACATGAGGGTAATGTTTCTGCCTCTTTCCTTTTGTACCTGACAAATTATATCTCACAGTCTCTAGTGGAATTTGCTAAAATGAAGATTTTAAATCTTCGCTGCTAGAGAATTTTCCTTTCTTGAGCCGGTTGGATTTGGTCTACTCATTGCGGTCTCAAATGGTCTGATTTGGTGCATGCGTTTACAATGCGGGCGCCCAATGCCTGAGCTTATTTTCGGCATATTCGTAGGATGTCGTAGAGATTTCAATGGCGCCATCTCACGTGTTCTGGATGACTTAATCTGCTTTGTTTTTTAATGAAGTTGTGAATGGCATGGCACTGGGGTATATGGTCTTATTTGAAAATGACGCGTATATGTGTTTCATTTCCCTGGTTTCCCCGAAACTACGTCTTGAAATTCTTCTAGTATCTGTAGAGAATACTAGTGTCTCATTAATATTGTAGCATTGTTGCAGTTTTTCCTGGAAACGTGATGAAGTTGGAGTACCAAAGCAATTTTCTTGCTCATGGCCTTCTGTTAGGTAGATTATGTTTAAGTTTCTTTTCTCTTGGCAGTCAATACAGTACACATTGTCATAAATGTTTTTCTCTTTATAATTCTTCTGCATGTCTTTCATATTTAGTATATTTATCCTTCATTATCTTCATCGACGATAACATTCTCGATAAAACTCTTTCTTCCATATCCTCTCCTTCGACGCTTTTAATCACACTGATTCTATATCCATCTTCAATCAGAAGGATAGTTTCTGCGTTATCGCACCTATTAACGATAAAATTACGTTTTTCAAAATCTATTTTGGCTTCATACAGTGGAGACATAACCTTTAACTTTATGTAAGGTGGATTTAGTAACGCAATCCATCACATTTAAAGAATCTTCCTTGTTGATACTTTTAATAACGGTACGCAATGAACTCCTTAATTTAGGCCATTTCTGTGTCATATGATTGTTAGCTGGACTTACAGCAAGGTCGTGGTTTAGTTTTCCGTATTTGTTTGGATACTTTTCTGTGTTTGTCTGCATTTTAATCTTAACGCTTGTGTTTACAGGATTAGAGTCATGACGTATTTCGCCACGTGGTTCTATTTCTGCTCTGTTTTGTATAGGCCAGAGGGGGGGGTACTAAAGTAGTTATTTCCTCCTCCTCCTTCTCGAGCATTCCATGTGCTGTGATGTCTTTGGTACGGTTAGAAACCTGGCCTACTTTTTGTATTTCCTCGTGCTCGTATGTAGTTGATGTGAGAACCTCTTCGGTAATTACCCTGATGTCTGTCATTTCCATTCCTTTGCTCTGGAACGCAGTTGTTGTTATAGCAGTTTACGAAATGATGGGTATTCGGTGCCCTCTCGACACGAAATTCTGGTACTTCGCGTTCTCTTCGGTTAGGGCGAGTGCTTCCTTTCACACACTATGTTAAATTGTGTCTACTTTGTGGCTCTGTGTATGGTGACCAGAAGTGCTTCTTGCACTCGTGTTAGTGTTCTGGTGAATACTAACACGAGAGTTATACCTTTCGAACGAGGTAAGAAGCTCTAGAATATCTGCCATATCAACAGGACGTGCTACTATTAAATTTTGCCTAATTGATATAGTCATTATTTCCTGTTCTGTCAACGGTGGCTCTATTAATTTGCATTTGTGGGAAACGCTCAGGAGGATGTCGGTCATGCTAATGACCTGGAAAATGTTAAATGTTCCTGTGTCCAACTCTACCCTTATTTGGTTTTGTCTGGATAAACCCCAATAGTGTGCAAGGAATAAATTTCGGAATGATGAGTATACTTCATCCCCTACGAAAGTAGACTTTAACCATTATTGAATTTTTCTCAACTCGATTTAATTGTTTTTTTTTTTCTTCACACAAGCGTGTGTAGAACAGGAGAGTCAGACTGAAAAATGCAATGCCATAACCGGGATTTGAACTACGGATCTCCCCGTCTCTAGCCAGTTGCTCTTCCACTGAGCTACCATGGCAACATGCCGGCATAGCATTGAATTTCTCAACTGACTCGCATGTTTCCCGGTAAACCATAAGGTGCTCTCAAATTATTTTCAGATGACAACCCCAATGGCGACTTCCAATGTTGCAAGTACTTTTAAGTCCCAGGTAACTATTATGGTCAAAGGTGTGACCTTTTTTGTTCCCAAAACTGAAGACGCCCGCAAAAGGACGACGCTACGCCACGATTGAGGAGAAAAGACGGCAACGAAGATCACAAAAAAAAAAAAAAAAAAAAAAAAAAATAATGAATAAATAAAGTGCTTCGAGGACTTCAAAAAAAAACTTGGCACAAGTGTATAATAATCTGGTGGGGATTACTTTGAAGGGGACAAAGTAGATATTCATGAATAAATAAATCATTTTTGAAAAAACACAAAATTCGCGATACTTTCAGATACATCGTGCCAACTCGCGTTACGCATTGTCGCCGTTATCGAATGGAATCATAAAATTGTTTAGAGCATGCTGATGTCAATAGTTCTATTATTGTTGAAATGTGCATACCTTTCGTTATTGCTATGAATCCTACATTTGAAAATGAGCCAAGTATGTGATTTAGAAAATCCTAATTATTTGGAAGAGGTGCATCGCCTTCTTTTCGACTGATGAGTTATCCAATTTTGTAGAAACCGATTCCGAAACTGAATATAATTGAAACAAAATATGTAGACTCAGATACAGAACATAAAATTAATGAAGAGGATACTAATGACAGGCAGGAAAGAGATGAAAATTATTATTTTGGTGAGTACAAAAGTCAAAATAGTAGCAGTAGTAGTAGTAGTAGTAGTAGTAGTAGTAGTAGTAGCAGTAGTAGTAGTAGTACTAGTAGTAGTAGTAGTAGTAGTAATAATAATAATAATAATAATAATAATAATAATAATAATTAGTAATAATGCAACAATTTAGTTATTCTTTATTTGAGGTAAGGATGAAACAAAATGGCTAAAAATACCATGGAAAGCAACACAGGATCACCCTCATAACATACTGACTAAACTGCTTGGGGTTGAGGGGAATGCCAAGAATATGATAACTGAATTTGACTGCTGGAATCTTTTCGTCAGTTGTGGAGCATACCGACACCGCAAAGCTGATGTAAAATTGAAATTGAGAAACACATACATAGTCGAAATGAAGCTCTTTTTTGCCTTATTATAACTTGCTAGTGTGTTTAGTTGAGGACGGCAAAATAATCACATCTGGACTACTGATAATCTTTGTCAATATTTTCAGAATGACCATGTCCGACTCGGCATAAGATACACTCGTTTTGACGATCGCACCTCAAGACAAGTACGGCGCAAAATAAATAAATTAGCTGCTATGAGGGAAATGTTCAGCATATTTGTCAATAACTGCAATGCATATTACCCCCTAGGCCAAAACGTTTTGATGAGCAGCTATCAGCATTTCGTGGCCGGTATGGATTTCGCCAGTACTTACTATCTAAATATGGCATCAGAATCTTCTGCCTGTGTCACGCTAAGCTCTATTATACGTACAACAAGGAAATATATTGTGGACTGCAGCCAGAAAATCCCTTTGCTGCCAAAATTATGGTTTTGAGACAGAATGAGCCAATACGTGGGACTGATAAGAACATTACTACGGAATGTTGGTTTGGAACCAGTCAGTTGTTGCAGAAAAGATTATCTTTTGCAGGCACAGTTAGGCAAAATAAAAAGGAAGCGCCTTCAAATGTCATTTCCCCAAAGGGTAGACAGCAATATGATAGTGTATTTGGGTAGACCAAAAATGAAACACTTGTTTCATTTGTCCCAAAAAGGGAAAACTGTGGTGTTCCTTTCCAGTATACATTTATCGTCAAATGAGACTTCGGAAGGATTAGAGAAAAAACCAGAAATTATATTTCATTACAATGACACCACCTCTGGAGTTGATGTAGTTGACAAACTCTGTGCAACCTACAATGTAGCTAGGTCAAAAGTAGATGACTTAAGGTGATTTCTTATTCCATATGCTAAACGTTGCAGGCATCAATTCAAGAGTAACTTTCTTGGGCAACAAGAACAAATAGTCTGATAGGCGTGGGTACCTCAAAGTCTGTAAATCTACTCCAAGATCGAAATGAAATGGCGTTTTATTTATGGGCGCTCTTTAACTTCTGTGGTTCTCAGCGTCCCATTCTATACTGGGCGTGAAAGACCGCTTAATTTTGCTCAGAGGCCTCTCTATCAGGCTTGAGGTTCTTTTACGTGCCGTAAATCTACGACACAGGACCCACGGCTTTACTTCCCTTCCGAAGGAAGCCATACTAAGGATAAAACACCCGAACAAATCCATCGTCCTCCGCCGGGTTTGAACTCACGACCTACTCCAAGATCAAAACAAAAGAAGAACGCTGATGAAACTCCAGATGACATAAAGACGATGCTGGTAAAATACAAACCCAAAGGAATATTTGCGGCGTTTCACTTTATAGGTGGTTTAGGGGGTTCTGGTTCGAATCCCACGTGATGGTTCAGAAGATTATGGAATGGTGTGGAGATTTGGATACCCTAACTCAGGATATGTCAGCATGGAATCTTTCTCAGGGGTGGTGTTGAGGCACAAGTGGTTTCCTTTGATTTCACGATTACTATTGGATTCATTTATTTATTTTCTTTGATACTTTCTGCCATCGAACACACACGCATTCCTCCTAAGTTCCCCCCCTCCCTTTTCAGCTACTCTGTACGCGACCGCGCCTACCATCTCTTATTACTTGTGCCAATGGAGTATGTCAACACTGTTTCTATCGCGGCCATTCGTAGCCCGTTCCTTATCACCGCTGAATCACATATCACGTCTTAACTGACCGCGTCTCCCATAGCAAGTGATGTCGACCAACAAGAAATCCGCTGCATTCCCTTTTGTCATGTCCACCCTCAGGCAATGTTCGCTCTTATCCCCTTTGGTTCATTGTCCCGCCGGTATCGTTACTTTCTTACCTGGGCCGCTTGCCAACCCGTGGTAAACTCCGGCTTTTGCACGTTTCGACGTGTTACACAACATTTCTTCCCTGACCATTTCAGATGCATATGTGTCCCTTCCTAATGTACTTTATATTTTTTTTATAAGGACCATCGTATAACATGTGCTGTCTCATATGCCCCACAAATAAAATCAGTAACTCTAATTGAATGTAGTTAGTGTTTTTGTTTGGTGTGTCCCTTTCGTAATTTTAAGTACATTCTTATTTTTCAAAACAATTCATTTTCCGCGATGCGTTGTGAAATTGCGCATCAGCGTTAAATGTCGTGTTGCACGTGTGTGTTCTAGCCGTTACATACTAAAATTCTAACATAAAATTTAATCATGTTCACACGATCATAAATATTTACCCAGTATTGATTACAACTATAACATGAATACAAGTTTCCATAATTCCTTTACACAGCACATATTTCTGTACATTTGCTTGAATATTAAGATCATCATGACTTTATCTTTCTCTCCAGCAATGACTACATATATCACAATAAACATAGAATGTTTAACAGGATTACACTCATACATGATAGATGGTTACATCAACACCATCATTGTGTTACATTTTCTGGTCTTTTTAATGCATATTTTGCCAAGGTTCCAATGAAAGTATGGTGTAATTTTTTTCACGTCTTCACTATCACAATATTTAATTTATACATGTATGTATAAATAAATTAAAATTATATAAAATTTTCTTCTCACTTATCCACTTCACACGCTGTTTCTTGATGCTTGTGCTAATAACTTAATTTAGCCTACTATACAGATATTTACAAGTTTAAGTATTGCATTCCTGTACAATTATCACCAACAGTGCTCTTATACCTAAGTTCTTTGTACAGCCTTATACGTATTCATGACTTTTGTGGGACTTTTATGCGTATCCTACATATTTACTTACTTATGATCACTTTGTTCATTTTTTTTAATCCGTGATTTCCACAATTTTGCGCGCCAACTTTTAAAAGCAATCTGTATGTCTATGCATACACAACTTCACTTTAAAGTCTGTGTTTGCGTGCCGTGTAGGCATCACAAAATTACACCCCATCTTACTATTTCTTTACAAGGTTTCATACAGTCATTTATTTGTTCTAACGCAAATTATTTCGAAAGTCCGCTCAACCAATTGTTTTACAATTTTACCAAGGCCCAGCCATGGTTTTCCATTCGTCTATTTTTTGTTTAAAGCGGAAGATCTCGCTTTGTTCTTCACGTAAACATTCTCTCCAACGCATGTCAGCCATTTTGCCTTATAGTGCTTCTTACCTGCTTCGGCTCTCTTCGTCAGCCTCTCGCCTCAGCCTATGCTGTTTTGATCATTTCATCCTCGTCTTCGGATATTCCGCTGTTAATAATTATGGTACGCCTGATAGGTATAATATTTTCCGTATGTATATAATTGTATAGGGATGTATTTGTTCAGTTTACGTTCTTCGATCGTCAGACCGTTTTTGTTCTTCAATATGCAGAGGGGGTTCGAATAAGGAGATTTTGATACCTCAATCATGACGTCATGCAACATTTTCTGTATAGATAGGTAGAGTCAGACTGAAACATGCAATGCCATAGCTGGGATTTGAACCACAGATCTCCCGATCTCTAGCCGGTTGCTCTACTACTGAGCTACCATGGCAACATGCATTGAATTTCTCAACTGACTCGCATGTTTCCCGGTAAACCACAAGGTGGTCTCAATTTTTTTTTTTTTTTTTTTTGAAAATACAATCCCAATGGCGACTTACAATGCTGCAAGTACTTTAAGTACCAGGATTCTGCATGTCTCCATCTATGTTTTCTCTCAAGCCTATCGGGATGTTCCGATATTTATGCCTTTCGGGGGTCATTTCTCTAATCTCGAATTCATATTCGTAGATATTACAGCAACCAGCTTACCCCGAAAAAAATATGTCATTTATACAGCATTCTTTACTGGTTATCATGTAATAAATACTTGCTCACTATTGACTTTTATTCTTATGCTCCGTAGTAACTCGGTTTCATTCAAACTGTCTGCGAGCTATCTGTTGGTTCTAGGAAGGTTGTTGGCCCGCTGTAATGGTTAGTGAGTTCATGTTGTGTATTTTCCCTAAACTCACATTCATTCACACTATTTTGCTCGTTTACTGCGCTATTTTCATCTTCTAAACGTAGGTTTACGATTTCCTCAAACTCATTCACTCTGAAGTACCCTATGAAAAATCAGTTTCATTATCCATCTCTACCTCGCTGACTGTGAGCACGTTTCTATGGCTCGAGCGTGTATACCTGGACAAAAGGTGCATTGACCGCGCCGTCAGTTGTTATAAACATCACACGCTCCCGTTCTAGTCAATTTTTGCTTTATCTGGAGTAAAAAAGAATCTGATGTGTACCATTCACATGACTTTCTCTACATCTCGGCAACAAATTATTCTTAAAAAGCTTGTGCTTCCATTTACTTCATGTTAATTAGAAATAATTAGCATATTACTTGCTTCCTTCTAAGTAGAAGCGAAATAAGAGAGTACCATAGGTTAAAGTGATAGTCAAAAGCTGGTTGCTATGTCACTGAAATTCCTTTGTTTGTGTGGATAGGAGTTGACAAATTCCTATATGAGAAAAGTATAATTTTTCAAAGCAGAAACAAAAACCAAGGAATGTCTCCAAAACGATGAACTCCACGAAAAAAATGTATATAACATAAAGTGTGTGTTTTAACGTGCTCTACATTGTTCGTGTAGTAAGTTTTTGTCCATCTCTTACGGTTTAGCAGTTATTCAAAATTTCGTAAAATTCATTCAGAATAAAGTAATCTTCAGAAGCTATTCCCAGAAATCTCAAGATATGCATTTTATTTGTCAGGTAAATATCTTTAATATACGATATTTTACTCAAAATCATTAGGGCCATTTTTGAGAAAATCAAAATTTTCGAAACGAGTTCCCTGTAAGGGGTAGTTGTGGGCGGGGGAATTTTTCTCAAAATCTTCGTGTCGCATCTCTGGAAGATACTAAACTTAAATACCAAGTTTGGTATTTTACCGACTTTTCGTTGAGTAATCGTGTTCACAGACACACGACACACACACATACACACACGGACCTTTTTCCGAAAATGCTTTTTTTTAGATAAAGGGGACCCTAAAACATATATTTCCGGTGAAATCTCGGTATCGAATTTTGGGTGGAGTGCAATACCTTCTCTATACACTATGTACATAGTACGTATAGAGAAAGTAAAAATCGTTGCCTAACAACACATCTACGACTAAATGCGGTATAATAAAACATATCTTATTTTTATTGTTAAATGACCTGCTGCTTAACTCTGTTTGAGCGACTCAGAGCTAACACACAAAGTTGACGGACAAAGTTTGCATTTCCAAACATCGGCTAGTAAACGATTGAAAACAGCTGCGCTAATTATAAAAATAAAAGAAAAAAAAAAAAGGATGCTCCACTATCTATTGTTGCGCAATACTCTCCGTCTATGGCAATATCAATTTTTGGCGCCTCTACAATCTCATATCTTTGTTATGATTTCAGAGTCGCCGCTCTGACTGCCTAATCTCAGGTTCATTCTTCTCCACTGCCTAATTCGATTATTTGTGAGTTTCTCTCTAATTCGCCCCCTTCTGTGATGAGTGCATTGTCTGCAACCGTCTATTCCCGGGCAGTACACAGAGGCATAGTGTGGCCTATTGGGTATTTCCCACCATCTTCGTGTCACTCTGCTCCGGTCTTGCTTGTCCAGCTGCCGTTCCATTTGTACGCCCGGTTTCCCATTGTTGCTTCACGGTGTGTTACCTTCTATTGCGGGCTCCCCAACTATTTTGATGACTAAACTTTTGATTGCTGATGCTTTCGATGTTGACATAGTTTATGTGTGCTTGCCACCTGTCCTGGTCTTGGTGGTATTCACGCCTATTTTGTTGACCTTGCTCATTGATTCTTTACCTCTCACGTCTTCAAGCATCGTAATTTGGACGTGTCTTTGCGGGTTTCTGTGCAGATTGTGACTCTACTCTTACCCTACTCTGAAACGCAGTCAGAGTTCCAAACTTCCCCCATTTTTTTCGTCTTTACGACAACCAAGTGACTTTTAATTTCGCCGGGAAAGTGGTATGCCATAAGGGATATAAATTCACTTTTGTTCATCGGCGGTTGTTGTGTCAACTTCAGAAAGTAATCCACCATTCCCACTTCTGATGGTTGATAACGCCCATTAATTTTTTTTTTTTTCTTACGTTGTACTGTGCACACTTATTCCAAAATGTATTTCAGAAGGCTTGCAGAAATTGTGCGTAAGTGTCGTGGTCTCCTACAGTTAAACGAAACCAACTGTCGTGGGGCCGTCCCTTCAAATCTCGTTTTGAACAGTTCAGGTATCCCCTTTAAGTTGAAACACGAGTCTAGGTCTGGGATGAAGCGCTTGGCGTTGTCTACATGTGTGGTGATGAACATCTGGTACGGAGATGGCGTGATCTGCCTTTTGACTCGTTGCCTTGCAATCACTTTCAATACGGTTCATTGCCTCCCGCATCTCCCTAGAAATTCCCTTGCGATTATCGCTTGTGTGAACGAGCTATAGATAGCCTTTACTTCTTTGTCTTGTTTATTTTGCTTCTCGACTGTCTTTTTTTTTATAGCAATTAACTTGGCATTTACGCCATTTTCGATTTCTTTTTTGTTTCTACTCTATCTTCACATAATCTTCAAACCATTCGCTAATCTACCATGCACATTTACACTTGAACATTGCAAATGTTCTACCTACCGCTTTAATTTTTCAATTTCATCATGCGCTTGCTGTACCTCAGCTCTTAATAACAAGAATTCCTCATTGATATTATTTTGTCCAGCCCTGATCTCATCTAGTACTTGGATTTGTCTGAGCTCTAACCTCTCCCATCATTTCCCTTTCTATTTCTTTTTGTTCCTCAGAAAATCTCTCTAATTTCTGCCTTTTCGACTGATTCTGCATTTCTAATTTATGTTCTAATTTTTGCTAATTACTTAACTTTGAGTTTCTAATTTGGACTGATTTCCTCACTTTGACTTGCCTATTAATTTTTGACTGATTGCCTCATTTTGAATTTCTAATTTTTGACTGATTACCTCATTAATTCCTTTTTCAGGGCTTGGAACCGCACCATTTGCTAATTACACTTAGCTCAGAATTTTGTTCCTGTCCTACAGATTGTCTATGCTCTACGTTAATTTCTGTCTCTGCAGTTGCCACATTTCCTGAGCATTGTTCCCCATTCTCTATATTCTTTATTCTTAAATTAGTGAGTATCCTCTACAAATTGATCCATGTTGCTCTCTATGCTGTCTTGGTGTACAATAGCATTATTTCTTAATAGCATTTAGAATATTCAAGTACTTTTTGGGCTTAAGTGTTCTACTTCTAGTTTCTCGCAGCATTTTTTCACTTCTTTGCTACTTAATATAATTTGTTCGACTTAATTCTGTCGTTCTCGTCGTCGTGTCCTCCAGCAGTTACCTCGTGTTTTTGGTGTCATCCGTGGTGTCTGCACCGTTCCTAGCGTAGTGCTGCTTGCTCTGCTGCGGTCAGGTCCTCGGTTCCGAAGTCTGCAGTCGTCCCTCAAAGCTCCGACTTTCACATACTCAGCTCGTATCACAGTGCCACTTGTGTCAGAATTCGAGGCCCACGTAATGGGTGTTTTTTGTGGCGGTTCGCTTTATAGGTGGTTTAGGGCTTCCGGGTTCGAATCCCACGTGATAGTTGAGGAGATTACGGAATGGTGTGGTGGTAGTCAGGATGTCGGTATGGAATTTTTCGCACAAGTAATTTCCTTTGAGTGCACGATTGCTATTGAACTCATTTATTTATTTATTTATTTGATACTTTCTGCCGTCGAACACACAAGCATTTAAAATTGATTTTTAAAATCTGTTATATACAGTGCAGCTATCATGTTGTCCAAGCCTGGACGTGCATTGCTGACACTTGCTCCACTACGTCCAGGCTTGTACAACACACGCATTCCTGCTAAGTTCTCCCCCCGTTTCAGCTATCTACTCTATATGTAGCTCATTCGTTTCCACCGCAGAATCAGATATCACGTCTTAACTCACAGCGTCTCCCATAGAAAGTGAAGTAGCGTCCCTCGACCAACAAGAAATCCGTTGCATTCCCTTTTATCGTGTCTAACCTCGGGCAATGGACCTATTAACCCCCTTCGGTTCATTGTCCCGCCAGAACTTTTTTACCTGGTTCGCTTCCCAACCCGTGATAAACTCCGTCTTTTGCACTTTTCAACGTGTTTCACAACATTTCTTCCCTGACCATTTCAGATGCATATGTGTCCCTTCTTAATGTACTTTATATTTCCCTTATAAAGATAGTTTAATTCTAGCTTGACATGTACTGTCTCGCACTGCAAAAAAAAAAAAAAAAAAAAAAAAATGCTGAATTTTCTTTCGAATCAGGGAACAGGAAAAGAAAAATCTGATGTGTTCCATTGACATGACTTTCGCTACATCGCTGTAACAAATTATTGTTAAAAAGCATATTCTTCTAACTACTTTATTACAATAGAGATAAACATCAGCAGAAATTGTCTTAAATACTTGCTTCCTTGTAAGTAAAACGAAAATAAGCGAACGCACAAGGCTGAAACGATAGTCAACTCTTTTGAAAGACGGTTACCATGTGAATGAAATCCGTTTCTATGCAGGGCCAGAAGTATACAACTTTTCACGTGAAAAAAGTTCAAGTATTTCACATTTGAAACAAGTTTAAGTATTTCACATTTGAAACAAGTAACAAGGAATATCTCAGAAATGGTCAATTCAACGAAAAAAACGTATATGACATAAATTGTGTGTTTTAACGTAAACTACATTTTTGTGTAGTAAGTTTTTGTCTATTTCTTACGGTTTAGCAGTTGTGCAAACTTCCGTAAAATTCATCCAGAATAAAGTAGTCTTCAGAGGCTATTCCCAGAAAATTCAAGATATTCATTTTATTTGTCAGGTAAATATCTTTAATATACGATATTTTAATTAAAATCGTTAGAGCCATTTTTGAGAAAATCAAAATTTTCGAAAAAAGTTCAATGTAAAGGGTAGTTTGGTGTGGGGGGATTTTTCTCAAAATCTTCATGTTGCATCCCTGGAAGATACTAAACTTAAGTACCAAGTTTGGTATTTTACCGACTTTTCGTTTTTGAGTTATCGTGTTCACAGACACAGAACACACACACACACACACACACACACACACACACACACACACACACACGGACCATTTTCTGAAAATACTTTTTTTGGATACAGGGGACCCTAAAACATATATCTCCGGTGAAATCTCGGTATCGAATTTTTGGGTGGAGTGCAACACCTTCTCTATACACTATGCACACAATACGTGTAGATAAAGTAAAAACTTGATGTGTATAATTCACATGACTTTCTCTAAATCTCTGCAACAAAGTATTCCTAAAAAGTTTATACTTCTGTTTATTTCACGCTAGTCAGAAGGAAAAAAATTAGCAGAAATAGTCTTATTACTTGCTTCCTTGTAAGTAGAAGCTAAATAACAGTGTACCATAGGTTAAAGTGATAGTCAAAAGCTGGTTGCTATGTCACTGAAGTTCTTTTGTTTGTATGGACAGCAGTAGACTAATTCCTGTATGAGAAAAGTAGAAGTTTTTCAAAGCAGAAAATCAAAAACAAAAAAAGTCTCAAAAACTATTAACTCCACGAAAAAAATGTATATAACATAAACTGTGTGTTTTAACGTGCTCTACATTTTTCGTGTAGTAAGTTTTTGTCCATCTCTTACGGTTTAGCAGTTATTCAAAATCCCGTAAAATTCAGCCAGAATAAAGTAGTCTTCAGAGGCTATTCCCAGAAAATTCAAGATATAATTTTCTTTGTCAGGTGAATATCTTTAATACACGAAATTTTAATCAAAACCGTTAGAGCCATTTTTGAGAAAATCAAAATTTTCGAAAAAAGTTCCATGTAAAGGGTGGTTGGGGGCGGGGGGATTTTTCTCAAAATCTTCGTGTCGCATCCCTGGAAGATACTAAACTTAAATACCAAGTTTGGTATTTTGTGTTCACAGACACACGGACCTTTTTTCCGAAAATGTGTTTTTTTAGATAAAGGGGTCCCTAAAACACATATTTCCAGTGAAATCTCGGTATTGAATTTTTGGGTGCAGTGAAATATCTTCTCTATATACTATGTACATAGTGCGTATAGAGAAAGTAAAAATGTAAAATGTTCTATTCATATGACTTTCTCTAGCTGTTACACAAAGAAACTTTCGTCCAAAAGATTATTCCTTTTCAACATCATGCTAATCGAGATAAACATTAGCAGAACTCGTATATTACTTGCTTCCTTATAAGTAGAAGGGAAATAAGAGAATACACTAGGCTAAAGATATGAATGCTACGGCAATGTGAATTTGCACTACCGTTTGAGGAAACTTCAAGTAGTTTAAAATTGAAACAAGGAATATTTTGGAAACGATAACTCTACCAAAAACTGTATGTGACATAAATTGTTTGGCTTAATGAGTACTTTTGCGCACTAAGTTTTTGACCATATCTTACGGTTTACCAGTTATTAAAAATCAGCAAAATTAATCCAGAATAAAGAGGTCTTCAGAAGCTATGCCCAGAAAATTCAAGATATACATTACGTTGGTCATGGAAATGTGGCCATTTTTGAGAAAGTCAAAATTTTCAAAATAAATTATAATTGGGAGTGGGGGTGGGGATTTTCGTGAAAATCTTTGTCGAGCATCCTTGGAAGATGCTGAATTTAAATACCAAGTTTGGCATTTAACGGACTTTTCGTTGAGCTATGCTGCCCACAGACACTTAGTTTCAGGGGGTCTCAAAATATATTTCTGGTAAAATCTCCGTATTGAACTTTCGGATGGAATACAATACCTTCTCTATCCACTATGTGTGCGTTGCATATACGTGTTAGAGAAAGTAAAAATGAAAGAAATTTTGGTATTAACCCTTCGAAGTACAAGGCAACAAAAACCAAACCATTTGACGACTTTACTGCCTAGGGATCTCGTGGATGACGTCATGAGTCACCACATCTATTTTTTTTTTAATTTCGACTGGAGGGGAAAAATCCACCTTAAGGACTAACCCGGGCAAGCCCGGAGTGTCGGGGTCTTCCATACCGACTAAAAACCCCTCCACCGGTATTAGAAGGAAGAAAGGAGAGGCGGTACCGCATGATTGCACCCGCGGATTCAAGGTGATAATTTAACTGACTGCAGGGTGCAGTCAGAGGGGTGAAATGAGGACCGGGAGACAGACTTGACCGAGGCCCAGACTGCCACCGCGGAGTATTCGGGGAGAGGAATGAAGGAATTCTAGGGTGAAGGATGGAGTTAGTGCTGGTTGACTCTGTTGAGCCAGTCATCGTATCCTGGGACGTTTTCGAGCCTAAGCCCTTGGCGTCTACTTTGGATATTGAACCGTCACATCTAATTGCACAGCTCATGCTATAAGCAAATGAGAGGTTACAGTACACAGTAGAGCGTTTCTTACCTATTTGAGGTAAGAAAGAGGCAAAAAAGCAGCCCGGGTAAACCTTTCCACCGTGTTCTACACTTGAGAGGTACAGTGTAGTTTTCTGAAATGCGAATAATAATAATAATAATAATAGTAATAATAACTCTATTGTTAATATCAATAAAATGTTACTAGAGACAGCCAAAGCAGAGTGTTGACATTTTCATAGAAAATGTAAATGGCGTGTTATTTATGGACGCTCTTTAACTACTGTGGTTCTCAGTATCCCATTCTATACTGGGCACGAAAGACCGCTTAATTTTGCTCAGAGGCTTCTATCAGGCTTGAGGTTCTTTTACGTGCCGTAAATCTGCGACACGGGACCAACGGCTTTACTTCCCTTCCGAAGGAAGCCATGCTAAGGATTTTTATACCCGAAAAAATCCATCGTCCACCGCCGGGCTTGAACCCGCGACCTTGGATATATGAAGTTATCGTGGTAACCATTACACCATGGAGGGCGAATTTTCATAGATACATAACATGCAGGCACACGTTAAAAGTGTAACACAAATGCTGAAAAGGAAATGTGAGCCAAAAACTGTGGAAACTATAACGATTATTTGGTGAACTTTAACTTCAGTAGTATCAGATTTTATAATGCTGTGATAAAAATGGCTTACTCAAGAGGATCAGTTCATTAGCAAAGTATCAATAAGGGTTTGTTGAAGTGGACTAGATGTAAACATGTAGATTACAATTAATGTCTATATAATTATTTATTTTCAAATATTAAGTGTTTAGCTCCAATAAATGCGGAGAGGATAATTATGAATTGAATGAAATAATTATTGATTAATATATAGGAAATTAATATTAATGAAGCAATTTTTTGAATTGATAAAATAATAAAACAATTTAATTGTGCATATTTTTCCTATCCCGCTTTGTCCCTTCCTTCATTAAGGATAGTTTTGAAATGTTTTATTGTTTTGAAATAATTTTATTTTAAACCTAATGGACATGTATATACTGGATTTTATTAATATTATATTGTGGTCAAGTTTGTGTCATTGTACTTTGCAGTGGTATCAAAGTGGTTACAGTTTAGGTTAGTAGGTTCCAATGCAGTATGTAATTACTATATAACTGTACACAAATATCTATATCTATATTGGGTAGCATTTCAGAATGATTGTTTCTAAAGTTAATAATGGTTTTAATCATTTCTAACAACAATACATAGTTTGTTGATTTGTGAAAACACTTGAACTGCAAATACCTATGTGTTCGTTCTTGCTCCTTTCTGCATCGTTGATATTGCGGAGTCCTGAAATGTGATGTAGAGAAGCTCAAAATGGCGACGTGTGGCACCAGTTGACAGACAGAGAACAAATAATAGAAATATGAACTCAGTAAAACCTTTAGATGAACTCGTACTCTCGTTGTTGTCAGTGGCAACAATGAATCAAATAAAAGAGGGAGACTCACCTGCCATTATGTTGTGCTTTTTCAAAATTAGCCGTGCTATTGTGTTGGCGACACTGCATTCCGCAAGAACCCCTGCTGTTCCACGAACAGTTGACTAGCGCTCTAATGGAAAAGGCCATTCAGTACAAAAAGGGACGATAGTTAACATGGGAAGGGAAGCGACAAGAAAAGAATGAGGTAGCAAGGAATAATATGAAAAAGAAACTGAGCTGTAACAAAATAATTAACTCCCATACACAGCATTCGAAAACTATTTTCGTCTAAATTTACACCAGTAAATAGATAGTTTAAAGAAAGGGAGGGAGGAGCAGAATGACAATATTATACAAATGCATGTGGCCAGCAATGCCTATGGAAACAATATGAACAAAGCACAAAATCACTAGATAAGTATGCTAGGGCTTATAAAACAAATAAATAAATATACAAAGAGTTTGCTCTAAGAACTTACAGAAAATAGTTGGTGAAAATGTTATAATTAAAAGTCACACTTAGATGTGCATCCAGTAGAAATTGAGCTCTCGTTTGCACTACTCCATAGAGAGCGGTAGAATCGCGTTTGATCCACTGCTAGCACAAATATTTCTCATACTATGTTTAGTCATGATATATGACTAACCAGAGGTCAACCAAGTAACCAATAAAAATACACTTTTTACTTAACACGGTGCTCGGAAAACATAAAACGTTTTCTTTCAGAGGCACATTGAATCGTAAAAACTTCTTTCTTCCAGCAAGGCGAAATAATTGCGTTGCCTAAAATTTAGATTGCGTAAAGCATTCAGTGCAGTAAATGCACCACCAATATTACATGTAAAACAAATGGGACTCCTGTTTTAAGAGTTGTTGAGGTCCTGGTAGTACTACCTCTTTCCGTCGCCCATGCTATTCTTTCTGGTGCCACAAACAAATAAATACAAAAAAATCTGATGTGTACCATTCACATGACTTTATATTCCTGCAACAAATTATTCTTAAAAAAACTTATACTTCTATTTATTTCATGCTAATCAGTAAAACATTAGCAGAAATAGCCATATTACTTGCTTCCTTGTAAGTAGAGGTGAAATAAGGGAGTACCGTAGGTTAAAGTGATAATCAAAAGATAGTTGCTATGTCACTGAAGTTCCTTTGTTTGTATGAACAACATTGACAAATTCCTGTATGAAAAATGTATAAGTTTTTCATAGCAGAAACCAAAAATAAGGAATGTCACAAAAACGACGAACTCCACGAAAAAAATGTGTATAACATAAATTCTGTGTTTTAGCGTACTCTACATTTTTTGTGTAGTAAGTTTTTGTCCATCTCTTACGGTTTAGCAGTTATTCAAAATCCAGTAAAATTCATCAAGAATGAACTACTCTTCAGAGGCTATTCCCAGAAAATTCAAGATATAGATTTCATTTCTCAGATAAATATCTTTAATATACTAAATTTTAATCAAAATCGTTAGAGCCATTTTTGAGAAAATCAAAATTTTCGAAAAAAGTTCCAAGTAAAGGGTAGTTGGAGTGGGGGGATTTTTCTCAAAATCTTCGTGTCGCATCCCTGGAAGATACTGAATTTAAATACCAAGTTTGGTATTTTACCTATTTTTCGTTTTTGAGTTATCGTGTTCACGGACACACACACACACACACACACACGCACGCACGGACCTTTTTCCGAAAATGCTTTTTTTTAGATAAAGGGGACCCTAAAACATATATTTCCGGTGAAATATCGGTATCGAATTCTTTAGTGGAGTACAATACCTTCTCTATACATTATGTACATAGTGCGTATAGAGAAAGTAAAAAATCTAATGTGTTCCATTCTCATGACTTTCTCTACATCTCTGCAACAAAGTATTGTTAAAAAGCTTATGCTTCTATTTACTTCATACTCATAGAGAACAAATTAGCAGAAATAGTCTTATTACTTGTTCCCTTATAAGTAGAAGCGAAAAAAGGGAGTACCATAGGTTAAAGTGATAGTCAAAAGGTGGTTGTTATGTGACTGAAGTTCCTTTGTTTGTATGGACACGAGTTGACAAATTCCTGTATGACAAAAGTATAAGTTTTTCAAGGCTGAAATAAAAAACAAGGAATATCTAAAAAACGACCAACTCCAAGAAAAAAATTTACAAACATAGATTGTATGTTTTAATGTGCTCTACATTTTTTGGGTGGTAAGTTTTTGTCTTTCTCTTACGGTTTACCAGTTATACAAAATTCCGTAAAATTCATCCTGAATAAAGTAGTCTTCAGAGGCTATTCCCAGAAAATTCAAGATATACATATTCATTTTCAGGTATATATCTTTAATATACGATATTTTAATCAAAATCGTTAGAGCTATTTTTTAGAATATCAAAATTTTCGAAAATGTTTCCATGTGAAGGGTAGTTGGGAGTAGGGAGATTTTCTTGAAAATCTTCGTGTCGCAACCTTGGAAGATAACTTAAATACCAAGTTTGGTATTTAAGGTCTTTTCGTTTTTGAGCTATGCTGCCCACAGACATTTTTCTAAAAATGCTTTTTACTTTCTGTATACGTACTATGTACACAGTGTATAGAGAAGATACTGTAATGCACCCAAAAATTCGATACCGAGATTTCACTGGAAATACATGTTTAAAGACACCCTGAATACAAAAAAAAAACATTTTTAGAAAAATGTCGGTGTGTGTGGCTGTCTGTGTGTGTCTCTGTGTATGTGTGTGTGTGTCAAAACGAAAAGACCGTTAAATACCAAACTTGGTATTTAAGTTCAGTATCTTCCAAGGATGCGACACGAAGGTTTTCAAGAAAATCCCCCCACCCCAAACTACCCTTCACATGGAAAATTTTCGAAAATTTTATTTTCTAAAAAATGGCTCTAACGATTTTGATTAAAATATTGTATATTAAAGATATATACCTGACAAACATTATGTACGTCTTGAATTTTCTGGGAATAGCTTCTAAACACTACTTTATTCTGGATGAAATTGACGAAACTGTGTATATCTAGTAAACCGTAAGAGATAGACAAAAACCTAAAGTTGTAGAGCACATTAAAACACACAATTTATGTTATATACATTTTTTTTTTCGTGGATATTCCGTATTTTTTTTTGTTTCAGCCTTGAAAAACGTATACTTTTCTTATACAGGATTTGTCATTCGTGTCCATACAAACAAAGGAACTTCAGTCACATAGCAACCAGCTTTTGACTATCACTTTACCCTATGGTACTCCCTTTTTTCGCCTCTACTTACAAGGAAGCAAGTAATACGACTATTTCTGGTAATTATTTCTCAATGAGTATGAAGTAAATAGAAGCATGGGCGTTTTAACAACAATTTGTTGCAGAGATGTAGAGAAAGTCATGTGAATGGAACACATCAGATTTTTTTGTATTCAGGGTATCCTAAAACATGTATCTCCGATGAAATCTCGGTATTGAATTTTTGGGTGCATTACAATATCTTCTCTATACACTATGTACATAGTACGTGTAGAGAAGGTAATAAATATAGCAAAGAAACCACCTCCTAGGCTATATACTCGTATAAACTTCCAAATCATATTTTATGCTTCATAACATTATAAACGAAAGCCACATGACACGAAAAATATGAGAGTTGTTAGTGTAACGTCTGATATGAATTTTTTTCTCCAAAATGCTTAAATTTTTGTTTTTCGAAACTAAAATATCTATTCTTTTGCTTTAAAGTGCTTGAAGATATAAATAAATGAAAAATATGGTAAATGGAATTAGATATTCCTCTGAAATATTAATACACACTTACATGAACTGGCGAAGCCGTGGCACAGTGGTTAGAGCGCTCGCCTTCCACCATGCGAGTTGGTTCGATCCCAATTGCCCGCATGTGGGATTTGTGGTGGACAAAACGGCTCCTGGGTGGGTTTTCTCCGGGTCTTCCGGTTTTTCCGCCACTCATTCCACCAGTTGCTCCACCATCGTCAGCTTTCCTATCATCCACTCCTCACGCTCATGTCTGACGATCCATTCTGTGGTTTCTTGCCGTTGGCTCTGTGGCAGGCTTCTGACCCCTAAGTACCCACGTTTAAGTTCTACTGCGTAACGTAGCATTCATGCAACCAACTTAATTTGCTATGAATATTCAGTAGTACGATACTTCCTCTACACGTACTATGTACATAGTGAATGTATTCCACTGGAAATATCTGTTGTGAGGTCCTTTGAGCTCAAAACAAGATCTAACGTGTTCCATTTATATAACTCTCTACATTTGTGTAACAATGTATTGTTAGAAAGCCTATTCTTCTGTCTACTTCATGTTAATCCAAGTAAACATTAGCAGCTTTTTGAATGTCCTTTAACCGGTTGGTCATATCGGACGACGAAATTAAATTGGTGAAATGATGCTCAAATGATCTTGGGATCCATGGAGTTTAAAGCTACTCGAAATTCTTCTAATCAGGATAAGGGAAAACTCCGAAAAAGCCCTTTTCCGGGTAACTCACCCTAAGCGAGATTGGAACTCGCGTGCTGCTGAATGTGAGCCGGTCCCCATGGCCGCGCTCGCCACGGCTTTGGTGCTTCGTAGCGCTGGGGATCTTGGGTTCGAGTCCCGCCTTGGGCATGGGTGTTATATGTTTGTGTTTATGTGTGTGTTGTAACAGTAAAAAAAAACAGCAATCCGGTAATAATACAGAAAAACAAGGTAAAACAAAAAAAAAAGGTAAATTAAAGTAGGGTATACAGTGCCGGAGTCCTGATCAGACTCCGGTACCGTATTTCAAAAAAAAAAAAAAAAAAAAAAAAAAAAAAAAAAAAAAGTGTGAAATGAACTTATTACTTGTTTCCTTGTAGAGGGAAATAAGGGCATAATCTAGGCTAAAGCGCTAGTCAAACTTTTTAAAATCTGGCTGCCAAGTGGTTGAAATCTGATTCTTTGTATGGAATTTATAGATCTCGTACGAGAAAAGTTAAGTATTTTAAAACTGTAACTAATAGATAGGAATATCTCGGAAATGCTCACTTCCACCTAAAAATGTATATTTTATAAATGGTGTGTTTTAAAGTTTTGGGCAGTAAGTTCTTATCTATCTGTTGCAACTCATTCAGAATAAAGAGGTCTTTAGAGGCTATTTCCAGAAAATTAAAGATATGCATTTTATTGGTCATGTACATATCCTTAATGAGCGACATTTTAGCCAAAATCGTTAGAGCCATTTTTGAGAAAATCGAAATTTTCGAATTTTTTTCTTTCTCTACACGAACTATGTACCTACATAGTGTATAGAGAAGGTATTGTATTGAACCTAAAAAATCGATACCGAAATGTCAGCGGAAATATATGTTTTCCGACCCCCTGAATAAAAAAAAAAGCATTTTCAGAAAAATGTCTGTGTGTGTCTGTAGCGTGTGTTTGTGTGTGTGTGTGTGTGTGGGGGGGGGGAGTTGGGTAGCATAGCTCAAAAAAGAAAAGTCCGGTAAATACCAAACTTGGTATTTAAGTTCAGTATCTTCCAAGGGTGCGACACGAAGATTTTCAAGAAAATTCTCTCACCCCAAACTACCCTTTACATGGAACAGTTTTCGAAAATGTTGATTTTCTTAAAAATGGCGCTTAACGATTTTTATTAAAATATCGTATATTAAAAGATATATACATGACAAATAAAATGCATATTTTGAATTTTCTCGAAATAGCCTCTGAAGACATCTTTATTCTGGATAAATTTTGCGGAATTTTGCATCACTGGTAAACCGTGAGAGATAGACAAAAACTTACTTAATAGAAGAGTAGAGTCGTTAAAACATACAATTCAAGTTACATACATTTTTTTTTCGTGGAGTTGATCATTTTTGAGATATTCCTTGTTATTGGTTTCAGCTTTAAAACACTTATATTTTTCTCATACGAGAATTTGTCAACTCCTGTGCATACAAAGGAACTTCAAGTACAAGGCAACCAGCTTTTGACCATCACTTCAGCTTATGGTACTCCCTTTTTTCTCTTCTACTTAAATGGAAACAAGTAATAAGACCATTTCTACTATTTTGTTCTCGATTAGCATGAAGTAAATAGAAGAAGAAGTTTTTTAACAATAATTTGTAGCGGAGAGTAGAGAAAGTCATATGAAAGGAACACATCAGATAGGGTAGGTTTTTCTAAAGCTCTTCGTGTCGTATCCTTGGAAGATACTATATTTAAATACCAAGTTTGGTATTTTGCCGGCTTTTGAGATATCGTGTTCAAAGACACACGACACAGGACGTTTTTCTAAAAATCTTCTGTGTTCCATTCACATGAATTTCCCTAGCTGTTTCACTAACAAACTTTTCTTACAAAAGATTATTTGTTTATCTACGTCATGGTTACCAAGATAAACATTAGCTGAAATTGTTTTATCGCTTGCTTCCGTGTAAGTGTGTCTGCATAACTCAAAAACTAAAACACTGTTAAATAACACACTTAGTATTTACTTTGATATCTTCCAAGGATGCGACACGAAGATTTTCAAGAAAATTCTCCAACCCAGAGTATCTTTAAAAGGAGAAACTTTTGAAAATTTTGATTTCCTAAATAAAAAAAAAAAAAAGAAAGAAAAAAAAAAAGCTAACGATTTTGATTAAATACCGTATATTAAACCTATATACATCAAAAATAAAATGTATAACTTGAATTTTCTGGGAATAGCTTCTAAAGGCCTCTTCGTTCTGGATGAATTTTTCTGAATTTTGCATAACTGGTAAACCATAAGTACTAGACAATAACGTACTGTTCAAGAAATGTAAATCTAGTTAAAATACGCAATTTATGGTATATAAGTTTTTGTTCTAGAGTTCACCATTTCCGATATATTCCTTCTTATTGGTTTCAATTATAAAACTAGGTTTCTTATCAGACGTGGTCGCCTTTCGTTTCATCTCTCTTTTGTTTTTCTGGAAATGCAAAGCGAATCGAACTTCAGAAGTTCACATATGACCGTCTTTTATAAGATTTGACTATTTAGCATAGTGCATTCCTTTATTATCCTTCTACCTACAAGGAAGTAATAAGATAACTTCTGCCAATGCTCATATGATGGGGATGAAGTAATAATCTTTGGTAAGAATAGCTTGTTTGCAGAACAGGTAAAGAAAGACATATGCATGGAACACAGAGGTTTTTACTTTCTCTACCCCGTTTGTGCAATGTAAATAGTGGATAGAGAAGGTATTGTATTCCACCCAAAATTTCAATACCGAGATTTCACTGAAAATAACTTTTGGGTCAACTGAGTACGAAAAAAAACAGTTTTAGAAATGGGTTCATGTGTGTGTGTGCGTGTGTGAACAGCATAACATTCTAACATCCCGTTAGAACACATAATTTGTGTCATATGCAATGTTTTATGTAGAGTCAACCGTTTCAGAGATATTCTTTTTTATTCGTTTTAATTTTTAAGTACTTTAAGTTTCCTCAAACAGGAAGTGACGTTTCGTTTCATCTCTCTTGAAGTGAGCCGAACTTCAATTGTTTCCCATAGGAGAGCTTTTAAAAGATTTGACTATCGATTTAGCCTAATATATTGCTTTAGGTCGCTTCTTCTTTCAGGGAAAGTAAAACAATTTCTGCTAGTGTTTAACTTGATTAGTATGTCATAAATAAAAGCATAATCCTTTGTAAGGAAAATTGATTGTGAAACAGCTAGAGAAAGTCATGTGAATGAAACATCAATTTATTTTGGATTCAGGTGATGTCAAAACATGTTTCCAGTAAAATCTCGATATCGATATTTTTGGGTGGAGTACAATACCTTCTTTATACGCTATGTATGTACATAGCACGGGGAGAGAAAGTAACGCGAACAAAATCGATGTGTTTCATTCACATTACTTTCGCTACATCTCTGTTACAAATGATTGTTAAAAAGCTTACTAAGCTAATCCAGGTAACATTGGCGGAAATGGACTTGCTACTAGCAACCTTTTAAGTAGGAGGTAAACAAGGGAGTCCTAAAGGCTAAAGTGATAATCAAATCTTTTAAAAGTTGGTTGCTATGTAAATGAAATTCTTTTATTTGAATGGTCAGAATTAACAAATTCCCGTATAAGAAAAGTATAGGTAGCTACTTTAAAGCAGAAACTAATCACAAGGAATATCTCATGTTCTACAATATAAATTTGTATATTAACAAAATGTACAGTAGTAGTACAATCGTGAGAGACTTGGCACAAGGACGCAGCCTCTTGTAAAACAATTGTTAAGCTGTAAAAATAAAGATAACATCTACCGACAGACCACCCAGAGCGCCGCCCCCTCCCTCTTTGCTAAGCCACCTGTCTAAAAGGTTTTCATGTACCTGTTAATCAAATCACTCTAAAAAGTTTCACTTGTCGCTTGTCAATCATCTTTCACATTCCCAAATCAAAACCAATT
Source organism: Hymenopus coronatus (assembly GCA_030762935.1). NCBI lineage: Eukaryota > Metazoa > Arthropoda > Insecta > Mantodea > Hymenopodidae > Hymenopus > Hymenopus coronatus. The sequence goes on along the minus strand of CM060889.1, from coordinate 4,102,084 downwards.
TAATCGATTGACCACGCCCACTTCGAAAAAACGCGACTTGCTAATTTCGAGCTGCAAACTCACCTGCATATTAAATCGATCTAAATTTTCACGAGGAATCTGAATATCTAATCATGAATGCAAAATTCTATATGCTTTCAATTCGATAGCCTCTTTAAATTAAAAATCTGCCAGATTTCTCTTCTCTGGCAATTCGAGAGCTAAAAGCTTCATTTGCATGACAAATCGGTCTAATTTTTCACAAGGAATCTGCAAAGTCAGAGGTTATATATCTATCAATATTTTGAATCTAAGAAAAATAGATAACACCCTTATCAGCTGCCATGGCAGGAAACAGGAAATAACAAGGATATACATTTTTGAGAATACACATTTTATTTGCCATGTAAAAATCCTTAATATTTGGTATTTTAATCAAAATTTTAAAGCAATTTTTGAGAAAATAGACATTTCTGAAAAATTTTCCATGTAAAGAATAGTTCAGTGAGGGAGGGGAGATTTTCTTGAAAATCTTCGTGTACTACCCTTGTTAGACACTAAACTCCTTTTTCTATCCTTTCTCTACACGTACTATGTATATAGTATGTAGAGAAGGTATCGTAATGCACCCAAAATTCCATTCCGAGATTTCACCAGAATGCATGTTTTGGGTCCCTCTGAATCAAAAAGAAAAGAAGAAAAAAAAAGTATTTTTGGAAAAAGATGCGTGTGTGTGCGTGTCTGTGGACAACATAGATCAAAAACGAAAAGACCGTTAAATGCCAAATTTGATATTTACGTTTAGTATCTTCCAAGTATGCGACACGAAGATTTTCAAGAAAATCCCCCACCCTCAACTACCCTTTACATAGAACTTTTTCGAAAATGTTGATTTTCTCAAAAATGGCTCTAACCATTTTGATTAAAATATCGTGTATTAAAAGTATATATCTGACAAATAAAATGTATATCTTGAATTTTCTTGGAATAGCCTCTAAGGACTAGTTTATTCTAGATTAATTTTGCGGAATTTTACCTAACTGCTAAACCGTAAGAATTAGACACAACTTACTGCGTAGAAAATGTAGAGTACATTAAAACATACAATTCATGTCATATACACTTTGTTCTTGGAGTTGATCGTTTTTAAAGTATTCCTTATTTCAGCTTTGAAAAACTTATATTTTTCTCATACAGGAATTTGTCAACTCCTGTCCATACAAATAAAGGGACATCAGTCACATAGCAACCAGCTTTTGACTATCAGTTTAACTTATGGTACTCCCTTATTTCGCTTCTACTTACAAGGTAGGAAGTCTGCTAATTGTATCTGGATTAGCATGAAGTAAACAGAAGCATAAGCTTTTTAACAATAAGTTGTTGCAGAGATGAAGAGAAAGTCATGTGAATGGAACACATAAGATTTTTTTATTCAAGGGGATCTTAAAACATGTATTTTCTGTGAAAACTCAGTATCGAATTTTAGAGGCTATACGATACCTTCTTTACACACTATGTACATAAGTAGATCGTGTAGAGCAAGAAAAATAAAAAAATCTTATGTGTACCATTCACATGACTTTCTCTACATCTCTGCAACAAATTATTCTTAAAAAGCTTATACTTCTATTTACTTCATGCTAATCAGTAAAAAATTAGCAGAAATAGCCATATTACTTGCTTCCTTGAAAGTAGAAGCAAAATAAGGGAGTACTATACGTTAAAGTGATAATCAAAAGCTGGTTTCTATGTGACTGAAGTTCCTTTGTTTGTATGGACAGCAGTTGACAAATTCCTGTATGAGAAAAGTATGTTTTTCATAGCAGAAACAAAAAATAAGGAATGTCTCAAAAACGATGAGCTCCGCGAAAAAAATGTGTATAACATAAATTGTGTCTTAACGTGCTCTACATTTTTGTGTAGTAAGTTTCGGTCCATCTCTTACGGTTTAGCAGTTATTCAAAATTCAGTAAAATTCATCCAGAATAAACTACTCTTCAGAGGCTATTCCCAGAAAATTCAAGATATACATTTTATTTGTCAGGTAAATATCTTTAATATACGAAATTTTAATCAAAATCGTTAGAGCCATTTTTGAGAAAATCAAAATTTTCGAAAAATGTTCCATGTAAAGGGTAGTTTGGGGTGGGGGGATTTTTCTCAAAATGTTCGTGTCGCATCCCTGGAAGATGCTAAACTTAAATACCAAGTTTGGTATTTTACCTACTTTTCGTTTTTGAGTTAGCGTGTATACAGACACACACACACACACACGGACGTTTTTCCGAAAATGCTTTTTTTAAATAAAGGGGACCCTAAAACATATATTTCCGGTGAAATCTCGGTATCGAATTTTTGGGTGGAGTGTAATACCTTCTCTATACACTATGTACATAGTAAGTGTAGAGAAAGTAAAAAATCTAATATATTCGAATCACATGACTTTCTCTACCCTGTTCTGCAAACAAACTGGTGTTACAAAGTTTATTCTATGTGTATCATGCTAATCGAGATAAACATTAACAGAAATGCTCTTATTACTTGCTTCCTTCCAAATAGAACGGAAATAAGGGAATACGCCTGGCTAAAGCGATTAGCAAATCTTTCATTCACTGTGTGAACAATTGAAGTGTTGCTTTGCTGACCAGCAGTAAAAAAAGAGGGATAAAATGGAAGGTTGGAGAGAAGTTAAGTAGTTTAGAATTCAAATCAATAACAAGGAATGTCTCGCAAGCGGCCAATCCTACAAAAACGTGTATATGGCAAGAATGATGTTTTTAACCAGATCTACTCTTTTTGTATTGCAAGTTTTTATCTATCTCTTATGTTAAGCAGTTATGCAAAATTCATCCAGAATAAAATCCCATAATGACATTATTGTTAACTTAACTAAACCTTTAAAAGAAGTTTTTTAAACCTGAATAAGATACTAAAAAATTTAAAGATAAAGCTAAAACTCTTCTTCAAAGAAGTCTTCGGAGGCTATTCCCAGGAAATTCAAGATATGAGTTTCGTTTGTTTAGGAAATATCCTAAACGTATGGCACTTTAATTATATCGTTATAGCCATTTTTGGGAAAATCACAATTTTCGGAAAATGTTCCACATAAAGGGTAGTTAGGTTGAGGGGATTTTTTTGGAAACTTCGTGTCGCATCCTTCGAACATACTAATCTTCAATAGCAAGTTTGGTGCTTAATGGTATTTTCGTTTTTCAGTTATGCTGTCCACACGCACGCACGCACACACACACACACACACGGAGCGCTTTTAATTACTGCATTATTATTATTATTACCATCTCTTCCAGTTTTAGCCGGAGCTATTACAATACTTTTAACAGACCGAAATCTTAACATTTTTTTTTTACTTTCTCTACACATATCTATGTTAACTACATAGTACGTAGAGAAGGTGTTATATTTCACCTAAAAATTCGATGTCGAATTTTCACCGGAAATACAAGTTTTAGGGTTCCCTGTACCCACATTTTTTACTTTCTCTAACGCATATGAGCAACGCACATAGTAATTAAAGAAGATATTGTACTTCACCCAAAATTCGATACCCAAACATACACGTTTGTGATCCGTTCAGATATCTACAAGAAAAAAACTAGTTGCCATGACTTTCGCCACAACCCTCGTATGTTTTGGGGCACCCTGAATCCAAACAAAAGCATTTTTAGGAGAAAAAAAAAGCCCGAGTGTGTGTGTGTGTGTGTAAGGGCAGTATAAAAGCCTCTGAAGATCTCTTTATTCTCGATGAATTATGCTGAATTTGCATAAATGGTAAACCGTAAGAGATAAACAAAAACTTTCTGAAAAAAAAACTGCAGTAAAAAAGTTAATTTATGCATACTTATTTTTTTGGGTAGAGAAATTTCAGAAATATTTTTGTTATTGGTTTCAGCTTTATAATACGTATCTTTCTCATACGAGAATTTGTCAACGCCTGGCAAACACATAGCATTCAACTTGTAAAAGATTTGATTATCGCTTTAGTCTATTTCCTTTCTACTTACAAGGAAGTAAGTAATAAGACAATTTCTGCTAATTTTCCTCGATTAACATAAAGTTAATAGAAGAATAAGCTTTTCATCAATAATTCGTTACAGGGATGTAGAGTAAGTCATGTGAATAGAATACATTAGATTTGTTCAATATAGTTTTTTTTTTTGTTTTTTTATTATTATTATTATTATTCTGAAGCTAGAATCTTTGTCAATTCGAACACACCTCTGTTTTTCAGTGTTATATAGTTACTATGAAACTACTACTTTATTGCTCACCTAATGATATCAGAACCATCCAACATGTTTAATTTTAGTTTTCTAGGAATAATTAGCATTTAAAATAAGTACTGTTAGTTTATTTATTTTGCATTAAATTACTTAGTATTGCTGATATCAGTAGAAACACGATTATCCTTCACTTGCTTTGCGATAAATTTACTGTCATTTTTATTTACAGCAACTCACTGTAAAAAAAAAAAATCTCACATGTTACATTCAAACAACTTTCTCTCTACCTATTCAACAAAAGCTTATTTTTCTATATACTTCACGTTTATCGATTTGAATATCTGCAGAAATGTTTTATTACACACTTCCTTGTAGACACGCTGAAATGACATACACTAGGTTAAAGCGAGAGCTGGTCGGTAAGTGATGATTCATTTTTTTTTTTTTTTTGTCCTTTCCTTTGTTTAACTAGGAGAAAGAAAACTGATTAACGATTTCCATTTTAGAAATGTATTTAAGTATTTTAATTAATACCAATATATCCCCACACACACTTAATATAACATGTGTGTTTTAACAGGATATACTGTAAAAATCTGGTATTACAATGCGTGAAGGATCGACACTAAGATAAAATTCAATCTGAATTTCCATGCAATATTCGATATGAAATGTGTACTCAAATCTATTCCAGTTCTTCATAAAAGATAGTATTACAAATGCAATGTAGAATGAACGCGGACGTAGTCTAGTCAAGAAGTTATTCCGATGGTATTTATTTGCCGCTAGATGACCGAAATAGTATTTTCCCTCCCCATTCAATTCAGTTTATCGAGATGACACAACGCAGCAGTGAAATTCAAATACTTTTTGTGTATTAACTGTCCTTTCCTTATTCCTATCGTTTAAAATAACGAAACAAAGAAGCTTTCTTTTCTGGCGACGAACTCCTAAAATACGTACTTATTTATTCACCACCAGATGGCCGTAGTACCCACTGCTCTATTTTCTTCTCCATTCAATGCTAAGGGAATGCACCCGGTTATGGGGACAATGACGCAAGGTAACAGTGAAAATCAAATATATTACTTATGTGCTATCGTTACCTTGGTCGCATCGTTTAAATAAATAAGCATATTTTTGTTGTAATTCTTTAAAATAAACAAGTCATAAACTATGCACATAGCCATTAATCCTTCTCGGAATCTGAAAATGGGGACGAAATGACGGGATTCGTTTTAGGTTAACTTCCTATTGCAGATGTTGGTTATTTGACGTTATGAGGTACATAAGATACCCGCGTCACTATCATACTGCAATTGCGGTGTCCTTAATACATTTAATCAAGTAATATTTTAGTTAAATGGAGAAATTTAACACAAAAGACTTATCCATTGCCCAACCATATATACTTGCTCTTTAGTTGTCACTGTTATTGTTAAAATAGCTGTTTTGACATAGAAAATAAAGAAAGAGGTGGTAAACATTGGGAGTAAAAGAAAGAAAAAGATTCGAAAGAAGCAAGAATGTTAGATTGTGACTTTCTCCTTAATGTAATGCATTACCTATTTCAGCATTTACCGCCACACTATGGAAGCGCTACTGTTATTATGCCATCGACATCATTGATTGCCCACGCTGTTAACTGCACATGCCATCATTTCCACAATATCTTATGGGTACGCTGTCTTCATCCTTTTCGCAATACCAACTGTATATTCAGAAGCAAAGGCTTATTAGAAATTGGCAATGGGCAAATTCCCATTGACACTTCTACTGGCCTCATTCGGTTTCCATCAAATTTTTGTGACTTCACAACGTTAAAGGAAGAATATCGAAAGTGTTCCCAAATATTGGTGAAAATTACAAAAACTATGCTTGGTTGAGCGAACGAGCCATTTTAGCAGCAACTAATAAGAATATAGATGAATATAAAAATTTAGAGTAAAATTGCTCGACGAATGAATGCATTTGTCCCTCAATTCCATTACCAACCCAAACGAAGTCGTCAATTATGTCACAGAATTTATTGGATTTGCCAGGATTACCGCCACACAATTTACAGCTCAGAGTTGTCTCGCTGATAATTATGCTACGCAATCTCAATCAGCCGAAATTGTGCAGCGGAACAAAACTCGCTGTTAAAAAATTATGAAACATTTGATTTAAGCTGCTATAACACCGAAAAGTTCAAAGGCGAGATTGTGCTTATTCCAAGAATACCACTAATATCAACCGACTTTCCTTCTGAATTTAAGCGTGTTCAGTTTTCGGCATGCCTTGCATTCGCAAAAACAATAAATCCCAAGGTCAATTGTTAGAAGTGTGTGGAGTATACCTTGAACTGTCGTGGTTTTCGCATTGGCAATTTGTACATTGTGTTCTCCAGAGTCGGCAAACCATCAGCGCTATTTGTTTTCTCTACGAAAGGAAAATTTTATATTACAAGGCACTACAATAAAGTACTGTGAATTTATTTCATTGCATGTTATCCTGTAAACGGAAGATTTTGTCCGAGTTATTTTTTTTTTTTTTCTTCATTACGTACACCACCCGTGCAAAGTCGGGACGGACAGCTAGTGCTTGTATAAAATAACCAAAGCTCTGCTTTAATACCTTTTTTTAGCATTGTTTGAGTCACTAGGTATAGTTAGCAGTTAATAATGCTCTGCAGAATCAGAATTCTTATAAACAACCTTAAACTTTCATATTTTATATATTTCTCTCTGTATGTGTATGTGTATATATACACACACACACACACACATATGTGTATATATACACACACACACACGCAGGGAGTAAAGGCCAACCGGATCTCATCACCTCGGGGACCCACATCGCTGGTCCGTCTCCACCTGGGGTCCGCGCATGAAGCCGAAGCTGCCTTGACATCACGCCTGCCCCTGTTAGGGCAACAGCTACGTGTCGAGGCTAGCAGAAGCGAGCGTCCGGTCCCTTGCCGACGCTGCTGCACCTACGGACGTCGTTCGGAGGATTGCCACGCCGCACCTAGGTGCCACTACTGTGGGGCAAGCTCGCTTACAGACGCTTGCTCCAACCATGATCTGCGCCGTCGACGCCGCTACTCCGCTTCCTGCTCCGGGAACTCGCACTACACAGGGCAAGCCTTCACCTCCACAAAAGCCACAGCAGCACCACCAACCATCACCATCACTAGACTCTACACCGAACACTTTACCAGTCAACTCTTCACCGACGGACACCTTCCTAAAGGACGCCGTGGAATCCATACAGCAGAACATCGCCGCCATCCAGGTGGCTACACACCAACTCGGCCTCCGTCTCGAGGAACTTCAGAGGGAAACCAACGAACGACTCGCAGCATTGGAGGCCAAGCACCAGGACTCTGATCGTGTTGCAGGTGATAATGGCGCGGTGCTTGCGTCTATCCAGCGCCAGCTGGACCGCATAGAGAGCCACCTCGTCCATCCACCTGCCGAGAACAGCGACGACCAGTGCCCGCGGCTGGGGTCTCTGGAGGCTTCGGTCGTGGGTGTCCGAGAGCTGCAGCACCAACTACATCAATCCATATCCAAACAACTACACGACCTTCAGACAGGACTTACCACGGACATTCTCGCATACATCGCTACCGGTCCAGCCCCCATGGGAAGGAAGAACCGGTAGTACCGACATCATCACCACAGTGAGAGAGTGGCAGCTCTCCCTGCACTCCCAATCCCATGTTTCACCAACAATTCCCTCAACTCCTCACCTATAATTCGCTACGGGGGCCGGCTGGGCCTCGGTCAAGCCGGTCTACTAGCACAACCCTCTCCCCTGGCGGCCGCACAGCGGGCCAGTTCACCTTTACCTTTGACTGCGCGGGTGCAACAGCGGTACCGCAGCATCCTTACCTTCTAATACCGGTGGAGGGGTTTTTTAGTCGGTAGGCCCACTCTGGGAGACCCCGACACTCCGGGCATGCTAGCCCGGGTTAGTCCTTAAGGTGGATTTTTCCCCTCCACTTGAAACTTAAAAAAAAAAGAAAAAAAAAGTGTTAATGAACTACACTGAAATAATTTGCGAGATTGTGCACGTGACCGATATAAGAATTTGAGATCGGCGATGCATGGTCCCCGGATAAACATAATACAACTACATAGAATTAAATATGCGGGTATCAGGTGCTAATAAGTCGGTGTTAAAGCAAAGCAGGTTGAAAAAATGGCTTAGAATGTCTTTAAAACTGCTGCCCGAGTATAGAAGTATCGCTTTTTAGCAGCTCGTTACCAGCGTTCTCAATATTTAATGTCGCTGTAAAATCTCGAACTAATCACTTGACAGTGCGATACTGAGCATTCATCAACTACGTTCTTGTGTTCTGTAGCCTACTCTGGAGGCGTTTTTACAAGTACTCTGGTGGCTTAAAGCGTAACGCGGGAAGCTGCTATACCAAAGGTCATGGGTTCGATTCCTGTCGTAGAGAAAATTGTTTTTATTATTATTTTTTTTTATTCCAAACGAAGTGCCGGAATACGTAAACGAGACCCGAACTCGGAAACCATCTTTCACTTGAAAACCAGTATCTTAACCACGGCGCTAGAGAGGTACGCTGTAATATGTCCCTTTGTCCTTCGTGTTATGCTCTCGAACGGCTGATAAATTAGCCAGTGGCGTACTGGCACTTCAGAAACTTATAGCCGTTACTTCGAAATTTCAATAAACAGGCCATAAGTCTATCTCAAATTACTTATTTAAGTAATCTACATATCCTGTGAAAATATTCCGGTATAGTTCATTAACACCCTGTATGTATGTATGTATGTATGTATGTATGTATGTATGTATGTATGTATATACATACATAGAGAGATATTAAGCCAATTTCCTCAGAATTGGAGATAGAAATAAATATGGTAAATATTTTTATATAAAATACATAGCTAGTATTATGAGAATGTTCTCTGTACAAAAATGTTACCCAGGACATTTTCAAGCAGGAGTGCAAGATGGAGCAGTGTTCTCTGAACATAACTGTTACTCGGTTTTGTAGTTTTAATAAATAAAGGATTTAAAATACTATAAAGGAAATATATCATTAAAACTTGTCCTGTTAAAATATAAGGATCCTCAGGATTTCCATTAATTTTTTTAAGAGAATATCCTAGCATTTTATTTATTTATTTATTAATGTGTAAATTTTCAAGCAGGAGTGGAAGATATAAAAGGAACTAAACCAAGCAATCAAAATATAATGGTTTGCTGAACAGGGTAAATGTTTAGTGGGCTAACATGGCAGAACTATTATTGCAACTTCATGGGAGACAGTGCAATGCAACACAAACAGACAAACTAATTAAATCCTCTTTCTCAAGATTCTATGAATAATGGGAATATTGAAGGACAGAATAAAGAATGCATGGCAAGCTATATTAGATGGATTTAAATGGCTGCTTTAAAGAGCACAAAAGATTACAAAAAGGTTAACATGTTTCTCAAGTTGCATTACTAATAACTTCAAAAGCAACTAAGCAACCCAGCCTTCACATGTAAAGAATCTGCATTTAAATGATAAAAAGTAACAGAACCTTTGATGGGTATGGAAAATTTAAACCCTAACTCCTAACCAAGTGATTTCAATATATGTTATGGGAGGGACTCAGGGGATTCAGATTAGTTTCCAGTATTATATAGGGAACAATGGAAAGAAATGCCCAGCACAATAAAGACAATGGTGAACTGTATCATTTCATGTTCATGCAGTGAATGTGAGCAAGGACTTAGGGCCAGTTGTACGAACTCGGAATAAACCTCTGCTAGACGTTATTCCATGGTTACGTGCTAAATTGTGTTGTACGACAACGGAATAGAGACTATCAAGGGAATGAACATGGAATAACTTATTCCGTGATTCCTTGCAGGGATAAGCCGTTATTCCGAGAATAGAGTACATATGTTTTTAAGGACGTATTATAGCCAAATACAATATGTTATAGAAGTACTCCGATAAATGAAGACTGCTATAATGAGATTAAAGTTGAGAAAGTATATCACACATACCTTGGCGGCAATAAGGCATAAGACAAGAAGTTAGTTAAAGTAAAGTTGCATTTATAAAACAGTAACATCTACCTATTTCCATCAAAATACCGCTATTTTTATGGAAACAATTAAATTTAATCCTACCCAAGATAAATAAAAAATAGTATATAGCAATTCACCAATACAATGCATAGCGTTCTAAAGAACGAGGTTACATTTTATTGATGAAATATAAAGAATTGATTACTTCGAGGGCAATGTGTTTCAAAACGTAACATAGTCATAAGTGTTAATGTTAGCGACATTCTGTATTATAATATTTTTGAGGTTAGGTGCAAAATTAACGATAACATTACAAGCTTTTTGATAAAGGGAGGAGATACCCAGACTAAAAGACGCCTTCAGAGCTTGCAAATATAGTATATATTATTATTATTATTATTTTACAATAAATTAATAATTTTTCATATTATATGCTGTGGGTTTAATATATTAGAAACAATTTTGATTGGATAGACAATACCTTCTGTAAGATGTAATGTTCTCAGTTTTATTAGTTTGGTTGACCATTTCAAACAGTTGAATTAAATATTGCTATCAGCAAAGTGCGAGCTGTAATGGGAACGGTTTAATGCACTATTTGACATAGCTACTAATTTTTCTGTTGGTTAATAATACCTGTATAGCAAATTGCTCACATACTTGATCTTGGTGCAACGATTCTATTATGCATATCTTAAGTTGATAATAGCGTTGGCAGCAGCTAAAATTTAATTACTAAGTATTTTACTGAATACAATTACAGAATCCAGGTTAAGTACGTTAGTTGTTTTGAGCACAGAAATGGAAATATGTCATATATCAGCACCAGATGCAACTTTATAATACGGTAAGGTTTCATTCCCATACTCCTAACCTATCGCAAGAAGTCACAGTATATGTGTTCATGTTTTGTAAAGTATATAGCAATTCTGCATCCGAACACGCTGGTGAACATTTATAATTGTTTCATAGTACGGTAAGTAGTTAAAATAAGAAATAATACATAGTTTAGGAACAGCTGATTGTGAAAATAATGCAAATTTTCAGCAAAATACAGCAGAAATTACAAATCAAATTGGCCATGAATGACTTGCAGCATAGCCAACATTAGTTTTAAATCTGCAAACAGTCGAATAGAATTCGAAGGAACAAAATTGTGTCATACAACTGGTCACCATATTTATACCGCGAATAGTGCATTCCAAGAATAACTATTCCAAGATTTATTCTGAGTTCGTACAACCGGCCTTTAGTGTAGTAACAGTATTTTACCAGATAAAAGGAACAATTGCATATTTGATGTTTTGTAAATTAAATTGATCATCTTTATTAAAGTGAAGTACACAGTCAAACAGTACAAGCTTGTGAAATATTTTGGGTTTCACCAAATTTTGGTTGCATAACCTTGAAAATTGATTTAGCATCTTTTGCCGCTCCCAATTACAATAAATAAATAACAACAATAATTTATCTGAAAAGAAGTTATGTGAAATTTAAGTACTGTGTTAAGACAACAACATTAATTTGAAAATTAAATTGTATTTGAGATTATGAATAGCACAGAGAAGTTTCTGGGCTTGTGCATGTTATGTATTTCTGCAACAAATTGATTTAGCATCTTTTGCCGCTCCCAATTACAATAAATAAATAACAACAATAATTTATCTGAAAAGAAGTTATGTGAAATTTAAGTACTGTGTTAAGACAACAACATTAATTTGAAAATTAAATTGTATTTGAGATTATGAATAGCACAGAGAAGTTTCTGGGCTTGTGCATGTTATGTATTTCTGCAACATGGATTAACTACTGCCATAGTGTGCTACCACCAAGTAACATTGAAGTAAAATTATAGTGATAGTGGAATCCAGTTAGTAGCTGGGTTATTTTTCAAAGTCCTGTAAGTAGTTGAGAGTAGTTTGTTCATGAAAAAGTTATTGCTTGGACAAATGGTCAGACGTGATAATAATGGAGTGTTTAGTAGATCAACATGTGAACTGCATCATAAAGTGTGCATGATCTCAATAACTCTAAATAAGGTATACTGCAAGAGGAACTATTACCACAACTGGTCACATCCTTCAAATTGATGAATGTATGACAGAACATACGGATGAGATGCAGATGACAAAATGGCCTAACTATAGGGATGCAAACATGTTCCACAATTCATTGCACTGCACATAAAATTTTGGCAACATCTGTGTCAATGCTGATTGCAATAACTAGACCCTTTTCAAGGACTTGTACAAAACATTAACCAGGTCTAACCTATCATGTCATGATTAGAATTGGTTAAAGTTTAGAATACATAGCTAGCTACTCTAATTTTGGGTCAAACCAAGACCCTCTGTGCAGATGATCTTTGACAAATGGTGCACAAAGTTAGCTAGTCAGTGAAATTTAAGGATAAAAAAAACTGCTGGATACTTTAAGTGTAGTAAAAAGAGAATTTGACTGCACACGTTCAATTTGGAAAGAAAGAATTATAAACTTTAAGTTAAGAAACTTCTCCAACATTAAATTATACTAAAAAATAATTCTAAATGCATATTTAACCACAAATTGTCAAGCTGTACTTGGAAAACATTATGCCATTCACGTATTGCACTTATAAACAATCTCATGCCACAAAGTGGAAAGTTGACCAAGAAAACATATTAAAATAGGTTCCAAAGTAAATGTTTAAAAAAAAAAGAAGATAAAAAGATCAAACTCAGTCATGTCTATAAACATTATATATATTACACATTATGAATATATATAATAAAATCAAATATGCTACTGTCAATATTTAAATCAAATTAAGGTTAATTAACTGAAGAGGTTGCTTGTTTTTAATTCTATGCACAATTTAAGTTCCAGCATGCCATATCAGCGCATGTTGGAATATCTGGCAGTTTTGCTGGATAAGATTGAGTTTCTAATTCACGATTATGCTACTGTGCACACATGATGATGAGGGATCAGTTCTTTGCCCAAAGATGGCACGATAGGACAAAATCTAGACTTTGTGAATGTAAAGGGATTGAATATTATCCAAGGATGCAATGTGTACTTAAAATTGCATTTTCTTTTAATGAGATACAAATTAATAAACTGACAAACTTGGTATCAACAAAAATCTCTAATGGAAAACTTAATGATACTTGAAAGTACTTTAATGTTATAAATATGTAGCACAAAACCTTAAATAGTACAAAAATAAAACCAAAGTGAGTTTTCTTACAAGTAAATTTAAAATAATATAGGCAGTTTTCTGAACAATAAACCCAAAGCATCTTTTAGTTTTATATTCTGTAAAAAATTTCAATTAATTTAATTTAGGAAAAAAAAAAAAAAAAACTTTTTTTACCTGTACTGTTCTACTCCACTACTCTGTGCATAAGGCAACAACATACAGAAAATGCCTTGCACTCATTCATATACCAAATGGAATGGAATGGCATACAATAATGACTAAAACTTGTTTGCATTGACAGCTCTGACTGCAACTCATACCATATGTTTTGAGTTTAGAGATACAAGTGTCATATATCATATATCTTACATTGTCACATATGTGTCACATTTAGGCTTTGTGAGCAACATGAAGCCACAAAATGCTCAGAATGAAATTAGTTGCACAATAAAGAAGAAAATATACATCTTATTTTGAATGTCAAGTGTTAATTTATTAATGCATTCAAAGTTGAAAATGTATCCTAATTGTCCAAATAATTACTAATCACATTCTTGAGTAGTAGTGGTGGTGGTTGTTTTATGCAATAATTGGAAAGGAGCAAGTGTCGCCCTCCATGATGTAATGGTTACCATGCTAACTTCATATACCCAAGGTCGCAGGTTCAAACCCAGCGAGGGACGATGGATTTTTCAGGTGTAAAAATCCTTAGTATGGCTTCCTCTGGAAGGGAAGTAAAGCTGTTGGTCCCGTGTCATAGATTTACTGCATGTAAAAAAAACTCAAGCCTGATAGAGGTCTCTGAGCAAAATTAAGCAGTCTTTCACACCCAATTTAAATGGACGCTGAGAACCACAGTGGTTAGAGCGTCCATAATTAACACTCCATTTATATTTTGAAAGGAGCAAGTAACCCTCAACTGAGTTTTGCCTATGGTTACACTTAAAATTTAAGAGTGCCAAGACATTTTATGTTTTAGATATGCATCACTCATAATAAGAGGACACATTCTGGTGAGTTACAAAAATTTCAAAAATAATATTACCTCATGACATCTCAAGAAGACTTATGGTACAATGGATGTATAACTTTCTCTTTCAAATGCATGTACATAAGGAAAAATAAGGCAGAAGACAAGGCAGTGATTGGGGTCAGAAGCCTGCACTTTAGCTCAGAAAGAAGGGGTGATCAGCCCCACTGGCAGAATGATATGAGATGACACAGAAATAGATAAAAGGAAAGGTGATTATAGAGCACGTAATGAATGAATGGCAGTGAAAAGCACAGAATCTAGAGAAATCCTGCCTAGACACTGTTTTGTCCAACATAAATGCCACATGCAGTCTCCCAGGCTGCTTTGGTAAGAGGCAAGCGGTCGAACCACTTGCACATAGCACCTCAAATCTGTATTCAAAATATATCTTAACAACTAAATATTTCGTTTTCTTAAATGTTTTTATATTTTAGTTATCCTAATAACTGGAATGATGGATAAATACTGTCTAACCAACATCTGCCCTGTTACAATTTACAAATATTAAGTAAAACAAAATTCTGTGCGGGACTCTTGAAGTAAAGAACGACCAAAAACATGATCGGCATGTTTTTCAACCACAGGCTGAGGTAATATGATATTTTTTAAAAAAAAAAACCTAAATACCATGTTTCATATCTGCATTTTCTTTATACATACAAAAAGTAGATAGCTATTAACCCCATTACAGAGTTTAGACAACAGCTCCAAGATGTGATGCAAGACCTTGTTCCTACTGTAACTTATCAATTGAAAATAACTTTTTGGCATTGTACATACATATTTACCAGGAGGATTTTTATTCATGTAATGAACATGTTAAAGCATCTAATAGTTATTCTTTGAAGCTATATGCTTAATTTTTGTATAATCTTAGGATGTAGAAAATAATATTTAATTTCTGTGAATAATATTAATTTTCAAGCTGTTAATCTTTTTTTGCATTTTGCAAAACAAATCTTATTGCATAAGTTTAAGTACACTGTCTTTTTGAGAGAGGCAAAAGCAGACACTGTTAGAAAAATCGAGCATGATCTCATGACTTTACATCTGAGTTACAACTTATTGTTAAAAAGCCTGTTGTTCTATTTACTTCACGGTTATCGAGATAAATTAACAGAAATTGTCTTATTACTTGCTTCCTTGTAAGTAGAACGGAAATACCAAGGGATAGTCAAATCTTTTAAAAGCTGGATGCTGTGTGATTAAAATTTCTTTGCATGGCCAGAGTTGACAAATTCTTGTACGAGAAAGGTATAAGTATTTTAAAGCTGTAACCATAACAAGAAATATCTCAGAATTGGTCAGCTCTAGCAAACAATTATATGGCAAATTGTGTATTTTAACTAGATCTACATTTTTTGTGTAGTAAGTTTTTGACTACCTCTTACAGTTTACTAGTACGTAAAATTCTTCCAGAATAAAGAGCTCTTCAGGGGCTATTCCCAGAAAATTCAAGAGATGCATTTTATTTGTCATGTAAATATCTTTACTATACAGTATTTTAATCAAAATTATTAGTCACTTTTCAGAAAATCAAGATTTTTCCATGTAAAGGGTAGTTTGGAGTGGGGGGGATTTTCTTGAAAATCTTTGTCACAGCCTTGGGAGATACTAAACTGTAATACAAAGTTTTATATTTAACAGACACTTTATTTTTGAGCTATGCTGTCCAAAACACACAGATGTATACTGCTGACCTTTTCCTAAAAATGATTTTTTTTTATTCAGGCAGCCTCAAAACATGCATTTTCAGTGAAATCTTGGTATTGAATTTTGGGTGGAATACAATACCCTCTCTACATAGTACGTATATCAAGTAAAAATAAGGTTAGTTCCAACACATTAGTATAGTGCACATAAAAGGACACAGCTGATATTGACAAATACAAAATTCATCCATTTTAATGTGTCTGTTCAAATTTCATCTTTTATTTCAAAAAGCAGTAATTTAACTGTGTATTTATGCTGTAGTTTTCTTACCACTGTATACATATCATGCAGTAAAAATGTCAAGTCTTCTAGCATGTGCATTTCCAACCAGGTATTATGTGAGATGGTTTATACATTGTAACTTTTAATTTATTACGTAACTAATTTGAATCAAATATGGACACTATAATTTCACTTAGTTTTTTCACAGATGTATTTAAAAAATGTTCATCTTCATCATTGGCAGGTGTTTGACTGGCTTCAAAAGGGGAGGTTACAGTTGTAATTTCCTCCATGATCTGTTTTTCTTGGAGGTAATCTTAAGATGTTGTCTGCTGGTGGTATTTCAAAATTCATAACTCTGTGCGAGTTTTTCCTTACGTATATCCTTTCCCAACCTATGTGTCAGACTGTGAAACATTGCATATTGGTGTGTTTTTGAGTTGAAGTCGTTTATCTTGACGTAACTGTCTGTGTGTGGTTATTAAATCTACAGAATAGTGCAATAAAATTCACCGTAGAAATAGAAAAAGAAGGTTGGCTACCATTTTTTAATCTAAAAGCCATAAGTCGGAATAACAAAATAGATTTTGGTATTTATAGAAAACCCACACACACAAGATAATTACATCAAGAAAAACAAGTTCAACCCAATTACAAACCTGAAATTTTTCACAGCCTAACACATAGGTTAGTAAACACTCCACTGGAAAAAGCAGAATATGAATGGGAACACCAGCACATAAAGAAAGTTGCTACAGAAAATGGTTTCGAAACAGAGTTAGTGGACAAACTAGTAAAGAAGTATAAGAAACAAAATAAGATTAGATATCACCACACTAAGCACAGAGCCAACCCAAATCAAAAAGACAGTAAATTCACGTTCCACCCACAGTTGCACAATATATTCAAAAAGCTGTTCCAGGATCATAATCTAGAGTTAGCACCCCAAAACAAGTACCTCAGGAACCTGTTAAAGCATCCATTAAAAGACACCATACCAAACAAATCAAAATCCAGCATTTACCAAATAAACTATGAGGATTGCCACAAAATTTACATTGGACAGACCAAGAGTAACCTTCAAACAAAATTGAAAGAACACCTCAGGAACATGCAACTCAAGCAAGCAGACAAATCTGCATATCACATCACTTCTGGACATCACAACACGACATCAAACTTATTAAACATGGAAAAACCACAATTGAACTAGCAATTTGGGAAAGGATACACATAAGGAAAAATGCGCATAAAGTGATGAATTTTGAAATACCACCAGCAGACAACACCTCAAGATTACCACCAAGAAAACCAGATGACAGCACACAGGAAATTATGAATGTAACCTCCCCTTCTGAAGCCAGTCAAACACCCACCAATGGTAAAGATGAACATCTTTGAAATGCATCCAGGAAAAAACTAAGTAAGTGCAACTATAGTGTCCATATTTGAAAATAATGTGTGAGAATCGCTACACAATGGTAAATAAGTCCAGTCCTTAAATATAATGTAATCCAAGTAATTTTTGGCAGTGCAGCATTTAATACAGCATTGATTTTAGTTTAATGTAGCTTAAAAAAAAAAAAAAAAAACAACAAAAACCACATAATTCTGGACATTTTTTAAGTTTGTATAAGGGATTGGAATCTATTAATTTTTTACTGTACATGAATTATTATTTTTGCTATTAAAATTTTTTTGTATTCACAATTCTAAAAATCACTTTTATGAATGCAAGAAGTTCTGAAGCATTTGTATGTTCAATATCAAGTGCATTCCACAAGCATGTAGCTAAGGATTTTCTGTATTGAGACAAAGTGGTGTTACATTAATATCTCCTAATTGCAAAATTGCTTGTAGTAATACATCAAATTGTCTTTCCTTCTTTTGTGCAAATGACTGCTTGCACATTAAACAAGAAAATTGTGCTAGTCTGGCAGCTATGAACACAGTATTAGCCAATCTGTACTGTTGCTCCTCACACTATTAGCATACCATAGGCAATAAATTGTTCTGTTCAAGCAGAGCAAAACCACAGTTTGCTATCATAATTACGAGCTGCTTGCCAGAGAGGATGCTCTAAGCGGATATTTGTATTCAAAGAAAGAGTAGGACTAAGTGGTTCCATTAGTTAAAATTACAGAAAGTGATGTATTTTATAATCCTTTTTTTCACAGTTCTGGAACACTGGTAAATGAATGCTATGTCTCTAACATGTGCAGCTGCAGATTTCTCATCTTAAGTCCTAGAAATTACAGACACATTCACATATCTGTTCTGTGACACACTTAAATTAAAGTAATGAAAACAGTGTAATTGACTTACTGAAAAGTAGCCGAGAATAATGAACAAATTCATGGTGAACATTATACATCTTTTTTTGTAAATTCCGTCATTTTATTGCATCGTTCACGGAAGAGGAACAAGATGGATTGTTGTCCTTTTTAGATTTGAAAATCATGACAGCTGAAAGAAGGTTAGAATTTGGCATATACAGAGAAGCAACACATGTTGACAGTTACATAAAACAGAACCAGTTCAACCCAGTACAACGTCAACTTGCCATCTTTCATAGTCTAGTTCATATGCTTATCAATATACCATTGAATGAAACAGAATGCGAAAAAGAGTGAACACATATTCATCAGATTGCCAAACTAAACAATTACAATACAAACATCATAGACAGATTAATTTACAGACAAAAGAAATAAAAGACTAGATGAAATCACCACTCTGGAAAAACTGAATAAACCATCTGTGAAATTTTGCAAATTTACTGTTTACCCAAAAATGTCCTGAAAATTCCAAAGGATTTTTAAAGACTTTCATATAAAACTGGCCCCTCAAAATAGATGTAATGTCCAGAACTTATTGAATCACCCTTTGAAAGGTACCACACTGAACACTAAAAAATCAGCAATTTATAAAATGAGCTGCTCAGACTGCAATAAGTTTTATATTGGAAAAACAAAACAAAATTTGGAAACTAGGATGAAAGAACACTTGAGAAGCTTTAGGTACAAGCATGTAGACAAGTCTGCAGCAGCATATAATTTTTGGTCTGAAAATTATAACATAAAGGAAGAAATAAAATTTGATTGAATGTGTAAAGAAACCTTTGGAATTGCACATTTGGGAAAGTATCTTTATCACCAAAGATGATGATTTCCTTATGAATTGTGAGGTCCCTGTTGTTGATGACATCATCCTGTTGACAAGAGTAGAGGGCAGCACAACACCAGGCTGCACACAACCACCTGTTGCATGTAGCGTCAGTCATCCCTGGAACTGAAGATAGGGTTTGGGTTTAAGTACCCTGAAACTGGTCTTCCCAAACAAAGGCAAAGTAGGAGCAAAAAGGTGACTCAATTCATTTAAATCACCACAAAATGTTTGGATAACTGGATTTTAATGATTCCCAATGCCTCAAATTACAAGCTTCAACTCCAAAGATGTGTGATCTTATGCATATAAATGGCAAACTTAAACCCAATGTTGCACTTCATCAGCATAATGTACTTTGGGAATACAATCTGAAGCTCTGTTTAGTAGTTTACAGGTCTAATTTTTAAAAAAAATGTTAACTTACTTAGTCCATATTCATCAACCCAGTTCTGACAGAGTAATTTTGAAAGGTTGTAGATTTTGTTCCATTCACATGACTTTCTCTAGCTGTTCCACAAGAAAGGTTTCTTACGAAAGATTATGCTTTATCTACATCATGCTAATCAAGATAAATATAAGCAAATTTGATCTTATTACTTGCATCTGTGTAAGTACAAAGGAAATAAGAGAATGTGCTAGGCTAAAGTGACAGTCAAATCTTTTAAAAGCTGGTCGCTATATAAAACATTTGAAATTCAGTTCTTTTTGCTTGCTAGGAATAAACAAAAGAGACAAAAAGCAGCTTAAAACTGAAGGAAATATCTTGGTAATGTTAACTCTACAACAAAAATGTGACAGAAATTGTGTTTTAATGTGATCTAAATTTTTTGTGCAGTAAGTTTTTGTCTTTCTCTTATGGTTTACCAGTTATACAAAACCCATCCAGAATGAAGGTGTCTTCAGAGGCTATCCCAGAAAATTTAAGGTATACATTTTTTCTGTCAGAAAAATGTAATAAGCATATGATATTTTAATCAGAATTGTTAGAACTATTTTCAAGATAAAAAATCTAAATTTTTGAAAAATGTTCCACGTAAAGGCCAGATGATGTTGGGGAAACTTTCCTGTAAATCTTTGTGTCACAACCTTGCAAGATCCAAGTTTTGTATTTAACAGACATTTCATCTTTGTGTTATGCTGCACATGCATAGACCTTTTTCTGAAAATGCTTTTTTTGGAGTAAGAGGACCCTAAAACAAGTATTTCCAGTGAAATCTCGGTAAATACCTTCTCTATCCACTATGTACATTGTACATATGTGCTAGAATTGTTTTAGGAGAATGAAATTATGGCATGTCATTTGCCAAATGTGTATGTCAGTACAGAGCAGAGGTGATCGGACCCATGCTACTGTTGCTCATTACCCGTAAGCCATGCCACTTCAATGAGAATTAGTGCCCACGAGCGAGGCGACTCGAATATTCTCGTAACTTGAAGTAGTTTGAGGTATGATCCATAGTATAAACTGGTTACATAATAACTAGGGCCTGGACTTTTAGGTTTTAATTATTTTTCCCTTATAAGTAAGTTAGAAGTTTGAGCGCTAATGTGTGAAACTTATTTAAAAAAACATGAAGACCTAATACTCTCTAAACTTAGTGGTTTTTTTTGTTTCTTTTAACCTCAACAGAAAATGACTCATTTTTTTCTTCAATGCATTTAAATTACAATTTTTGTTTAACCATTCATTTAGTTTTGTTTTGAGTGTGCATTGGGGTTAGCCAAGGAAATAATTATGTATCACAATTTTTATCTTGGAATGGAAATTGCATGTATAATGTTCAAAGATCTTTTTCTGCCTATAGGAATATATTAAAAACAACAGAAAATTTGGAAATGTGGATGGTTGTGTGAAGTTTCTTTTATGTTGAGTGCTGTATATTAAAAATACATGCTAAATTTTTAGTTAAAATGTTCTAGGACGATTATACTATGTAACAAATTGCCTCAAATTACAGCACATATTAATAGCATAATAAGTATGCTAGTGAACTAAAATAGTTTTCATCTGCATTGGTATAAAAGGCATTTGTCTATAACTTTCTTAATAGGTAGGAAAATTTATTAAAACCATAAAAAGAGAAGAAGAAAAAAAAAGAGGCCAGGGACATTGTTAAAAAACTAGGAATATTGTTTAAAAATTTAATGAGGCGAACAGCAGATAGTAAACGGCTAAAACTGCATTTACAAAAAGAAAACTTAAAAATCCAGATCCTAGTAATAACACGATATGACTTATAGTATATATATATATACAAATGGTAAACGGTTTGAATCAGAGATATTAATTGTGAATGACATCTCTTTACTTTGTGTTGCTACATATAAACATATTCAGATTAAATCGAAAATAGAATTACTTCTTGCAAAAGTGGAGACCACATCGTTTTGTTTTTAACCCATTGGCTAGCATGGATTATTTAAATACTAATATTATCCTGGTAGGCTAAAATAAATGGCAAGTTATTTGTGGACGCTCTTTAACTGCTGTGGTTCTCAGCATCCCATTCTATACTGGGCGTGAAAGATAGCTTAATTTTGCTCAGAGGCCTCTCTATCAAGCTTGAGGTTCTTTTACGTACCGTAAATCTACGGCACGGGACCAACGGCTTTACTTGCCTTCCAAAGGAAGCAATGCTGAGGATGTTTAGACCTGAAAAAATCCATCGTCCTCTGCCGGGTTAGAACCCACGACCTTGTGTATATGAAGTCAGTATGGTAACCATTACACCATGGAGGGCAATTCCTGGTAGACCATTTAAATCTTAAATCATTTAAAAGATGAAATAATATAACTCACAGGACAGTTTATGTGAGTTTCTGCACATTAATCCGCAGTCTGCTATTAATAAGACTTATGAGTCTCATGAGTAATTGAGATTCTCATAAGCTCGGTCAAACTCTCTTTTGCCAGCTATGTGCTCAGCTCCCTCTACTGGCTGCAAGAGGTCCGCTTATCAGCAGCAAGAAACGAGCGAGACTGAAAACTGATTTGACCGGCTCTAGCACACAGGATTTGTGGTCCCAGGATAATGACTACTGAAGTTCCGGAAGATGCTGACCTGTGTTGGGAAAGTACTAACCAAACTGCTTAACAGGTGATTACAGAATCTTTTAATGGGTTACAGTATTTTTCAAAACATGATGACCTTCGGCATGCCTTTGAAGTTTCGGTTTAGGTAGTTTGCAGTTAGAAAACAACCCTTGCTGTTGCCAAGTCTTCTACTTAAATGGGGTGCAAATCTCAAGTTGCAAGTCGAGTCTTCGAGTCTGCAGTAAACAGAGATTTTACTACATTGCCTCTCACCCCTAGTACAGGCTCGTCCTTTGTTTGCTAATGGATATTTCACAGTGGCAAAGGGAAGCTGTCCTGTTTGAGGGCCATCATGTTTTGGAGAAAACTACAGGGTGTATATAAATGAATATTGGGGTTTTAACTCTTTATAATATTTATTACATTCAACTTACAGTTATGAATGATATGTCAAATGAAAAAGCAACTCAAACAGTTTTACCAAGAAGCTTATAAATGTTCAATGTGACTACCCTTTGTCACACGGCACACATCAAGTCTGTAGCCGAGTTCTTCCCAAATGTTGACAAGTGTGTATTCAGTTATTGTAGCAACAGCTGCTTCAATCCGGTTTCTTAATCCAGGGAGGTCAGCTGGTCACGGAGGCACGTACACATGCTCCCTGATGAAGCCCCAAAGGTAAAAATTGCATGGCGTTAGGTCAGGAGAACATGGAGGCCATGCATCATTGGGGCCCTTGCGACCTATCCAGCGCTCGGGTACAGTGACGTTCAACCAATCGCATACTTCGTTATGCCAGTGGAGTGGCGTACCATCCTGCTGGAAAATGAAGTTCTCTGGCTCATTTTCTTCCAACTGAGGGAAGAGCCATTGCTCTAGTGTATCAAGGTAAGAAGTGCCAGTTACAGTAGGTTCACCAAAAACGAAAGGCCCATAAACTTTTTGCCGGGACACAGCACAAAAAACATTCATTTTAGGGGAATCTCGTTGCATTTGTACCATCTCGTGAGGATTTTCTGAGCCCAGATGCGCACATTATGAGTGTTAACATGTCCACTAAGGTGAAAGGTCAATTCATCACTGAAGACAACACGATCCACAAAATTGACATAAAACATGTCGTTTGCGAATTTGGCATGTAGTCTGTGATCTGTAAGCTTTAGAGCCTGTAATAACTGTTAACGGTAAGGACGTAGCTGTAAGCATTTTCTTACAACTTTCCAAACAGTGGACACAGGAACTTGTAATTCAGGACTAGCCTTCCGGACTGATTTCTTTGGGCTACGAGTGAACGACTCTCTCACTCGCTCAACAGTCTCTTCACTTACTCCTGGTCGTCCCGTGCTCTTCCCTTTACAAAGGCAGCTGGTATCTTCAAACTGATTATACCATCTATGAATGTTTTTATCACAACCGAACTTACTACGGAACGCACATTGCACAGTAACTACAGATTCGGTCTTTGCAAACTGCAAAACACAAAACACTTTCTGTTTACTAGTCGTATCTTTGCTATTACCGCTGTCTAGCGGATTTCGGCAGAAACATTGCACGCATATGTGCACTTGTGCAAACAAACAAAACTGTTTGAGTTGCTTTTTCATTTGACATATTATTTATAACTGCAAGTTGAATGTAATAAATATTATAAAGAGTTAAAACCCCGATATTCATTTATGTACACTCTGTATATTCTCTTTTGATGTGTGTCTTGCCATCCATCTTGATGTTTGGCTCTTTACTTTGTAATAATTTTATTAACAGGCATATAGAACCATGGACTTCCAGATGCTTCTAGTTACACAAGATAACCTCAGCTGTTAGATGCAGCTCAGTATAAAGTCTCTAATATGCATTTCAGTATAGAGTAGATCTTTGATAATTAAAGAGCTTAAAACTCCGAAATGCGCTTTTCATTCTCTCATAGCAAATGTAAAGGAACAAAAATAGAACACAATGAACCGTTTCATATTTCTGTTGATCCAACAATGCTCCGGTTACAAAGAAATATAAGATTGTCGTGTGACATCATTGGATCAAGGTGGATCAGCATTTAAATAAGGTAAGTTGACATTATTGTTTTGCTTTCCATCTAAGTTAATACAAAGTTAATATTGAATACTAATGATGAAAAATTATATTCATCCTTATAGTTTGAGCTTAAATGGATTGAATTTAATAGTAATAATAATTCTAATAGCGATTTTGACACCATATGTACATTGTGGAAAAACAGTGTTTTGATTTTGGTGTATATGTGGCAAATATTTACCAATTGATACTATCATGAAAGTGTGTGTGCTTCTGAGAATTTAGAAATTTTGAATTGACAAAGGGAGATTTATGAGGGACGTTCCATTAGTCCTTAGAAAATCCAGGTAACTGTACTAATAGCATACAAAAAGTTTGTATTTAGTAACAGTCATCTCAAACTACAAGTTTCAGCTATATACATCATGTGGTTTCTTTGCCATGGTGATTGCTGATTCAATCTTCTGCTTCTTTAGAAAAATGGAAAAAAGAATTTTGTGCAGTGATTAAACACTTCTATTTAAAAGGCTTAACACCCAAAGGGAATAAAGCCGAGAAGTTCATGGCACATCTGCTCCTGCATTTGCAACAATTTACAATTGGATAAATGAATGTAAATGTGGATGTATATCCACAAATGATGAACATTGTTTCAGATATGCTCGTAGGTTTTCACGGCCGGTGTTAATATTGGTAAAATATAACATATCCAGGCTTGTAGGCCGTGGTCGAATATTAAAACGATTAAAATTAAGTTTTCAGATGTCCAGTAAACGTGATTTCCTCCGAAATTATTGACAAAATCCAGGATATGCTTTTAAGTGATTGACAAATCAAAATTTGCAAAATAGTAGAGGTCACAGGCATATCACAAGGTACAGTGTTCTCAATTTTGTACCAAAAATTAGGTTTGATAAAGGTCCCTACATGATGAGTGCCACATTTGCTCTCAATGAAGAATAAACGCAATAATATGATCAATTCAGAAGCTGGTTTGGTACTTTTCTGTCGCAATCCTGATGAGTATCAACATATATGTGGATGAAACATATACTACTATACTCCAGAGACAAAAGCACAATCAAAACAGTGGGCTTTTAAAAGGCAAACCAAGAAGGCAAAGGTGGTGAAAACCTTGGTTTTTTGGGATGCACACAGAATCGCCTGCATTGATTACTTGCAGAAAGAAAGTACGATAAATGTAGAGTATTATGCATCATTATTGCAATGGCTGAACAGAGCAATCAAGAAAAATCACCCTCATCTGACAAAAAAAATATTCTCTTTCATCATGACAATGCAAAGGTGCAAACCTGAACAATTTCGATGGCGAAAATTATAGAATTAAGGTTTGAATTACAACAATCACTGTATTCACCAGATTTGGCCCCCAGAGATTTTTTACTTTCTCTATACGTACAATGTACATTGTGTATAGAGGAAATATTCTATTCCACCCAAAAATGTGATGCCGAGATTTCACCTGAAATAAATGTTTTGAGTCCCCCTGAATCCTATAGAAGTATTTCTGGAAAAAGTTCTGCGTGCGTGCGCGCGCGCATAGCTCAAAAACAAAAAGACCGTTAAATAACAAACTTGGTATATTAAGTTTGGTGTCTTCCAAGAATGCGACACAAAGATTTTCAAGAAAATCCCCCCACCCCCAACTACCCTTTAAATGGAACTTTTTTTGAACATTTTGAGTTTTCTCAACTGGCTCTAACAATTTTGATTAAAATATCGTATGGTAAACATATTCACCTGACAAAATATATATCTTGAATTTTCTGAGAATAGCCGATAAGACTACTTTATTCTGGATGCATTTTACAGAATTTTGCAAAACTGCTAAACCACAAGAGGTGGACAAAAACTTACCACACAAAAAATGTAGAGCACATTAAAACACACAATTTATGTTAAAAACATTTTTTCTTGGAGTTGATTGTTTTTGAGATATTCCTTGTTTCCTTGAAAAACATACTTTTTTCATACAGGAATTTCAGTCATATAGCAACCAGCCTTTGACTATCACTTTAACCTATGGTAGTCCCTTATTTCGTTTCTGCTTACAGGGAAGCAAGTAACAAGACTATTATTGCTAATTTTTTCTTGTTTAGCATGAAGTAACTAGAAGCATAAGCGTTTTAACAATAGTTTGTTGCAGGGATGTAGAGAAAGTCATGTGAATGGAACACATCAGATTTTTTTATTTCCAAATTTGAAAAAGTGGCTTGGCAGAAAATGATTCACATCTAACTAAGAGGTCATTTCCCAAACAGATGCCTATTTTGAGGACCTTCTGAACTCCTAATATTTGGAAGGTTTAAATGCTGGGAAAAGTGTGTCAATTTAAAAAGAGAATGTTGAAAAATCTATCAAAAATAATTTGTTTTCCTATCTTTTTCTAAGGGCTTACTGAACACCTCTCGTACATGTGTGTTTAAAAAAATAAAAGGAGTGGTAGATTGCAATGTAATGACCATTACTAAACTCAATTTAGCTGTAAAGACAAGAAAAACTACAAAAATAGATTACTAACAATTTTGGCATGAACTTTAAAAATTATTTGTTTAAAATAATTTTTTTCAAAAACTTTAAACTGTAATAACCAGACTTTATTTTTTATTACAGCCATACTCTTTGCACATCAGCATTATGTCACTTTGGAAAAGAGTTAAAAAACTAAAATAAAATTCACCTGAACAGTATAAAACACTGCATCACTAGCTGTAGGCATGAGCTGAGTGGCAAGAGTTATCCAAAGACATCAATCGATATATTTCCTTCATTGTTGGGAAAGTGTGTTTGCAACAGACAAATATATCAGTATGTATAATTCAAGGTTCACATTATTTTAAGACAATCTTAATTTTATTTTGTTTCTTTAAACTAGCTTTGGAACCAGAGTTATGGTTAATTACTCCACCCTAAAGCTATCTCCTGAACCTTTTGATCCTTATCAGTTATACCCCCACCGCTGAATCCTTGCACTTGACAGTTGGAAGTTCAGTTGGTACATCCACAGAAAAGAGATGAAAACCTTTACACATTTGACTTTCTAAACCAATCACAAAGAAGCATTCCGGTCAGTCGGTCGGTCAGACAACGGAAATGCATCTAGATGTCGCACCATTGCAATATCTGGCTATTTCCAACCATGTGCTCAGTTTGTTAACTCCTAACACGTGCATTGAGCTGTTCTGTACAAGATACGCATTATTCCTTGTTATTTATATTTGTTGTTAGTGTTTTGGTGTTTGTTTGTACATGAGGGAACATAACAAGACTTTCACAATTATAGGGGTAGATAGACTTTTGCGGAAGGTGTGGCGAGAGTGGACGTAGCTACATGGAAGAAGAAAGTGAATCATGTTCACAAAATACGAAAACCACAAGAATTAGACAGAATCATCAGTGAATGTGAACCATGATATGTCTTGGTGACGACGATGTTGATGATGACAATGACGATCTTTTCCAGAATGATGACGACAGAGACTTCGAAGGAATTGAGCAATTAAAATTCTAAACTGATGAAAATCATTTTGTTATACATTTTTCTCATTGTAGCCAGTTATTTTGCATTAATCTGTTCTATATAGTCATAAATACCTAATGTATGCAACATGCATTACAGTATCACTGTTATTTTCAATTAACATCAATAATAACGAATTAGTTTCATTATTCATTGGCATTCATTTACTATGTACTCTGCTTATATTCGTTGTTACACACGATAGACATTTGTGATCAGCTCTTGTTTACTAGTAACTCTAGCAACGCTGCAAAGGCAGCATAGCCAAACTTACACGAATCCACCCGAACTGTCAAGTGCAAGGATTCAGCAGCATATCCAAATTATCCTGTCTAAGTTCTACTATAACTCTTAGATCCTTCAGTTCACAGATATTGATATGATGGCATCAGCTGGCACATGTTTCATGATGACAATCACAAGACATTTGAGGAAAATCCCTTTTTGTATTCAAACACAAGACTTTAATGCTTCCTCAGTTAACAGACATTTAGACCAAACTTTGCATTTATTATTAGTGCAATGTAAACATGTTTAAAAATATACTGCATTTATATTAGCACAAACTATAATCATGAGGAAATTATGTTAGCAACATTTAAAGAATTGCAAAACCAAAGTGTGCAACTCTTCACTACTGGAATTTATGCTAGAGATTGATTTTTATACCTTTAAGCTCTTATAATACATATAGATAATCATTTAAAATGTGATACATCTAAAGATTACAAAAAAAAAAGAAACAATTTAAAGAATGAAAACTGATTTTTTTGCAATCCTAAATTATTGCTATTTATTTCCTCATTCTTCCATTCATTTTTGCGATGGCAGGTTACCAATTTAAAATATCTACATCCTGCAAATAAAATTTCATTCAGCCCTAAGAGAAAATCTAGCTTTCTTTTCAAAATAAGCTGAACAGGATTGAGTAAGGATTGGCTGTTCTAATGTATTTAAGAGTAGTAGTTATTTGCATGCCATCTCCTTCTATATTGAAAAAAAGAAATAATCTGTCTTCATTTTACAAAAAATAAAGTACTGCTACTGCAAGTAATCAATTATTTGCGACTCAAACTTACAGAAAACAGCAACAATACCATTTGTTGCACATGGTTCCGCTGCAGTAACAACATTAATTAAAATTAGGTTCAATGCACAGTTTAAGGCTTTACAATCAATAGTAACTTGACATGGACTGCTGAGAGGAGTAACGATGCATACAGCACTTCATCACATTTACACCAAAAGAAGCAATCAAAGAAAAAACTTTTAAAAACCTCACTGTATGTATGTATATGGAAGACCTCTGCAAAAATAACACACAGCAACTCTTCTTAATGCAGATCACACAAAAACTCTTCTGCTGCAATTAAAACTGAGATTGGTAAAATATATACTTTCAAAACAGTAACTACAGATCAAAGCTTTAAAAATGTCTTTCCTTCATTAACAATAACAAGTATTTTAAAATACATTATCCTTTCCAGATTGCTACATCAGGGAAAAATGAGTGTTAATTTAAATACAGTATAACCCCTATTTAACATTCTTACATTTAACTTTCATTGGCCTTGTTGAATTTTTTATATTAATTCTTTAAATTTTTTTGCAGAGCAAATGCAATTTTAAAATATTTCTGCAAAGTATCTCCAAACAATTCCAAAAGCAACACAATCAAATTTGGAAAAAATATAAATTCCTATTCCATAACCATATTTTCAGTTTTCAATTAGACTATTCAATGAATTCAAATAGAAAGACCAATGCAACATGGTGGTGCCATTTAACTCTTAGAGTAGATTTACTTGAGAAAGTTAGCTAGAAGCAGTTATGAGTAATATTTGTACAATGCTGTTGTAAGAGAACTTGAAGAAAAGGCTGTAAGCTCTAATGCTTCCTGTTGTTTTGCAACATTAACCGTTACTAGCAACTTGTGCTGCCAGGTGGATCTAGTGCTACTACATGCGAAGTAGAGTGAAGGCAATAGGGGTGAAATTGTGCCTTTCAATTTTATTAAATCAGGTAAATGTGAAGGAAAAAAGCTGAATATAGTACGTACAAGGTTCTATTATGCTTTTTCAAGAATAAAGAATTTATAAATTACTTCACTATTTTTACTTTCTCTACACTACTTTGTACATAGTGTATAGAGAAGGTATTCCACTCTACTCAAAAATTTGATACCGAGATTTCACAGGAAATATATGTTTTAGGGTCCTTTTATCCAAAAGAGTGGTGTGTGTCCGTGTGTCTTTGAACACGATAACTCATAACGAAAAGTCGGTAAAATACCTAACTTGGTATTGAAGTTTAGTATCTTCCAGGGATGCGACACGAAGATTGAGAAAAAATCCCCCCCCCCAAACTATCCTTTACATGGAACTTTTTTTGAAAATTTTTATTTTCTTAAAAATGGCTCTAACGATTTTGGTTAAAATGTTGTAAATTAAAGATAAATAAAATGTATATCTTAAATTTTTTGGGAATAGCCTCTGAAGACTACTTTATTCTGGATGAATTTTATGAAATTTTACATAACTGCTAAACCGTAGGAATTGGACAAAAACTTACCACAAAAAAAAATGTAGAACGCTTTAAAACATTCAATTTGTGTTATGTGCATTTTTTCGTGGAGTCGGTCCTTTTTGAGGTATTCCTTGTTTTTAGTTTCAGCTTTGAAAAACTTGTACTTTTCTCATACAGGAATTTGTCATCTCCTGTCCATACGAACAAAGGAACTTCAGTTACATAGCAACAACCTTTGGACTCCCAATTTAACCTATAGTACTCCCCTTATTTCGCATTGCCCTCCGTGGTGTAATGGTTACCGGGTTCAAACCGGGCGGAGGACGATGGATTTTTTCGGGTGTAAAAATCCTTAGCATGGCTTCCTTCAGAAGGGCAGTAAAGTCGTTGGTCCCGTGTCGTAGATTTACGGCACGTAAAAGAACCTCAAGCCTGATAAGAGAGGCCTCTGAGAAAAATTAAGCTGAATGGGACACTGAGAACCACAGCAGTTAAAGAGCGTCCATAAATAACACGCCATTTCCATTTCCCTTATTTCGCTTCTACTTACATACAAACAAGACTATTTCTGCTAATATTTTCTTGCTTAGCATGAAGTAATAGAAGTATAAGCTTTTTAACAATAATTTGTTGCAAAGATGTAGAAAGTCATGTGAATGGAACACATCAGTTTTTAACAGTTAATAAGACAAGTTTCACAGCTATAGTGTGACATTTCAATTAGTCAATCTTCTCAACTACATTCTAAAAAAAAGGTGTTTTTCCAATATTTTTCTGGAGATCTTATTTGCTGAAAATTCCCATGTAAGGAAAGAAAACTATGGCCGCAATTGATTGTTAAATAGGGCTTATAAAGTATATGCAAAGATTAATGAGATACAAGAAGACAGGGCAAATATTTATATCATATAGCATACAGTGTTTTATTGCTCCAGTACAAGAGTAGATTTCTGCAGAACAGCCTTAATGATCTTTCTTCATTACAAAAACCAAGCTTGAGGCCATCTTTCATTACAATAACAACATGCATTCTAAAACTCACGCACTCACTAATGCATGCACACCAACTACAAATAACTCTCTATGCTGTAACCACAATACTATACTTTTAAAATAATAACTGTGTCAATGCTTATATTTAATCCCTAATTCTTAATACTCCATAGGAGATATCTGCTATCTGCATTCAGATTTGAGTTCTTAATTGAATACACTTCTGTGCTTTTCTACAAAGTTGCCAATGAAAAATTGGTAATGTTTTCTACTTCATTATAAGCACATGCAATCCTGAGACTAACTGCTTGGCTAATCCTGCAGATGTTAAGGCATCACATGCTCTGCATGATAGTGGAACACATAAGGAGCAAACAAGCAATATGTACAGCACTGTACAAGAATAGCTCTCTGAGAAAATAACAGCTAATATCAATTGGCCTCAACTCTGTTGTTTTATCACTAGTTCTTCAATGAGTTATGTGCATGGTTTCAAAAAAATGCTGAAATGCTGAAGAGTATATTCTTTGCAGTCATTATGTCTAGAGCTGAACCCCAAACATGGGCTGTATGGAAATAGTTTTATAAGTTCCTGTCACCATACATAGTACTTGACTAATGAGCATTTGCTGAAAAGAAATGCTGAATAATTTAAGTGCCAAAAGATAGCACCTTTTTCTTTTGCCACAAAAATTATTTGCCCTAGTACTAACTCACACTACAAGATCTTAATTCCAATTCTAGTTCTACATATTGTATTGCAAATCAAGAGAGACTTTTCCACTGGCTTCTAATGCTCATTATTTTGGTAACAAATGACGAACTTAAGTTCTTTCATATAGTTTTCCAGCACCAGAAAAGAGAAACTAATCTAATTGAAAAACATACAAATGTTACAAAGAACACAGATAGTTAATGTCAATGCAGTGACAACTACTATATTGTATTAGGGGCTGGATGTGAGGCTTTTAGACCTTTATAAAGATAGCTTTATCTAAAAATAGTGATGCAATTGCTGCTCTGTATTATAAGTGTCAATGTGTGAAGATAATTAATCCTGATTTTTTTGTGTCCAAATAATATTCTCAGTGAAACTGCAGAATGTGAAATGAAATATTTGATTAGCAATTTTAGTGTCTTATTGGATATACAACCACTAACTGAAAATAATAAAATAGGCATTTTATGCCCAACTTTACTGTCAATGACATTTTATGCCACTATACTTCAATTCATGGGAAATAATTTCTAAGCCTTTTGTGTGTACTGATTTTCTGTAAACCTGTTTGTTTGTTCCTTTATTAAGGTAATTTAACATGAATGTTTTGATGCAATAAAGATTTCTCAGAACATTGTACTCTTTTGAGAGATTCCTATTTGCACTTTCCATTTGTGCTGCCATTGACTGAGTATCTCCTAAGACTTCCCCTTTGAATACAGTTATCCAAACTTTTGACAAAAGTCCTTTTAGTTTTCTAGGAATGAAATTGAATCATCATTTATGTAGTAACAATGTAATTTAAAGTTTCTGCATTCACAGGTGGCAGTTATGGTCGATCAACGTAATTCAACAATTTCAGTACATACACTGCTTAATGCAGTTCCAGCACATAACTTAATCAAGAACTAGCAATTGAGAAGTAACCAGTGAAGTATTTATTTGGAATACAAACAAAAATTAACATCACATTAAATTTAACAAAGCATTGAGGTCAGAAATCTACAGGCTTCAAAATAAAATCTACATTCATTCCGTTACTGCCACAGCACAAGCTCATTTTCCATTAACACCATTTGTACATTCATTCTTTTCTTGGAAACATTCATGCATTTACTTCTCCCAAAAAACACTCACATACATACAGACACTTACACCTGCTTGCGATTTTAAGAATGTTGAATTGTTTATGTTCTTAAATATCACCCCATAGCCTTTGCACTTCTGCTATAATACTTGGTTATAAAAGCACAATGTTTATGCCAATTCCAACTTATTTCATTGTAATTTATTTTTAAACAATACTACATTGTAATTCTGTCATTGCTTTGGCCACAGTAACAAGTAAAGTACATTTAACTACAACATAGTTGGTTGTGAAGTCTGCAATCAAATGATGGAAGCATTTCTTGTTACATAAAATAACAGTGGGATATTGTAATGGGCAACACATCATATATGTGTATATAATATATATAAAAAAAAAGACGTATCAAAGCACTGGACATGCTGACGTTTTCAGTAAATGCGTCAAAACATACCCCCCTCCCTTCCCCCCATGAAAAAAGCTATTTTTCTCTAATAAAGAACTGCTGTTATCCTTTCACTGTCTTTTTATATACTTATTTTTAATTTTCTATGCTTTCTATATCCTTTAGCTTAACTTCTCCATAGTTGTCAGTGCTTTGAAGCTAAGTCTTCATAAAGGATGATTGTTTCCTCACTTAACATTCTTGGAAAAGTTTAGGGAAAGAATAAATAAAATAATTACCAACAGAATACGTTTTTCTGCTAATAACAAAAGAAACAAAAAATAATACAACCATAATGACTGACATTTTTGGCAAATACGAAGCCCTACACTTGTTTTACTTTACAAAACTGTGTTCCTTTAATTTTTATTTATCTTTTTTGTTTTTTTTTTGTTTTGTTTTGTTTTGAACAAACGGTGCATGGCAGCAGAAAAAAATAAAACACAAAACTATTACCACAATGTAGCAGCACTCTTGTTCCTGTTCTATTCATTGTTTCCGAAATTCAACCGCCACTGTCCAATCACAGATAAGAGAATGCAGCTCCTGCTGCACGTCTGCACATCGATCATCATTTTAAGTGTTTCCATTAGAAAACCATGTCAGTCCTGCTACTACTTCTTCCTCCTCCCAAACAAAGCAGGATATGGCGGCATATGCAGGCAGCTTGCTTCGGTCTTTAGTTTCAATTTATTAAGGCTTTCTTGTGTTCCAGTCAATAGCACTTTGCGTTACTCTGCAAACAAAGGAGCATGGAGAGAAGTTAAGTGTGGCAACTCCACTGAACATACACATGGCTCACATGAATAAAATACATTTTCTCAAAGCTCATGTTCTTATGCTTATTAACTGCACTCTTTGGGAATGAAGGCATATTATTTCAGGCAAATATATATTAATTTCCATTATTTGCTTAAATTTTCTTAAACATTTAAATATAACATCTGCATTCTTTATTGCTCAGTGCTTGGCATTCATGTCAGTGTTGACTTTAGTTTCTGTTTTCCTGCATTTAATTTCAACACTGGATTCTGTTCCATCATTAACTTTTGTGACTGTCCAGGGAATATCTTGCACATCCCAGACTAAAAAGCACAATTGTGAAGCTCTTCAAGACAAGAATGCAAACTAAAGCCACCAGCAGAAAAAGCATTGACATAAATTCAGTTATAAAAATAAATGACAAGAGAAACAAGCAAAAATGTAATGACAATTAGACAAGAAAAGTAATACTGAAGTATTGCTAAGCTGTTATTCATTAAAGTTGGATAGACGTTCCAATATGATTTATTTCTAGAATTCCAAGATATTAAATCAGTCGCTCCTTTAAGAGAGTTTAGAGTTAAGAAAGCTACACACATAATATGAGCCAAGAGTAATTTATAACATTTAAACTACTCACAAAGAAGAATTAAAACACTCCAACAAGACATATTACACATGTTGTACTTCTAGAAAAGTTTCAACTTTGGAAAATACAAAACACATTGCTGTGATGGTTTTTCAAATTTTAATCTCAGTTATATGTTTATTCATAGGGTAAAACGGCAGCATTGAGCATTAACAATTCTTTGTAACTACAGCTTACTTGATATATGCATGTTAACAGGGGTGGTGCATCCTGTGAGTTCAGTGAACCCCCAGAAAAAAAAGTTGCATTTTAAAATATATACATTTATAATTTAAATAATCAATCTTTCTTGTATTAGTTTATTTTACTTGCATTTTCAACTATTTTATCGTATGAAAAACCTTCAAGTCTTTGAGATAGCGCGTATACGTTCCAACGTGCTGGCCAGGTTCAATCTCTCTTCTGAACCTCCAAGAATAAGTTTATGGGTATTTCTTTGGCAGAGAGGGGTAAGGGGAAACTTGGATTTGAGCTGGAGTGATGACCAGCTCTGTTGCGAGTCGGCTCTGGCAGAAACTCACAAATTAATCCAAAATGAAAGGCTAAAGGATTGGAGCAAATAGCACATGTTTTTTCATAGTAATTGAGTAATTTTCTTACTATAAAATCATTAAACCATTGTTTACTGAATAATATACATATGTAACAGTTTATTCGGTTATATATTTGTGCTTTGGTATTCATATGCATATTCATCTGTTCAAGTTTGTTTTCAAAGAAGAATGAACAGCATTCAATACCCTTTAAAAACAAACTTCACAGCTTTAAGCTTGGAACAGAAGTGTAAAGTTAAGAAGCTTGGCAGGTCAGCTCGAATTAAAACAAGTGCAAACCAGCTGAGGTAAGACAATTTGCAGGTCTTTCAATGTAAATATATACAAAAGAAACAGATTTGCAGTTGCATTACTACAAAAAATGCTATTTTGTTTTCCGTGCTTACTGTTTGCTAAGGGTAAAGATACAAATTGGACATGCCATGGTGTGTCAGATCTAAGTCATCTAACACAGAAAATTAAAAAGCACAAGAAATCTATTGCACATAAGAATGCTTATTAGATTTATCATTCCTTGGAAAAATGGAAATTAGGCAACAACTTAGCTCAGCTTTCAGAGAGAACATAGAAAGGCACAATGACAACGTCAAAAACCCTATGTTCTTTCCAAAATAATTGATTTATACATTCTGCAGTGAGTTGAACTTACCTTACGTGGACACGATGAAACAGCAGAATCTAACAATCCTGGAATATTCAGAGGGCTAATAATTTTACTTCAGCTTTAGATGCAGATGTAAAAGAGCACATGAAACTTCTGATGTATCTTCTAAATTTCAATTGGTTATAGTATTTCATTATCTGTTATCTACTGGAGAGTGTGTTGAAAGTTTTTGAACATTTTTAAATCCACCTCGTAATGAAGCTTCCTCCTTAGCAGCTTGCATTAAAAATGTCCTTGCCGATGTTGAACAAGAACAGAAAGAAAAAGTAATATCTCAAAGTTATGATGATGCTATGTCATGTGCTGCCAACATGCAGGGATACAAACAATCATAAGAGAACAGTATCATTTTGTGTATTCATTGTTATGCTCACCAATTGAACTTAATTCTTGCCCAAGCTGCCAGTCAAAATAAACATGTAAAACTGTTTTTCAATGCTATTGCAGAATTGCCAATATTATTCTCTCATTCACCTCAAAGAGTGACTGTTCTAGATGCAATTGTGAAGCAAAGAGTCCCTCAGGGATCAGCCACAAGATGCAACTATAAATCCAGAACTTCTTACAATTCATGAAAATAAAGAGGACTTTCTGGAATGTCTCCAAAAAATTGAAGACCCCAGCAACCAGACGACAACTTTGAATCAAGCCTATAGTCTAAGGTTGAAACTGCAACACCCAAAATTTTCCTTTTTGTTAGAGGTATTTTATAGAATAATGCCCCACATGGATATCTTGTACAGGCAATCACAAAAGGGTACCACTGATCCTGTATCAATAAAGCAAGCAATAGCAGCATTCGAATATGAAATTTTGAAAATTAAAGACAATGTTAATAATATCATAATTGAGGAAGAACCAAATGCAGCAAAAAGAAGATGTGAGGACATGTACATAGCAGCAAAGGAAGAATGTGACATAATAATTCAGCAGAATAAACAAAAGTTTCACTTCTCCAGCCACTAATTGGCCTCTAATTTACTTGACCAGCACTTCTTCCCTTCACTGAGAGTAAATTTCCTGAAAAAATGCTTTCTGCTGTTATGCAGTCTTATCCATTTTTAAATAAACCTAAGTTAAAAACAGAATGCAGGTAATTTATTCTCGAGATGATTTTCAGGAAATGAAAAGCTCAGTAGCACTTCTGAAGTTTTTAATTGAAAATAGCCTTCAAATACCCTTTGGAGATGTACAATTGCTGAAATTGGTAGCTACTGTTCTAATGACAACATGTGAAGCAGAGAAGTGTTTCTCCGCTTTGAAGTGGATCAAAACGTTTCTTAGGCTGAAGATAGGCTGTCTGCTCTTGGCATGCTATCCATTGAAAAGGAAATGATCCACAAGCTTCCACATTTCAATGAGTCTCATTCCTCCAGAATATTATGAAAGGGTTAAGTGATATTATATTAACTTTAATAAATTAAATAGCTTATTTTCTGTATGAATAAAACTATTAAACCACCATCACCAACAAAAAGGAAAGGAGGATGGACTTGCTCTATAAACATTCCTCTACAGGAGATTCAACCTCATCAACGTCTTCAGGATAATTTTAGAACTATAGATATATTTTAAATAATTTAGAAAGTTAAGCTGTAAGGCAGAAATCCAGCTCTGGTTTAGCTTAAATCTGTCTTCTCTATTAAAATTATTGGGATGTTTGTATATTTCCATGGATCCTCTGACCATTCTGGGGTAGTAATGCTTGGTAGTTGCAAGGACTTCTGTTTTTTCAAATAATAGGTCATATTTGTTTAAGACTAGGGCATGATATGCAATGGCAGTTAATAAGCACAGTTTAAAAAACCTCCTCCATACAAACACAAAAGATAAAATCCCCCCATTGAAACAATCAGGGATATATGAAATCAGCTGCAAGGAATGTGAAAAGGTATATATAGGAAAAATAATACAAAATATTGGACAACATTTTAAAGAACACATGAGATATTTAAAATGTAAACACTATCAATTCAGCTGTAGCACATCATTTTTGGACTCAAAACCATAATTTTCACAGTGAGCCCAAGGTATTAAAATGAGTGCAGAATCCAATTGGATTAACAGTTTGGGAAAATCTATTAATTTTAAAAAACAAGGTCATAAATTTTAACATACCACAAACAAATGGACTCTCCTCAAAATTCATCTATATGGGAGAGAGACCTCCACAGGCCACTACCACGAGTTCATCAGTGAATCTCCATTGAAAATGGTGGCAACAGCCACAGAAGCGTGTTACTTTTATTTCAAGAGTGAAGTTTGAATGTAATCTATGTTTTTACTCCTATTGGAAATCAAAATTACTACTGAACACCTACACTACGGAATAAAAGGGAACATGCTGAAATGAATCAAGATTTTACAGAACAATGGTTGTGCCAGGTACGCTAGGGATTGGCTACCTAAAATACAAACTACTCCAAACTGGTCTACGAAGTCTGGTGTCACTAGCTGAACACTTCTATCAATGATTTGATCCCCATCTTCACTAAAGATGGAAATGTTAAAGCTCCCCTCTATGCCAATAATCTGGTTATTTGGAGCTCTGCTCTGAACAAGAAAGCCCAACAAGTTATCGAGAAATCTTTCAACAATGCACTAGATGCCTTAAGCAAATGGGCATAGAACATTCAATGACTGTAAATACCTCAAAAACTGCATGTCAAACTTTCTCTATATGGCAAAGTCAACTGAAGCCAAACATCACCTACAACAATACTGCCCTAAAACACACAACAAGTAAACTTAAAGGCTGACATGTAATAGATGGTCAATGTTTAGAAATCCTTGTCAGAATTTTAATATATTGGCAACACTGCAAACATGGAAGAAACACATCAAAAATATAACTGAAAAAACTTATCATCAAAAGACTGCCAGGAATCAAATGGGACTATGGGACTCGTACAATTAAATTCAACTTGTGCAGATACAAACTACTGAATCAGCACTGAAACTTCATGAGTATACCAGGAGTACTCCACCAACATGCAACTTTCCTGATGGTTTAAGACACTCGTGCAGATCGTAGAAACCTCATCAGACCTAGTCCCATAACATTCCCAGAAAAATCACTTAAACAAATACACATAGATCATGCCTTAGACCTATTTGAGAAATGCATAAAAAAGGACACATTGCAAGAAATACTGAGTCATAGCCACAGAGACCATCCATACATGCTATCCTGAAGAGGAATGGCTAATGCATTGCAAATAGAAAGATGCAGAACAACCAGACCTGACAAACACACACCTCACTAGGAAGAGACCATACTGCTTTTGACGGGGAGATAAAAGCAATGCCTTGAAATTATTATATCAGCCATCTCCATTTTCAAAAGTGGCCATATTATGTGATCTCAAACTGCAATATCTATCACAAACTTCACCAGCACACCTATTTGAATGACATATTGGACTGCAGAAAACTTATTAGAAACTCAACTGCACAAAACAAGGAAGTCTTACAATGGCTACCTTCCCATTGTAGCATTACTGATATTCAGATGACTGACATGCTTGCAATAAAAGGAACCCTGAAACCAACCTACCACAGTTAAGTTCTGTTTGCCAGAGCAGCATCCACCATACACCAAAAATGTATTGAAAGCTCACCGTGATCTCCTAGAAAGCAAAATCAGCAACTACCAATGGAAAGACCAAATGTCTATTATCAGACTGGCCGAGACAAACTAGCTACAGGACAAAACTGCCTAGCCAAACATCTCCACCACATCGGCCAGGTATTGTTTTGCCAGACCGGTTTCGAAGCCATGTGTGCTTCATTGTCGATGGTTGGAGCACACAAGGCTTTGAAATCAGTCTGACAAAACAATACCTAAGTGATACTTAAAGTGTTACGAATCCAACTAAAAAATATTCTAATGTTTTTGTATATTTGCAGCCAAATAGGCATTTAACAGCAATTACTTATATAAACTAAAATGTGAATTTATGTGAATACTGTAAATTAAGATCTCAAATATAAAACAGATAAATATATAATTAGACTAAATCAATTTCTCCATTAAAATTGCAGTGCCCCCCCCCCCAACATTTTTGTTAAAGGAGAAAATTTGACATGTATATGCTTCAATTTCTTAATTTAAAAATAAGTCATCAATATATATATGAGTTAGTATTCATTCTTTTTCAGAATATGCTATCATTTTTGCAACATTTGAATTGTACATTTGCAAAACTTCCTATGCCCAGTATAACTGATTCTGTAGAGAGAAGGGGGAAAAAAACAATAGAACCTTTCCTTATTGCTTTTTTGTATACCTTTTGTTAATTCAGAGAATATAATTCAGATATTAAAATTCTAAAAATATAGAAGTTATACTTCAGGGGTTATTTAGGCTTTTATGTTGGATGTAGAGTGGATTGAGATGGTTTCAAAAACTATAGTCAATTATTATGCACATAAACTAGAAGCATTTCTATAAAATTAACACAACATAAGCATTTTTCTAAATTGAAATTTACCACTACATAATGCTATTCTATTTTCATAAATACTTTTATTCGAGCACCATACACTGAATACAAGATAAATGGCTGTGTAACAAAATTAATGAAATAAAAACTGTTTCTTGAAAATTACACAAATATTTTAAAATTACTATATATATAGAAAAATAAACAGCTTTATTGCCCAAATTCAAATTCCCACTTCTTCTTCAGACACTTTTTCAATAAAATAGCATAATTCCTTACTTTCCTGTTCTCTGGTTGCCATAGAACCATCTTCTATGGCCATCTTATAAAATACTAAATCAGATATATTTCCTCTATTTGAAACTAATTGCTAGTTTATCAGGGCATCTACATCAGAAAGCTTCTCTTTGTTCAAGGATATTTAATTTAAGAAGGGTTTTGGAAATCTGGGAAATTGTTTTTCCCCTCTTCACATGCTTAAATGCATAGTATCAGACTGTAGTTAACTTCACTTTTCACTTTTTTTTTTTTTTTTTAAAATAGAGAAATTCATTTTATTGAAGCAAATTTGAAGTGACACTGCTCAGGTAGTTTGGCAATATCTTTCACTTCCTGTTTCCAATGAAGTATTTAAAAATCCTTACCTAGCCCTTTCACTAGCACTTTAATGAGGTGTCTGTATTCGCATGGTTTATGATTGTTTTCTGTTCCTCCAAAACCTTATCCAGAGGTGGAAAAGAATGAGCAATGTAGGGAATATTGTCACATCCTGGCTGTGTGCACAGGATGTGGTAGCATTGTAATTTATAATTATCAGAATGTTGGCCACATTGCCAACTTTAACAGTTATTAAAACCATGGCAAGCGTGGCAATTGCTCTTTTGTATGCTAAAGCTATAGGAAGTAACATGTGCAACTAGGACACCAAGTTTGGCCTCGTGCCCTGAAGAAACCAAGGTAATGTTATAAAGTGCTATTTGATTTAGACATGTTATCTTTTAATTTAGTAGCATAGTTTATCCATCATCGTCCTTTTATGAATTAGATTTTTACCCGTTGTTTAGGATTTAGCCTATATGGGTGCGTCCCTTTGTGTCCACCCGTAGTAAAAAGTAGTATCCTAGTCATACCTCTCAGCAGCAAGCGGGTCCCCTCGATTTAATGTGGGGTATGACAATATTATAGCACTTGCTTCACTCTTGGTTAACTGAGGGCAAAACATAAGCACAACCATCAAAGTGATGATTGTTTTATTTTGCCCTGGACAGGCAGGCATCAGCGCATAACTTAAGGACTCGAACATCAGAGAGATCAAATAAGATCAGTTTATTATAAACCATTGATATCTCATTGGAATTCTTTAACCCAACTGTTCTGTTCGGGTTTATATCACCCGACATCACAGCTGTTCTCATATATTTCTCATTTAATCACGCACTTTTATGAAATTTAATGACTTTGTCCAATGATATATTTTCATTTTCTGGTTAAAAATTCGTTACAAACTTTTGAGTAGTTTTTTTTTTAAATAGTATTTGTTACATTTGTACTGTCTGGATCATTATGACCTGATAAAAAATTTCTATAACACCTGACTATTGATACACCATGTTCATGTATTATAATGCATTGTTGAAATACTGTGATATAATTACCACTAAGTATTATTGCTTTTACAACAATGTACTTGTTCTTGTTACACAGTTATATTTTGCATTATTTCGAAGGTTGCTTGTCAGTTTGAGT
Organism: Hymenopus coronatus; assembly: GCA_030762935.1. NCBI lineage: Eukaryota > Metazoa > Arthropoda > Insecta > Mantodea > Hymenopodidae > Hymenopus > Hymenopus coronatus. The sequence goes on along the minus strand of CM060889.1, from coordinate 4,059,301 downwards.
TTAGACACCATGGCAAGAAGAATATTGAGTGAAGTAGAGATAGAAGCTCCTGCTAATGCTTCCAATAGCGAGTCCATTTCTGAATTTGAAAATCACACAAGTAATGCATCTGAAAGTGATAGTTCTGATGACAATTCTAACAGTGTTCAAACAGGCAGTGATGAACAAACTATTATTTTTAAAAAAATAACTAACATAAAAAGTTCCTTTGAAGCTATATTTCATGAGGCACTTGAAAAGGAAATAATAGAAATGACAAATATAGAAGGACATAGAGTTTATGGTGAGCAGTGGGAAAATATTGATAGAAATATTTTTCAATCCTATTTAGGACTTCTGTTTCTTGCTGGGGTATATCGATCTCATAGGGAGTCAACAAAAAGCCTGTGGGATAAGGAAACTGGCCAGAACATATTTCTGACAACAATGTCTCTTGAAACTTTCTGTAACATAACGCGTGTTTTGCAGTTTGACAAGAGGTCTATGAGAGAAGAAAGGCAACTTAGTGATAAATTTGTTCCTATTTGCAACATTTGGGAAAAATGGGTAGAAGTACTTCCTAAATTATATAATCCTGCAGAAAATGTAACAGTTGATGAACAATTAGTGGGATATAGAGGACGCTGTCCCTTCAAGCAATACATCCCTTCTAAACCTACAAAATACGGGATAAAGATATGATCTCTTTGTAACAGTGATAATTGTATCTTCTAAAAGCACAAATACACACAGGAAGAGAACAAGGAGCAGCACCAGAAAAAAATCAAGGTATGAGAATAGTGTGTGATCTTACATATGAGCTGAGCGGCCAAAATATAACTTGTGACAACTTTTTTTACTTCATACAACATGGACAGCTGCTTCTGAAATTAAAATTAATGATGTTGGGAGCTGTACATAAAAACTTCCAGCAAATGAATGGAAGGGAAGTATATAGTTCTACGTTTTACTTCACAAATGACACTACAGTAGTCAATTACATTGCAAAGAAGAAGAAAGATGTAGTGCTCATGAGTACACTACACCATGAAGTTCAAATAAACAACAGGGACAACAAGAAGCCACAAATGATTTTGGATTATAATGCTGGTAAAGGAGCTGTAGATACACTAAATCAAGCAGTAAGTTCATATACCTGCAAAAGGAAAACAAATCAGTGACCAATGATTGTTTTCTATAACATTCTTGTTGTTTCTGCTTTCAATGCTTACCTTATGGGCTGCCATAGACCCTAAATGGAATATGAACAAATTAACAAGAAAACGACTATTTCTAGAGAAACTTGGGAAATCTCTGATAAAGGAACATATCGTACCCAGAAAATATTTTCCAAGGACAGAAAAATCGTTAAAAATGGTGAAGAGAATTCAAGCTCCTGAAAATGTGGTCAAGGTATCAGACTCTGTGTCAGAAACAAAAACTGTAAAACGTGCATGGTGTAGGTTTAGTCCATCGAAAAATGACAACAAAACAAAACATGCTATGTGGAAAGTGTAGTAAACACATTCGTAATGGACCGTAAAAGCGGGTGAATCCAATATAGGCGGGTAATTCCAATCGTTTCTTCTTTTACTCGGAAAACAGCGGAACAACTGTTTAGCATTAATTATTGCATCGTATATTCAGAACAAGAATATATAGAACTCAACACTGTTGCATCATAACTGTTATTATTATTTTCTATAGCAGTAGATAAGATTCAAGTGAATGCGTCATAGTGGTGGAAGAACCTAACTTGTGAAAAATTCTGTTGAGAGTTTTATCGCTTTCGTATAACTAGATATGTTTTAACATATGTTATTTCATTCATGTTTCTTGCGGTAAAATCAGTAACTAAACCTATTCAAGTTCATTTTGTTTTAACGGTAGCTCGTCTATTAAAATTTGTTACATTGTAGGGTGAATCCGATCAGCATGGGGAAGTACAAAAAGAAGTTGGTCCTGGCAGTAGATGTAACTACAATCCTGTATACTTAACTAACATGGTAAATGCTGTGAAATCTGGGAAATTAAGCATCCGAAAAGCATCACAGCAATATGACGACCCTTAATGATAAAATAAATAACAAATATAAATTCAGAATGGGAGAACAAACATCTTTAAGTAGAGAAGAAGAAAAAGCTTTGGTTGAAAGATTACTGGTGTATGACCAACGGGGTTTCTCGTTAAGAGATTGATATATCAGAAACGTAGTACAAAACTATCTATATATGATAGGGAAAATAGAAAAAAGATTTATTGACAACAGACCTGGAAAGGAATGGTTCCTTGGAAGAAACAAGGAACTAAGTGTAAGATTAAGTGAAAATATAAAGAGGGCCAGAGCAGCTGTTACACATGCTACAGTGCGTGAATATTTTTCTAATTTAGAGACATCAATGGAGGGAGTCCCACCATCTAACATCATTAATTATGATGAAATCAATTTCTCAGATGATCCGGGCCAAGTTAGAGTCATCGTCAAATGTGGTGTGAAACACCCGGAAAGAATAATTGATTCTTCAAACAGCATTAGCATTATGGTATCAGCTACAGCAGATGGAAAATTGTTTCCTCCGTACACAGTGTACAAGAGTAGGCATCTCTATGACACATGGCTGTTAGGGAGTATGCCTGGTGATGGCTATAATAGAAATATGAGTGGATGGTTTCATATGCAATGTTTGAAGCATGGTTTTTGGACATTCTGGTTCCTTTTGTAAGAAGATTAGAAGGGACAAAGGTGCTAATAGGGGATAATTTAACAAGCCACATTTCTCTACATGTCATCAAACAATGCGAGTTGCACAATGTGCGATTTGTTCTAATACCACCCACTTGACCCAATCACTCGATGTAGCATTCTTTCGACCACGCAAACGTGCTTGGAGGAGTGTTCTTGACGAGTGGAAACAACATAACAGAGGGTAGTTCCAAAATCAGAAATTCCTCGCCTTCTTAAAAAGGCACTTGATGAAATTGGAGATAATAAGAAACAGAATATATCCATTCAAAATCTTCTCGGGCTTCTAGCCAGGTACAAACTTGGCTTGACACCAACGTTTCGAAGAAGTGCATCTTCCTCGTCTTCAGGGTGAACTGATTTTGAATTAACACGTCGCCAGGAAAGCTTTAGTTCTTATTTTAGAATATATCCAGTTTTGCAAAGACAGGGATTGTTCCCTTCTACCCAGAAAAAGTTCTCTCTCAAGTTGTAGATGTAAATGATGATAATGGTACACAAGAAATTGAAACCTCATGGACAGAAGCATTTGTAGACCACTTAAAGAAGTCTCGTACTGGAGAAGCAGCTAAGAGAACAGAAGCGGTTCGTAAGACTCATTTGAATATGGCACCAGGTAAGGGAGTGGGTGTGGCAGATCTTGAGAGTCAACAAAATGTCCACATTACAGGTGAAGGAACCAGTGTAGATGAGCCAGCAGAGAGATGATGATGATGATGATGATGAAGCATCAAAAGCATGAGGATGAAACTGAAGAAATTTCAAGAGGAGAGTTTGTTGTGGTCAAATTCCCAACGAAGAAGAGGGTTAGATACTTTATTGGAAAGATTAAGGAAGAAGTTGATAAAGATTTGTTTGAGGTTAAGTTTTTAAGAAAAAAAGAAAGTGATAACTTGAACACGCACTTCATTTTTCCAGAGACTGAAGACATTGCAGAAGTAGAGAGAAGTGAAATAATTCAAAAAATCCAATGTGAAACTCAAAGAAGAGGAAGTTACATGTTCAGAAACATAGATGATATGATTAATAAAATTGAGTAATGGATAGTTTCAATGATGAGAACCGTTTTTTTTTTTTGATAAACTGAGCTGTGTTTTTCTTCTTTGTAATCATATTCTGTAATCGACCTTTGGTTACATTTGGAGTCCTACAAAATAAATATCAATATAAATGCACAATTTATATTCATATGCACATTGTTCGTTGTTTCTGTGTAATTTATGAAATTATTTTTTAAAAATCACAGTTGTGATCGCATTCACCCATATTAAAGTTATAGAACGACATTGAAAGAAAATAAAAAAGTGATTGGAACCACCGATGCAAGCAACACCGATCGGTAAACAATTGAATAAATACGCCATTGTTGAAGTCAGTCAATGACGATATTTATGTATCATTATTGTCAAATATTAAGGAACATATCTTCTGCGCTTCCCCATTTTTAACAAAGTATTTCATTTGTGTCCTGATTGTTCTTTCTGAGGAATATCATCTGTCAAATTTTTATTCAGTAATTATTGTAATATTATATTTAATATTTTTTCAATAGTTCTATGTAATATAAAGTAATTCATGGTTCAGAATTGTTTGTAATAAATAACTAAACAATAAAAATTATTATATTTTGTTCTTATTTATGATTTATGACTCATTTTAACTGATTATACTGAATTATAATACTTCGGGTCATATTGACTGGAACATACATCCATATAGTAAATTCGAACAGAACAGCAGGGTTAAACTCATTTTTGGGCCAGCAGTTACTTCATTGCGTGTTTGTGGAGATTTAGAATGACCCTCAAAAATGGTAAAATTATGAAAATATAACTGCCTAAAATAAACATAGGGATTGATCCGGAACAGATGAAGAATCACATTCCTCTGACAAAGAATACTTTTAATATTTTAGGTTCAGTAATCTTAATATCAGGTAAAATGCTTTTGCCTTGTTTATGGGCTCCAAATCTAGTACTGAGTTATCAAAGATCAAAGTGTACATCAAATGCTAACAACTGTTGCTTGGAAATAAAAAATTGGAATAACTTTTTGAGGATACAAAGAGAAGAATTGAGACAGTTTTGAAAATCATACTATAAACATCATAGATATTAATCAAGGATTGAGTGAAATCAAACCAATATAGTTTTACAGCAGTATGTACAATGGGATGAGAAAGTTTTGAAAAAGTATCCATTTTTGAAGCTTACTTACATATGAAAAAAACAAGTTTACGAGTAAACATATAACAGGCTATTTAAAAAAGCTCATGATTATAAAATCACTATTAACACAATATGTTTTAGAAAATTGATGTAGGCTGTTTAGCAAATGGATCTTTCCTTTTTAACTTACTGTTTCTTCTTGTAGATTTTACAAAGATCTAAACTGTATTCTATTTCAATATTTTCTATTGGATTATTATTGGGATGTGATAAAATTTCTTTTGTAATAAGTGTATGTAGATTTTCTTTTAATATTTTTACTTTTTGCACAAATCCTTTTTGGGCTTTTAGTGTAAATTAAAAATCTAGAATTACTACCAGTTTATTAAAATTTGGAATTCCTTGAACTGTTCAGATATTAGTTCTTATTAGTTATAAGTTTATTGACTTATTAGATGTTACAAAGAAATGTTCCTATTGAGGTGGTTTTAACTGCATATTAAGCATAACACCCAATTTTTGAGCTTTCTGAGGGAAAGTTTTTGTTTTTTACCTGACTCAAATGTTAATAATACATCATAGCAGGATTTTCAGACAGGCCATGCCTGTACACCAGAGCTGCCAAGGCACCACACATGGGATTTGTGGTGGACAAAAATGTCTGGACCAGTTTTCTCCTGCCATTTATTCCACAAATTGCTCCATTATCACCTTTCCTATAATCCATTTTGCTGTCATTTCATATCTGCTTCCCTCACTCTCAAGCCTGGCTAGTAGTCCAGTCTCTCATTCAGAGTTTTTCATTCTATGATTAAATATTTGTTGGTTCCTCACCGGGCTTCTGACTCTGGGCATCCGCATATGTCTCCATTTGGGTAGGGTAAGCTGACTATCAAGTCTAGATCTGCCCCATTTAATTCCTGCTGTTTTTTTTAATACTTCAAACCTAGTAGCTGCTTCTCCTATAACAGATTGCTTCATTTAGCCATGTGAGTCTTTTATAAAAACATATTCCTAAATTTATTTTAGGAAAAAGTTGGTGTTTAAGAAGTTTAAAATCCTAAGTTTGAGCATCCAATTAGAATTGATGTGAACAATCTAATAAGGTTAAAAAGTTAAAAACTTATGAAATAATCACTGCATCTTTTAAAAAGATGTCCTTGATAAAAATGTTTACCAGTACAAATGAAGATGAACTCAAATCACTCTTCTCCCAGTGAGAATCTAAATCATCAGGCATTCCTTTGGAACAAGTCTAAAAACAAAACCCAACTTACCAAGTTAGTATTTAGAAGTGTGCCTGTGTGCTAGAACTTATCCTGGAAGAGGAACAGATTGTTTGTAGCCGCCACAGCAATTATGTTCTCCGTAGGATGCCACGCTGTATGTAGGATCTTCTTATTGAAATCCAGACAGTCGACACTAATCTCATCCTTTTTACGTTTTCCACCTGTACACACCTGCAACCAATATTTTGTTTGTTCCGTAAAACAATGAAAGATTTCTTATCTATAACTGCAACCAACTCTTGGATGAAAGAAATGGAATACAAGAGGGTGTAACATCTATAAATCTGAAGATTAAAAAACTGAAGCACTATTAACAGTGAAGTATTCATGATGGAGTTTTGATGAGTCGCATTTATTTACCCTCACCTTCACTTTTTAAATGTTGAAAAACATATAAATGTTTTCAAAGACATTTGTCCTTATCTTCAGTGGCCAGGTACTGAAGCTTCTTCCTTTTTGCTTCCTATTCCTCCTTGCCCTATCTTATTGCCATCTTGGGTTAAGGACTCGAAGTTTCAACATTTTGTTCAATAGCAGGATTTTTAAATTTATTACATTATACTTATTTTTATGTGTATTTTTTTGTAAATGTCCAATTCTGTTGGTGTCTTAAGTAGTTTTAACAGTATTATATTCTGACCAATGATAAAGTTTTGTCCATAAGTGGTGTGATACCATGAATTTGTCTGACATTGGCCAAAATATAAGACTGTTAAAACCACTTATGTCACCAATAGAGTTGGTACATTTGGGAAAAATAAATATAAAAAATAGCTACAATGCAATGAATTTTAAAATGTTGCCATTTAATGAAGTGTTGAAACTTTGCACCCCAAACTCCATATGGCAACAAGATCGGTTAGCGAAAAGAGGAAGCAAAAAGGACGGAGCTTCAATCACCTAGCTGCTAAAGATAGGATGAATGTCTTTGAAAACATTTAAATATTTTCCAACATTTATAAAGTGAAAGTGAATGTAAATAAGTGACTCATCAAAACCTCAGTATTCTATAAATCTGTTTTCTACAAGGTAAGAGTGAGAGCATTCATGATTTTAAGATCTGCCAAACAGCAAATGAAATGGCTGCAGAATTTATAGGGGAAGAACATAGGTGTAAAGTAGATTTTCTACTTTTTCTTCACAAAATTTTTATGTTACATTATACCAAGCACTTTTGCTGATTGTGTATTTTGCTGTTTTATGAATCCCTGCAACACACTTAGCACCTTAAGTGTATATAAGTTACAAAAACTAATGAAAAACTTTTTGTTTTAAGAATCTTCTTTACAGAGTTAATATTTTTGAACACCTAATAAGGCAGAGAAAATATTCATTTTTATGAAACATTTAAAAAAGATCCTGAGATGCTTATTTATCTGATTTTTACCTTTTCATGTAAGCAAACTGTGGAAAGAGTTTATTCAGGTTAATTGCTCAGATGGTGTTCAAACTTGAGAATGGCAGATTTACAGCCAAAGCAGGGGCTGATCATACGTGAGTAAGAATAGAATGTTCTTGAAGCATTGAAATTATCTGCAATTTTACATGAAAATGAGCAACAGCAATAACAATAAAGACAAAAGAAAGGTTGCGAATATATCTCTCATGAATGGGAAAGCCACATGACTGTTTTGCCCTCCATATTGAGGGCTGCTTCTGTGCTCTGCTTATATTCATATTTATTCTGCAATGTAGTCCCTCCAACTAATGGTCCTATTGACTGGTAACCAGCCAATTGTGTGATGTTTGGAGGCAATGTTTTCCATGGCCCTTTTCCTATCTCTATTAAGCAAACTTACACTCAACATTTAACATATCTATACTTTCTCCATTAGAGAAGCAATCACAGATTGTTATAATCTCTATATTACTTTCAAAGTAAAAATGGGGATTAGTTTTACACACATGTTCAGTCAACGTTGACTTTTTTTGACTACACATTTCTAGTTATCAGAGTTTTCAACACAACAAGTTAATATCCATTTTCCTGTCTGACCTATGTATAACCTGCTGCCTTGTAAACTTCTGAGTCAAGAAGAGTGAAGCTCTACTTTTATGGATTTGTTTTTAGCTGACAAATATCTTCTTATAGCAATTTTAATATTGTCACATGGGATAATGTCCCAATAATTTCCTTCTGCATTCTCCCATTCCCTTTTAGTTCAGTTTTAGTTTTACTCTCTTCATTTTGAAAGATTCTGTTAAGCTGGTTGTACTTACTGTTGGCCTGGATAAAAACAAAAACAAAAAAACTTACTGTACTTTATTTCCTTTGTTCATGATTTTGCATCACATATTTGGCAAACTCATACATACAACATAAATTCTATTGCCTCTTTAACAAATGGGGAGTTGCTATGTACTGTATGGGTCAGCTTACAATACACAGAACAATTTAACTTCTCATTTCATCCCATTCAACAAGAACATCTACAAACTGGAAGTTTGCCATTCTCTTATAATCCAGGATAAACTTAATGGTTGTATAAAGATTATTCAAATACTGCAGAAAGTTCAATCCTATCCTCCTTATACTGCCATATTAAGAAAATGTTATCAAAAATAACGATGATGGTAGTTTTGGGATATCTTCTAAAAAAAAAAACTGTCCATTAAAACATACATAACCATTCAAGCAAACCTTCAGAAAATCCAATGGCTTCCATTCTTTCTTTAATAATCTACAGAGCACCTTTCACTGATATGTTAGTAAAAACCTGTTAACATTAAGAAGCAGTGGTTATGTTGCATGAGCTTTCTAAGCATGTGGGATCAGACTGTGCTGATTACATTTTGTTTCTTATTAATATTTCATATGTTGTATCTTGCAATACAACTTCCATTTTGTTACAATACTCTTTCTTGCACATAACTCTGCTGGTAAAATAATATCAGGATAAGAAGCAATATCAAGAAGAAGGGCACAATTCTTTAGTCAACTGGGCTTCGGTAGTTTTGCATTTCTAAGAATCTTGTATGATGTACTTATTTATATTCTTTTGCTTCCATTTCCAGGAAAAAATTTGAAAACATGGAATTGCTGAAAACATGGAACAACTTGCAATTTTATGTTGAAGAAGGTGGATATTTCAAACCTTTCACTAAAATTATTTTGGAAGGCTCAAATAGAGGAATAACCCTTTTTATTGTTTCAGAAGTAATTTTTTTTGTATCACCCTTTTGAACATTTTATCACAGAAGCCTTGCACCAGAAATTACAAATATTGTTTAATTATTTTTATAGTATAAATTAAGTAGATTTAATTATGTATTTTATATATTTATTACTACACTACCTTCCTAAAAAATTGGTTGGGTCTTACGTAATTTATAGAATTTGTTGCATCATTAAAACAATTTAATGTGGTAGTGTCACATGATTTTCTACCTTTATTGCAACAAACTAATCTTACAAAGGCTTATTTTTCTATGTGCAAACTGCTAATTGAGATAAACATTAGCAGAAATAGTATTATTATAATTTCCTTGTAGGTACAGGGCAATAAGGGAGCACACTAGGTTAAAGTAATATCTTTTAAGAGAGGATATCTATACAATGGCATGAAATTCAGTTTTCTTTGCATGACCAAGAGGGAGAAAAAAGACAAAAACACTACATATCATTTGAGATAGGTTTCAGAGAATTTAAAGCAATACAAAGAACATCCCCAAAATGGTTATTCTAGGTGGAAAAAAATGTGTTAGACATAATATACTTGAGCAGCATTTCTGTATACTAAGATTTTGTCTGTTACACTTACCAGATATGCAAAAGTAAATCAGAATGAAGAGGACTTAAGAGGCTATTCCTAGAAACTTCAAGATATGTTTAATTTGTGATAAAATAAATTAAAACATATGACATTTTAATCAAAATCATTAACAGCCATTTCTGAGGAAATCAAAATCGAAAACATTTTCCATGTACAGAATAGTTGGAATGGGGGGATAATCTTGAAAATCTTTGTGTTTGTATTTAACCGACCTTTTGTTTTCGAGTTATGCTGCTGCTCTTTCATGTGCACAAAACCACGCACACGTTCTAAAAAAATTTTTTTGGAGGTTCAGGGCACCCCAAAACATGTATTTCCAGTGAAATCTTGGTATCAAACGTTTGGGGGATTGGTAAAGAAAGTTAAAAGTATAAAATGCCAAAGAGGCAGAAACACAATTTAGAAGCTAGAAATTACAAAAGCATTAAAACTATAAACCCTATATGATCTACCTAAATTTTATTAGGTATCTATTCCACTGCTTTACAATTATTTGAATATATTGAAGCTCCAATTTGATAAAGCAGTATTATAAGACTTAACATTTTGACAATAATTAACTCAAATCATGAAACTGCAAGCAGTCAATAAATATTTGTTCCCAACATATGTTCTTTCAAAATTACTCAAATAATTCAAAATCTTCTGGCTAGATGCCCGAAGATTTTGAATTAACACGTCGCCAGGAAAGCTTTAGTTCGTATTTTACTCAAATAAGTTTACCTATGTTGCCATGACAAAACGTCAACTATATGCAGTGAATTGAAAACTTAAAAAATCTGATGTGTTTCATTCACATGACTTTCGCTACATCTCTAACAAATTATTGTTAATAAGCTTATTCTTTTATTTACTTCATGCTAATCGAGAAAAATTAGCAGAAATAGTCTTATTTTTGCTTTATTGTAAGTAGAAGCGAAATAAGGGAGTACCATAGGTTAAAGTGAAAGCCAAAAGCTGGTTGCTATGTGATTGAAGTTTGTTTGTTTGTATGGACATGAGTTGGCAAATTCCTATATGAGAAAAGAGTAAGTTTTTCAAAGCAGAAACCAAAAACAAGGAATATCTCAAAAATTATTAACTCCACGAAAAAAAATGTACATATAAATTTGTGTGTTTTAACGTGCTCTACATTTTGTGTGTGTTAAGTTTTTGTCCATTAGTAGTTATGCAAAATACATCCAGAATAAAGTAGTCTTCAGAGGTTATTCCCAGAAAATTCAAGATATACATTTTATTTGTCAGGTAAATATCTTTAATATACGATATTTTAATCAAAACCATTAGAGCCATTTTTTAGAAAATAAAAATCTTCGAAAAAAATTTCATGTAAAGAGTAGTTGGGAGTGGGGGGATTTTCTTGAAAATCTTCATTTCACATCCTTGGAAGATACCAAACCTAAATATCAAGTTAGGTTTTCTACTTTTCCTGCAACGATGCCGCCAGCACACAGACATAACAGACAGCATTACTCATGCAATTGAAAATAATTTGCAAACTGATCAATACCACTGTATCGAACTATGGACAGTGCCCAATTCGGGAACATTGCTGGGATGGAAACTGCATCTTGACTTTAGATCAACAGCACAACAAGGCACTATTACTGGCACCTTATATATCATTCACTAAAGAAGAGACCTACACGAAGATGAGCTTAATCACCTTTAAGACTTCCAAGGCATGCATCAAATGTCTGCAGTTGCTCAAAAAGCCAACTTAACATTTAATATAGCAAACGAAAGGCTAGAGTGCAAGCAAACGAGTATATATACTTAGTAATTGAAATTCAAAGTGAACAAGTTAATCTAAACACGTCAATTGTTGGAGCAATAAGAGCCTGGGTAGCAGCATAATGCTTTTTTAAAAACTCCAATTGCGCGCATAGTTTTTTACTTTTCGTTTTTGAACCATGCTGCCCACAGACACACACACAGACACATGGACATTTTTCTAAAAATGCTTTTTTTGGATTCAGGAAGTCTCAAAACATGTATTTCTGGTGAAATCTCGGTATCGAATTTTTGGGTGCATTACAATACCTTCTCTATACACTATATACATAGCACGTATAGAGAAAGTAAAAATGTATAATTCTTCTCTAATGACCAACTTATTTTGTATGATGTCACAGCACTTCAAAGACCAAAATGCTACTCTCAAATTATTTGCAAAACTGGTTAAATTCACCTAACTAGAAAGAACAAAATGAAATACGTAAGCTTAACAAAAATCTATATCTTTCAATCACTTCTCCATACCTCATAGCAAATTCTATAAACGTCGAGAGAATTTCTCACATACTTTAGATCTGGTATAAATATTATGTAGATGATGTGTTTGCTGTGATAAATGAAACAATCTGATGAGTTACACCTACGTGACTTTCTCTATTTTACAACAAACTATTGTTAAAAAAGCTTATTTTATCTACTACTGCACATTAGCAGAAATGGTCTTGTTACTGATTTCTTTAAGGTAATACAGGCATACATTAGGCTAAAGCAATAGAATAGTCAATCTTTTAATCCCTATGTGATGGTTTTGAAATTAAGATTATCTTTGTATTGTCAGAAATAAAACAAAACAAGAGTGATGACTTTTCAATTGAGAAAAGTATAAGATTAGAAAACTTACACTAATACCAAGGAATATAATTTGTTTGTGTACTAAGTCTTTGTCCATCTCTTGCAGTTTACCAGTTATGCAAACATTCTGAATGAAGAGGACTTCAGAGATATTCCCAGTAAGTTTAAGATATACATTTAATTTGTTCCGAAAATATCTAAAATAAAAATTTTAATAAAAATTGTTAGTCGTTTTTGAGATAAATGTTATAAACAAGTTCCAGTACAGGGTAGTTGGGGTAAGGGATTCTTGTAAATTGTGTCCCATCCTTAAAAGATCCAGAACTTAATATCAAGCTTGGTACACTTGTTTACTGTTAGAACCAGCTGAAAAATTCAGTGTCACAGCCAGGATTTGAACCCTTCCATGTGGTTGCTCTAACCATTGAGCTACTGTAAAAGGTGAGGTTATTTTTTGGGTAAAAGTGGTGTTATTTATACCCAAAAGTGAGGATATTTTGTCCAAGAAGCAATTTTTTTTTTTTTTTCAAATAGTTTATTTGAACATTTATTAACTTGCACAATGTACCTTTTGGTGCATCCATTACACTTAGCTTTCAAATTCAAAAGCTTATATTTGTACACGTTAGTTTCATTATCCACATATCTGTCAGAACAGTTGTGTAACAAGACAAAAAATGCTCAAGACTCCACATTTGCAAAATGTAAGCAGAGATTTCTCAACAAAGTCTGTCTTTTAAGTATAGCTTTCAACACAGTCCTTTTAATTCAGCGTAGTTGAAATTAACCAATCCTAATCCAGTTCCTTGCAAAAAAAAAAGAAGCTAAGTCTGTCAGGAGACAAGGATTTTAGGCTTCTTAAAAATGTCTCTTAGACCTTGTGACATAATGAGTTTCACTAACACTTTTGAAGCAACCTGCTTAAAGGAGGCTTTCATAGCAGTTTTAACTACTTTTTCACACAAGCTGTGTGTAGGACAGGAACTGGATACTAGAGTCAGACATTCAAATTCAATAGCACTGAAAGTGTTCCATGATGAAAATGGCTTGGGAACAACGGTACTCACAAATACAAAGTAGTTGGAAATATCTTTTAGTTCTTCTGATAAACACAAGAACAATGTTTGTCAAATAATCTCAAAATAAAACACTTTAAAGATTGGCAATGTAGAATGTATGAATTTTGGGGAAGTAGTTATGATGTAGCGGCACTTAGGTTAATAAAAGAATGTGTAGTCACAGCTGAGTGTATTTCGAAAATTGAACACTGCTGCAACTTCTGCTTCTATGTCCTACAGCTAAGTATTCTGTTAGACTCATCACCGACTTTAGCTATGGTTGCAAGGGTACTGATTGATAACCAGTTCAAAAAGTTTCAGCAACCTTACATGTCTTGTTACGTTTAATACGGAAACAAATTTTTTAACCTGCAAAGTATTTATTTAGATTTCTGAAGTTAGTAGATACAATTCAAAATAGCTACAGTATTTTGTGCTTAGATTTAGAAATTTTAATGATCCATTGTAAAACAAATCAGCAATTTCTAACAGATCTTGTAAAAACCTCCATTAAATGTTCTCAAATTTATGTCCATTCTCACACCCAACCATGCACACATTATTGCTGCCACTAGAGCAGCTAGCTGGCAATTCATGAGCGGACGACATAAAAAATCTGTACAAAATCACTACAGTTAATTTCTACTCCATTTCTTGGTTCAAAGTATGTCTTGTTACAAGTAGCTCATTTTAAAAGGAAAAATAAATGATTTTATAATTTAGCCATGATAATTTCAACTTCAGCTTTTATAAGTCTATAGATAGGCATTATTTATGAACACAGATAATAACATTTATTTAGTGATATCCTCGAGAGTTCGTACTATTCTGATAAGCAATAATACAGTACTAATATAATAATAATAATTGTGACAATTCTCCACTTATCTGTTTGAAATCCAAGGACTAGTTTTGCAATAAAATGGTCTATTGCATCATTAGCTCAGTTTCTTTTTGATCTTGTTTATTTATTTACATTGTTATGGTACAGCTACTAGGTGAATTGTGTATTAAGGCATTGCTAACTACTGAAATCAAAACAAATTTGATGACCGAGTCAATTGGTGGTATATCAAAATTCATTGCATGATTTTTATTCTTTTATATAAATATTTTCTCCCAAACTATTCAATCTATGGATCCATTTAAGTGTTTTAGTAATTTAACATCTGGATTGATTTCATGGTTACATTTCCAAAAATGTTCTGCCACAGCTGATTTATATTTTTACTTTCTCTATATGTACTATATACATAGTGTATAGAGAAGGTACTGCACTCCACCCGAAAATGTCATACCGAGATTTCACTGGAAATATATGTTTTAGGGTCCCCTGTAATAATAAAAAAAAAAAAGCATTTTCAGAAAAAGTGTGTGCGCGCGCATGCATGCGTGTGTGTGCACGATAACTCAAAAACGAAAGGTCGGTAAAATACTAAACTTGGTATTTAAGTTGAGTATCTTCCAGGGATGTGACACAAAAGATTTTGAGAAAAATCTCCCCCAACCCCAAACTTCCCTTTACATGGAACTTTTTTCGAACATTTTTATTTTCTTAAACATGGCTCTAACAATTTTGATTAAAATATTGTATATTAAAGATATTTACCTGACAAATAAAATGTATATCTTGAATTTTCTGGGAATAGCCTCTGAAGACTACTTTATTCTGGATCAATTTTACGGAATTTTGCATAACTGCTAAACCGTAAGAGATGGACAAAAACTTACCACACAAAAATGTAGAGCACGTTAAAACACACAATTTATGTTATATACATTGTTTTCGTGGAGTTGATCATTTTTTCGATATTCCTTGTTTTTTGTTTCAGCTTTAAAAGAACATACTTTTCTCATACAGGAATTTGTCAACTCCTGTCCATACAAACAAAGGAACTTCAGTCTCATAGCAACCAGCTTTTGAGTACCACTTTAACCTATGGTCCTCCTTTATTTCGCTTCTACTTACAAGGAAGCAAGTAATAAGACTATTTCTAAAATAAGAACTGAAGCTTTCCTGGCGACGTGTTAATTCAAATTCTTCTCGGGCTTCTAGCCAGGTAAAAACTTGGCTTGACACCAACGTTTCGAAGAAGTGCATCTTCCTCGTCTTCAGGGTGAACTGATGGTTTGAGCTTGCGGAGACTGGTATTTATAAGAGCTGGGATGAAGCTAACATCTGATTGGTTCGCGTGATATTATGGCCTGGTATTTAAGATGACCGTGCCCATGTCTCAGTCATCTTAAATACCAGGCCATAATATCACGCGAACCAATCAGATGTTAGCTTCATCCCAGCTCTTATAAATACCAGTCTCCGCAAGCTCAAACCATCAGTTCACCCTGAAGACGAGGAAGATGCACTTCTTCGAAACGTTGGTGTCAAGCCAAGTTTTTACCTGGCTAGAAGCCCGAGAAGAATTTGAATTAAGACTATTTCTGCTATTTTTTTCTCGATTAACATTAAGTAAATAGAGGCATAATCTTTTTAACAATTATTTGTTGCAGAGATGTAGAGAAAGTCATGTGAATGGAACACATCAGATTTTTACATTAATAATACAGTACAATTATTACAAAACTTGGCTACCAGAAAGCACAGCCTGCATTTCCCTGTGCGCATGTCCTACATCCATTCTATTGTCACATGTGTATCAGTCCTACTTCTGTATCTAGTGCAGTTCAATGTGAATAACGTTTAGAATGATTTGCAAGTTTTGCTTAAAGTGCTTTCAAAATGCACTATACAGTAACACAAAGAATGATTATGTACAATATGTATGTGCTTACACCAACCTGAAGGGAAGCTTTAAGGTAATTTAAAACCCAATTTCCTGGCATGCATGTTCTGAGTACAGAGGCCGTTCATTTGCTTGTAAGTAAATTCAGGATGATGGGATCAATTTGTAATAGGGAAAAAAGGTAAATAGGTGTGTGCTAATGGAGCACAAATTACATGAAATTGCAGAAAGGTTAGAATGGCCACCTTGCACAAGAACTGATATTTTGAAAGCTTCAGCATGGAGAGCAACAAAACTTTTAAAATACAAACCATACAAGGTTATTGTTGTCCAGAATTCCTACCATGTCATCACAAAATGTAAATGGATTTTGAGGAATGTTAATAATGGAACAATCAATCCACAATTAATACTGTTCAGTGACAAAGCATGATTTCATATACATGGTCATGTGTCATCACAATACAACCAATATTACGCTACAGACAAACCCAATTTCGTTCATGAAACTCCCTTACATGATCAAAAAATTGGTGTGGTGTTCAATAAATGGATACAGAATAATATACTGGCACCATATTTTGAGCAGCTGATGGACTTTGAATGTTGGTGTAGATATTTCCAGCAGGGTTCTGCCACCACACTAACAGCTGATGGAATCATTACAGTTTATTGCAGAAATTTTTGAGAATAGAATCGTTAGTAAGGGTTTATGGCCTGCTCGGTCCCCTGATCTTAAGACATGTGATTTTTATTCTAATCCCCACACATTAACAGAATTAAAACAAAGAATCAGGAAAAAAAAAAACACTTTCAGAAACTGACCTAATGTGCATGGATGAAAATGCCCTCAGCAGATGCCATAGATATACTGATGCAGATAGATGACATTTCTAACATCTCCTGTGATAAGGTATGATTTGTGTTTATTCTGATAATTGTTACTGTGATTTGAGATTTTATCAGACTTCCATGTATGTATGACTGCGTGACGGACAGTACACCTGACATCCAGTTTTGTAGCATACTTGAGTCAGAGTCATGAGGGGATTACGGACAGCGCTCTCGGAAGAGTACCAGGCTACCCGTTACCCCAAAAGTGTCGTCATCCGGACCAGGAACCCCGACGATCACGAGAAGGCAAGGGGAGTTCTGAGGAAGTGTGAAATTCAGTTTCACTGTAGTTATGTAAAAAAAGAGAATTGTGTAAATATTTTAGGAACTGCAGCTTTGCAAAACATCATTTAAAAAAAATATTGGCTTTTAGGAAGAGACAGATAGGAATTTGAATGTATATTATTGTTAAAGTGCTTAATGAACATTTCCAAATCAATAATTTTGAGCATGACCTAAAATATAAATTGTTGGATTATAAGCAAGATTCACATGAGAAAACAAGATGCTATGTCCTCTGATAACTTGGGCACTGATTACGAGGTAAAATCCATGCATCAAATCCTTCATATTGCAATTGCTTATTCAACACAAAAGACTGAACTATTGTACTGTTATGTTTGCTGGAAGAATGAATCCCACTCTAAGTTGCTACAATACATAGAAATACTGGATCCGCTTAAAGAAACACACTTTTGTATTACTTCACCCAACAAATACACAGTATATGCAATCTATATTCCATAACTATAGTTTCAGTAAACTGATTGGTTTCTATTTACAAATAACAGTGAAATACAGCATATTGGAATAAAATCATAAAAAAAAAATCAACATAAATAAAATATAGTATTTATTTTCTGCTCTTCGACTGGAGTTGCAGTCAGAGGCCAATGAGACCATTCACTGCAGCCTCAGGCTTGGAACCACCATGTGCATCTTATTTTGGGAGGAGTGCAGTGTGAAAGTACCATTCAGTTTAATTTTACTTTCACTACACGTACTGTGTACATAGTATATATATATATATATATATATAGGAAGTATTATATTCCACTCAAAAATTTGATACCGAGATTTCACTGGAAATACATGTTTTAGGATCCCCTGAAAAAAAAAAAAAAACAGAAAAAAGTGAGCGTGCAGGAGTGTGTGTTTGTGTGGAGGGAGGGGGGCAGCATAGCTCAGAAATGGATATTGGTATTTAAATTTGGTATCTACCAAGGATGCGACTCAAAAATGCTCAAGAAAATCCCCCCACCCCAAAATACCATTCACATGAAAAAATGTTGAACATTTTTATTTTCTCAAAAATGGCTCTAACGACTTTGATTAAAATTCCTTATATTTAAGGTATTTATATGCCAAATAAAATGTATATCTTGAATTTTCTGGGAATAGCCTCTAAAGACCTCTTAATTTTGGATGATTTTTATTGAATTTTGCATAACTGGTAAACTGTAAGAGATAGAATAAAACAAACTTACTACACAAAAAATGTAGATCACGATAAAACACATAATTTATGTCATACACTTTGTTTGTGGAGTTAGCTGTTTTTGAGATATTCCTTGTTATTGATTTGTTTTAAAATACTTAGAACTTCTCATACAGGGAACTTGTAAACCTTGGCCATGCAAAGAAATGGATTTCAATCCCATAGTAACCACATTTTAAAACATTTGACTGTTTAGTCTAGTGTATTCCCTTATTTCCCTTCTACTTATAACATAACTAAGTAATAAGACCGTCTGTTTAGTCTAGTGTATTCCCTTATTTCCCTTCTACTTATAGCATAACTAAGTAATAAGACCGTTTCTGCTAATGTTTAGCGTTAATAGAAGAGCATGCTTATTAACAATTTGTTACAGAGATGTAGAGAAAATCATGTAAATGGAGCACATCAGATTTTTTTTCTTTTATTTATGCTGAGCTATATACAAGTGAATATGACTGGTGTTATTACCCATTTAGTTAGGTTAGTTCAACACACTTTTGAAGTCTCTATCTTCTAATATGAACTGAAGATATTAAGGGAGGTTTGGAAGGAGAAGTCATATCATTTTAACTTTGTAATGCAAAATTGAAGTCAGCTATAAAATCATGGAGAAGTTAGTTGCTGAACTGCTCTTGATATTCAAGGGATATGAAACTAATAGCATTGCAAATGTTTTTCCGTGCACTGTTGTGAGAAGTGTTAAGGAGAAAAACGAAAGGAATGTTTTGTGGTTTCATACGGAGAAAGGAACAGTAAGAAAGCAATGACAAGCTTTGAAAAATGGATATAAATACTTCCAGCTGAATGGAAATCTAAGGCTTGATAGTAGGAATACATAGACAATGAAAAAACAAGACCCAAGACCAAAGTCAGCTTGTTTTATTTTTAGATAATACAGGTTTGGTTCTTTAGAACAACTTAAACAGAAAGCTGCCTTATGAAGGAGAACTGGAGCAGGAGGAAGAGGAAGAAGTAGAAGCAGAAGAAGAAAAAGAAAAGAAGAAAGGTTCCTTTAATTTTGCTAAGTCATGTTTTACTGTACTCTTACAAGCATTATAGAAGAGGAAGTCTTTTGGGCATTAATATCACAGTAGGTTTGCTGTATTCAAACAAATTATTCATGAACTAAAAAGATATTACTGACATGGTGCAACTTGAAACCACATCAAAATGCATACTAAATGTATCAATTCTGGTCATAAAACTGATGTCATGATAATTAGACCAACTTTGTACCTTAAACTGTACATTATAATGATAATTACGTAACTATACCATTTAATTTAGTAAAATTACTCATTATTAGCAAAATTAACTGAGATATCTTGTATTTTGTATGATTGAAAAATTTAATGGAAGAGATTATATGAATTCTTAGTTATAAACTTCTGGAATGTATATTACAACACTTTTGCTGAATATTAAGTATACAAATAATAGCTCTATGAACCAAAACCTAGAAGTAAATAGTGCATGGAAATGATATAACTGAATCAGAATACAAAGTGAATGAACAATTGAAATGCTCACTACAAGCTTACCAAACATGTTTCTGACTACATTAGCAGATTTGGACTAACTTAGTAATTAAAGTATGTACAATTGAGGGTGTCAGTGCAACAGTGGTCTAACCCATCTTTTTAGAAAATGGAGAAAAACTCAGTTAAAGTTAAACACACCTGGTTTTTTTTAAAGAATAAGGAAAACCTCATTTTAATCGCATTGATTGTTCACTGACAACTTTCCAGACTATTACACAATACATTGAATACTGTTAAAATAATGTTGGGATATAACAATTTTTACTTCTCCATACGCACTATGTACATAGTGTATAGAGAAAGTATTGCACTCCACCAAAAATTCGACACCGAGATTTCACCGGAAATATATGTTTTAGGGTCCCCAATATCCAAAACAAGCATTTTCACAAAAAGGTCTGTGTGTGTGTATCTGTGTGTGTCTGTAACACGATAACTCAAAAACAAAAAGTCGGTAAAATACCAAACTTGGTATTTAAGTTTAGTATCTTCCAGAGATGCGACACGAAGATTTTGAGAAAAATCCCCCCACCCCCAACTACCCTTTACATGGAATTTTTTTCGAAAATTTTGATTTTCTCAAAAATGGCTCTAACAATTTTGATTAAAATTTCGGATATTAAACATATTTACCTGACAAATGAAATGTATATCTTGAATTTTCTGGGAATAACCTCTGAAGAGTAGTTTATTCTGGATGAATTTTACTAAATTTTGAATGACTGCTAAACCGTAAGAGATGGACAAAAACTTACTACACAAAAAATGTAGAGCACTTTAAAACACAATTTATGTTATATACATTTTTTTCGTGGAGTTCGTCGTTTCTGTGACATTCCTTATTTTTGGTTTCTGCTATGAGAAACATATACTTTTCTCACACAGGAACTTGTCAACTCCTATCCATATAAACAAAGGAACTTCATTGACATAGCAACCAGCTTTTGACTATCACTTTAACCTACAGTTGTCCCTCATTTCGCTTCTACTTACAAGGAAGCGAGTAATAAGACTATTTCTGCTAATTTTTTCTGATTAGCATAAAGTAAATAGAAGTATAAGCTTTTTAAGAATTATTTGTTGCAGGGATATGGAGAAAGTCATATGAATGGTACACATCAGATTTTTATTAGTGTGATGCAAATCTTTTTCTGGTTTAGATCACTGTTGCACTGAGACTTTTTCTTCTGTTGTACTACACAAAAAGACATTGCAATAAATGTGCTTTTCGCAACCTTTATTATTCAAACAATTTTCTAAAAGTATGCATGATGTTGACACAATTACCTTGTTGGCCATTTATACATATTCAAGATTGTCAAAAACTTCATTGTACACCTCACTGTCACAGTTCTGAGTCATTATATTTTGAGCAATCAAACCATTATAAAATGAATGATAAACTGGTGGAACATATTTCAAAAGGTCATTACTATCTTTAATTTTATTAGGATTTATTGGTCTTGGTTTGGAATATTTAGGTTCTAGTTTAACATCCAGAGTATGTTTGTCTTTTTTCTTTTGACCTTTTACATTTACATAATTACCCTCTTCTAGATCTGAATATGAAAACTTTACATTATACTTTCAGGGTTGGGTAATGGAGAACTTAAAGATTGTAATGCGACTGAAAGCAATAGGCCTTTTGTCTTCTGTGAACTTTCGGTTCGTTATTTTATCAGTTAAAGGCTTTGAACTGACAAAGTCAGTCTGCTGCATTTCAGTCACATTAAATCTCTTTTTACCTGTCTTAGTGTTTTTTATGAGCTCTGCCCAATCACTAGGTGTATAAACATACTTTTGAGCTCTCTTTTTCTTTTCTATCAGACCAAAGTCCCTATCACATGGTAGGTAACTGTGGCCTGACACAAGATATTTGTGTTCAATTTCCTTGACAAACTGTTTATGTATAAGTACTAACCAAAAAGTTACAAGAGATACATTTTTGTTTTGGGCAAAACAGTTGTCAGAGTAAACTATTAATTTGTCACAGTTTTGAAGATTACTGGAGGTGTATTTACTTAAACATGATATAACCTCATCTGCACCACGCCCTGCAACACTTTCTGTCCAGACATACGTATTAACATCATCAGAAGTGCAATCATAAATACAAAAGTTGTAGGTCCAGAGTTGTCTCTTGTAAAACACTTGTATGTAGATGAGGAGTAGGTAATGCCTGCTGTAAATCAAAGGTTATCACCTTCACTGAGTTGTTAGCTTTAGAATTGGCTGCATCATTTTTTAGGTTAGTGTATGCCCTCTGTGCCTTTAACTGATGCAAATCTAATTCCTGCTTCAATTTTGCTTTTTCAACCCCATCCTGAACTGCTGCATGCTTTATGCGGAGTTCATCAAAAACCTTAGGTATCGGTAGATGGTGTGGAAAAACCAAGATTGAACTTAGTATTGAATATTTCCCTATACACATACTCACTCACAATATCACTAGAACAATGTTCTTGTTTTACCCAATCTGCATAGAGTTTGTACATCTTTGTAATATTGAGACCTTCCGGCAAATATTTTTTATTTGGAGCCAAGCATCTAGAATAGTGGCGTTCATGCAATGGAAAGTTTTTAATATGATTTATAACCAAATTACATTGCTGTTCGCTGGTTTTATTTGGTCTGTTTCCGTGTTTTCCATGACCATCTGATTTTGGTGTCCCTTCGGTCTGATTTTTTTCAACTGCCCTTGAAAGTCTGCCATTACTAATCCCATGGAACGCTATAAATGCCTGTTTGCAAACTCTCTTGTCACAACCCTGTACGGAAATATAGTACTCACGAGTATGCTGCCTCCTGCTTTGCTCACCATTAGCTCCGTATCTTTTCTTCACTTCATTCACTTTCACACATCCACTAATATATGCATTTTGCAAACTGAACACAAGAGTTGCCAAAATTGTTTAAATATGACTTGACGTTGTTCTTCTGTAAACATCTCGTAGCACTTATGTTCGCAAGCACATGGTGAGCCCTGTTTGCATAGCTCGACTTTCTTTGCTGTACTGCCGAAATATTCCTCTCCTGAATTCCTTTTCTTTTTTCTCATATTCCTCATGTCTTGCATGTTTTCTGCCACGTTTTGCCACAATGTCAGCATGATTTTCATCATTTTTGCTACCAGAAACATTACAAACATTAGCTTTTAGCCATATTTGCTGCTATTGTTGTTACACGTCACCAGCATACTAACCTCTCATTGGCCATTTATGGTTAGACCATAGTTGCACTAAAACAAGATGGATTTTCTTCTGAGGGAAAATTTAAGTAGATGTAATTTAATATAACGAGAAGGTTTAGGTCCAAGCCATATGGTGGGAATTTAGTTCACACGAAAATCTCACAAATGGTATCAATATCACAAATTGGGTGTTGGGGAGGGTTAGACCACTGTTGCACTGACCCCCTCAATTTTACCCTCCATGGTCTATGTTTTCAAATACAGCAGTAAATTAACAATAGGGAGCATGAACTGGTATACCAGTTTGAAAAAGGTCAAAAGTGACAATGAGTACAACACAAGCTACAATCTTATCAATGCAAGTATTAATTTTATGACATACAAAAATGAAATTTGTACTTACTTTCCTAGGTTTGAGTATAGTTTTGGGTTTTGCTATATCCCGTGAAGCTTCCAGCGTTGCATCTCGCTTTGTCGTGCGATCAAACATCCTAAAAAAGTTATTATATGACCCAGTCATTATAGCTGTGTCATTACCATTCCAGCAGCACTCAAATTTGTCAAAGATGCAGTCATTTTCATACAAGGAACACAACTTCGAACGCAGGTACTCGTGAACCTAAAAACAAACAAAAATATGGGCTGCTTTTAAGAGTACTGCTTATTTCTTTTCAAAAATACTCATTATACAATTTACTGATATATTAAAATATTCTCATGAATACAAAACAATTGTTAATAACACTATTAATGGCCAGATTCATAATAGCATTGCCAGTGTGCCAGAATTTTGTCTCACAAGAGTTCTTTTACAAGCCTATTATTTCATTTACCTGTCTCTTGGGTTTATAATTCAAACAGAGCACAACTTTTAATATGTAATTATTAAGGTAGTAAGACTGAAAAATTCAATGCCATGTCTAGAATCTGAATCACAGATTGCCCGGTCTCTGACCACTGAGCTAGCATGGCAACATGCCAGGACATTATATTCCCCAAATGACTTAAGATTTTTCTGGTAAACCAAAATGAAACCCCAAATTATTATTTACTCCAATGGCGACTTACAATGTTGTAGTACTTTTAAGTCCCGAACTTCATAGTTCAACCCTCTACTAACCATTCTCTTTGCATAATAATATGAAAAAATCTGATGTATTCCATTCACATGACTTCCTCTACATCTCTGCAACAAATTATTCTTAAAAAGCTAATGCTTTTACTTACTTCATGCTAATCAAGAAAAAATTAACAGAAATAGGCTTATACTTGCTTCCCTGTAAGTAGAAGCAAAATAAGAGAGTACCATAAGTTAAAGTGATAGTCAAAAGCTGGTTGCTATGTGACTGAAGTTCCTTTGTTTGTACGGACAGGAGTTGACAAATTCCTGTATGAGAAAAGTATAAGTTTTTGAAAGCTGAAACCAAAAACGGAATATCTGAAAATTGACCAACTCCACGAAAAAAAATGTACATAACATAAATTGTGTGTTTTAATGTGCTCTACATTTTCTATGTGGTAAGTTTTTGTCTATCTCTTACAGTTTAGCAGTTATGCAAAATTCCATAAAATTCATCCAGAATAAAGTAGTCATTAGAGACTATTTCCAGAAAATTCTTGATATACATATTATTTGTCAGGTGAATATCTTTAATATACAATATTTTAATCGAAATCATTAGCCATTTTTGAGAAAATCAAAATTTTTGAAAAAAAGTTCCATGTAAAGGGTAGTTGGGGGTGGGGGAATTTTCTTGAAAATCTTCGTGTCACATCCTTGGAAGATACCAAACCTAAATACCAAGTTTGGTTTTTAACAGATTTTTTCGTTTTTGAGCTATGCTGTACACACACACACACACACACCCATGCATGCGCACACACAGACCTTTTTTCCAGAAATGCTTTTTTTGGATTCAGGGGGACCCAAAACATGTATTTCTGGTGAAATCTTGGTATCAAATTTTTGGGTGCATTACAATACCTTCTCTATACGCTATGTACATAATATGTATAGAGAAATTAAAAATCTAATACACATCCTACTGGAAGAAAAATGTTTATCATTCATCTTCTATAAAGTATTCTCACAAAAGCTTATTTTTCTATCCACTCCATGTTGATCCAGATGAACCATTGCAGAAATAGTTTCATGTAGATATACATTTGGCTAGATGAAATCAAATTGGTCAGACGTTAAAAAGCAAATGGCTATACTCTGGCCTATAACTCCGTACTCTTACATGAGAAACAACTGAACAATGGAAAAATGTAATGATGTATATCTCAAAGAGGCTAATGCCTCAAGAAATGTTATTTGAAATAAATTGTGTGTTTTTGGAGATCTACATTTCTTATGTATGTTTTTGTCTCTCCATTAATGGTTATCATTCCTATATTTCTCCCAAATGAAAATTTCACAGGCTATACCCACAAAACTCAAGAATAACATGTCAAGAGAATACCTCAAATATATAGTGTTTTAGTCAGAACCATTAGAATCTTTTCAAGAAAATACAACAGTTTCAGAACATTTTCCATTTTAAAGAATACTTTGGGTTGAGGGTGGGGGATTTTCTTGAAACCCTTCTTTGCAACTGAGCTTAAATATTGAATTTGGTATTTATCAAAGCTTTAATTTCTTAGTTATTCTGCATATGAATGCACACGAAACCCATGCATTCACCTTTTTGAAAAACTTCTTGTTTTGTTTTTAGTAAGCCTCAAAGCATATATTTTAGGTGAAGTCTCAATAAAATCTTGGCTGGAATGCAATAATTTTCTTTCCTACTTACATAATGTGCTGCATAAACATTTTCTGCCGTGCAACGAAATTCTTACATGCTATAAACATTGTCAGATAGCTCATGCAACAGATGTGGCAACTTGGGTGACTAATTGATGTGCACAGTAAGCCTCTCTTATCCGAGTCCCTGGTTGCTTTCCTCTTATGCCCAACAATAGAAAAAGTAAAAAATCAGCAGTAACAAATCATTTCTGCAAATCATGAAATAAACCCTTGATCAGACAAAAGGAAACTCTCAATATTGGGAAACATACTGATCTTTATATCTCAAAACTATTTATTCAACTACCTATTACAGTCAAACTCATGAGAAGTATCCAGGGAACCTGAGTATTTCCATGTTCCCAGCCAGTAGCAATCGACATTGGGTGATTATGGAAGTAAACATTTCTGAAATGTGTCTCATTAAGAGAGTTTAAGTGATATCACATTACGCAGCCACACTTTTAATAGCACTTGGGTCACAGTTGCACACTGCTTCCATCCTGACTTTTTCCCTGTGCATTCTGTCTTATGCATCGAAATGAAATTAATTCACAAATTACAATATTGATTGCCCTTTACATTGCTTATTTTTTCAAAAAAGATGTTGGAAATGTTTGCTCGAAGACAGGCATTGCAAAGTCTTAACAGATTATTAAAACATGTTGTAGTTCTTGGGATATATTGATTATTTCTTCCTGTATATCATTCTGTACTGCTTGCAATGTTTGGAGATTAGATTCATACACTTTGTCTTTCAAACTGCCCCTCAAATGAAATTCATTAATTTCGAGAGAGATTTCCTTGGCAAACATTCTAATGCATGTCAATATCCATTTTTTCCTCTGTTAAAACATGACATTTTCAAATTTTTTCCGGTCTAACAATGATCCATACTTTTAAATTCCTAGACTATTTTATGAAATGTGCTTTTGTTAGGGAGAGCAATACCAGAAAAGTGTTCCTGAAATGCTCTATGAGACAGACATAGGATTCGTATTTATTAAGTTGCACTAAATAAAAACTCTTTGTTCTGTAGTACGAGTGTCCTATTTATATATTGAGCCTTGGCAACATTTATTGCTGTAGGTGTCCTTTTGTTTTACCAATGTAAAATTTGTTGCAATCTGCGCAATTTATTCTGTAGATTCCGTACTTTTTGCGTTCTGGAATTTGGTCTTTTAAGTTGTTGCAAGTTTGTAGACTGAACTCATTTGGGGGCAAGTGTGATTTCATGTTTTTTGAAACTTGGTGTAGTTTTGGGTGATAAGTGAACTTTTTGGAGCAAGGTTTGTCTATTGGTGGGCTCAATTTTGTGATGTCTACGATTAATTTCCGTTATTTGAATTTTCTGATTTTTTTTTCATCTATTACTTTCTCTACACATACTATGTACATAGTGTATAGAGAAGGTATTGCACTCCACTTAAAATTCAATACCAAGATTTCACCACGTTTTAGGGTCCCCTGTATAAAAAAAGCATTTTGGAAAAAGGTCCGTGTGTGTGCGTGTGTGTGTGTGTGTGTGTGTGTGTGTGTGTGTGTGTGTGTGTGTGTGTGTGTGTGTGTGTGTGTGTGTGAGAGAGAGAGAGAGAGAGAGAGAGAGAGAACATGATAATTACAAATCGAAAATTCGGTATAAAATACCAAACTTGATATTTAAGAATTAAAATTTAGTTGAGTCGATTTTGTAACACTACATCACTTACTTTTTAATTTCGGAAAACATGTTTCAGAAGCCATGTGCTTCCATTGTCAATTCCTTTGGTCGACTACCGGTATTGCTTGCTGTGGTGGTTGTCTCTGTCCCTGGTGGTGGTTTGATGAACTTCTGTATGAGTAGATCGCCTGGCGGTATTTCAAAATTGAAAACCCGGTTCTTGTTTTTCCATATATATATGTTTTCCCAAACTTTTAATTCTGTCTTCCTTGTGATGTTTTTGAGGATTTTTGGGCTTCTATTTATAGTGTGTTTCTCTTTCCAAAAATGCCAAGCTACTGCAGATTTTTCTTCTTGTTTGAGTTTAATATTTCTGTGGTGTTCTTTTGCCCTGGTTTTTATATTTCTTTTTGTTTGGCCGATGTAGATTTTTTCACAGTCATTACAGCTGAACTGATATATTCCTGGTTTGTTTTCTTGTGGGATATCATCTTTTAATTTGGAATTTAAAATGTTTTTTATAGAGTAATTGTTTTTTGGGGCTAGAATGATGTTATGTCTTTTGAAGATCCTCTGGAATTTGTAGAAAGTTGTAGGGTGGTATGTAAACTTCTTGTAGATCTTGTTTTCTTTCTGGTTTTGAGTGAGTGTGCTGACTTCTTTAATTCTCTTTCTATTTTTGGCTTTATTAACTTTTTTGTACACCAGTTCTGCCCGAAATCCATTCTCTGTAGCTATGTCCAAAATTTTATCAAGTTCACATTGGTATTCTGTTTTTCCCATTGGTACATTTACCAATCTGTGTGTAAGGCTGTTGA
The DNA here is from genome assembly GCA_030762935.1 of Hymenopus coronatus. Taxonomy (NCBI): domain Eukaryota; kingdom Metazoa; phylum Arthropoda; class Insecta; order Mantodea; family Hymenopodidae; genus Hymenopus; species Hymenopus coronatus. The sequence goes on along the minus strand of CM060889.1, from coordinate 4,030,571 downwards.
GTAAAGCATGCTGATGGGGAATGGGATTGTAACTCTTTTGTTTTATATAGCTGTTGGTGTGGGTAGGTTTTCTGTAGATGCCAAATGTAAGGTGATTATTAGTTTTTATGATTTTTAGGTCGAGGAATGGTAGTTGTCCATCACATTCCTTCTCCATTGTGAAATTTATAGACTTTTCTTGCATATTTAGGAGTTTTAGTGCGTCTTCTAGGTGTCTTTCTGGGACTATTGCAAAGATGTCGTCTACATATCGGTACCATATTTTGAACATCCAGGGGAATGCCTTTTTAATCCTAGTTTCCATAGTGCTCATGAAGAGATCTGCTAATATAGGTGACAGCGGGCTGCCCATAGCTAAACCAGATGTTTGTTTGTAATATTTCCCGTTAAATGTGAAAAAATTTTGATTTATGCACAGATTTGTTAATATGATGTATTCTCGCACTTCTTCTGTTGTTTTTCCTATTGCAAGTAACCAATTTTTGATGTGGGATTGTATGCTTTCTGTAGGTATGCTTGGAAACAGAGCAGTAACATCAAAGGAAACTAACATATCGGTTTTTTCTAATTTTATGTCTTTAATTTTTTCGATCAGATCTAGAGAGATTTTTATACTTGCTGTTTCAAATTTAGGGAAGGAGGAGAATCTGTTTGTTAACCATTTTGCTAGATTATAAGTAGGTGCACTTATATTGTTTATAATTGGTCTCATTGCATTTCCCGGCTTATGTATTTTTGGAAGGCCATAAATTCTGGGCAGAACTGGATTATCAACTTTAATTTTGCATTTTTCTTTTTTGTCTATTAGTTTACATTCTTGAATACTGGCATTTAATTTAACTAAACATTGGTTTAGAGGGTTCTTTTGTATTGTAGAGTATTCTTCTTTTTCTAAAAGTGTTTCCATTCTTTCTACATATTCAGTTTTGTCCATAATTACTATTGTGTTTCCTTTGTCTGCTTTGCTATAAATTACCGGTTTGCTTTTTAATGCTCTTATTACATTTTTTTGGGGGTTAGTTTTCTTTTTGCTTTCTATTGTTTCGATAATTTGGCAACATTCACTTTTTATTATGTTTTTATCAATATCATTTATGTGCTGGGTGGCTATTTGTACGTCCGCAATGTAATCGTCAATTTTTTCTGAAAAATCAATGCAAGTTTTCATCCCTTTGTTTAAGAAATCCAGTTCTGATTTGGTGAAAGTTTGGTCCGATAGGTTTTTGACGTTCATTTGTGGTGTGGACTTTTGAATTGGTTTTCTTTTCCCCTGTTCTTTGCACAGCTTTTCAAGTTTACGTTTTTGCGTTAAAGTTTTGTTTCTCATTTTGATGCTTAATTTAGCCAAAAGATTGTTTTCTAAATTTTCCCAAATGATGCTTCCTAATTTTTTGGTTAGTTTCAAGTGTAATTCATATAGCTGTAATTCTACTTCACTCCTACTTTTGTAATGTTTGTTCTTCTCCATTTCCAAGACTTTTTTGACGACTGCTTTTTCTAGTTTACTATTGTTATCATTTTTTATTATTTTTCTGACAAAGTTTGGCGTGGCGTTTTTAATTCTACATAAATTTAGAAAGCGGATATCCGCGGCTAATTTGCGTTTCTTTTCTTGTAGTTTTTCGAATAACTTTATATCCTTTTTGTGGTTGATTTCGTTAAAAGCCTCGTAAATGAATATTGAATTTGATCCTACCTTTGTAGCGTCCATTTTCTGTTCCTTTCACCACGTGTTGTGTATGTTTACGGCAGTCTACGTCCACAAGGTTTGTATTCCGTGAATTATCCTGATATATGGTGGACTTTGAGACAGTGATGTGTTTTAACAATTAAAATTTAGTTGAGTCGATTTTGTAACACTACATCACTTACTTTTTAATTTCGGAAAACATGTTTCAGAAGCCATGTGCTTCCATTGTCAATTCCTTTGGTCGACTACCGGTATTGCTTGCTGTGGTGGTTGTCTCTGTCCCTGGTGGTGGTTTGATGAACTTCTGTATGAGTAGATCGCCTGGCGGTATTTCAAAATTGAAAACCCGGTTCTTGTTTTTCCATATATATATGTTTTCCTGGATGTTCAAAATATGGTACCGATATGTAGACGACATCTTTGCAATAGTCCCAGAAAGACACCTAGAAGACGCACTAAAACTCCTAAATATGCAAGAAAAGTCTATAAATTTCACAATGGAGAAGGAATGTGATGGACAACTACCATTCCTCGACCTAAAAATCATAAAAACTAATAATCACCTTACATTTGGCATCTACAGAAAACCTACCCACACCAACAGCTATATAAAACAAAAGAGTTACAATCCCATTCCCCATCAGCATGCTTTACTCAACAGCCTTACACACAGATTGGTAAATGTACCAATGGGAAAAACAGAATACCAATGTGAACTTGATAAAATTTTGGACATAGCTACAGAGAATGGATTTCGGGCAGAACTGGTGTACAAAAAAGTTAATAAAGCCAAAAATAGAAAGAGAATTAAAGAAGTCAGCACACTCACTCAAAACCAGAAAGAAAACAAGATCTACAAGAAGTTTACATACCACCCTACAACTTTCTACAAATTCCAGAGGATCTTCAAAAGACATAACATCATTCTAGCCCCAAAAAACAATTACTCTATAAAAAACATTTTAAATTCCAAATTAAAAGATGATATCCCACAAGAAAACAAACCAGGAATATATCAGTTCAGCTGTAATGACTGTGAAAAAATCTACATCGGCCAAACAAAAAGAAATATAAAAACCAGGGCAAAAGAACACCACAGAAATATTAAACTCAAACAAGAAGAAAAATCTGCAGTAGCTTGGCATTTTTGGAAAGAGAAACACACTATAAATAGAAGCCCAAAAATCCTCAAAAACATCACAAGGAAGACAGAATTAAAAGTTTGGGAAAACATATATATATGGAAAAACAAGAACCGGGTTTTCAATTTTGAAATACCGCCAGGCGATCTACTCATACAGAAGTTCATCAAACCACCACCAGGGACAGAGACAACCACCACAGCAAGCAATACCGGTAGTCGACCAAAGGAATTGACAATGGAAGCACATGGCTTCTGAAACATGTTTTCCGAAATTAAAAAGTAAGTGATGTAGTGTTACAAAATCGACTCAACTAAATTTTAATTGATATTTAAGTTTAGTTTCTTCCAGAGATTCTACACAAAGATTTTTAGAAAAATTCCCCCACCCCAAACTATCCTTTACATGAAAAAAATTTTCAAAAATTTTGATTGTTTAAAAAATGGCTAACAATTTTGATTAAAATGCTGTATATTAAAGATAGTTATATGGCAAATAAAATGTATATCTTGAATTTCCTGGGAATGGCCTCTAAATACCTCTTTATTCTGAATGAATTTTGCATAACTGGTAAACTGTGAGAGAAAAAACTTAACACAAAATCGTAGAGCACATTAAACACAATTTATGTCATATATATTTTTTTCGTGGAATTGACCATTTCTGAGATATTCCATGCTATTTGTTTGAGATTTGAAATACTTAAACTTTTCTCACATGGAAAGTTGTAAACTCCTGGCCCTGCATAGAAACAGATTTCAATCATGGCAACCAGTTTTTTAAAGATTTGACTATTGTTTTAACCTAATGTATTCCCTTATTTTCCTTCTTCTTACAAGGAAGAAAACAATTAAAACAATTTCTGCTTATGTTTATCTCGATAGTCATAAAGTAGATAGAAGAATAAGTTTTTTAACAATAATGTGTTACAATGATATAGAGAAAAATCATATGAATGAAACACATCAGATTTTTTTTTGGTTAAAGCCATTGCTTTTTGCTGTAGATATGAGAGTGTGTTCTCTGTTGTGTTCATCTTTTAATGGCGTGTAGACCAGTCTATGAGTGAGGCTATTTAATACTGCATGTCTGTGCACTATACCATTGTGGGCATAATTATTTATATAGTTGTCAAGAGTGTGTGGGTTGGTGATAGCTACCAAAGGTTAGTTTGTTACTTTCTCTGATTACTTTCATATCTAGAAATGGAAGGTACTTGTATTTTTCAATTTCTATCATGAATCATATTATTTTCTGTTGTATGTTAAGCAATTTGAGGGAGTCCTGTATGAAACTTTTGGGAACTATGGCAAAGATGTCAACATATCTATGCCAAGTTTTGAAGATGTGTGGGAATGCTGAGGTTGTGTGTGTTTCCAGGAAGCTGATGTGAGGTCTGCCAGAAGTGGTGAAATTGGGTTACCCATTGTGAGGCCTATAGTTTGTTGGTATGTTCTGTTGTTGAAGGTGAAGTAATTCTGATCTATGCAAAGTTTACTTAGCTTTAGGTAGTCTTCTAATTCTTCTTTTTCTATTTTATTGTGGTTAGCCAACTTTCTAGGTGTTTAAACATCTGAGGAATGTTCAGGTACATTGCTGTGATGTCGAAGGATACTAAGGTATCTTCAGGTTTTATTTCAAGGGTGGAGATTTTGTTGATTAGATCCTGCTAGCTTTTTATGTTGAAGCTGGGATATTTTGGTAATGATGTGCACTTCTACAATAACCATTTTGAGAGACAGTATGTAGGGGAATCTATATTGTCGACTATTGGTCGCAAGGCATTGCCTGTTTTGTGAATTTTTGGAAGGGCATAAAATCTGGGTGAAATTGGGTTGCTTTGGTTGCTCTTATGGTAAACTTGTAGTCTTTCATGTATTGCTTTATGGATCTATTTTGATTTCTGTGAAAATATTATCTTGTAACATATTTTCAACTCTGGTGATGTAGTCAGACAAAATCATACTTGCCCCCCAAAATAAGTTCAGCCTACAAAAAATGTTCTGCAACAACTTAAAATACCAAATCCCAGAACACAAAAAATCAGCAATCTACAGAATAAATAGCGCAGATTGCAACAAATGTTACATTGATAAAACAAAAAGACATTTTGAAACAAGACTTAAAGAACACTTGTGAGCAGTAAAATACAAACAGGCAAATCAGCCATTGTACACCACTTTTGGTCTATTAACCATGAAATAGTACCTAACATACACCTTATAGAACCTGCCAGATATGTAGCAGAGCCACACTCTGGGAGTAAATCTACATCGTTAAAAACCAATGCCACAAAATATACTGTGGAGATTCGTCACTCAGCCACCAGGGACCATCATACCTCAACATAGAACATTCTGTAGAAATTCAATTGGAAACCATTGACGATGAAGCCCATATGGCTTTGAAATTGGTCTGGCAAAACTATAATAAGTGATACTTAAGTGTTATAAATCCAGCTCAGAAATATTCTATACATATGCATCACGTTCCAAAACACCCTTTCATTAAAATTGTTGTTAGAATTATTTATGATATTTCAGCATGATATCCAAGAATTACACATAAGATACCTTTCATTCAAGTTTTCTAATAAGGCAGAATACTGGCATATTCCACATATAACTACCAGATATAACCCCAAACTAAGCTTTAACTTAATTTTAATTAGTTGTTCCTAAAATAACATACTCACCGGATAAGATTCTATAGGCTTGGTCTCCATATGGAGGTCCCATACTTTTACAGAGAGATAGTCTCTAGATATCATATATCGTCCTGAATTGGATAGTTTCACATCTGATATACTTGAAATGATTTCTGAAAAGAAGCTCCTATTCGTTGGATCTTCAGGCTCTTCAAATACTGAAAAGAACATTACAAAAACTTTATTTTAAGACTAAATTAGGTATGTGCTAATGTATATAATTGGAAAGAAACAGGAGGGCTACGTTTTTTAGACTGTAGTTTTACATTACAGAGAACTGTTATTTGCTTGTAACTAACATTTTACAAGTATCTAACATAACACACATGTGTGGTTTATACACCATTTTCTGCTCTGTGTATCAAACACAGCAGACGTTTACAATTGCTCCAAAACTAAATTGCTAATCCATTTTCATTTACTGAGTTTGCTCATAGCATTTGGTTTATGGAATAGCTAACAGCTGCACAAAGTTCGTTCTTATTGCACACCATCCAAAATGTTCAATGGCGCTTGCAGGAAACTGGATCTTAAATAATGTACAGTGTTAATGATGGTCTAAGCTGAGGGATTTAATACAGTCTTTGAAGAAGAGATGCTTACAAAGATTTCGGCAGAACCTTCCAACAGCAAAATGTTACACAAATACAAACACGCACACCATTTATTGGCCCCACAAGAAGATTCTACTCCTATAATCTGCTTAAGTTGGAGGTTTTGGGTACATTGGACTTCGTTCCCAAACCAAGTTCTGCAGATGGACCTTGGAAGAGGCAGAAATAACAGCCCAACTAATATTTCTTCTTGAGTCTCATCATGCTCGCAAAAATCTAGTGTTACATTCACATTGCTTTCTCTACATGTTCTGCAAACAAACTTCTTACAAAAGATTATTATTCTTTCTATTAATCGTTATAGATATTAGCCAAATTGTCTTATTACTTAGTATCCTATTGGCAGAAAGGAACTAAAGGAATACACTAGGCTAAAATGACAGTCAAGTATTTTAAAACCTGTCACTTGGCGACTGCATTGAAATTTGCTTCTCTGCATGGCCAGGAAGGAGAAAACAAATCATGGACAATTTCTTGTTTGAGAAAGTATATAAGTATTTTAAAATTGAAACCAATGACAAGGAATATCTCAGAAATGATCAGCTCCACAACAGAAATGTATAGGAGATAAATTGTGTGTTTTGATGAGATTTACATTTTTTGTATGTTCAATTTTTGTCTATCTCTTATGGTTTATCAGTTATGAAAAGTCATTTTAAATGAAGAGGACTTCAGAGGCTATTCACAGGAAATTTTATTTGTCATGTAAACATATTTAATATGCAGTACTATAATAAAAATCACAGCCAGCTTTGAGAAAATCAAAATCTTCAAACATTTTTTCATATAAAGGATAGTTTGGAGAGGGGGATTTTTTTGAAAATCTTTTCACACCTCTGGAAGATACTATACCTAAATTCCAAAGTTGATATTTAACAGACTTTTCTTTTTGAGTTATGCTGTCCACAGACAGACACAGACCCTGACTATTTTCTTAAAAAAAAAAGTTTGTTTAATTCAGGGGTAGTCAAAAAATGTACTTCTCCAAATTTGATATTTAACAGACTTTTCTTTTTGAGTTATGTTGTCCACAGACAGACACACATCCTGACCTTTTTCTAAAAAAAAGAGGTTTGTTTAATTTAGGGGTAGTCAGAACAAGTATTTCTGGTGAAATCTCAGTATCAAATTTTTGGTTATCAATACCTTCTTCACCTACTATATACAAGGTACACACATGCTAGAGAAAGTAAACAAGGGCCAATTCTTAACCATAGAACATCATGTGTGCGAGTATGAGCAGCCAAATGTCATGGTGGTCATCACCATGTGGGTAAGCATCTTTCCCAATCAAATCACAGGGCAATGCCTCATAGTTAAATGAGAATAGTTATCTTCAGTTCCCAACTCATAGTTTGCCTGTGTTTTGGAAGATATTCGATGTCAGATGTGCTGCAGCATGATGGGGACCTCCTGCCCATTTCAGCATAAAAGTACATAATTATATCAAATGGCAATGCAAATGGATCTGTCCAACAAATTGGCCAGTGAATTCTCGGCTTTCAATTCTTTTTTATAGGGATATCTTTAGAGCCTAATGAACAATGGTCTTGGCTGCATATGATAAGTTGTAACACCCCAAATCTTTTTGAGAGGGTGTCATTCATTTCTTCCAGATGCAATCTTTGCTAGAATGAATCAGATTATCATATTGAACAATTTCTCAGAGTTAATTGTTTTTTCCACAAAAGTTGTGTGTAGGACAGGAGTCTGACTCTGCCTATCCAATACCTCTGCATTTTATTTCTTCCACTTAAAAGACAAAGTAAAGATTAGGTCTTCCAATTTTCTTTATTTGTTTTTACACAGTGGAGAAAAATTAGAATACAGTTTACTAAATTTTTCCTAACTGATTTCATTAAGGTACATTTTTTCTTTATTCCAGAGAGAGCTATTTTATTTCTAACACCACTGGCTAGACTAGAGGGTGTTATATATTTTGAAATGAACCTGCACCTCACAGGTCAGAGTGACAAACACTTGATGCACCTATGCATTGAGTTTCAATTGGGTCAAGATTTGATCATTGCTGTGCTGACCATGAACAGATTTTTATGCTATTGCATGGAATTTAGAAACCAAAGATCATAAGTTTCCTTTCCAAACATGCTTATCCTCAAATCCCCTCTCCAATTCTTGCAATTTGTATGGCTTTGTAATTTAACCTTACAGTGGATGAAGATACACATGTTCTGTTTTTAAGTCTTGTTATAAAGCTATAATTTACAAAGTAAGCAAATGGAAACTCAAACTTTCAATATATTTTTTCACCCTTAACAAACAATAAGCATACATTATGTTATCTGGGAATGAGACCAACCTTCCCACTCTGTTAAGTTTGGAAAATGCCTGCTTATTTTTTCTACACCAACTAGCAGCAAAATGTAGTATACAGCATGCTGCTATTGCTAATTAAAATTTGTATACATTTACTTTAATATTAATGTCAGCATTAAGGACCTTAAACAGTGCACTGAACTTTCCTAACCATCCTTATTAATATCAACTTGGTAACATCTGTTACAAAAGTAGCTAGTGATAAGGTTCTGTACAAAAATTTAATACATCACTATAGTAATGTAAGCAATTACTCACACAGCATTTATAGTCATACCATACATTAACAGAGTAAAGTATAAAGCAGTTAAGCATGCTTATTTTAAATTAATTATAAGTTAACTAGAAGTTTTTTTTCACTGTTTTAATACTCTAGGTCATTTTTGAACATTTTCAAAGCATTTTTATCACCCTTTTAATTTTAGGGTTATTTTTAAGGTGTTCTAACAAATTTGACACTTCTTAAAAATACATCCTTGATTCATGAATACAGAAATAAAATATATTTGCAAATTGTCAGTCGCTACTAGTTGCTATATGGACAATATATTGTATCATCTCTGCTTACAAGTCAAAGTTGTGACAGTCTCCATTTGGGTTGCATTACATCATAGCAGTAATGGAGAAGTCCCAAATTCTGTTGTTTGAGCATGTGTTTTGCTTTGAGTCTAGCTCAACAATGACATATCTTCCGATTTCTTGGACAATCTTCTGAATCTTTGTACTCTTCAGAAATGTGGATTTTTCTCCAAAATCTTCTTACTTTTAATTTCAATTTCTCTTTATACATTTGATTTTAGTTCAATTGTATTTTTTATGTAAATCAATTTTTAATTCAGAGTTACTGTTTTATTCAAATGAAATTTAATATATATTTTAGGAATTATATGATGATATGATTCATTTTTTGTAACACTCTGAGCTAACTCAAGATTATTAGAAAATCTGTATGGTAAATCTATACTTTCAAACTTTTATAATGGAACATGGACAAAAGTGTTCATAGAGTAAAATTGTTGTAAGCAATGTTTTAAATAGTGGCTTCTGATGAAGCTGAGCACTTCAGAGATACTACTGAGTATTTCAGGATGGTAATTTCACTAATTTTATTTATTTACTATCAATATGTCTTATAGCATTAAGCACAGTTACATATAAATATTTTTCATCATTAATGTTATTTGCTTTGGTTAATTTTACATCACAATAATGAAATAGATTTTTCCCCCCACAATCTTCCGACTTTTTCTTATTTAATTTTTTTGGATATGCCAACACTAGTCTGACTGCATCAATGATCCAACAGACCTCTCAATTTTTTTCCCCCCCTGGCCTCATTTTATTACCCGCAACAATATCAAAAGAGAAGCCTATCATGAAATGACATTAGTGAGTTTGGGGAAGTTTTTTCAACACATGGTTCTGTATTATTTTGTAAATATTGAGGTTAGGGTGACAGCTGAAAAAAGCCAAGAAAAAGAAAAATTCACAAATACTACTACTGGCTAAGAAGGGTATAGGGGTAAAGGTGGGGTCATCCTTTGAATTTTTTAAGGTATGCCTTAGTATCGCCAATAATCGCTAGAATCTTTGGATATACCCTATCATCTATAAAAATGGGGAGAACTGTTAATTTAAGGTTTAATTTTTATTAAATTGTCACTATGTTGATAGAAATATTTATTTTGAGCTCTTTAGACATTTTCTAACATTAAGCCATCAAATGTGTGCCCTGCTCATAACAGTGGCTAATTTAGTCAGTTGTGTTCTGAATTGAAAATTAATTCTGTGTAGTTATAATTCATTAGGTGCTAAAACAATGGAGATCAAAAATGAGAAGAAGAAAAAAAAAAAAAAAAAAAAAAAAAAAAAAAAAAAAAAAAAAAAAAAAAAACACAATTTTTTTCTGCTTTGGTATTACAGCTGGAAAGTTACAATTTCACACATATAGTTTGTAGTTCTCACTATAGAGGGTTTCTTTTTTTTAAATGTACAGTTCTAGCGAGAGAAGTGTGAACCTCGCAACAAAGATAGCACACATGCTACTGTCATCCATGCATAAAGAGTAGAGAGGTGTGGTTCCATATTCGTGGACTAAAGGGCATAAACAGTGAAATTCACAAGGACTTGTGTGGCATGAATGGGGATGATTGTATGTCTGCAGGTGGTGTGCAATCTTCCAAGAGAGCCATGAGAACCTTAGTGAGGCCAGTAACAGCTGCACCCCCACAGAATGTAAGAGGTATTGAGGCATGTACAATTGCGGGTGGACCTTATTGCAAAAGTTCAACATTTCCCATGCTGCAGTGTATGATATTGTTCATGACATGTTGAAATTTCATATAGTTTGTGTTCGCTGGCTGCCTAAGAACAGGGCCAGTGAATGATGACAAGCTTGAATCACTAACTTTCTCGGCTCGTCACCAATAATGATTGGTGACGAGCCGAGAGCACACTATACACCCGAAACAAAGCAGGCAAGTACGGAGTGGAAACATAATGGTTACCAGTAAAGAAAAAACTCTAAGTGATTGTGACAGTGTTCTAGGATATGCATTGTGTTTTATAGGTGGACTTTGCTGAGCATGGGACCACTGTGAATGCTGCAGCTTACATTAAAAGTTTGAAGTTGCGCTGTGCCTTTCATGACAAATGCCACAACATTAATGCTGACAATGTCATTCATGATAATGCTTGCCCCCATGTTGCTGCTGCTCTTCGTCAAAAATCACCAAATTTCGCTGGGAGGTGCTCCAGCATCCACCATACAGTCTGGACCTTGCACTGTTAAGACTTTCATCAGTTTGGTCCCATGAAGAAATTCCTGACCAGCCAACGTTTGCAACAGATGCATAACTAAAATCAGCAATCCACAGATGGCAATACTCTATGGAAACAAGACTTCTATTCTTCAGGGCATATTGAAGCTGGTATCACAATGGGACAAATATGTTAAAGTTGGTGACTATGTCAAAAAATAGGTAAAAGGTGTGTTCATTTGTGACTTTTTTTTTTTTTTAACTATTGAACTTTTTTGTAAAAAAATTGTGTTATTTTTCGATCCGCCCTCATATTTCTCATAATCAACATCCTTATTAAACCCTAATACAAAATGAAACATAGAAGCAAAAGATAATGCAGGTGAACATATTCCTGTTACAACTTTGCTATTTATCATTACCATCAGGTCAAGAAATTGACTTAAAGTGTAAGACTATATACTTCAATCAATTAAAAACATTATAAATGTGAGGGAAGTAATTGGCAAGAAAGGCTTGCCTGATCTAAATAGTGAAAGTTTTAAGGAGGATATTAGGACTCAAAAAACAGGACATTTATAAAGTTTCTTTATTTCAAATATTCTTCTGGAATTTGTCATATGAATTGAGACTGTTTTGAGTCAGAGAGAGAGAGAGAGAAAGAGAGAGAGAGAGAGAGAGAGAGAGAGAGAGAGAGAGAGGAGAGAGGGGAGAGGGGGGGGAGATGCTCTTAGGTGGACCATGTCATTGATGGATTTGATTCAATACCATCTTGTAAATCTAGATTAGGCAAATGATAGGGTTTTAATTATACTCAACCATCATGAATATATTTGAAAGCCTACCTCAACATGAAAACAGCTGTACGATAAAACTGTGACTTACAAAAATCTCAAAAAGAGTTTGATTTTGAATAGTTTCAAAGGCAAATTGTCTAAAGAAAGTGTCTTTATGACAGCTGCTGAAAGCATCTAAAAGTCTGCTTTTAGAGGCAATAGTAGTGGATTAGAAGATCATGACAAAGGTGTTATTGAACTTTTGGGAAACTAAGATTCATTTCTAAGACAAAAACTTGTATAAGGAGGTGTCAAGAGAAAAATAAAGTCACACTTATCCTGGATCACACAAGATGAATTTCTGTGTAATCATGTGCAAAGTATTCTGATTAGGGCCCAGATTTTGATAAAATGTCATTTTTGTTCTGAGTTGTCGGAGATTATGTTTATTGACAATTACTTCATTCTGCAAGAAAGACAAAATATATGCAGTTTTCATAGGTCATCAAACTGCATATTTCTCATATTTTCCAGACTAACATTTTATAACATTATGTGTGCTTTTAAGTCATTTGTCTTTATCAATGTCTGTATGGCATTTTTGCATCTAATTGTACATTTTAAGTCTTATTTTGTTACTTAATAATGTCATATTATGCAATACACAAGTAACAAAATTATTCACGGCAGCTTTGGTCATCCTTGGAGTATAGATAACATATTGGGGATTTACTGCATTCTGAGTGAGATAACGCCCAAGCAATTGCATCATTCATAAGGAAACTTGTGTCACTAACAGTCACAGTTTCAAGTCCGAGTGCAGTGCATATTACCAGAATGCTGTAACAAAAATGATCAACTGCAAACAGTTTAAGACAATATGTATTGGAATTCAGTGAAAACATGTTCTCATCAAATGGAAGTGTCTTATTTTGTAAATTATGCAAAATTAAACTTGGTACAAATAAACGGTTTACCATGCAACAACATATCGGGCAAGAGAAACAATTACGAGCTGTTGAAAATGCAAACAAAAGAAAAGTGTCTAAACTTCTGCTTAAAGAAACTGTTTTCACATCAAACAGCAAGTCATCTTATAAAGAGGCTTAGGCTTTCACAGCTGACGTTATCAACCTTATTATTTAAGTTTGCTGGGCTTGTTGGCACATCCAGCGTTTCGTCGAAAACATCAGCAAAACATTGGTCATGCCAACAACTGGTCCACGGCCAACAAGCCCTACAAACTTAGATAATAAGTTTGTCTTATAAAAAATTATGTGAAGTGTTTGTGAGTGTGAGTGTTCCACTAGGACATCTAGGCATTTCTAAATTACATGATTTCTTAGAATGCCACACTGGTCACACAATTCCAGATGAATCCGCATAAAGGCTACTTAATATAAAGTGTTGTAATGACACGTTAAACAAAACTATAAACGGGAGAAAAGATTTTTGTTTTGATTGATGAGACTAGTGATGTAGAGAGTTGTATGTGGCTAATGTAATAATAGGGATCCTAGAAACAGAGAGTCCTGGACTTCAGAGGTTTTGGAGGTGGTCAATCACATTCAGATAAAAGTGTTTACTTTGGCCTAATGGTGTACAACATGGGAATGTGCTCATTCCTGCAACAGACATAGGAACGGTAGGGAAATCTATCAAGTAATTTTACAGTAAGATAGTGCATGTTACTGGTCTCACTCATGCTTTACGTCGAGTTGTGGAGAAGATAAGATCAAAATTACCACAATAGACAGACTAGTTTCCGTAGCAAAGAGTCTTTGTGATAGCTCCATCCTTAATTAATATTTCAAAGACGAGGCCCTTAACGCAGCTCTGCCCCCACAACCCATTTTAACATGGTGTACGTGTTTGACAGCCTGCATATATTATTGTGACAATTTTCATATAGTGAGCAGTGGTGAACAGCTTTGATAGGGGAGGTGCTATGGCAATTAGGAGTGTACAGGACTGCTTTCTGATCCTGAACTGCAAGATAATTTGGTGTGCATTAAATCAAATTTTTCATCAATTCAAAATCTTCTCAGGCTTCTAACCAGGTAACAACTTGGCTTGATACCAACGTTTCAAAGAAGTGCATCTTCCTCGTCTTCAGGGTGAACTGAAGGATTGAGCTTGTGAGACTGGTAGTGAGCAATAATTATTTTGATTGATGTTTGGAGGAATTTAGTAACAGTGACAGTCAAATTATATGTGTATTAATTTGTTGAGTTGGTTTTTTAACACTACGTCTCTTACATTGTTATTGTTAAAAAACCAACTCAACAAATTAATACACATACAGTTATTTTGATGTTCTTTTTAATTACACATTATTACAGGTGATGTTTAATCTACTCCCATATCAGTTCTGCAAGGATTTACAAACAACATATTACAGGCAGACAGAATTCAACATAGTCTTGGCTTATATGAAAAGTTGAAAAGACTACCTAATATAGACTGTTGGAGAAATTATACAGATACTCCTAGAAACTTAGGAATCCAACAACGTTTTATACAAAAAGTTAAAGCTCTACAAAACCAATATATTTATCATTGCACATTTATAATATAGAAAAGTTATCCCCTCCTGTCAAATTAAAATCGATTGTAACATAGAATTAATGAAACAATCTAGCAAACAAGATACAAACCTAGTTCAACTAAAAGAAGTTGCTATAGAAACTACCTACACAAAATTCACAGAAAATGAGTGGACACATATTTATACTGATGGATCTAAAATTGGACATCATTTTAATGATACAGCAGGTGCTGGAATGTACAGCAAATTATTTTGCTCTTCATATCTCTTGGTCCAAACTCCACCCATTTTGACGGACAACTGGGCAATCAATTCTGCTTTGAAACAACTTTTCTACCACATTAATCTCTTCAATATAATACGAGGGGCATACTGAAAGTCACGAGCAACCCATTGTAAAAATTTAAATTTCAACAATGTAACGAAACGAATTGCAGGATCGTAATCTACAGACTTTAAGCCACATGTTGACATATTGTGACATCATTAGCTTCTATCACTTGAACACAGACGGTGTTTGAAAAATGGCCGACATTGATGTTTTGTTTCGACAGCGTGCTGTCATTGAATTCCTTGTGAAAGAAGGAAAATCTGCTCCTGAAATTCATCTCAGACTTCAACGTGCGTACGGAGGTGTCTGCATGGGTGCCAGCAGTGTTAGAAGATGGGTAAAACATTTCAAAGATGGAAACGCGAGTCTGAAAAATGCGCCTCGTAGCGGGCGTCCTCGAACTGCCTCTACAGAACGCAACAAGGAAAGAGTTGAGCTCATTGCAGGTGATAGGCGTTTCACTGTGAATGAAATTGCTACGCAACTTGGAATAGGACATAGTGCAGTGCAAGAAATGATCCACAGCTTGGGTTATCGAAAGGTCTGTGCCCGTTGGGTCCCCCGTTTATTGGCTGAAGACCACAAACTTCAGAGAAGAACCATTGCATATAACCTTGATCAGAGATTTCATAATGAAGGTGATGAATTTTTGACGTGTATTGTGACTGGAGATGAGAGCTGGTTCCATCACTATGAGCCAGAAACGAAACGTCAGAGTATGGAATGGCACCACTTGAACTCACCATCGAAGAAGAAAGCGAAGACAGTGCAGTCTGTAGGAAAAGTTATGGGAAGTGTCTTTTGGGATGCACAAGGTTGCATTCTGGTTGATTTCTTGAACCTGGACAAACCATAAATTCTGCCCGCTACATCAAGACACTTCTGAAGCTCCGTCGGGCTTTGCGTGATAAATGCCCTGGAAAGAGGATCATCCTTCAACAGGATAATGCGCGTCCGCATACTGCCCGTGCCACTATGGAGAAGATCAAGGCATTAGAGTGGGAAACTCTTACACATCCTCCCTACAGTCCCGACTTGGCACCCTCCGACTACCATCTTTTCGGTTCTGTGAAGGAGCAGATGCGTGGCCAACGCTACAAGACGCTGGAGGATATTCGGAGAGCAGTGCGTCAGGGTCTGCGGGCAGCTGGAACGGAGTTCTATCACAAGGGCATTTTCAAACTTGTAGAACGATGGGGAAAATATGTGCAAAACAATGGAGACTATGTCGAAAAGTGAAAGAAAGTCTGTAGATTATGATGATGTATTTGGTTTGGCTTAAAAATAAATATTAAGATTGTAAAACAGTGTTGCTCATGACTTTCAGTATGCCCCTCGTAGAATCTTTAGCGATTTAAAATCTACATTACAAGACATTTGTACCAGCATATGTACAACAAAAAGAACTGCTGAAATCTACCTAAGTATTAAATACAATCTCTTCACAAATTGATAGTTTTACAGTGGATTCACTCACACTGCAGAGTCCTTGGTAATGCAAATGCCTAAGCCAAAAAAGGCACAATAATCCACAAATTGAAAACTCATTATTGTTTCAGTCATTAAAACTAATAATACAGAAAAACATCTAACAAAAAACATATGACAGTTTAAATCAGATGAGTATAAATAAACAATGGAAAACCTTGTTGAACAATAATTCCATAATGTCTCACACGCACGCGCGCACGCCCACCCCCATCCACCCACACACACACAGACCTTTTCCTGAAATTGCTTTTTTGCATTCAGAGGGATCTAAAACATGTATTTCCTGTGAAATCTTGGTATTGAATTTTTCGGTGCATTACAATTCCTTCTCTATATACTGTACATAGTACATGTATAGAAAGTGAAAATGAAAAATGTATTAGATAAAAATAAAGGATAATAGCTAATATGTGATATGGTCAGTATTTTATCAGGAGCAAACTTCAAGGTGATATTTTGTAAGAGGTTTTAAAGGCCAGAGACTGTGTGTGTTCTTCAAATATGCTCCCATTACATCCGATTATGCAGAAATAGGTTTCTCCCAGTATAAAACAGTGCTAGCTGATAACTGCGAATCCATAACTTTTGAAAACTTGAGAATGACTAAAGTGGAGTATTGCAATGCTGACTAAAATAGGCTTACTTAATATTATTTTTATAGAATAATTTATTTAACATATTATCTGCAGTAATAAGAGACTACCATACTAAGAAAAATTATAGTTTTAACAATACAATTATTCACAAAACATCATTAGCCCTAATAGTAATTTTTATAATGTTAATTTAGAATTTTCATTAGGTCATTTTAAGAACATTTTTGGGACATTTCATAGGTCATTTTTTGCCATTTTTAAGGTCATCAATTTTCAGGCCCTAATTATGATATACACTAAAAGAAAAGGAATGGCATGTATTTTTTTCATTCTTGTGTGATACTAGAATTAGGTCAACCTAGATGCTTTTTTTGGAGATGGTCAAATCTATGTAATTGTTAATTATTTTCTTTATACTAAGACCTATTATTAATTAGAGGTGTTGGAAATAAATTCCACAATAAACCAAAAATTACTTATTTTACCTCAATTATTACAACTGAATGAATGGAAATTATATACAAGATTCTTAAACATTGATTTCCACAAGGCAACAGCTATAAAAGGAACTTTCAATCATTTTAACTTTAACATAAAGGACTGCCAATATCAATATTATGATAATGGTGCCACATCAAAGGAGTTTAAAGCTACAAGGATGATTCAAATTAAATAGTAATTTTTAAATACATTTATTGATTATTCATGTATACAACTGAAACTTTCGGTTTTTACTTTCTCTGCCTGAACTATGTATATAGTGTATAGAGAAGGTAATGCATCCCACCCCAAAATTTGACACTGAGATATTACCAGAAATACACGTTTTAAGGTCCCATTATCCAAAGTAGCATTTTCAGAAAAATGTCCATCCTTCCATGTGTGTGTATGTCTGTCCGTGAACATGTTAACTCAAAAACGAAAAGTCGGTCAAATACCAAACTTGGTATTTAAGTTTAGCACCAGGGATGCGACATGAATATTTTAAGAAAAATTCCCCCCTCACCCAAAACTATCCTTTACAAAGAAAAAAATTTCAAAAATGTTGATTTTTTTCAAAACTGACACACGATTTTGATTAAAATACCCTATATTAAAGATATTTACTTGGAAAATAAAACATATATCTTGAGTTTTCTGGGAATAGCCTCTGAAGACCTCTTTATTCTGGATGAATTTTACCAAATTTTGCTTAACTGCTAAACCGTAAGAGATGGATAAAAACTTACTGTACAAAAAATTTAGATCTCATCAAAACACAATTTATGTCCTTTACATTTTTGTTGTAGGGATATCCCATTCCAAGATATTCCTTGTTATTGGTTTCAATTGTAAAGTACTTATACTTTTCTCAGACAGGAATAATTGTTTTTCTTTTGGCCAAGCAAAAATAATTTGCAATGATAATTGCATAATAAAAGCTTTTAAAATATTTGACTATCTATTTAGCCTAGTGTATTACCTTAGTTCTCTACTTATAATGAAGTAATAAGGACATTCTATTAATGTTTATCTCGATTAGCATAGTGCGGAAAGAAGAATTATCTTTTGTAAGAAGTTTGTTTGTCGAATAGCTTGAGAAGTTCATGTGAGTGTAACACATCAGATTTTTAAAAAAAGTTCCGTGTCTATGAACATGATAACTCAAAAATGAAAAGTTGGTAAAATATAAAAATTGGTATATAAGTTTAGAATCTTCCAAGGATGCAACACACACAGAGAGAGAGAGAGAGAGAGAGAGAGAGAGAGAGAGAGAGAGAGAGAGAGAGAGAGAGAAACTACCCTTTACACGGAAAACTTTGAGAATTTTGATTCTCAAAAGTGGCTCTAACGATTTTGATAAAAATTATGTATATGTAAAATATTTACATGACAAACAAAATGTATCTTTAATTTTCTGGGAATAGCCCCTGAAGACTGCTTTATTATGGATGAATTTTGCAAACCATAGGAGATAGACAAAACCCTACTATACAGAAAATGTAGAGCCCTTAAAACACACAATTTGTCATATAAATCTTTTTCCAGGAGTTGACCATTTTCTAGATATTCCTTGTTATAGATTTAAGTTTTAAAATACTTAAACGTTTGTCATATGGGAACTTGTTCATCCTGGCCATACAAAGAAACAGATTTCAATACCACAGCAACCACATTTTAAAACATTTGACTGTCAGTTTAGTCTAATGTATTCCCTTATTTCGCTTCTACTTGTAAGGAACTAAGTAATAAGACTTTCTGCCAATGTTTATCTAGATTAGCATCAAGTGAAAACAAGAATAAGGTTATTAACAATGACTTGTTTTAGAGATGTAGGGAAAGTTATGTGAATGGAACTCATCAGATTTTTCTCTATTTAGCCTCCCCGTCCATTGGTCATCTCCAAGCAATTCTTTCATAAGGGGAAAACAAATAATCAGGAAGAGGGGGGGGGGGCAAAATACTATAAGGAGGATGGTTAATAGTTTCCCAGTATGTGCAGTGTGTCCCTATCAAATTCACAGTGTGAAGTAGTGGTGTAATGTCTTGCTAAACCATTTATGCTGACACTAACAACTGGCAATAGTAAGCGGCACTTGCTGTACCTACATTGATTTGTGAAGAAAATTTACTCTGTACACAAAACACTACCACAAGAATATTTCCAGCTGACTGGCTTAATATTTTCTTTACCACTCCTTACTTGGCATTTCTGTTTTCTGGAGAAATGATGGATCCATGTCTCATCATGTAGTTTGTTTGCATCCATGAAAGAATTCCTTGGAGAGGAAGATTTTAAAACATTTAGAACATCAAGCAGCATGTCCGTAATTGGTTGACGATGTTCCCTCCACCTTTTTTTGAATAATGAATGTTCAACCTTCCAAATTGTTGGCAAAAGTTTGCAGAGCGTGAAGGAGGATATGGAGGAAAAACTTAAGGAGACACAGTACATGATTAATTAATAAATGTATAAAACAAAATTACCATTTATATTTGAATCACACTTGTATCATTAAGCAGATTGTTTCATCTGCAACGTCCTTTAACTTGGTTGGTCATATCGGACGATGAATGAAATTGAGGGGGTCAGCGCAACAGTGGTCTATCCCAGAAAAATATTTGCATCACACTAATAAAAATTGTTAGGTATATCTCAGCATTATGTTAACAGTACTCAATGTGTTGTGTAATAATCTGGAAAAGTGTCAGTGAACAATCAGTTCGATTAAAATTAGGTTTTTGTGATTCTCAAAGAAACCAGGTGTGTTTAGCTGAGTTATGCTCCATTTTTTAAAAAGATGGGTTAGACCACTGTTGCACTGACCCCCTCAATTGGTGAAATGATGCTCAAATGATCTTGGGGTCCATGGAGCTTAAAGTTACTTGACATTTGTCTTCTCAGGATAAGGGAAAACCCTGAAAAAACCCTTATCCGGGCAGCTCACCCTAAGCGAGATTCGAACTCACGACCTATTGAATGTGAAGCAGACGCACTACCAACACACTACCCAGATGGGCTCAATTTATTTACTGACCAATTTATTGTGAAACTAGTCCTTGGATTCCCAAAGATAGGTGAAGATTTGTTACAATTATTAATTATTATATTAAACTGTAGCATATTTACTACAGACAAGCAGCTCCCTGCTGGCTAGAGTTGTGAAACCTGCTATGCTCTATGCTGACCACCGAGTACATAAGAAAACATATGGAAACTTATTTTCTACCTCAAGAGAAATGTGCAAATTCAATTACAGCTAGCAAGAAATAAGAAAACAAATTACATTTAGAATGTCTGTCGCACAGAGCAGCTGCCCTCATATCACACAGTCTGATCGTCCCTTTACTGCTGCTGTACACAAACAGGTTGCATTCAACTGGATGGAACTCCGCTGCTGTGATCACTTCTGTCAGCTCCTCCATATTTGTTGGCTTAATATCAACAATATCTGTGATAAAGTGCTAAGGAAGCAAATAACAATAGTTGCTCAACTCAGGAGATCTGCTGGTCACCTCAATTTTGCTTTCATAGATTAAATTTAGAAGGGCAAACAACTCCAAATCAAAAAATAAAAGAATAGGGTTGAAAATGGGAACAACTAATACCTGAAACCGGTCCCCAGTAAGTCAAAATAAGTGATGTTTGTGTTACAAAAGACCGACTCAAATTCTTTTATTTTTTATTTCATCACATCACTGTCACAAGCTTCTATGCATATGTGCAAGTTTTGAACTCCAAATCATTTTGGAGTGCATTTATCTATATAAAAATAATTTTAAATTAAAAGAAAATGAAAGATTATAATATTTTCTTAGACTTTAATGTATAACAGCAAGCTGGAATCTATTATCTACACATCTGTATTGTGTAACATGCAGTATTTTTAAAGGGATAGTAGTGCCAATGGTGCTAATCATTTAAAACCACTGATGCACTCTTTCTCTCTACACTTTTCTAATGCTGTTTGTTTGCTCTTGCTGCAATTGCCTCTTCCTCCTTGCCTACATGCATAAAACAGCACTTCTTGATCTAGGAATACAGCATCCTTATCTTGCCTGACATTCTATGCTTTTTAAGGGTTACAAGAGACTTCTGAATGAAACCTTTCCACCAGCATTTCCATACCAAGGGAAAGCATTGCTTTATATGTCTTTACATTCCTCTTGGGCCTCAACCTTATCAGCATAAGATGCAAACCAACTGACTCAAGCATGGCTCTATCAGAAAGAATGCTTTAAAATACTACAAAGTGGGTTATAGGAGGTGAAAATAAACAAAGAAAAAAATAATGAATTTCAAACCACTACCATTTATATAATTAGTGTACAGAAGTTAGTAATTGTGATGCATATCTGAATTAGAAATTGTTTTGAGCTTGAATTAATAACACTAACACATCACTAAAGATAGGGGGCCTTCATTTTTTGCATTTTTGACAATGCAAATTTTTATTCAAATATGGCAATTTTTACAAAAATTAATTGAATCTTACTGTTGTCAAACATGTTTCATATTCCCCCCCCCCCCCAAAGAAAACACTGTTTTGCATTGCATTTTGTTAGAATTTCAAATAGCTGTGTCATTCTACAAGGTGTTTTGTATGTGTTCATAGATGTCATAAGTGTTGATAGTAGTATGTTAGAGAATCAAAACCCAGTAAAACCCAAAGTTTTAAAGTGATAATCACATTCATTATTCATAAACATGATGTGATTTTATTTTGAATTTTAATGTTTTTCCATTAACACCAAGGCATTTATATTTTGAAATATCCCTGTGACTGGCACTGGCCACCTGGCTGATTGGAGAGTTAAAACTTAAAAGATAAATATCAATGAATGTGTTTGCAACAGCATGAACGAGTTTTTGCATTCCATTGACAAAGAAATTGGAAGGATGTTGCGCTGCTGCTTGGACCTTTTCAATATGGATGTAAGGTTCAGGCTATACAAAGGACGAGGTAAACTCTTGTGAAATTTGAGATTTCATATTAAAGTTAGTGTAGCTTGTCTTTCATGTGATTCAGCATTGATGGGAATTATTCTTTATCTAAGACAAATTCACAGCAATCAGGCACCATGCTTTTGCGAAGTTTCCGCATATGTGGTAAAATAGACAGCATTGTCAAGCTCCAGAAATTCTGTGTTTTCTGCGACATCTGAGTCCCAGAAAAGATTAGTCATCAACTATCCTGATATATGGTGGACTTTGAGACAGTGATGTGTTTTAACAATTTGAAATTTAGTTGAGTCGATTTTGTAACACTACATCACTTACTTTTTTATTTCGGAAAACATGTTTCAGAAGCCATGTGCTTCCATTGTCAATTCCTTTGGTCGACTGCCGGCATCGCTTGCTGTGGTGGTTGTCTCTGTCCCTGGTGGTGGTTTGATGAACCTCTGAATGAGTAGATTGCCTGGCAGGATTTCAAAATTGAAAACCCGGTTCTTGTTTTTCCAAATATATATGTTTTCCCAAACTTTTAATTCTGTCTTCCTTGTGATGTTTTTGAGGATGTTTGGGGTTCTATTTATAGTGTGTGTCTCTTTCCAAAAATGCCAAGCTAATGCAGATTTGTCTTCTTGTTTGAGTTTAACATTTCTGTGGTGTTCTTTTGCCCTTGTTTTTATATTTCTTTTTGTTTGGCCAATGTAGATTTTTTCACAGTCATTACAGCTGAACTGATATATTCCTGGTTTGTTTTCTTGTGGAATATCATCTTCTAATCTAGAATTTAAAATGTTTTTTATAGAGTAATTGTTTTTAGGGGCTAGAATGATGTTATGTCGTTTGAAGATCCTCTGGAATTTGTAGAAAGTTGTAAGGTGGTATGTAAATTCTTGTAGATCTTGTTTTCTTTCTGGTTATGAGTGAGTGTGCTGACTTCTTTAATTCTCTTTCTATTTTTGGCCTTATTAACTTTTTTGTATACCAGTTCTGCCCGAAATCCATTCTCTGTAGCTATGTCCAATATTTTAGTAAGTTCATATTGGTATTCTGTTTTGCCCATTGGTACATTTACCAATCTGTGTGTAAGGCTGTTGAGTAAAGCATGCTGATGGGGAATGGGATTGTAACTCTTTTGTTTTATACAGCTGTTGGTGTGGGTAGGTTTTCTGTAGATGCCAAATGTAAGGTGATTATTAGTTTTGATGATTTTTAGGTCGAGGAATGGTAGTTGTCCATCACATTCCTTCTCCATTGTGAACTTTATAGACTTTTCTTGCATATTTAGGAGTTTTAGTGCATCTTCTAGGTGTTTTTCTGGGACTATTGCAAAGATGTCGTCTACATAGCGGTACCATATTTTGAACATCCAGGGGAATGCCTTTTTAATCCTAGTTTCCATAGTGCTCATGAAGAGATCTGCTAATATTGGTGACAGCGGGCTGCCCATAGCTAAACCAGATGTTTGTTTGTAACATTTCCCCTTAAATGTGAAAAAATTTTGATTTATGCACAGATTCGTTAATATGATGTATTCTCGGACCTCTTCTGTTGTTTTCCCTATTGCAAGTAACCAGTTTTTGATGTGGGTTTATATGCTTTCTGTAGGTATGCTTGGAAACAGAGCAGTAACATCAAAGGAAACTAACATATCGGTTTTTTCTAATTTTATGTCTTTAATTTTATCGATCAGATCTAGAGAGTTTTTTATACTTGCTGTTTCAAATTTAGGGAAGGAAGAGAATCTGTTTGTTAACCATTTTGCTAGATTATATGTAGGTGCACTTATATTGTTTATAATTGGTCTCATTGCATTTCCCTGCTTGTGTATTTTTGGAAGGCCATCAATTCTGGGCAGAACTAGATTATCAACTTTAATTTTGCATTTTTCTTTTTTGTCTATCAGTTTACATTCTTGAATACTGGCATTTAATTTAACTATACATTGGTTTAGAGGGTTCTTTTGTACTGTAGAGTATTCTTCTTTTTCTAAAAGTATTTCCATTCTTTCTACATATTCAGTTTTGTCCATAATTACTATTGTGTTTCCTTTTGTCAGCTTTGCTATAAATTACCGGTTTGCTTTTTAATGCTCTTATTACATTTTTTGGGGGGTTAGTTTTCTTTTCTTTTTGCTTTCTATTGTTTCGATAATTTGGCAACATTCACTTTTTATTATGCTTTTATCAATATCATTTATGTGCTGGGTGGCTATTTGTACGTCCGCAATGTAATCGTCAATTTTATCTGAAAAATCAACGCAAGTTTTCATCCCTTTGTTTACGAAATCCAGTTCTGATTTGGTGAAAGTTTGGTCCAATAGGTTTTCGACGTTCATTTGTGGTGTGGATTTTCGAATTGGTTTTCTTTTCCCCTGTTCTTTGCACAGCTTTTCAAGTTTACGTTTTTGCGTTAAAGTTTTGTTTCTCATTTTGATGCTTAATTTAGCCAAAAGATTGCTTTCTAAATTTTCCCAAATGATGCTTCCTAAATTTTTGGTGAGTTTCAAGTGTAATTCATATAGCTGTAATTTTACCTCACTTCTACTTTTGTATTGTTTGTTCTTCTCCATTTCCAAGACATGTTTGACGGCTGCTTTTTCTAGTTTACTATTGTTATCATTTATTATTATTTTTCTGACAAATTTTGGCATGGCCTTTTTAATTCTACATAAATTTAGAAACCGGATATCCGCGGCTAATTTGCGTTTCTTTTCTTGTAGTTTTTCGTTGACAATGGAAGCACATGGCTTCTGAAACATGTTTTCCAAAATAAAAAAGTAAAAGTGATGTAGTGTTACAAAATCGACTAAACTAAATTTCAAATAGTCATCAACTGTTTGTCTACAGAAATGACTGAGCTTATTAGGGTTTTGTAAGCCTCTGTATCTTTACTGGAATGACTGGGTGATGACTTGAGAAAAGAAGGTCCTCCTTATCTTACAAAAGCACATAAAAGACCAAGTTCTAGGCATGTCTGGTTCTGTTTACTTCTGGAGTAAACATCTTGGCATACACAAGTTTCCTGTAGCCATGTCAACCATGGATGATGTGAAGAACTCTCTAAACTGAAACTTCAATTATTATGAAAACATTTTTCTGCTTTATATAGACTGATTGACACAAATCAACTCATTCCCATTCACTTGATGTTGTGGATCTATAGCTGCTGTTATGGATCACCCAATGTGGGGCATTTAGCATATTTGTCCCAAATTACTCTCCTTCACGGTTCTTTCCCTAACTGTTGACTATTCAATTCTACAATGCATTGCCAGAGATAATATACATACTTCCATGAATATTCGTGGGTCCATAACCCTCACTGTGAAGTATTCAATAATAAAACATGCTGTTTCCACTGCATATGCATATATGTATTGTCATTTCCATAAAAGATTCTTAATTTTTTTCCACAGGCAGTTGCCTTTCAGATGTTCCTTAAATCCCACACATACACACTTTTCTAAGCATTATAAGTGACTAATTGGAATCATGAATGAAATATAATATGAAATTCATAACTGAGTAATCTCAATAATTAAGTAGCCATTTCATTCTAATAAAAGCAGCCATTAATGTTTGCCTTTTAGGTATTGAGCAATTAGAAAGCTTTTCTCCGTGTAATAAGACTGTACAGCAGCCTTTGAATTACGTGTTTTGCCAACTACAATTCATTTCTTGTAAATAATTTTGGTTATTTCACTCAAGGAAAAATGCAGTTTTCAGCAGTGCTCAATTCTATGGTATCTGTTTGGCATAAGGAGAGTCAGGTTTACTGCCTCCTTGTTGCTTTGTACCCATTGATTATGCTTGCTCATGACCTAACACACAGTAAACAACTGCACAAAATGTACTATTTAACATAAAACATGAAGTTAAGAGTATTAACATAGAATAATGCTAAAAAGTCCTCATAAATATGGCCAAATACAAAACCTAATGTTAAACTGAAAGGTTTAGCTGGATGTATAATGGAGACCACTGCATATGAACACACAATGAGTACAAATAAAAACTTGAGCTATGTTAAACTGGGATGTCTCTTTCATATTAACAATTTTCCCCTAATTATTTTAATATTTACTACAATCTTTAATTCATGTTTAAAGACTTGGAAACCGAAAAAAATGTGGCAATACATACTTGTCTTCATGAAGCCAATAAAAAACAAAAGTGACAACCAATTTAGTTATTTATTAATAACAGAAACATTATTAACTGTGAAGTTTCTTTCAATTTAATTACATTTATGTTTAAAACCATGTTGAGTAGGAGACAAACCTCTCTGAAAACATAACAAAAACTAAATAAATAATAATAGTAATAATAATAAATTTATTAATATTTCACATTTATTTAGTTTATAAGCAAAGGATACTGAAACTCTGGTCTGTAATTTCTAGGTGCCAGAGATTAATCCGTAGATCATCGGCTGATAAATAAGTCTCTTGATCAGAGTTGACACTAATGGAATTAATGTGATACGTGTGCGCATTGGCAAATATTCTCCTAGGGGATGCTTCAACCATTAGTTCCATTGGTTTTATTATTGGTACCTGCAAGAGAGAGAGAACAATAATTAAAACCAAAGACTGTAAGCACCTAAAGCAAATAAACATTTTAGGTTAAAACCTTTTTGGAGGGTTAAATACTACCTTGGTTATATCTGTCAGTCATTGGCAATCTTTTATTGCACCTTAAATAAACCGTTTTAGTCCAACACAATATTCTCTGCTCCTTTAGGATGATAGAAAATCTGTTAATCACTGGAAGAAATTATTTGGTCAAACAAGAACACAAACTGTTGCTTTAAAACACTACTATACTCAAATTACTGCATAGAGATGTAACTAGAAACACTTATCACATGTTGCAGCCTCAATGGAAGACAAAAGGTGCAGAACTAAGCAAGAATACCTTATTTGCATATCAATTCTGAGGAACCTCAAGAGCTGGCTGTGATAGGTCGAAGGAACTGAGGGAGGGGGAGAGAACTTAAAAATTTGAGGCCAGAGTAATATTTTTTACATTTCATTACAAGCCATAACAGTGTAGAAAACATTCAATGTGTTGCACTTATATGACTTTCTCTACCATCTATCACTTATCTCTTCATTAGATATACTAAGGAAATAGTGATGGTCAAATGTTTAAGAATTAGAGGTCTTAAAATTTCATACTCCATGCAATAACAAGAACAACTAAATATCAAAGGAACTTAAAGGATGACAAAGTATTCAACAATTAAGGATATGTGGTATTAATTTGTTGAGTTGATTTTTTAACACTGCGTCACTTATATTTTTATTATGAGGGACTAGTTTCGAAAGCCTATGCTTTCATTTTCAACCTTACGGGTCCAACTATAGCCATTACTGCATTGTTTGGACCCGTTAGGTTGAAAATGAAAGCATAGGCTTTCGAAACTAGTCCCTCATAATAAAAATGTAAGTGACGTAGTGTTAAAAAAACCAACTCAACAAATTAATACCACATATAATTTCACCGTCACTGTTACTAAATTCCTCCAAACATCAAAAAATTAAGGATATCTCTGAAATAGTTTATATAACAGAAAAGGTTATCTGAAATAAATTCTATGGTTTAAGAGATCCGCATGTTTCATTTATTGCTTAATGTATCACAGTTATGGAAGATTATATCAATTTTCTTCTAAGTGAAGAATTCACAAACTTTCTCCCAGAAAATTCAAGATACACATTTTATGTCAGGTAAGTATCTTTAATATAGGATATTTTAATCAATATTGCAGGAGAGTTGTCTGAGCCCAGCACCTGGGCTGTTATAGATGGGTCTTCTGGATTTCAAGACACAAGTAGTAGTAGTAGTTCACAAAGACTGACCAGGAACCCAAAATACCTATCACCAAAGAAGCCATGGAAGCACTAGCTGTTTGAGGCAGCACACTGCAAGTGCCTCAGGAGAGGATGGGGCATTTGATGCTCTATATTCTGTGGAGAGGCAGGTGGAACTAATACAAATGCATAAAAAGCAAAGGCAATTAACAATTTCAAACTTTTACAAAGAAATGATTTAGTGTATGTTGATACGCTTTATTTATTATGTCTTAAATATTGCAATATATAGCATGACAGCCAAATAGTAAATAAATCCATGTTTTAAAATTTACTTTATTTTATCATTTCCTACCAATTACATTTTTTTACATAATCACCTTGAAAAGTGTAAAATGGGGTTTTATTGTAGCTAACATTCTGGAATGACTTTGTCAAAAAGGGGGTAGGTTGGATTGTAAAGCAAGGGTAAGAATTTATTTCCTTGCTTTCCATTAGCTCACGACATTACAAGAAAGACAATAAAAAAAAATACATTTAATTTATAATAAAATAATTATAGATGACAATGAAATATCTAACAAATTTAGTAAATACTATGCTAATACCTATCAATTATCTGTAAATACCAAAAAAGAACAAAAAATTATAAAGAAAAACATTAAAGAATACATAAAATCAACAACTAAACTTAAAGATAATATATTTAATCAGGAATTCAATATTAAAGAATTGAACATTGTAATTAATAACTTAAAATTAAAAAAATCTCCAGGACCTGATAATATACATACAGAATACATCAAACATCTGGGGGGGGGGAAAAAAAAAGCAAAATTAAGACTCCTAAATCTCTATAGTTTGTCATGAAATACAAAGTACCAGATGCATGGAAGAAATCTATAATAATACCTATTTTGAAGTCAAACAAACCAGCAGAAAATTTTTTCAAGTTATCGTCCAATAGCACTTACCAGCATATTAGCAAAAATCATGGAAAAAATTATTTCCAATCATTTAAATTAGTTTCTAGAAAAAATAACTTAACTTCAACTAAACAAGCAGGATTTAGAAAGCAACACTCAACAAATGAACAGATTTTAAATCTCAGTCAAGACATTAAAAATGCATTAAATAAAAAAGAAGACACTAACAATATTTATTGACTTTCAAGGAGCATGTGATTGTATTTGGAGATACAACTACTTGATAAATTTAAAATTCTAGGAATCCAAGGCAAAATGTTACATTGGATCAGTGAATTCATTATTCAATGCTTTATTGCTACCAAATATAATGATAAATTATCAAAATTTCAACAGACACACCGTGGCCTACCTCAAGGCAGTATCCTTAGTACTACATTCTTTAATATTTATATCAATGATCTTCCATATCAATTACAAAAAAAAGAATCAAAAGTCTTAATGTTTGCAGATGATGTAGTCATATGGAATTCTAAACTGAAAAATCAAACCCAATAATTAATAAATATAGCACAACTATCCTTGACGACATTACAGAATTGGACATCTAATAACTTAATGAAAATTAATACACAGAAAACAAATTATCAACTATTTACACTAAAGAAAAAACCAATAAATATTTCCCTTCAATTAAATGGACAAACTCTCACAGAAACACATAAAGCCAAATATCTAGGTATTATTTTTGATACAAAATTAACATGGAAAAAACACATTGATAATATAATAAAAAAAAAAAAAAAACAAGGAAAAAATTACCACTTTTAAAAAGACTGGCAGGCAAGAAATGGGGAAGCACTACACAAACTTTAAAACTTTTTACAAGAAGTATATTAAACCAACATTTAAATATTATAAAGAGATACTAATAATTGGAAATATAGAAAAACTTATTGGAGATTTTTAAGTGTAAATATGCAAGACTCAATATAACTACTCCAACATGAAGAATACTTCACTGTTAATAGTGCTTCTGTTTATAGTAGTTAATAGAAAAACTTAATATTCTAAAAAATCAAATTCTTCGACTAGTAACTGGAGCTGTTAAAACTATTCCAGTACTTGCTCTACAAATTTTAACAAATAATCCAAGACTGGAACTTGACATTGAACAAGCAGCCATCTTACAATATGAAAAATTAATCAGACTACCTTTTAATGACTGGGAAAAAAGAAAACCACAAATAAACCTAAAAACTGAACAAAGTTTCCTTAATAAAATCAAAGAAGTCAAACGTAGATTAAAACGAAAACATACAAACAAATATTAACCCGTTAGAACTATTTGATATTGAACACTATTCTACACTTAGCTGAAGAATTTACAAAATCTGAAATCTCTTCGTGTGTTCTGAAACAAATGACACTAGAAATAATAAAATTAAGATACCCTACCAATGAATGGCTACATGTTTATACTGACGGTTCTAGCTTACCAAATAACACGGGTACTGGTGCAGGTGCAATATGCCCTCTCTTCTCTTTCTACAAAGATTAATGTTTAAATACTACAAATTTTGATGGAGAGATTTTGGCAATACTTCAGAGCTTACAAAACCTACTATATCATATAAATAAATTTGAAAAAAGTTGTACTATTATGCGACTCTAAAGCAGCTATTATATCCATAACCCTGATGTAACACCATATAACTTAAATATTGCAGAATGCCGCAAAATCATAAAACAACTAATGAATTTAAATAAAAGATTAATACTTCAATGGATACCAGCACATTGTGGAATACAGGGTAATGAAACAGCTGACTTTCTAGCCAAGAAAAGCAGTAAAATTACATCAAATCCAATAAGTTATCACTCTATCAAACAACATATAATAACAAAATTAAAGAAGATAATGTATTACAAACAAAAGGAAAACCATGGGAAAATTTATGTAATAGCACGACAGAATCACTACATTACCAAGAAAATCCTCTGTAACAACTTTTAGACTCCTGACAGGCCATGTTTCAATAAACATTTATTCAGGATTGGTATATAGTGACATCTCCTCTGTGTCCTTTCTGTACACTTAAAGAAGATATGGATGGAAACCATCTACTGCGCTGCCCAACCTTGAGTCGACATGATAATATGACATCAAAATACTGGAATGCAAGAGAGCGAATGGCTTCACTGCCAACATTAGATATCAACCAACCAACATTAGCTCACGCACAACTTGTAAACAGTTATGAAAATAAATGAAAGTCATGTAACTGTTACATATCAGATTTCTTACAAAAATCTGTGGCGTTAGGTCAAAACACGATAACTCCAAAAATGGCTTCTTTGTGCTAAGACAGTACTGATATCTCGGAAACAATCCTCTATCGTTTGGTGAAGCCCTTATATCTCCAGCGCTTCATCAAACGATAGACGATTGTTTCTTTTATATCAGCATTAAAGCAATTCAGATCATCTAGTTTGTGAAAAACATGGAAACAAGTCCCAAGCACTCAATCAATATTTCTGGGAACACTATTCCCTAGAACCCCCCAAATCATAATTGTCAGCTGCCATGCCCATGGTGATTGAGGGTTTGAAATAAAACTAAGATTTTTGAAAACTATGTAAAGGAAATACTATTTTCTTTGTGTGATTTGGCTATTTGAAATTTGAGTTTGTAATAAAATGCTCAACTAATTTTAATTTATATTAAAGTGTGGAATTTACTTCTGCTCAATTAAGGTAGTTTCTTATTCAGCCAATGTAAAATTCTTTAATTAAAGTTTATGAAGTCAGGAAGTCTACAATCTCCTAGACAGATTCATATTCAGATTTTCACTTTTCTGTTTGTTAAATAATAAGCAGCCTCACGAGTTTAAGGCTAAATCCAAAGAAAATGAGTGATCTACATTATATCTTTATAAGAACAACTTAATTGGTTGCAAGAAAAGAATTTGGTTAATTTAAGTCATGGTATTGGACCACTTTGCAAATATTAACTTTTCTGCACATATTTAAAAGTACTTTGCATAGTTAAGGTATAAATTTTCAGGTTCCACTTCAATATGCTGTGAGTTTGCAGCCCTGCATTTGGAGAGAACATAATGAATGAGTATATCTGCATTTGCAGGGGATTCATACAGCAGCGTTCAGAATTTAAGCCACATACCTGCATGCACAGTTGGAAGGATACTTCTGCAATTTATAACAAAATGAAGGATACATATTTGAAGGTAGGTTCACTTTATTAACAACAAAAAAGCTTTTCCAGTAAACTTATAACTGTGAGCAGCAACTATAGTAAGCATTCCACATCCTCCATTATAACGATGGGAGCTGCAAGATCTGATTGTGAAGTTGATGTACTAGAGGAAAGCCAATCCTCATCAGCAACTTCTTGAATCGCCTTCCTAATATTGGACTGCAGCTTATGTTTGTAGAAATCTGACTGCAGACATCTCAGTTCTAGGGCCACATACTCTCCAAACTCATCCGTGGGTTTCTTCACGATTTGGACTGCCTGTTGCAGTAAACTGTCATGTTCTGCGTCTTTTTAACTGCTGCTGGACTGGCACTTTCTGCAGCTTCATTTTTATCATTGCTCTGTAATAATATACTGGACTGCTGCTCCGACTAGTGGAGGAAAAATTCAGAATTTTAGTATAGAGGTATGGCCTACAAGATACATTCAACATATCCAAAGCACTGTACATTCACTTTTATAAGCATAGGTGCTTTCATAATATTATGTGGGACATAGTTTTAGAGAATATTATACAATAACACTTTTACTAAACATATGAGTCTTGAAAATGTATATCTCTAACAGCACATTTTAATTTATTAGTTTGTAACATAATTTATCATTGTAAATGTAATGGAAGTTATTTAAATTCATGTTAATCCCATTATCTCAATGTTGTTAGGTCACTGAAATTGTCTCAAAGTTATTCATACATTTTTGAGGACTACAGCAAGCATTAAATTATTTGCAGATTAACATAGCACAATTTAGTCATATCATTTAAGATTGTACTTAAAAATTTTACAGTAATTAAGTTGCCATTAAAAAAAAGAATTTATAATCATTACGTGGTGTATACATGAAAATACATTGAGTGTTGTTCATGCTTAACCTTAGAAGCAATTACTCACTAGATGAAAGCCTTACCTTTTCTATATGAATGCAACATTTAAATTAGGAACAGTGAAGTTATCACAAAAATGTATAGAATAATAATTTGTACAAATAATAAAACAGTATAAAAATCTTTTCAGCAATTGGCGTTTCTGAATAAATGATGAATGTTAATATGTGTAATAAGCTATGATGAAGCAGTATTTTTTCATACAAATATGTATGTGGAGTTAGTGTTAAATTTCTCTACACATCCATTAAGAATTGTATGTTTAAAACTTTTGCTGAGTGAATATGTTACATTTTCATTCAACTACGGCCATATGCATAATTAGGGCCACTTCATAAAATAATTATTGTTTTAAGAAGTTATCAGTTTATAATGATTATTCAAACACAAATTATAGATCAGTGTAAAACTGATCCCACAGAGAAGGGGGTACACCTCAGTTTATTACTATTGAAACTTGTTTAGTTTGAATTCTTTTAGCTCATCAGCAAAGGTAGTTTTCTTTCTTCCTTTCTTTTCAGTTTTCATATCATTACATGACATACATTGCACTAGGATAAAACAATTTCAATACCTTGAAGTGCTGGCCACACAGTGGCCTTTTGTTATTGTCAAGTTGGCAATGACCACGCTACCCCCTCCTCGCCATGCTGCAGGAAACAGATGAGCTTGGAAGAAGCCAAGAGTTCAGCAGTTCTGGGCCCAGTTGGCTCGTCAGCAGGACCACTCCATGCCAGTTGCTCCGTCATTATCTTTGCCATTGCTGCTCGGAACATGAAGAAGGAAGACATCTTGTGTGATTTCTAATTTGGTGAGGCCTTTCTGTTATGTATGCTAGCATGAACGTAATATACTGTGATATGCATGTGTAGTATTTTGAAGGTGTAGAGGCATAGTCAAGCCGGGTTTTAAAGCCCAGAGTTGACTAGCAAATTTCACTGCGAATGCAGTGGGTAAAATTTTCCATGGCGATAAAAATTACGCTTTAGTCTCGTGTGAGGAACCGAAGTTGAATTCGGGTATCGTTGGGTGTATTTGCCAAGAATTAAGGGCTTTACATAAAAGGGATATTTTCTAAATTCTTGTAACACTGTTTGGTAATTGTGCATGAATGAGTGGGGACCAGCACCCGATATTTAATAAGAGTTATATTCTTTTATATATATATATTCCGATTTATATACATATTTTAATTAATTGTTTAACCCTTGTATACAGCATAGTCACGTGGATTTGCCACGAATTAATGCCATAGCCAACCAATGGTCTTATGAATTTTCAGGAGCTGGCATGGTTTAAATGAATGTAATTTCAACATAACCACAAACACACTATATGATTATAATTATATTCAATTGTCTCAAGAAAGATTTGATCGGGCTTATCTATTTATTTGAATCTTGCGAATGGATAACCCAATTGAGAAGATATAATCAAAGATTACCAAAGATTGTTGAATTTTTGTTTGTCGTTCGATTTATTAGATTGTTAATGTTTTATTTGATCTTCATAAGGTATTAAGCAGGGTCTAGCCACTCAATAATTAAATATATTTTACACTGCAGCCTACTTATGTAATATCTAAAGTAATTATCTGTTGAAACGAGACCTTGGTCTTTTCTTTAAGATTGTCTTCTTCCCAGTCTAACTGTTCCCGATCCACAGCAAGAGAAAAAAAAGTTACCTCATCCCTCTCTAGCCATAGCAAGTGGCTAAGGTGTTGAGCACATTTTGGCCATCACTGGAATTTTCCCCACTGATTAGGAGCACTGGATGGAAAGCATGACCCAGACTTAGCAGCAGTTTTTATTTTAATTATAGAAACTCCCATTGCATCGTTCTTCTAGCCATAGCTGATGCTAATTACAAATTGTTGTATGTTGATGTAGGATGCAATGGCAGAGTGTTTCAAAATTGCTTGCTATATAAGGCACTTGAACAAAAACAGAGCTCTCTGATCCTAAAGCTCTACCAGGAAGAAACATGGCTGTCCCATATTTTTTGTGGCTGATAATGCTTTTGTTATGAACCAAATATACACTAGCCCTATCCTTTCAGAGATCAGCCTGCACCGAACAGGACTTTCAATGATCAGTTGAGCAGAGCACATTGCACAACAGAAACTGTGTTTGGGATTTAGGGTTCTTAGAAGTCCTATGAAATTGAGCCAGATACAGTCACAAAAGTAGTTTTGGCAATGTGCACTCTGCATAATTTGTTAATGACCTCAAAACAATGGCAAAAGTAGTATTTGTTCCATGGCTCCATTGATTATGAGGATCTAAATACACATGTAATATAGGCAGAATAGCGACAAGAACCTTGCCCAGAAAATACCTTTTTTTTTCATTACAGCAGGAAAATAGGCACAATTATGCAGTCTTCACAATTACGAAGATGAATATATCCTAATACCATAATCTCAGCCATTTTACCTTGCAACGGTGATTATTTTCAACCAACCATAAAGACATCGGAACATTATATTTTATTTTTGGTGCATGAGCAGGAATACTCATCTGATGTTATTCTTCCTGTATACTATAAATTCAATTGATAAAATCATTAGATGAATTTAAAGAGTATTTCGTGACTCCTCTTGGAGAAGTTCAGTAGCAGTATATACACATTTCATAGTGAGGTAAAGTTTAGAAGTGTTTTACAATGAAAATGTAATGTTTTAATTAAACTGTATAAATATAAGATGTAAATGGATTTTAACCACTTAAATGATGTATTTACATATAAAAGCTGCAAACTTGTATATAATTTATGTAAGAAAAGTATATTTTATTTCATGTGCATTTTATAGTTATATTAAGGTAATAGGTATGATGTTGATTTTAGTTATTTAATTTGAAATACATCCTAATTTGTGTAATTTTAAATAAAGTTAATCAAGCCATTTCTTAAAATAAATTATTTTACTAAATGAGATGCATGATCAATGAGATCTTTGCTAAGCTGGTTGTTGTACAAGGGGCATACTGAAAGTCACGAGCAACCCATTGTAAAAATTTAAATTTCAACAATGTAATGAAACGAATTGCAGGATCGTAATCTTCAGACTTTAAGCCACATGTTGACATATTGTGACGTCATTAGCTTCTATCACGTGACCACAGACGTTGTTTGAAAAATGGCTGACATTGATGTTTCGTTTCGACAGCGTGCTGTCATTGAATTCCTTGTGAAAGAAGGAAAATCTGCTCCTGAAATTCATCTCAGACTTCAACGTGCGTGTGGAGGTGTCTGCATGGGTGCCAGCAGTGTTAGAAGATGGGTGAAACATTTCAAAGATGGAAACACGAGTCTGCAAAATGCGCCTCGTAGTGGGCATCCTTGAACTGTCTCGACAGAACACAACAAGGAAAGAGTTGATGAGCTCATTACAGGAGATAGGAGTTTCACTGTGAATGAAATTGCTGCGTAACTTGGAATAGGACATAGTGCAGTGCAAGAAATGATCCACAGCTTGGGTTATCGAAAGGTCTGTGCCCGTTGGGTCCCTCGTTTATTGACTGCAGACCACAAACTTCAGAGAAGAACCATTGCACAAAACCTTCTTCAGAGATTTCATAATGAAGGTGATGAATTTTTGACGTGTATTGTGACTGGAGATGAGAGCTGGTTCCATCACTATGAGCCAGAAATGAAACGTCAAGAGTATGGAATGGCACCACTTGAACTCACCATCGAAGAAGAAAGCGAAGACAGTGCAGTCTGTAGGAAAAGTTATGGGAAGTGTCTTTTGGGATGCACAAGGTTGCATTCTGGTTGACTTTCTTGAACCTGGACAAACCATAAATTCTGCCTGCTACATCAAGACACTTCTGAAGCTCCATCGGGCTTTGCGTGATAAACACCCTGGAAAGAGGATCATCCTTCAACAGGATAATGCCCGTCCGCATACTGTCCGTGCCACTATGGAGAAGATCAGGGCATTAGGGTGGGAAACTCTTCCACATCCTCCCTACAGTCCCGACTTGGCACCCTCCGACTACCATCTTTTCGGTTCTGTGAAGGAGCAGATGCGTGGCCAACGCTACAAGACGCTGGAGGATATTCGGAAAGCAGTGTGTCAGGGTCTGCGGGCAGCTGGAACAGAGTTCTATCACAAGGGCATTTTCAAACTTGTAGAACGATGGGAAAAATGTGTGCAAAACAATGGAGACTGTCGAAAAGTGAAAGAAAGTCTGTAGATTATGATGATGTATTTGGTTTGGCTTAAAAAATAAATATTAAGACTGTAAAATAGTGTTGCTCATGACTTTCAGTATGCCCCTCGTATTTTCTCAAAATATTTTGCATATTGCACTTGTGAAAAAACTTGGTTGATCCAAGTCAAAAATAAATGATTCTATGCAACAAGACTGTGTATTTATGATAATTGTCATATTCACATTGATGCGCTGCACTTAATGCTTGTTAGTAATTATAATTTTTAAATCATATTGTGAATTTTTGTCATTAAATTAAAAAATTAATCTTGGGCACAAAATGAGCACAGGTTAACTTAAAGTAGATGTTAAAATGGCCAAGCATGTGCCTTAAAAAGTATTATCACTCTCATATCATTAGCAATTTATACATACTTTTGGCATCAATTGGGAAATGAAGCATAGCAATGCTGAAATGGTATTCAAAATGGTAAGAGAATGTTCTAGGTAAGATTCAAGGGTTTCATAGCAATTTCTTAGCCACACATTTGTTTTTCTCAAATATACAATTAGCCTGTGATAGTATTTCAGTACATGTTGCCAACAGCGTAACTTAGCAGAAGTTCAGTTGTGAGTAGCTTCAGTACTCAATAAAACATGACATCCCTATTAATACATTACTATTCTTTGCATTTTATATCAATTTCTTTGTATCATAATTTGTAAAGGCTTTTCAGCTACAGATCAAATTCAACGTGCAATTCAGAGATGCAAACTTTGTTTACAGTATTAGAGTTAACATACTGCTAAACTGTTTCAATAGCAAATTTTTATTGTAGAAACATTTAATTCTTACCAAATTAGATTCTGAGGGATTTGCTGTTAAACTGGAAACCAGAAATTTCAGTGCAGCAAAATACTTCCAGCTACTGCTGAGAAAGTCATCTATGCCTGCTCCTCATTTTTTCCAGATCTTGAGAAACCTGAAATATTCAATATAAAGCAATTAGGATCAATACCTAGAAGCTGATTCTCATTTCCGTCACTTAAAACACTTCATTGCTTATTTCTCAAGAAGTTAAATTTCATTACATAATCATAACATTATTTTTATGTATAAATATATCTAATTATAAAATTAAAAGCAATAGGGTGGTAAACATAGTATTTCGAATTTTGGCACAGCTATGCAGCTCTATTTAAAAATCTACAGATATAACATGAACCTGTTGAGTTCATTGCATGTTCCAATCTGCCAATCAACTCAGATGGGAAAAGAGGGGGACCATGAAAATACCAGTTTCTTATTCTTGTCTCCAATATATTACAATACATGATAATGTCCCACTTAAGTTACTATTCATACTATGATTTTATTTTCTGCCCATCCATTAATTACCCCCATTAAAAACCAATAAAAATACAGCAGCACATAAATAACATCCTTTCAGTTCCAGAGTTGTATTTGTATATTTTTAAAATCATATTTTGTAAAATAACTGAAGTATAAAAAAATATTATTGGCTATCTGCTGTTGAGCATCAGGATGCAATAAAGCAATTCAATACCTATTGATTAAAAGATTTTGGGATGAGAAACTACAATATAACTTTAAATATCAGCAGTATTGTCGCAGATTTCTTTCCAAAGACTTGATATTGTAAAATTTGCGCGGATTTGCAAAACTAGAAGATTAGAGCAGGTCATTTGTCAACAATGCGTATTTATAAATCTTAACACATTATTTTCATCATGGTATTTTAAAGATTATAGCAAAATAAATAATTTATCGGTTTAAAATGTTGTAGAGAGTTATTATAAAGTATATCCTATTTAACTTACCTGATTTCTCAAGATGTGCAGTTTTCTTTGGACTTCCTGCTGGGTACAACCAAAACCACATGCTAATTCTGCGATTATACAGCTCTTTTTTCTTGATTTCAGTAGTGCTCGTGCTTTGTGTTCCACAAGCACTCATCTTCTTCATAGGCAGCGATAAGCATTTTAGCTTCTTCATTTGTCCATTCTTTATGCTCCATTTTCACTAAATTCTATTTAGAAAACTCGCAATTTACTCTCAGCTATATGGGTAGAGTTGGAAATGGGTGAATAATCATCAAAGAGAAAGATTCTCGCAGTCTACCGACAGTTACAGTTACTGTCAGGGTCATGTCCACTAGCAATTAATCGTATCTCGACAGTTTCTCGCACTGTCTTCTCTTAAATGGACACGAAGCCTAAGAGACTCTATTCCGGGAACATACAAAATCAGGTGTATACTGAATTGATTGTTCATATTGCAATAAGTTTTACATCATAAAAACAAAAAGAAGTACACAAGGCAGATTACGAGAACACATGAGATGTGTGAAATACAAGCAGAAAAATTTGCAATAGCCCATCATTTCTGGTCTACCAATCATGAAATCACACCAAATATCTAACTGATAAAACCAGCCAAGTATGCAGCCAAATTTCACACATGGGAAAAGATACTATCATACAAATTACACATGTTAAACTTTGATTTACAGTCAGGAAATTCACTATGGAAGTTCATTACACAACCACAAAATGTCAACACAGACAATCTACATACCTCAACAAACTATGGATTAAGCCAGTTGGATAGCTGCTGATGATGGAAACAAACTGTTTCCGAAACGGTAGTAGGAAATGAAAGTGTTGTTAGCATTAACAAGCAGATCACCACAAGGAACATTAATACAAAATGGCAGACATGGAGGTAAGACCAGAAATTACAGATTTCAATTTCAATTTAGATGGAGCTAGGACCAATGTAAAACACTTTCTGAAATTTTAGGAAAAAGGGAGGAACACCTATGCCAATATAACATTCCTGGATTTGTTTAGTCCATTGAGTTACACTAAAATTTGTGAGGAGGATAGTGAAGTACAAAAATGATAAAGTCCAAATCTCGGCCAACAAAAAATTATTTAAATAGAAAAGAGTAAGCATTGTGCTAAATTGCAGTCTCTAAACCAAGAAGCATACATACTAAATTTGAAATTATCACATCTCGGATACACGCTTTGGCAAAACATGGAAACAAAATTATTACAAATTCTCAATATGAAAATGAAAGCAAAAATATTACAATTGAAATGAAAATTACAAAACTTACATAAAAGATCTAAAAAAGAAGTGGCATATAACCCAAATTGTCAATCTCCACTACCTCTCATGTTACAAATCTAACCTCCAAAACATTCATCGAAATAGAGCTTTCCTATGTAAACAAAGGACTAAGGTGTGTAAGATACAACATGAAAGAGAAAATAATAGCCACCACTAACCTAAAAGAAGAAGAAAAGTCACCATACACAAAGAATGTGAAGATTGATATACAAAAAGACAACATTGTTGATATACAACAATCCCTATAAGCAAATCAAATGGTAATGCTAAATAAAGAAGACTAATATTCAGAGTTGAAAATATGTATGCTACAAAGCAATGAATTCTGGATCCACTTAATCTTGCATGAAAAAACTATAAAAGAAGTTCATACATTATCAGGCCCACAAAAATCCAAAATTAAACTTCATCACCCATTACCTAGACTATATGCCCTACCGAAAGTACACAAACCTGGAGAAAAAATGATACCCATAATTAACATAGATGCACCTACAAGTTAGCAAAACCACCACAGTTCAACAGTTTAACCATCAAAAACTCATTACAACTAGTAGATTATATTTCCAATGTTCACTTAACGCAGGCGACAAATTGGTATCGTTTGACAAAACTTCATTCTTCCCAAGCATTCCTACAGATGAAGTCATCCTCACTCTTAAGAAATGGCTAGGTAATACCAACATCCCTACAGATGAAGCATAAATTATAAAACTTACATCAAAACTTCTTCGCATTCAATGCAAAATTTTACCAGTAGAATTTCGGCCTAATTAGCAATCCACTTTCACCCTTGCTAGCCAATCTTTTCGTGAGTTATTTTGAAATACAAATAACATTTTCCTTCCCATACATTTTCAAATGTTGGTATAGGTACATATGCCATTGTTCCCCACAAATTGCTACAAGACTCATCAAACTACTAAATCTTCAGAACAGAACTGTAAAATTCACAATGGAAATAGAAAATGATGGTTACCTACCTGTTTTGGCCTTAAAAATAATCTGGGATCAACAAAATATATCATTTGCCACCTACAGAAAACAATTGAATTAAAAATGCTAGTTACAATCCTATACATCACAAACATGCAGTATTAAACAACTTATCGTACACTGGTTAATGTCCCAATGAGTAAAACAGTACAAAAAGGAATATGATTTCAAAATCAAAACAGCCACAAATAATGGATTCAGTAAACAATTAATACACAAGAAAATTTGTACATTTAAAAGTAAAAAACACATAAAAGAGAACACAAAACATACAACACAGAAAGATGCCAATTTTCTAAACTGTGTATTATCATCCTACATCTCACTGAAAGTTGCCAACATCTTCAAGTAGTTTTAACCTTAGCCCCAAATACAGTTTTAGTGTCCAAAACTTACTGTGCAACGATTTAAAAAACTCCATTCCAGACCATACAAAATCAAGTGTTGATTGTTCAGATTGCAATAAGTTTTACACCAGAAAAACGAAAAGAGGTACACAAACCAGATTACAAGAACACACGAAATGTGAGAAACACAAACATTTCTGGTCTACCAGTCATGAAATCACACCAAATATAAAAGTCATAAAACCAGGCAAATATGCAGCCAAACTCGACACATAGGAAAAAATGATCATCATAGAAAACAAATCATGCACGTTAAATTTTGATTTACCGCCAGGAAATTCATCTCTCAACCACAGAGTACACAGATGCCACCACAGAGTCTACCTACCTCAACAAATCATGGATCAAGCAGTTGGATAGGTACTGACGATGGAAACAAACTGTTTCCGAAACATGTTTAAGTAAGAAATACAGTTAAGTGATGCCAACTGTATTAAGTCATTACTTCTAACGAAAAACATACCTAGTCTGCTTGGAGTTATGCTGAGTCTTCTCTAAAGCTACTGAACCAACAAAATAACAACATCAAATTTACAATGGAAACAACATCCTATCTTTTCTAGACCTCACAATAACTTAAAACTTGGAATACACAGGAAACCCACACATGTGGTCAATTACATTAATAAAAATCTCAAGTGTTTCATTCACATGACTTTCTCTACTTCTGTGTAACAAATTATTGTTAATAAGCCTATTCTTCTATTTACTTCAAACTAATAGAGAAAAATTTAGCAGAAATAGTCTTATTACTTGCTTCCTTGTTAGCAGAAGCGAAATATGGGAGTATCATAGGTTAAAGTGAAGTCAAAAGCTGGTTACTAAGTGACTAAGTTCCTTTGCTTGTATGGACAGGAGTTGACAAATTCCTGTATGACAAAAATATAAGTTTTTCACAGCTGAAACCAAAAACAATGAATGTCTAAAAAACGATCAACTTCACGAAAAGAATGTATATTACATATATTTGTTATATGCTCTACATTTTTTGTGGGTAAGTTTTTGTCCATCTCTTATGGTTTAGCAGTTGTGCAAAATTCCTTAAAATTGATCCAGAATAAAGTACTCTTCGGAGGCTATTCCCAGAAAATTCAAGATATACATTTTGTTTGTCAGGTAAATATCTTTAATATATGAAATTTTAATCAAAATCGTTGGAGCTATTCCTGAGTAAATAAAAAATTTCAACATTTTTTTCCATGTAAAGGGTAGTTTGGAGTGGGGGGGGGGGATTTTTTTTTATCAAAATCTTTGTGTCGCATCCCTGGAAAATACTAAACTTAAATACCAAGTTTGGTATTTTACAGACTTTTCGTTTTTGAGTTATCGTGTTCACACACGTATGCACACAGACCTTTTTCCGAAAATGCTTTTTTTAGATAAAGGGGACCCTGGTGAAATCTCGGTATTAAATTTTTGGGTGCAATACAATACCTTTTCTATACACTATGTACATAGTACGTATAGAGAAAGTAAACACAGC
This sequence comes from Hymenopus coronatus, assembly GCA_030762935.1. Taxonomy (NCBI): domain Eukaryota; kingdom Metazoa; phylum Arthropoda; class Insecta; order Mantodea; family Hymenopodidae; genus Hymenopus; species Hymenopus coronatus. Next base: position 3,987,036 of record CM060889.1, on the reverse strand, counting down.
AATGTCAAATTTTGAAATATTGCCACTGAATGAAGGTTAAAACTTTGCATCCCCAACACCAGATGGCAACAGGATGGGAAACAGGTGGAGGAAGCAGAAAAGGAGCATCGGTCATTAAACTGTTGAAGGCGAGGACAAATGTTCTTGAGAACTTTGAGACCGTTAGTTTACCTCATCATCATCATCATCATCATTATTATTATTATTATTATTATTGTTAGTATTATTATTAATTATTGTTTATTATTTAATGTGCAAATGTAATTTCTCCCAATATAGGCAGAAAGTTAGCTTGAAGTTAGCTCAGATTAGGTTGTTTATGAAACTTGGTCGCTGCATGTTAAAGTAGAAAGTTAGTAGAAGTCACGTACTCCTTTAAGTATGTGCATGCAATAGAGTAACAAGTGAAGGCAAGCTGGGGGAAGTTTCTACTGTACTAGAAATGTTTTTTATCACTGTATAAATGTAGTTGCAAGGTATTTATAATGCACTGTGGGTAATATGAACTGCATTATGGGACATATAGATGCCAAGTTTGAGAGGTTTGTGACCAATAAGAATAAAGCAGTCATGATACCATAATGTGCTATATAAGCAGCAATTCTAGCATACTTAGACACAATTTGTCATGCTCTTGTTGGGGTGATCCGTGACCGTGATTAGAACGACGCAAAGTATTCTGAATTAAGTTGTGAGGTGATATTGTAAAAGTGCAGGTAGTGTTAAGTGAAACAAAGTAAAATGTTATTTGTATGTAGGCAAAGAGATTGCGGCGATATCTCTGTTTTATCCACAAATAAATATAGTTCAAGTTAAAAAGTGTATTGTGATATTTATAAGTACATCTGCTACCTACCCGATGTTATACCCCCATATATATATATATATATATATATAGAACTACACTGAGGAAAATGTCACAACATTTCAATGTTTTTCAACTAATTATGTAGAGGTGAGTGTAAATAAGTGTGACTCAGCATAACTCCAATATGATGGATGCTTCACTGGATGCTTCCGTTTTTAATATTTATACCTAATCTGAGTTTGAAAGAGGTTGTATTCCATCCAGATCAGAGTTCTGCTCCTCTTCTCTCCCTTCATCATCTTCTGCTTGCATTTTACTCTTAACTGTGGCATCTACTCACAATGTGCGTCCTTCATTTTCCCATGTTTCTTCTGGAAAACACATCTGCCCTTTCTGTATTTTCACACAAATTTAACAATACACCCTCATGGTCAACAATGACATTCTAATTATTTCTTTTCCAGAATTTGAAACCAATGTCAAAAAGCAGCATATAAAATATTTTAATGTAGGAAGGTCAGAATTATGTTCAGAAATGCAAGTACATAGTTTCTTGATTGTATGTGGCTCATTAAAGTGGAAGACCTTTTTGATGCACTGTAAGTTGCTCCTCGCCAAAACAAAACCCAGGCAACCAGTGCACTGTTTTAATGTAACCTTCCGCCATTCATGCCAGAAATGCTGTCATACTTTCCAGTCCACATAGCATATTGTAATGTAAAACGAACATAGCTCTTATTCCAACAACTTAAACGGTGATTAAAATGTTCTGTTAGGTATAATGGAGACAATATTGATAGTCATAACAAAATAAATAGGTGCACATGTAATGCTTAGCTCAAAAAAAAAAAAACACAAGCAAAAAAATAAATATCATGTATGTGATAACTCTCATTAGTTTGTTCTTCGGAAGCGACTCTATTCCCTCCAGATCAGAACCGCCGTCTGAAATTTTGCTGCAGATTTCCTCTCAAAGGTTGTTAACCAGGTTATCAGTAATGGTGTCACTTAAACTATCCATCTCCCAAAACACGCTTCTTTCGTACATGTAGCACTTTAACTGTTGGCGGCTCATTTTTAAAAAAGATATTGTGCACTACTAAGCGAATTGCATTTTTCACAAAATCATCACATTCTCGCATTGTATATTTCTCACGCTTTCTTTCTTTCCCAGGTGCAACCACTTTTTCAGTTTCAGGTTTTTCTTTATGAGCACGGTTTATATTTGTAGCAAAAAAACTGGTGAACTCAGATGTTAATTTCACCATTTCTTTTACGGAAGTGTTGGATATTTCTCACAAAACTTTAATATTCATGCAACACCATAGCTTGTTCTCCACTAACCAACGGTTTACCAGCCGTTTGCCTCATGTAACTCAACGAAGATGCAAGAGGAAACTCACGACGGCCCTCCTCCAGGATTCTAAACAGTAGCAACAATATTGCGGAAATCAGGTGACTCATATGAATAGCATTTATATAGAATACTGTACAATTGAAAAATAAATTCATTCTGTAATTTAGATTGTTAGCATGGATTACATTCTTGCGCACACTGCTACTGTGTTGTACCGCGGTGTACTGACCCCATGGATTTATTTCGTGGATCAACCTAAGTATGAATATAAAACAATCATAATGAATTCAAAATCTTCTCGGGCTTCTAGCTAGGTAAAAACTTGGTTTGACACCAACGTTTCGAAGAAGTGCATCTTCCTCGTCTTCAGGGTGAACTGATGGTTTGAGCTTGCGGAGACTAGTATTTATAAGAGCTGGGATGAAGCTAACATCTGATTGTAGTCTACACATGCTGTTTGCTCATTTTCTAATTAAGTGCAATTTATTAACTACCTTATTCATTTTGCAGCAGCTGTACATTAAACATACCATTATTACATGATACAGAGGTGATCCAGTAGTCTTTGTTAGTACTCAGCAAACTACTTTGTAACAAATGTACCTTGTAATATGCAAGATTGACCAATGAACACACACTTGATTCACGTAACATGTCTCTCTGTTTATACGAGTTCCTAACCATCTAGCGATACTGGTTTAACACAATTGTCACTCAATTATGTGAAGATCAACAAGAGAACATATTGAATATCACTCTTTAGCTAATCATGAGTATCAAACTGCTTTCAGAAAATTTAGTCTTCATTACATTTGCCAATTCACAATTTTTCATCAACAGTTATTTGTCTATGAATTTCCACTGGGAAACTTTATGGTAGGATTTTGATCAGCCAGCCAATGCCAACATATGCTAATAAAAATCAACTTCACATAATACTATATGACAACAATAAGAGAAATGACCTAAGAAAACCAGTAAAGGCACATAACATACTATAACCAAAAAACATTATTTTCTCTATAGGAATATCTTGACTATTGAATGGAAATTACAACGGAATGATAAATAAAACAGAAGTATGAAGCTTGGATATTTACAGAAAGGCTAAGCAGGAAAAAAAATGTATTCCAAGTTTTAAATTATAGAAACAAATTGTGTGGAAGAATGGTGTTTTATGACAGGAAATATTTTACACTTACCCGCAAAGCAGTAACACATGAAGGATCTCGTAACTGTCCATTTTCTTCTTTGGTGTTATACCCTTCGACCCTTTTATCTCGTTCTGATACCTTCCATAATTTAATTGTCTTATCTGTAACAAAAGGGGTTGATAAACATAATTTATTATTTTATAAAAATATCAGTTTAACACAATACCTGACTGAATGATGGTGTTTCCTGATGGAACACATCATCACCCTACTGACTACTTCTTTCATTATTCAATATTTTTGCTCTTTTTGACTAGAAACAAACATTGTCCTCTGGTAATGAAGTTTGATCATAATACTTTTGTCCCTGAGGAAATTGGAAGTATAAAATCAAAATAAACTTATTTCATCCAATTTGAATTACAAAATATGATATTAGAGGAGAGGACCTGTAGCCAAATACATCCATCCCCACAGCACATAATCAGCATTTTTTAAATTCATTCTTGCAGTGTAGCAGTTTAGCTGAGTGGTTGCCAACATAAGATGTTCTTCAAAACATTTGTAATTACGAATTTTTATTTATTCATTCATTTATTTTTTGTTATAGCTGTATTTTAATGGTAAAGGTAACAGCACTTTTGTAGATACTTTCCAAAATTTTTATTCACATTTCAAACACTCTAATCATTATTAACACTTCGTTTTCACATCTTATTCCTGCTCATTAACTTAATACTGAGTTGATACATCCTCCTTTTTAGCTAATTAAAAAGTCTCTTTTTGAAAGCAAAATAGGAGATTCTCTACAACATGTGATGCGAGACAGCCACAGTAATGTGCATGCGCAAGCAGACAGAACCAGGCATCTTCACAACAAAGTGTGTAACACCATCCTGAAGAGATTTAACAACTCGTCATTTTTTAAAAGTCCTGACCATACTTTCTCTCAGATTTTATTGCTTTACAAGCACAGGGATGCTATATATTGTAGTGTGAGAAGGAAAATTATGTTATTGGCAATATCCTTAGAGATTCTAATAATTTTAGAAATGGTTCATCTGATTAATAAGGCAGATCTGTTGGTTTACCTCAAAGACTTACAGGCTGTCTTCATTTATTATATGACAAGAGTCTCCTGAGAAAAAGAATGCTGTGTTCTGAATGCAATGCGGTCTTGCTCACCACTCTTGTGACTTTTGTTAATATCTAGAAAATAACTTTATTATTTTTTTCAACTGTTTATTAGAACTGGACACTCCCACAGTTTATGTGCAAAGCATTTGGATATTGCTGCTGCAAAATGTGCATGGTCTCTAACAATACCAAATACACTTCGAGATGGGATATTGAGAAATTCCAGTCATGTTCAAACTGACGAATATAAAATAGGACAATGGGCCCACTGTAGAGGGCAACTGGATCTATTAGGATGAGCACCATAATACATACAGATGCCTGAAGGGGCTCTATGGGTTAATGGCTGCCCACCTGCATTTTACGCTTTCTTTGTGTTAAAAAATCAAGTATGTAATCTGAAATGAGCTCGTAAACCACTCAATTACGCTTGGTCATAGAAAAAAATATATTGCATTGATTACCATTGGAAAAATATTATTTACAAAACAAATTCAATCTTAATATATAAAAAAGAGTGAGTGTGAATATGTGAGTGTGCATGTTTATTTTCTTAAGGTTATCACATTGTTGCATAGAGTTCAACCAGACTTATCGAAGATAATTATAACCCCAGGCAAAAAGTCCTATTTAGAATTCAAAATTTCATCGCATTTCACAGGGATTAATTATTTAATTTTTTGTAATGCCCGCAAATTCTTATAACACACTGTACTGCAAGGCATAATATCTTTATCAATGATTATCGTCATAGCTTGAGTTTTGTCAATATAAAAAAGATTACTTTGGATTTCATAGCTTCACAAAACATCATGGAAACAGCTAGTTCACATTATCGCTGATCTCTTCTCTTACATTAGTAAACCACAAATAAACAATTACAACAGCTATTTTGCATGAACAAATGGAAAAGTGCTATACTGACATGGTTTTAAAATGTAACATTTCAAACTGCATTATATTAAATACAACTTTTATCTTCAAACGATTATTTATTGTGTATTAATATAAAATATCACTAAAGGATTTAATAGGAACATGGATTTATAAACATCCTGTTTAAATAAGAGCTGAAGCTTTCCTGGCAACGAAAATATTCTAGACGTTCTCGGGCTTCAAGCCAGGTGTAGTGATAAGAGTCATCGACATTTCGGGAGCATGCATCTCTCCCATCATCACGATGATGAATGGCTCAATCTGGTAAAAATAGCAGTATACATACCGTCTGCCACGGCAAGTAGCACGGACCCGATAGCTTTTCTGCTGGGTTGGTGGTGGATCTCACAGAAACCGCAACTAATCTGGTTGAGGTTTACTGCGCTGAAGTGTGTGCGTGTGTTTGTGTTTGTGTGTGTGTAAACACGATAACTCAAAAGCGAAGTCAGTAAAATATTGAACTTGGTATTTAAGTTCGTATCTTCCAAAGATGCGACACAAAGTTTTTGAGGAAAATCCTTGCAACATGCAAAGATTTTAAAAAAATCAAGATATTCTCAAAATGGCTCTAATGGTTTTGATTAAAATACTGTATTTTAAAGATATCTACATGACACATATATGTATACCATGAATTTTCTGGGAATAGCCTCCGAAAGCCTCTTTATTCTGGATGAATTTTGTTGGATGTTACATAATCAGGAAACCGTAAGGGATAGACAAAAACTTGCTACACAAAATAAGTAGATCTCATTGAAACACACAATTTTTATCATATACTGTTTTTCGTGGAGTTGATTATTTTTGAGACATTCGTTGTCTTTGGTTTCAGCTTTAAAATACTTAAACTTTTCAGATACAAGAATTTGTCAACAATGCAAAGAAACTGATTTCATCCACATGGCAACTAGCTTTTAAAAAATTTGATGATCATTTTAGCCCTAATGTATTCCCTTATTTACTTTTTGTTTTCAAGAAAGTAAGTAAAATAATTCCTGCAAATGTTTATCTCGATCAGCATGAAATGGATAGAAGAATAAGCTTCTTAACAATAATTTGTTGCAGAGATGTAGAGAAAGCCATGTGAATGATACACATTAGATTTTTTATGTGGGCTCTGTAGGGGATTAAAACAGCATCTACATATTTCTGCAAATTGTATCTCATGTTGAGAAACCTATAATGCAAGAATAATTAAGAATATTAAGACATATATGACTGGCAAAATTATACCCTTTATTGCTTTTATTTTTCTCTAAATAAGTATAACACCTCTTTGCAGTTACTCACTGTCACTAGCTGTAAAATCAGCTAAGACCTTCATCACAGCTTTCGATACAATTGCGCATTACGTACTGTCTAGACAGACTGTGATTGGAAGTGTGTGTAGATATTAAATTGGAGGCCAAAAACCTCTCAACTTAGCTGCAGTGTACAAAAAATGTGCAATCTAGTACTTCAGTAGCAGGAGTTACACAAGTACTATTGTTGAAAGTATCTCAGAATTTAAAAAAGAAAATGTTTTACAATAATTAAATGAAACCCTTATATTTATTGGAGAAGAATACATAAGCAGCATGATTTTCAAATTATAAATAATTTTAAATCTCATTTCATTTCTTATAAATATTTGTGTTGAGTCATGACACATGTAGATAAGGGACTTGCTTTTACTTATTCTCAAGGTTGAGACCCTCTGATGAAATAACGCATTATCCACAGAAGGTGGTGTACAAACACCCATGCAACCCTCCTTGCATTAATCTTGTATTTTTGGGATACTTTAATTATTATCTCCTCTTTTTGATATCATACCAGAATATTCTAAATGGGTAAATATTCCACATTGTGAGCAAAATATTTTGATTTTTCCTAATTTTTACTATTCCAACTACTCCAATTTTATTAAAATAACAAATTTTGTGTGTGTGTGTGTGTGCATTTGTCCGTCCATGCATGGACAGCATAGGTAAAAGCCAAAAATACCATTATACATCTATGTTTAGTATCTTCCAAGGATGCGACACAAAGACTTTCAAAAAATTCCACCCATCATAAACTTCCCTTTACAGGATTTTTTTTTTTTTTTTTTTTTTTTAATTTTGTTTTTCTCAAAAAAAAAAAAAAATTTTATTAAGATATAACATATTTACATCACAATATAATATGTACTTTGAATTTTCTGGGAATAACCTCTGAAAACCTCTTTATTCTAGATGAGTTTTGCAGAACAATTAAATCCAAAAAATATAGGTCTTGTTAAAACACATAATTCATGTTATATATGTTTTTCTTGTAGAGTTGACTTTTTGAGGTATTCCTTGTTAATGGTTTCAACCAGGACCACACAAAGCAAACCACTGAACAGCTTTTAAAAGATCTATCACATAATGCATTCCTTTATGTCCCTTCTATTTACAATGAAGCAAGTAATAATACCAACTTTGCTAATGTTTATCTTGATTAGCATATTCTAGTTAAAAGAATATTCTTTTGTAAAAATAGTTTGTGCCTGGAACAGCTCAGAAAGTTATGTTAATGGAACACATCAGCCCTCTGTGGTATAATGGTTACCATGCTAACTTCATATACCCAAGGTCACAGGCTCAAACCTGGCAGAGGGTGATGGAGTTTTTCGGATGTAAAAATCCTTAGCATGGCTTCCTTCGGAAGGGAAGTAAAGCTATGAGTCCCATGTCGTAGATTTACAGCATGTAAAAGAAACTGAAGCCTGATACAGAGGCCACTGAGCAAAATTTAACGGACTTTCACGCCCAGTATAGAATGGGATGCTGAAAACCATAGCAGTTAAAGAGGGTCCATAAATAAAACAACATTTCATTTAATTTTCAGATTCTTTCTTTCTTTCTTTTTTTTTTTTTTTGGTGGTAGTGTTTTACGCCCGCTTTAACTACTTATGGCACCGCAGGCGGCGACACTGATGATACATGAAGGATGGAGCACCGGTGGAATGTGATGGTGGGGGAAACTGGAGTACCCGGAGAAAACCCGCCCCAGCGCCGCTTTGTCCACCACAAATCTCACATGCGGTCGCTTGGGATCGAACCCCGGCCGTCTAGGTGAGAGGCAGATTCTTTCTCTGAATGACTTCACTGACAGAGGCACTTATAGTTACACACCTTCAATATAATTGCACCGTTTAACATCTTTTGCCAAATGTTCGGAAGACATCATACACCATCAGCATTTATTTCTGACTGCCACTTTCTGGTGTTGTATGGGCTCCCTCGCAGTGGTTCTTTCACCTTGGCAAAGATATAATCACATGGACTGTTAGTACAGCATAATGCAGTATTACCCCTTCACAATGAACATCACTGTGTAGTATGCACTTTCTTTGAACAAGGAGAGCTGGGCCACCTCCATTCATTCAGATGCAACATTACCTTCGTCCAGCGCTCAGGCGAAAATGACAACATTTCAACAAAATAGCACCCTAGCATTCTGCATGAGAATTTCAGATGCCAAATCACTGCTGCTATCCAGGACCCCTTGTGCCACTGCAATGGAAGATTCTAAAACCACCACCCTACTCACCCAACAATCCCTTTGCCAAGTGAAAGAACCAGTGCAAGGGATCCGGTACAACACCAGAAATGACATCCATGCTTTAGATGGTCAATGTGGGGCATCTACAGAAGTAAAAAAGTAGATGGTATACAACACCTTCCGATCATTTGACAAAAATTCATAAATAACAAAAGCGATTGATATTGAAGGTATGCAAGTATAAGTACCTCTGTCAATAAAATATTTTCAGAGATTACTTTTAATCAGCTCCTGTATATGGTTAAAGATAGTATAAATATTATACTAGTATGTTTTACAGATGGTAAGGATATTTATTTATAAGTATTATCTTTTCAAAGGACATAGTTTTTTATATATTTTCATTCAAAAATTAAATTTTGCTAGGTGTTATATCTATTTTACAATAAATAACAAAAACCATTTTGCACAGAGCGTGAAATTTTGCAGAAATTGTTGGATATGTGATTCAGCATATGAAGTATTCCTAAGTTGAAAAAAATACAATGTAACTTTTTTTGTGTACTGGCATTTTGAGATGGACTGTCACTAATGTATTTTATTCCATATTATATTCTAATATGTGTTCCAAATGTTCTGCAGGTAACTGTCATCCAAGCAACTCTCATTAAATATCTTAACCCACATTAAGAGAGTGAAGGAATTCTAGTTTAGCAAGTAACTTTACGAAGGAAATGTACCATCCCCAACCATTTGTAAATAAACTGTTATCAATCAATTGTAAATATACTGTTAACTGATACAAAATTTAATGTAATTTATGTATTGATTACTAAAGCATAAAAGGTATATTCTCTGAATTGTACTTTATCTGCAAAGCTTTTCTCCCTCCTATGGATCACAGCAGCCAATTGAAGTGAATAATACCAATTAATTATAAATAAGCCAAATATGAGAGGGGGTCTCAGATTATCTGGTAGCAGAGCATACTAGATAACTTACAGCATAGTTAAGCAAAGGTGTTTCTATATGAAATAATTGTCATTGCCTGTACTAACCATTAGTTGATAATAAAAAGTGAGCTTGATTTTTCCTCTTCAACCATCTTATCTTGTTGATTTTCTCCTCAATTTCCAGACTTTTGAGGTAGTCAAATTCTGGCTCATGGCTCTGGAACGTACTATATACATTGTACTCTCCTCTTCTTGGAATACAATTCTTGCTCTGCAACAAATGGAAAAACTTAAGCTATAAATCTTCTCTTCTGAGTTTCAGAAAACACTTTCAATACAGATCCTTGGAACCTTCAGATAAGATATATGGTGCTGTATTCTGAACACAAATCTATTTGATAACCCACTTCGGTAGTGTGGGAGCAGAATGTCTCACATTCACAAGGTCACGACTTCGAATCTTACTTAGGGTGAGTTACACAAATAAGGTTTTTTTTTTTTTTTTTTCGGGATTTTCACTTATCCTGAGAAGACGAATGTAGAATAACTTTAAGCTCCATGGACACCAAGATCATTTGCATCATTCCACCGATTACAATAATAGTATATGACTAACCAGGTTAAAGGAAGTTAAGCTACGAAAGAAAACAAAAAGCTGGACTCTGTGAGGCTTGTGCATAGTTGCCCTCCCTCCCCAAATAAACAAAAACTTGAAATAAAGTGGAGTCAACTTGATAGCCTCACTCACCTAATAAATGTTTTTAAGTTGACTGCATTTTCTTTCAACTGTTTTTTTATGAATTGTTTTACTGTATTTGATTCCAACAATTTTTGGAGATTTTTTCACATGTCCAGCAGTCTCAAACTAAAAACAGGTGAATTCAGGAATTATAGCTACATGTTCAACTATACATTTGTGTAATTAAAATTTGTTAGTGGGTTCCTTAGCAATTATAAGGCATAGTAGATATCTTAAAATAATATAAAATTATTTTATCCAGTCCTCAAAATAGTACTTCTACAAAAGCTTATTTCTCCATCTACCTCAGACTAATCAAGATTAAGGTTTGCAGAAAAGGTTTTATCACATATCTCCTTGTAGAAGAAGGGGACAACACAATACAATAGTCTCAAGTAATAGGTTCAATATGTTTTACCTAATAATGGCTCACTGAGTAATGGCTCTGTTAAAAGACCACAAGAAGAAAATAAATACTGATTTTGCAGCTGAAAAAGTAAGAACATTATTAGGTTTGAATTATCAAATAGTTTATAAATGTTAACACCACAAAAAATGTTATTCAACATAAATTGTGTAATTTAACAAGATCTCAAATGTCCAACTTTTTGTCTTTCTCTTAGGATTTACTAGTTATAAAAATCTGAAGTCATGTACTCACACAAATTATTAAACTAACTATTCTTCAAACACTCATTCTACTTCATGTTATCTAGATAAATAGTTGCAGAAATTGTCTTAGTGTGTATTTTCTTGCAGATACAATGGAATAAGAGAAATACAACTATATTTCATGTATTAGCATAAGATTTCATTTGACAGGAATATTTGCACTTTAATCTCACAATGCTAAATTTATTGTCATACAATATACTAAGAGAAGCTTGTATAATTATAAATAGGGCTCAGAAGTTTAGGAAATGTTATCATTTTTCTGAGAACTTGTAGAAAATACCAGATGGATTATAAATTTGTTTTAACTCAAGTTGGACGAAAGAGGCTTTATTTTATTTTTCATTATTTACATTTTTTAGGAGTTTATTATCTATTGGTAATCTTTTACAAAATTTTCATTCTTTTTTTACTTTCCCCCCCATGAAAATAGACCTTTTACTCTCTCTAGCAGATGTGTACAATAGAGGCAGTAAAAACCTGTGCCACTCTCGCTCGTTATTTGTAAGCCATTCAGTTCTCGAAAGTGTGACAATGAAAATCTCATGTCTCGAGAACTGGTGCTCATGAGCAAGGCAACTCGAGTATTCTTGTAACTCCAGACAAAATAGGTTCACATATGGTCCCTAGTATAAACTGATTATGTAAAAACTAGAGTACAGATTTTTAGGTTTTAAACTATTTTTTCCCTGATAAGTTAGAATGTTTCAAAGTACTTTTATGTATCAAACCATTCAGATGCTAGTGTGTGAATCTTATTCAATCCGGGGAAGAAAAAAAAGCTAAATGGGACATTAAGGCTTATAACTTTTTAAACATAAGTTTTATTTTTTTCTTTAATCTCGGTAGAAAATTTATCCATTTTTTCTTTTTTTACTTCACTTAAATTACAATTTTTGTTTAACAATTTGTTTAGTTTTGGAGTTAGCCAGGGAAAGAATTTATCACGATTTTTATCTTGGTATTAGAAATTGTGGTATGAAATATACGCCAGCAACATCTCGTGATGTTGAAAATATTTTTCTGCCTATAGGAATATATTAAAAACAGAAAATGTGCAAATGTGACTAGTTGTGTACAGCAAAACTACTGAAATGTAAAGTTTGTTTTCAATGGGTGCTATATATTAAAAATACATGCTAAAGTTTTAGTTAAAATGTTCAAGCACGAGTATACTGTGTAATTATCTTAAATTACAGTACATATTAATAGCATGCTTTCGTGAAGTAAAATAGTTTTCATAGTTTTATCTATATTATGGTTAAAAGGCATTTGTCATCAACTTCCACAATTAGGTAGAAAATTGTTTAAAAAAATAAAAAGAGGCTAGGAACATTGTTGGAAAGCTAAGAAAATTGTTTAAAACCCTAATAAAAGGCTAGAACTGCATTTATAAAAATGCTAAATATCCGAGACCTAGTAATAACACAAGATGACTCATAATTTAACAGCACATATATTCCAAACGTATTCATAGTCAACTGTTTGAATCAGCAATATTAATCATTAATGACATACCAAATTTTGTGTTATTATGTATAAACATATTCAGATTACAACCCAAATTAAAATTACTTCTTGCCAAAAAAAAAAAAAAAAAAAAAAAAAAATGTTTTAGGAGTAAAAAAATATATGCACACTTATTTTTAATAAAAATGGAGACCATGTACATATATCTGCAGATTCTGTATACCACATTTCATTTTTAACACTTTCCCTAATGTGATTATTTAAATAGCATCTTTATCCTGGTGGGTTATTTTAACCTTAAATCATTTAAACATATGAAATAATACAACTTGCAGGACTGACTATGCAAGTTTCTGTGCATTACACCGCAAAATTGCATGTATTCATGGTCGCTCCTTAATTGCTGTGGTTCTGTGTCCCATTCTAAATTGGGCATAAAAGACCGCTTAATTTTGCTCAAAGGCCTTTCTATCAGGCTTTTACGTGCCATAAATCTACGACATGGGACCAATGGCTTTATTACATCCCTTCCACAGGAAGCCATGCTAAGGATTTTTACATCCAAAAAAATCCATCGTCCTCCACCAGGTTTGAACCTGCAACCCTAGATAACATATTACACAGCAGTCTTACCATTAACGAAACTTACGAGTCTTGCGAGAATGTGTTCAGCTGCATACTGGCTGCACTAAGCTGCAGTGAGAAACGAGCAAGTCTGAAGTCAACTTAACCCGCTCTAGTGTACAAAGTACATAGTAGGTAGAAAAAAAAAAAAAAAAAGCATTTTTAGAAAATGTGTTGTGGGGTTGTGTGTGCATATATGTGTGGCTATGAGAAACATAATTAAAAAACGAAAAGTTTGTTAAATACCAAACTTGTTATTTAAATTCTGTGTCTTCTAATGATGCAACACACAGATTTTCAGGAAAATCCCCCCCCCCATTCCCAACTACCCTTTATATAACATGTTTTTTAAAAGCTTTGATTTTCTCAAAAATGGTTCTAACAATTTTGATTAAAATGTATATGTTTAAGATATTTTTATAGCCAACAAATTCTGTGTTTTAATGAGATCTACATTTTTTTTGGCAAGTTTTGTCTACCTCTTTCAGTTTACCAGATGCAAAAATCATACAGAATGAAAAGAGGTCTTCAGAGACTATTCCCAGAAAACTCAAGACATACCTTTCATGTCTTGTAGATTTTTTAAACTTTTCTCAAATAGAAAGCAATCTTCCATTTTGTATCTCGTTTTACTTCTGACCATGCAAAGACAACTAAATTTCAATTGTTTCACATTGCAACGTGTTTTTACAAAATAGATTTGATTATCATGTTAGCCCAGTTATTCCCTTCTACTTAAAAGAAAGCCAGAAGACCAATTCTGCTTATGTTTATCTCGATTAGCATAAAATAAATAAAAGAATAATCTTTGGTAACAATGGTTTGTTTGTGGAACAGGTAGAGAAAGTCATGTGAATGTAATATACATGATTTTTCAACACTGCAGCCGAAGTAATGTTGCAGTTCCAAAACTATGAAGTGACGTAATTTAGATCATGTTACGTTACCTCTAGTTACATTATTCTGATTTTGGTCCTACTGCATCATTCTCACAATTTTGGTGTAACCAAACCACCGATTCAAAATTGTTCTTTTTCACATTTCAAGAGGCTGTACAGAGATTTAAATCATACTTTAGTTGCCTATAACAAAAGAGTTGAAATTAGAAGCTGCCTTACAAACAGACACACACACACACACACACACACACACACACACATATATATATATATATATAAATGATTCGCGAAAATGAATATATGGATGTATGTATATGCATCAGTTCTGAACGACTACACCAAATCGAACAATTCCTTTTTTGTTGTGTTCGTTATTGTTACGACAAGATTTGTGAAAAAGAAAATGCTTAAAAATTGTACAGGAAAGTTTTTAAAGTCTCATAATTGAATCAGCATACACTGTCAAGGGAATGCAATCAGTTAATAGCCACCAGATAGCAGTGGTACCACGATTATTTGTTGCTAAATAGCATAAGTAGTTTATTTTTCCTTCCCATTCAAAGTTAACGTAACGCACAAGTTTATCAAGACAGTAACACAATGCAGCAGTGAAATTCAAATAATTTTTATGTATTAACTGCCCTTTCCATACTCTTATCGTTTAAAATAAAGAAGCAAAGAAGCTTTCCTGGCGATGAACTACTAAAGTACATATTTATTTGTGACTAGATTGCCATAGTACTGCTCTATTTTTCTTCCCCATTCAATGCTAAGGAAATGCACCCTGTTATGGAGTCAATGATGCAAGATAACTGAAAATCAAATATATTTCTTATGTATTAACTATCGTTATCTTAGTCATAACGTTTAAATAAAGAAATAAGTATATTTTTGTTGTAATTCTTTAAAATGAACAAGTTATAAACTATGCACATATCCGTTAACCCTTCTTGGAATCTGAAAATTGTGGAGAAATGATGGGACCCATTTTAGATAACTTCCTATTGCAGATGTTGGTTATTTGAGATTATATGGTATATGAACTAGTTAAAGAACATAAAGATACCCCTATCACCATCACACTGCAATTGCAATGCTCTTAATACATTTGGTCAAGTAATATTTTGGGTTAAATGGAGAAATTTACTTCACCAAGCTATCATCAAATAAAAGCTTATCAATTGCCCAACCAGATCTACTTGCTCTTTAATTATGTCATTATTAGTTTTAAAAATGGCTGTTTTGACACAGGAGAAAATAAAGAAAGAGGAAGTAAAGAGATTCGGAAGAAGCATGAATGTGACTTTCTCCTTAATATGATTTCAGTGTTAACCCCCAACACTATGGAAGTGCTCCCATTACCCACACTATTAACTGCATGTCACCCTTTCCAATTACCTTACTTTGTCCTTTTTGGGATACCAACTATATACGCTACATTGTGCAGATCATTGCACTTTTCAGATGCAAAGGCATTATTAGACATTGGCAATGAGAAAATTCCTGTTGACACTTCTACTGGCCTCATTCTGTTTCCCCCAAATTTTTGTCGCTTCAAGTCAAAGGAAGAATTAATATCGAAAGTATTTCCAAATATTGGTGCAAATTACAAAAACTATGCATGGTTGAGTGAACGAACCATTTTAGCAGCAACTAATACAAATGTAGATGATTGAATATAAAAATTCAGAGTGAAATTAAGGACAAACGCATTCATTTAAGTCAATCGATTCCATTACCGATCCTACCGCCACACAATTTACAGCTCAAGGTTGACTCTGTGATAATTATGCTATGCAATCTCAATTAGCCAAAATTGTGCAACAGAACAAGACTCGCTGTTAAAAAAATTATGAACATTTTCATTTATGTTACTATAATCATATGAAAGTTCAAAGGCGAGGACATGCTTATTCCAAATGCCACCGACTTTCCTTTTGAATTTAAGTGTGTTCAGTTTCCGGTGCATCTTGCACTCACAATAACAATAAATCCCAAGGTCAATCATTAGAAGTGTGTAGAATATACCTTGAATTGCTGTGTTTTTCATGGACAGTTGTACATTGCATGCTCAATAGTCAGCAACTCATCAGTGCTATTTATTTTTTCTCTGGAAGGAAAATTGTACATATATAAAGTATTGTCAAATTATTTAATTGTAATTTCATTTCATTGCGTGGTCGTAATGTAAATGGAAAATTTTGTCTGTTTCTCCATTAGGTAGACCACCCGTGCAAAGTCGGGGTGGGCAGCTAGTATATATGTATATATATTGTTGTTATAGATGTAACTTGATGTTATATAGGTTGGATGTTAGAATTTATAGGTATTGAAGTCATAAGTTATAATACAACTAATGTACTATAGGTTTACTATAGCTAAAATTCATGAAATTGTAATTTACATAAATATGCTAAAAATCCTGAAATTCAATATTTCCACTTTCTTTAGGGTTTCCTTCTGGCATAAGAGGAAATAGTGCATTCAATCCATAGGTTTGACATTGAGATTTTCCCATAAATGTGTATCTTGAGGTCCAGTAAAAGCAAAAAAAGCATTTTTAGTATGTGTGTGTGCATGCACATATTATTATACAAGAGAGGGATCCAAATATGTCCTGAAGCAATATTGTACTTTCCTGAATGAAGGGACAAATATCACATATCAAGCAGAGACAATCGCATTTTTTGATGTTCGAAGCACTCTGCATATCCATGTTGGTCATGTAATCTTTAATCCAACTCTTCTGTTTTATCCATCCAAACAAACAGGGGTGTTGCTGGATAAGTTGATAGGTTGGATGTAGGTGTTATGGAGTACTCAGTCATGTGAACATAATTGCTGTTCCCTTTGCTGAATAGACTGGTACCAGTTAAATAGACTCCAGACCATCTGCAGTTAATGAAGTGGTCAGATAGTCTCTTCAGCAAAACTTTCATTGGGGCCCCAAGTCTTGCAGCTCCTTTGCACAGCAATACACTCGCAGCTGGCTCATACTTCCCAAATTCCATCCTGGCCTGGAAGTCCTGCTCAGTGTCCATTGGATCAGCAGCCTCACAGGCACTTACTCCTGGCAAGGGCAACACCTAATAGTTCACTGATATCATCTGGTTCAATATCACGTTCCTTGTCCATTGGCCCTCCAGGTGTGCCTTTCATCTCTACCTTGTTTCATCATCTCTCAGGATCACTATGTAGATCCCTGGGACTTCAGATGGCTCTGGAGCAACACCTGCATTGTCTCATCTGGCTGTTGCAGCCTCGCCTTAAGCAGAGTGTGACAGGCTGCAACTAAGCAAAGCTTCCTGAAGTGGCTCTTGAGAGATTTCCAGATCCCACCAGACTTTGTCGTGGTTGGGATCGCATTTGGTATTTCCGGCACCCATCCCTGGAGGCTATCAGCTGTGTGGCTTCCTCTTCTGTTGACCATCAGCAATGGATGGCAATGTTGGTGAAAGACTTTGTAGGCTGACGAACTGCTGCAGCGTAGCGACGACTGGTTCTCTCTCCGGCCTTGCTGAAGTCGATTCTCGACGCTCCTCGGCTATTGATGGACTCAGCGATAAGGAATTGAGACCTATTTATATCTAGCTCAGGTATTGGGCTACAGTGATCTCTAGGGAATGGTACGGGAAATTAACTTAAAATAAGCGTCGGCACTTTTCATTCAATCAAAGGTTTATTTCTCTTCACAAGCGTTCCCGAGAAAGTTCCTGGCCCAATTGTCTTCCGATAATTTCCCTCGAACAAGGTCATAACGCACACAAAGGTAACTAAAATTTACGCGGTGAAGAGTACAACTATTACGTGCAGAATAATTGTAGATACGTCAACTTTCTACCATGGCTCCCTTGTTTCTGGCGTTGCAGGTTACGCGTGGCATTTATTTTTCCAACTGCATGAATCACATTAATAACTTTACTATATTTACGCGGATTCTTGTTTCGAGCTTCACAGTTTCTGCATGTAGAGAAAGGCAAAAATTAATATACAAATTGTTATTTGAACTATCACCATTGTCACTGAGAAAAATACAGTTGGTTTTTTCAGCTTTGGTAGGCTTATCATGAAATTAAAAAATCTGATGTGTTACACTCATATGACTTTCTCTAGCTACTCTACAAACAAAATTCTTACAAAAGAGGATTCTTCTTTCAACACCATGCTAATTGAGATAAACATTAGAAGAATTTTGTTACTTAGTTCCTTATAAGTAGACTGGAACTATGGGAATGCACTAGGCTTAAGTGATAGTCAAATGTTTTAAAAGCTGTCGTTATGCGATTTTCATTGCAAATCGCTTCTTTGCTTGACCAGGAAAAGAACAAAAGAGAAACGGACACTCTTGTTGGAGAAAAGTATAAGTACTCCACAGCTGAAACTAATGACAAGGAATACCTCAAAAATGGTAAGCTCTATGAAAAAAAAGTATATGACATAACTTGTGTATTTTAACAACATCTACATTTTTTGTTTAGTAAGTTTTTATCAATCTCTTACGGTTTACTAGTTATGTCAAATTAAGCAAAATTCATCCAGCATAAACAGGTATTTAGAAGCTATTCCTAGAAAGTTCAAGATATACATTTTATTTGTGATACAAATGGCTTTAATATGTGGCATTTTAATTGAAATCGTTAGAGCCATTTTTAAGAAAAACAACATTTTCGAAAATTTTACCACTTAAAGGGTAGTTAGGGGTGGGGGGATTTTCTTGAAAATCGTGTTGCATCCTTGGAAGATACCAAATTTAAACACCAAGTTTGGTATTCAACAGTCTTCTAGTTTTTGAGCTATGCTGTCCAGACACACACACACACATGGACCTGCTTCTGAAAATGCTTCTTTTGGACTTAGGGGGTCCTAAAACATGTATTTCTGGTGAAATCTCGACATCAAATTTTTGGGTGGAATACTATCCTTCTCTATCCCTATGTACATTGTACATACGGGACTAGAGAAAGTAATAATTAATGCTGTGAAATGAGACAGAATTTCAAATTCTAAGTTAGACAGCAATTTTTGCTGTATGTCAAAGGTTGTCTGTGCCAGTTTAGTCAAAATTGGTTCAACAGTGTAGGAACCTATTAAGCATGTGCATGCTTACGTACACTGACTTTTATGTATTCAGATTAACTGAGATTGGGGAGGGAAGAGGGAGGGGCACAATGTTTAAGTGTGACTCAAGTCAGCACCAATCAAGAAAGGGTTTGACAATACATTACCACATGAAGAGTGAACAAAAGCAATTTAATTGTGGTTACACTGTAGAGCAGCTATTATTTACATCCACTTAGGAATACAAAGTAAAATAGTGAATCTATATGCGTGTGTCTCATGAGACCTACTGATGAAATAGAGCTGCTTATTCTAGTGAGAAAATGCTGCTCATATTTAAATCATTTGCATCAATGTTGTTGCTGCTGCTGCTAGCTTGATAGACAATGCTGCAATTCTCCATCAAAATTGCTGTATAATTTTTCCCAAAACTCCTAATTTTCTCAGGCTGCACTTATCACTCTCTGAGTACAGTCACCACTTCTATCCAGTTTTCAGCTTTTACTGATGTCAGTGCAAGGATCTCCCCAACTAGTTTCCCTTTTGAGAAAACCAAAGAGCAAATTTGCTGTTGGAGAGATAATTCCTTCACTGCTATGGCAGTAAGCAACATTTTGAATTTTGTATTTCATAGGTTAATACATCTATTGTAAGTTCACGATTGATAGAACATGTCTCTTGCATTAGTAATTATACTTTGGATATGAACATATGCGATTTAATGATAACTGGTAGCTGTAACATAAATTGAAAAAAATATAATGGCAATTATTATAATATTCATATAAAATAACAAGCTCCTTAACCTGGGTAACATCATTGAAATCATTTTATTGCCAACAGTATGAGAATCTGTTACTGATTCTTATTTACAGCAGTGAATAACAATTGGTATCTAACACATTTAGAAAGAAACATTCTTCAATTTTGTAACTGTTGTACTCGTATGCATTGTATAATGATCTAATGATGCTACAAATTTAATTTTCTGCAAACTAGTCACTTATCTGCCACTTTCTAATAATACAATTCCTCTTAGGCAGGTATAGACAATGAGTCGATGGTTTGCACGTTCGACTGTTTTTTGCTCGTCATTATAAACTGAGACACTATACAAGGCAAAGAGAGAATTCCTACTGACACCATGTTTACTCACTGCAAGCACAGAGAATTCTATTTGCTTTAGCACAAAATCAAGCAACCTCAAGCCTGCATTAGTACCTCCTCTGTCAGCTTTATTGTTTCAGACAATATAATCCTTTACTTAGATCCAATTAAATTGATTAGTAACATTGCAATGGTTGGGGAGGGGGAACTAACTATTTGGTAACTGTTTTGCAGCAATGCAATCAACTACAATAAACTGTGGTTTATTCGCCGTATGAAGTTTCAGTAGTTCAATTTTCTCCAATTCCTCCCTCACTGGTACATTTTGGCAATGAATTATTTTATATTTTCTTTTCTTGTTCCCACTATTGGTGGTGTTCCATCAGAAATTGCTGGGAGGTATTTAGCATTACCCGGTACAGATTGGCTACAAATTATTAGATATTACAGATGATAATCTTAATCATAATAATCTCTCATTTTAGTTTTTCTAGCGCACATGTACACTATAGGTATGAAGGTGTCCTATTCCACATGACACTGGAAACACACATTTTGAGGAACCTCGAATCAAAAAGCACATTTTTAGAAAAAGGTTTTGTGTATGTGTATGCATCTCAAAAACAAAAAAGTCTGTTAAATAGCAAACTTTATATTTAAATTCAATATCTTCCAAGGATGCTATATATAAAGATTTTCAAAAAATCCTCTCCCCCCACCTCAAACTACATTTTACATGAACAATTTTAGAAAATGTTTATTTTTTGAAAACATGGTTTACAATTTTTATCGAAATATTACATGTTTAAGATATTATCATGACAAACAAAATACATATCTTGAATTTTCTGGCAATAGCCTCTAAAAACCTTTCATATTGAATAACTTTTGTAAAACTAGTAAATTTAAGAGGCAAAAACTTGTTATAAAAAAAATATAGATCTTGTTAAAACAACTAATTTATAATCATATACAGTAAACCATTTCTGAAATAATCCATTACTGGTTTTATTTTTAAATTACTTAAACTTACCTCAAACTGATTTAATCATTTACTTCATGTCTCTTGTTTTTATAGCTGGTCAGGCAAAAAGCACCAATTTCAATTCTTCCACATAGCAACCAACTTTTAAAAGATTTGACTATAGTTTTAGCCTAGTGTATTCCCCATTTCCTTCTACTTACAAGAAAGCAAGTAACAAAATATCTTCTACTGATGTTTATCTCAATTTTATTTAAAAAAAGAAAACAAATAGGAACAGTCGCTACTGAGAGGCCACAGATATGTACACGCCATTGAAGATGCTTGCCAAAGACGCAGGAGAAACATCTGGGAACAAGGGGTGAAGCCCAATGGACCACGGCCAACAAGCCCGGTTTCGTTTTCTATAACACCGGCCGTGAAAGCCTTCAAATATAAATAGGAACAGACTTGAAGTTCCTATGGAAACAATCACCACCTTTGCCTAATGCTGTTTTTAAGGTTCGTTCCAGCTTTTGCTGACATTGACATTTACCCACGTTTACTTAAGTCAAACGTGTTAAAAATCACATAACAGGATTTCAAGGAACCAAATATACGAAGCAGAGTTTTTTTTTTTTTTTCCTTTTTTTCTTTTTCTATCAGCAATTTTCTACCATTTATTTTTTGAGCACAGCATTCCACTCAAAAATTTGAAGTCAATATTTCACCAGAAATACATGTTTTGAGGTCCCACAAGTACAAAAAACAAATTATAGCATCTTTAAAAAAAGGTCCTTAGGTGTGTGTGTGAAACAGCTCAAAAACAAGAAGTCAGTTTAAATACCTAAATTGATAATTACAGCATCTTTCAAGGATGCTATATGCAGATTTTTAAGAAAATCCCTACAGGTTCAACTACCTTTCACATGGAAAATAATTTTGATTTTCTCAAAACTGGCTCTAACGATTTTGATTAAACTATGGTATATTAAAGATATTTACACGAGTGTATATCATGAATTTTTTGAGAATAGCCTTTGAAGATCTCTCTATCCAGGATAATTTTTGCATAACTCGTACACTGTTAAGAGATACAAAAATATTTACAAAAAAATTTGGATATCCTTAAAACACAATTTACATCATTATTTGGAGTTGCAGACACTGTCAGAAACGAAGATGTAATTGACATTATGTATGCAGGTAGGGGAAGATAGGGGAAAGTTCTGTGTTGTGACAATTTTCTAGAGACCGAAAAAGGAGGGAAGTATTTGCAAGCACATGGCAGTTGGTGCAAACTGAAGCTAGGCATTCCTTTGTTGTTAAACATCACATAATTATATAAATACATATCTTACAGTATTCTTCTTCACTGGATTCTCCTTACGATTCAGAATCCTTTAGGCTCACTATGATAGGTTCCTCAATATCACTCCTGGATATCTCCTTCTGAAAATCATCCCTGGAGCTTTTCTGCATGTAGAACGCAGAAACCCATGTGTCATTTTGCTGAAGTAATGTTTTCCACAGCTTTGTGCATCACTCTCTCTACATCTGAAAATTTGAAAGTGATATTTTTCTCTGCTGCATACCAATTCAATTAAAGTGGCAAGCATACTACGTGTCCAAGTTCTGCAGCAACGGTATCCAATTCAAGGCACTTAAACTATCTGTAGCAACTCTTCATGTGTTTGTGTTGATGTAAAAGAAATTTGCCTGTTGAATTGTCAAGCAATAATAACAGCTTTTGTTGTGTAGAGCATGGTATCATCTCCTTTAGTATAGAGTGTATACTTGCATTGCCCATTACTATAATCGATCTTGGAGATAAAAATGGCAAAAACTGGTCTAAGAACCAGCTCATAAACACACCAGCATTCACTTCTGTATGATAGTCAGATGGGGACTTAGATGTAGAGTGAAAAATTAATTTGCTCTCCGAGATGAAACCTGCATTGGCAGAACCAGCATAGCTTAAGATCAGGTGGCCTCCTCTCCTAATAGGAACTTTTAAACCTCCACTCTCGTCACTTATCTGCTAGCAAGCTGATCTAGTATGGTTTTGGTTTACCCAGGTTTCATTCAGGTAATTAATTTTAATGTCACTCTGGTTATTAATGGAATGCATTGTTCTGGGAAACACGACTCTTTCAGTTAAAATATCACTAAGCTTCATTATTAATTTTCTTCAGTTTCAGCATTTCCTGTAAAGAAATCCCATTTCCCTCAAAATGTGGAGCATGGAAGATTCACTGCCCTCGAAGCTTGGGTCTTGTTTCATTTCCATCACAAGCTTCTGCGCTGTAGAAAATTTTCTATTTTCATAAATAGAAAATTTTTTTGATGCAATAAATTATCAAAATCATCTGTTTTTTCTGTTTATGCAGTTTTCCAGGAAAATTAAATTTAACACTTTTTCCTGCATTAACACACGCTTTTGCTTCACTTACCTTCTTTCTAAGTAGCACATGCCCACCTGATCAAGTGTCAGCTGTTTCCCTGCAGCAATCAGCAACACTGTTTCGAGCGCTCTCCGCTTCTTCCATCTTCCCCAGCAAGTATTTGTACACATATACCATTTTTCTGGCTTGACTGTGAAGAACACAACATATTTTTGCTTCAGCTATAGTCGAAACTGTTAACGAACTGTTAACTACCTTGCTATTACACAATGGAATCGATTTATAGCTTGGAATTATTCAATTTCACTGTTAAATTGGAGGCAAGTTTTCTCAAACACACGCTCTGAAACAGACTGCACCTGATTGGCCAGAAACTACATGGCTATGATGTTGTGTATTTATCTACTGCGTATCTGTCTTCATTCATAATGGAGACTAACCATTTCCGAGATATTCCTTGTTACTGATTTCAATTTTAAAATATTTATACTTTTCTCAAATAATAAATTATCATTCTTGCTCCTTTTTATTCCTGACAATGTAAAGAGAACCAACTTCGATGAATTAGCAACCAGTTTTTACAAGACTTGACTATCGGTTTAGCTTAGAGGGAATAATAAGAGGGAAAACTCTTATTATAAGGAACTAAGTAATAAGATCATTTCTATTAATGATTGCCTTGATCAGCACAAAATAGTTTAAAGAATAAGTTTTGTAAGAATAGTGTGCTACAGAATGGGTAGAGAAAGTCATGTGAATGGGATTCATTAGAAGTTTTGTTAAACTTCTGTCACTATTCTATGCAAAGATGACTTGTTAGCCTGATAATAGCTCAGCTTTCCCTAAAGACATGTCTAATTTAAAGATACTGTGATGCTTCTTTCTTCTATAATAGGATTAAATCTGCATATTGAGCAGTGATTCTAACGTTTGCCTTAGTATGTGAGCCATCGCAGTTGAGACCTTGGGATGTGTAACCAACACAGAAAGAGCAGCACCTTCGCAATCCAAGAGCCTTCTCACTCACAAGAATGTGATTCTTCTTCAGCTTTGAGATGCTTCTGGAGGCATCAGTTTCCAAAAGTTTTCATAAAGTTCTGTGACACTTTCTAACTATAAAAGGAGGAAGAATTGCTAGCCGGTGTGTTGTGTTGCAAGTTGTTCTGAATCATGAGTGACTAGAGTGTAAGTGCACAGTGGTGCATGAGCCATGGATGGCATGCAGCTGTAACCATGGTGTCTAGGTTTTGAAACGCTGAGTGAATTATTTGCAGTGTTATAGCATTTAACTCCCACTTTTACTACAAATGACACTGATGATACATGGAATGAAGATGGAGCACCGATGGAATGCGATGGTGCGAGGAAACCAGAGAAAACTCGCCCCTGCACCACTTTGTCCACAGCAAATCTCTCATGCAGTTGTTTGGGATCGAACCCAGGCCTCCTAGGTGAGAGGTGAGTGGTCTAAACACTTGGCCACAGTGTGGCCTTGCAGTAGTGAATTTAAGACTTTATTTGCACACAATTTTTGAGTCAATAAAGCCATTCATTACAGTACTTTATTAATAATTGTTTATCCTAAATAGGATATAAGTTGGTACATGTTTACATCCTCTTTTTACTTTCTTTACCAAGCACAATGAACAGCCGTGGACACAAAAAATGAGTCATCGCCAGATTCCATGTCTCGATTGCAGAGCTATCTTTGTATAAGCTGTGTTCACACTGCACACAAAAGAACTGTATAATTGTATAGCTAAATATTGGAGTGCACGAAAACTAATGATTTTATTATCAAGCGTTTAACATTAGATACCAACCAACCATAATTGTAAGTGACTATCGGCACCATGGTTAACTTATGACTACTGAAAACAGATCACAGAACAATGCTACGGTGTCGGAAAGGTTAAGAAGGTCTTGTTTCCACTCATAAGTTCCTAGGTTCAAATCTCACACTGTCTGTCATTTTTTGGGTGTTAATTTTATAACTGGATGTGTAGAACATAATATTGCATTAATATAACTTTGGAAGTTGAAGTTATGGGCCTATCTTTGCACACAAAAGCATAATTCTATTAACACTCGTGTTGAATAACTAAAAAAAGATGTGCAAATAAACTATTACTTTCTAAAACTAAAACACAAAAAATAAACATAATATCAGATGTATCAACCCTCAGCCCATATAACCACCCTCAATCTTCGGGGCCTGCAGTAATGTGGACGAGAAGCTACAATATCCCAGGCTTTTTCAATTTGTGCCCAGAAGACATCTTTTCTCCTTCCCCAATCTACAGGTAAATTGAGATATGTGGACAGAATGGTCTTCAGTACAATTTCAACAATATCCCACCCTCACAAGCATTACTGTGTACCGCAGATCATTCAAGCTGCACAGCTGTCCCTTGATATCCAGTTACAACACAATACAAATATAGAATGTGTCTCATAAGTAATGTCGTTTTTTAAGAAAAACAATTATTTGAAATGTGTTCTGACAAGCAATTAACTAATCTTCAAAGTACAGACGATTAGATTCTATGGTCTTGAGTCATCTTTCTGCAAGGTTTATTATCCCACGATGGTACCAGTCTCTAGTTTTTGATGCGAAGAATTCGGCGAGACTCCCTTGCACTGCTTCAATGCTGTCAAAATTTCTTCCACATAGAAAATGGGCCATGGATCGAAAAAGATGATAATCTGATGGCGCAAGATCAGGGCTGTATGTCGTAGCAGTTTGATTCCTACCAATTCCTGAATTTTTTCCATGGTTGTTTGTGCAGTATGGGGTCTTGCATTGTCCTGTTGCAATAGAACTCTTTTTCAGTTAACTAATGGTAGGTATCTCCATCTCAAAATTTCATGAGCTTGTTCCAGTTGTTGAGAATAAAGATCTCCAACAACAATCCCCTTTGGAACAAACTCCCAATGAATCAACCTTCAAAATTCCACCAGACATACATTACTTTGGGACCGAACCAATTTTTTTTAATGTTGACTTTGGCAGATTGGCAGTGATCAAGCCACTGTTTCGCGGCATCATGGTTTTGGTAATATACCCTGTTTCGCGGCATCAGGGTTTTGGTAATATACCCACTTTTCATCACAAGTGACAATTCTCCTGACAAATCTATCATCCTTGGGATTACGGATAAGCTGATGACAGATATGCACTCTACGTTGAGCCTGTTAAGGTGTCAGTTCATGAGCTACAGATCTACAGCTTCTGTATGATTTTCAAGTGTCTTAATGTGGCTATGTATGACATTGTTTGATGCATCAAGTTCTTCAGAAAGCCTAGGGTACCCTTTTGCAGGTTTTCTTGTAAAACTTGGCGTGTATCCTTAGTATTCCAAACTTTAAGTCTTCCACAACATGGTAAATCTTTAGTGTTTTTGTCTTCATTGTTGAAACGTTAGAACCATCGTTGTGCCACATGCTCACTAACGACACCTTCTCCTTCTACTTCACATATTCGAGCTGCGACAGCGGCTTTATAATCATGTTTCATGTTTCCAAATTCAAACTGTCTCCATTTTGTGACTGTTTATTAAAAACTGAAGACTGATACAGGCTCGCAATGTATGCAACACTAACCATGGCATCCTGTAAATAGCATTGCCAAACCAAAGAAACTCAATAAATTTTCAACATACCAAAATTAAAAAACCGACATTACTTATGAGACAACCTAATACATGACCATGATGAAATTGTGAAGTCACATATTTTGCATTTCAGGACCCAGTATGACAATAGACAATCACCTTTCCTTTAAGTGTGGAAGAAAATGTCACCTTGTCTCACAATATCACGTTATTCCAGTTGCAGTTGGGTCAGTTTGGGAAGGGTGTGTTGAGAAAAAAAAGGTTCATACCTACCAAAAAATCAAACTTGACCAAAATTGAATTACTAAAAGTGTTTCAAAACATTGGGTTTTCTTAACAATACTTTTAGCATTTTTTCATACAATACAAATTCCATCTTTTTTCCACCCCTCCCCCCATTGAGAGAGAACTGTTTGTGCCTGATATCTTTGCATACCATTATCTGCAACACATGGTTTCATGTGCAGCATGTTGCTGTCTGGTAGAATAAACCCTTAAAGAAGCATCATAATAACTATCATATTATTAGTTGTAGCGAATGTGGCGTATGAAATAAGTATGTCTAAAATAAATAGCTGCTGTGTCAATATCATTAACAGAAGGGAAAAGAAAAAAATACCAAAGTTTGCTACACCAAGAAGTGAACCTGCGACCCTCACCAGAGAAGTAATTTATATTAGCCACAGCTAGAGTAAACACAAATATAAGGAAGCAGGTTTAGTTATGCCACACAATACAAACTGTTATGTTTGTGTTGTTAATATTTTAGTTAATATTCATAGTTTGCTGTTGAAGCTTAAGTTATGTTTTTGGTTATGATTATTGATCTTGTGGGTTAGCAATACAGTAAAACCACATTAATCCAGACCCCTTTAAATTGAATTTTACTTAATCCGGACAAGCAACCTTAAAAATAAATCAAAAATATCTGTATTGCTAACTTAAATTATGGTACTACACTAAGACAAACATAAGGAAATTGTTCATTTTATTTTTGCACAGACTGTACAATAGGAATTTCTTAGGAATACATTAGTGTCAATGGTACATTACGTTGGCCTCCTTCCCAAACCCTTACTGTACCTGTGATAGGGTTTGCAACCTGTGTACCTGCCATAGGGTTAGTTTAACACTTGCCTTTCTCAGTCATTAAGCTAAAGAAACAAATCAAGTGCATAATGTCATTTATAAACCTACAACATCATCAGATACGCATAAGCATAAATTGCTTACAATCCCGAGAAACTAAAAATTATCGAAAGGCTTGCCACTGTTGCATGTGTATGTGCAGAATATGGAATCGCAAAACAGTTTGTAGCCCTCCATGGTGTAATGGTTACCATGCTAACTTCATATACCAAGGTCGTGGGTTCAAATCTGGCAGAGGGTGATGGATTTTTTCAGGTGTAAAAATCCTTAGTATGGCTTCCTTTGGAAGGGAAGAAAAACCGTTGGTCCCATGTCATAGATTTACGGCACGTAAAAGAACCGCAAGCCTGATAGAGAGGCCTCTAAGCAAAATTAAGTGGTCTTTCATGCCAAATTTAGAAGTGGACGCTGAGAACCACAGCAGCTATAAGCATCCATAAATAACACACCATTTCCATTTAAAAGAAAAAGGGTGAAGTCTTTTTTTGATTAAATGTGAAGTAAATTAGGAAAATTGTATGGTCAAATGTGGCAACTGGCTGAACAAAAGTTACAAGAAGCGACATATAAGTGGTAAGAACAATTTCGTGGAAGCAGAATTGCAGTGAGAGGTGTTGAAATTCAAGCTGCTGCTGAACAACTTCCAAAATAATTTGGTGTAAATGGATTTTCAGCTAGTTTGGGCTGGTTAAGCAGATTCCACAAACGCCATGACATAGTGAACAAAAAAAAATGTGAGGAGAGAGCTTAAGTGCTGATATGTCAGCAGTTGACCCATTTAGAAAAATACCAAAATCTATCATTCAAGAAGAAAGGTTAGATTTGTCTCAACTGTATAATGCTGACAAGGCAGGTCAATTTTGGCATGCCTTGCCTAAGAACACACAAGTCTCCAAATCCTTAAAAAATAGACCTGGGCAAAAAATTTGCAAAGAACATGTTTCTGCTGATGGAAGCTATATTGACTGTGTTGAATTAGACACTAATGCTATTGAATTCAATGACTTTCATCAAACACTGGTTGCAGGTGGTGAGAAAGCTGTTACAATAGATGAGATTGAAGACTGGCTTGACGGAGACCAAGATGATCCAGGCTATCACATCATGACTGAAGAAGAAATTGTGTTAAGTGTAAACAATGGACACTAGTAGCAAATCTGAGGCTGAGGATGTGGATTTCAGAAAGTCGAAAGTGAAATTAAGTGAGGTTAAACAGCATCTAAATTGTGCAATAGACTTTGTCAAGAAAACTGAGAAACAGATTTCCGCCTACTACCATCATATGAGGAGTCTCATGATCTCATTTTGAAAGAGATTGTGATAGACCACAAAAGAAAATTGATAGTTTCTTCAAACCAAACAAATAAAGAATGTATGATTAAAGTCAGGTGGGTCTATTGTATCTTACGCTCTAATAAAATTATACGGTACTCTTAATTTCATTCATAATTATTCTCTGTGGTGTTTATTTCACTTAATCCAGACAACATTGAGCCCCAATTGGTCCGGATTAACAAGGTTTTACTGTATTAAGATTTGGAACTTGTGACAATCTGTTGCTGCTGCTGCAACACAACTGTATCACAGATGGTTTATACAAGGCGCTATACCATACAGCGCTTCAATCATTCCATACCCGACTCATACTTTTGTCCACTGGTGTACATGGTAGGTAGAGAAGTTATTGCATTTCACTCAAAAATTTAACCTGACATTACAACAGAAATACATGCTTTTGAGGGCCTGAATTATAAAAAGGTAATTTTTAGAAGGAAAAAAAAGGTATGTGCATGTCTGCGAACATAATAACTAAAAAATGTTGGTTAAATATCAATTCTGGTATTCAAGTTTAATATCTTCTAATCATGTGACAAAAGCTTTTCAGGAAAATCATCCAATCCAAAACTACCCTTTATATGGAACATTTTTTATGCATTTTAATGTTACCAAAAATGTTCCTAATGATTTTGATTAATATACTGTATCTTTCATGACAAATGAAATATATTATGTTGAATTTTCTGGAAATAATCTCTGAAGTCCTTTATAATTTTGCATAACCAGTAAACTGCAAGAGATATAAAAAATCTTACTAAATGAAAATGAAAAAAACGCTAAAACACACTATGTCAAACACATATTTAACCATTTCAGAGATATTCCTTGTTACTGGTTTAAATTTTCTAATATATCCTTTTCTCAAATGGGAAGTCGTCATTCTTTTTTTTTTTCCTGGCCTGCAAGGAGAACATATCTTCCATGCCACAGCGACCAGCTCTTAAAAGATTTGACTCGCTATAATCCTAGTTATCCATTGAACCTACTAGGAAGTAAGCAATAAGATAATTTTTGCTTATGTTTACCTTATTAGCATGAAGTAGATAAAAGAACAAGCTTTTGTAAGGATTGTTTGTTACAGGACAGGTAGAGAAAGGCATGTGAATGTAACACATTACTCTTTTTTTTTAATTTAGGAATCGGTGCCCAATTTTCTTCTTTATAATACTTTTCCTTCCCAATCTTAGCCACAGTATTCCTACAGGATGAGAGGTCCTTTCAAGTATTTTTACAGGTAAATTCTATTCAATTTGTTCACTTAAAAAAATTCTTACATAACATATTTTCCGTGCAAGTCTTAATTGGGATACCTTAACCAAATATGATCCCCAAGTATATCCATTTTTCATTTGGCTACACTGATGCTCTCATTCTTTTGGACATAGTTAAATATTTGTTTAAAGTGTTAACACAATAGCAAATGCTCACAACACATGCAAGATACACAGACTCAAACATACATAAACACAAGGCAATCTCTAAACTGATGCACGAACATAGCAACCTACAGCTAAAAGAAGCCACAGTGGCACATTTGATGTTTCTAAATAAGGGGACGAAATCTGGAGATCTCCCTGTTCATCCATCAATATGGACAGGTCTTATTTTGTAGTCATTGGGGTTTCTGTTTGGAATAAATGAACAATATTGTCTGTTGGCAAGTCGTCTTTAGCAACAATAGAGGTGTAGTTCATGTTACTGCTATAGCCATTCATAAAGCACATGCTAATCACATGTTACAATATCAGCAACAAGGTTTTTGCATCTACTAATGTTAGGGAAACATCTAAACCTAATTGGAACTTTTATTCACTGCTATGAGTCTACATTTCCTCCATTCATTTAAAGCATCCCACCACATTGATAGCTAGCCTGTGGTTCCCAAGGTTGCAAATTCACACCTAGCCGAGGGAAATGAAATATTTCAGGATAAAAATTCTTAGTACAGCTTCCTTCTGTAGGGAAGTAAAGACAGTGGTCCCATGTCATACATTTGCAGCATGTAAAAGAACCTCAAGCCTGAAAAATGGCATGATTAAAATTAAGTGATCTTTCATACCCAATATAGAATGGGATGCTGAAAACTACAGCGGTTAATGAGTGGCCATAAACAAAACTCAGTTTCACATTTTAAATTTTTTATTTGTTAACAATGTCAACTGACATCACATCAGCACTGTCAGTGAGCAGGAAATTCATCTCACAGCAGTTCTTGAACATGCCAGTAAATCTACTGACATGGGGTGGGGTTGTTGCTTTTAAGCAAACTTAACACATTAAAGCCTGGGTGTTTCAGTAGTTGAGTGCCAAAAAACCCAGGGTTTTTATGCCTACTTTGAGTTATCATTTACAGTACATCAATTAAATCTGCTGAAAAGTATTGGGACAATGCAAAAGGTATGGCATTCAAGGATTCCTCAACAAGTAAGATATTATTTACTTGATGTTTGGAAGAATTTAGTAACAGTGACAGTCAAATTAATTTGTTGAGTTGGTTTTTTAACACTATGTCACTTACATTCTTATTATGAGGGACTAGTTTCGGAAGCCTATGCTTCCATTTTCAACCTCACGGGTCCTACTGCTGTTGCTGATTGCGTTTGTTTTTAGTTGTAACTTCTGTATTAATATTTTATTTTAAATTTACAAGTGTCAAATATGAGACTGAAAAAACTGCGTAAAGCTGCTTACACTCCATTTATTCAAAGTTCGAAAAACTCTCCCTCGGGATCAGAATTTTCCACAGCTTCATTTGTATCCTGAATTTCAGCTTCACTTCACAGAAATCGAGGAAAATGCAGCATTTTAACATTTAAGAACACAAAAGAACAAACAGATCACCACCTTCAAAGAAAATGGTGTGACTATCCAAGAGCAGCCAATATTACTAAATCTCCTAAAATTCCTAATAGTTGACTAAAGCAAGGACAGCATAAATCAGTCAACTAAACGATAATTGATAATTTGCCGAATAGCCCAAGATCGAGTTAAGGTCATGGAAATGCATTAAATGTGTTAGAAATACCTGCCCAAGCTATGGTCTGGTTTTGAACTTAACCATGAGATCAGAAAGGCACTTGGTATGAATAATTTTTTAGTAATTAACTATATTATTTATTTTAGAACTTGACAACAAAAAGTCACAGTATGTGAAGTAGGTTCAAGCGGACAAAGCTCTTGGCTGGGCAAATTCTTTTCCTTATCTACAGTTTTGCTTACTGCTCCTTATTAATGGTTACAAGCAGTTTTGTGAGGTAATAAAGTGTTCGGTTGGAGACTAATGTATGAGCTTGCTGATAGTATATATCTGACCGATTCAGTTACTGCAATGGCCTCCAATACCAAATACATTAAAAGGGGCTAAAATTGTCTATCCCAGCCATGTTGTTCACATAAATTAAGTAAACTAAGACACTGCAAATTACATCAGGGGTGCATCCTAGAGAACAGATAGATCCTGGGAATGATAGACATTTAAACAAATGAGGTGAGGATGACGATGCAGTAATGTAATGATAATTGAAAATGTGGAGCGTTTAGGTTAGGCTTAGCTAAGTGAGTTAGTATCGCCATGATTGAGGGACAAAATGCACATAGTTTAATCGATGTAATTTATTGATAAAAAAAAAAGAATGTTGGCAGCATTACAATAAATAATGCAAGATGGATAATTTGGTTGCACTGCATTCTTCAGTATGGATACATGAGCAGAAAGAAAATTATGAATCTTAAGTTATGTAAAGTAAAGATTCTCTGGCACGAAATCATAATAAAATGGGATTTTAAATATATATTAGATAAAAAAATCTATAGCCGTGCTTTCAAACAATGTATGCTCACATTTGGAGTTCAAAACAAGGGTAATTGTAATTTATTAGCAGCCTATAGACTCTTTTCGAGTATTGAGCACTGTCAGTTTACATTACACAAAATTAGCATTAAATAAACTTAGCCTACATAAATTATAAAAATACATTAATATATACTGGATGTTTGGTTTAACAAAGTATTAATATAGTCTACATAAATTATTTTAAAAATTCATTGATTTCATACACAGGATTGTTCAGTAAATATGTCTTAAGACATTGTTTAAATTTAACAGCATTTTCATTTTTTACATATGCAGGGAGATTATACATGTTTAATCCTATTATATAGGGATCTTTATTTACAGATTTTACATTGTAGCTGGTATGATGTAAGTCAAGTTTGCATCTAGTATCATGGTTATGTATTTCACTATTTAGTTTTGGTTTCTTCTGGTTAATTAAATAAGTTACTTTGTATATGTATAGAGATACTACAGTAAACATCTTTTCTCTTTTAAAAACTTCCCTGCACGATTCTCAACTCCCCATTTTAAACATAGTTCTGATACATTTCTTTTGTAGCACTAGAACCCTTTGCATATGCATTTTATTATAACCCCCCCATAATTCAATACCATATTGGATATGCGAATAAATTAACCCATAGTATATAAGTTTTAGAACCTCAACATTACAAGTTTTTGCAAATTCCCTCATTAAATACAAACCTTTACTTATTACTTAATCATCGATATGATTAGTCCTGGACATGAGTTTATCTACTTGCATTCCTAAAAATTTGTGAGAATCAGATTCCTGTATTGCAACATTTCCAAAGTTAATATGAAATAATATATCTTTTTTCTTCTTGCTTAACTCAAATTTAATTATATTTGCCTTGTCAGGGTTATTAGTGAGGTTCAGAGATTTAAAAAATGTGTTTATTCTTAACGATTCATTGGTGGCTAATGATTTCAAGTCGAGATCATTGTTTGCTTTACATACAATAGTGGTGTCATCTGCATAGCTTATAATTTTACAATTAGGTATCGAATACATATCATTTAAATATAAAATAAAGAATAATGGTCCAAGTACTGAGCCTTGGGGTACACTGTATTTAACTATCTCAGCACTTGATTTAATTTTTTTTTTCCTTGTTTAAAACTTATTTCTGTGTATTGTACACAACCTTTTAGGTACGACGAAATTAATCTATTGGTAACCCCTCTAATACTGTACTTTTCTCCCTCTAATACTGTACTTTTCTAAGATTAATAGTAATGTATCGTGTTGGACACAGTCAAATGCCTTAGATAGATCAAAAAATATGCTTACAGTTTTCTTTTTTTCATTTAGATTACTTAAGATGTTGTGAGTAAAGTCTATTAGGGCCGTGGTGGTTGATCTTTTAGCCCCAAAACCATGCTGAAAATCATTTAAAATATCATATCTTTCAAAGAAATTCATAATTCTCTTCAATAGTATTTTTTCAAACAACTTAGCTATTACCGAGGTGCATGTTACTTTTGTCTCCCTTTTTATGTATCGGAATAACAGTACTAATTTTTAAACAATCTGGGAAAATTCCAAGGTTTAGTGATGTATTTATCAGATGAACCAAGGGGGTGCTCAAAACATGTTTACATCTTTTTAACAACTTGGAGCTAATTCCATCCCATCTGGTGGAATTTTTATTTTTAAATCCATTAATTAATCTTATAACTTCATCTATAGTAGTATCATACAGATAAAGCGAATTTCCTATACCTTTATTAGTTATAAAATCTGCAACATCAGGGGTATTTTGATTACTAGCAACATTTATAAAGTAATCATTAAAAAGATTGCATACCTGAAGTGGATCATTTTCTATGCAGTTATTAATGAGTAGATTAATATTTTCATCAGGATAATATTTTCTTGCTTTACCTTTTCTTCTCTCATGCTATTAATCATTGACCATGCTGTTTTTGAATACTTACTAGTATCAGAAAGCTTTCTTATCACCTTTGTGATTTATTGTTTATCAATTCATCCTCATGTGCTTTTTTAAATTGTTTGTATTTGATATTGTAGTGCTCGAGTTTTGTTGATTTAGCAAGTAGATATAAATCCTTTATTTTTTCCCTCAACCTCAAAGCCTCTCTTGAAATCCTTACTTTTTATTTCTTTTACAAGGTTCCCATATTTTGTTTACTATAGGGCAGCATAGCTCAATATAGAGGTTTAGAATTTCATAAAATTTATTCCATTTTTCATTTGTATTTTTAATGCTATACAAATCTTGCCATGTTTCATTAACCAAACAAGTATGTAGTTTTAAAATATTAGCCTCAGTAAATTCTCTAAGGGCTATAATTTCAGTTAGGTCAGGTTTCTTAAGTGTACAGTTATTTATATCTAAAAATTGAGCATGATGATCAGATAGGTGATTGACCATATTCCCAGCAACACATTGGTTTTCTTTTATATTGGTAACAACATAATCAATTACAGAATTTGAATTTATAGTTTCCCTAGTAGCATCTAGCTTAACACTTTTTAAATTAAATGAATAGAACATATCCTGCAACTTTAGAAAATCCCCATTCACATGATCAGCATATATATTCAAGTCATCCATTATTATTATTTTACAGTCATGTTTTAAACAATATCCTAATACTCTATACGTACATTCAATAAATTCATTTACTTTAGCATGTGGAGATCTATAAATAGCAAGAATTTTAACCTCTTCATTATTCAGTTTGGTTTGGGCCCCTACTATCTCGCATACCATTTCAATATTAAAATCTTGTATTTTTACTAATGGAGTAACATTGTGTATATTTTTTGCCAGCAATGCCACTCCACCACCCTTATGTTCTTTTCTACTAAATATATCAATAATAAAATAGTTATCAATTTTACATACAAATTCTTGTTTTTTTTGGTTTTTTTTTAGACCGTGCTCCGAGATCGCAACTATGTCATCATCTACTTCATTAATGAAACTTGCAAAGGATTCCTTTTTATTAGATAAGTACTGTATATTCTGATGTATAAACTTAGTAGAGATTTTAGGTTGTGGATGCGCAATTGTTTCCCTATTTACGATTATACCATTAGCTTTAGTTGACATGTTCACTGACACATTGTGCAATTTATCACCCTCTGTACCCGAAACTAGTTTCCCGATTTCATGCATACCTTGATTACATTATTTATCATTTGACTTAATTGAAATGACCCTTTTCTATTTAAGTGAAGTCCATCCCTCCCTAGGCAACTTTCATCTAAGAACTTGTTAGTATCAACAAATATTGCTTTCAGTGTTTCACAAGCCCAGCGTATTCCCTCATTAATGGCTTTCAAGAAGCCATATGTAACATCCCTTCTTAAAGCTATACTATTTACAACAATTTTTGCCTTAGGGTGACACTTCATTGCACTCCTTATTGCATTGTAGACCTCAGCCATGACCTCTTCTGAGGTACTAGCTGGTTTTATGTCATTTGTCCCGGCATGGATCACCACTGTTTCAACCTCACGTTTCGACACATTTTCGTCCATTAAGTTTGGTAGGTATTCAGCTCTCATTCCTCTATATATGTTCACTTTTACATTAGGATTATTTATCACTACATGGTTTATTATCGAATCACCATACACTATCACTTTTTCACTCATTTCCTCTTTCTCCTTCTTCTTACATCGAGATGTCGCGTTTTCCTGTACTTCTTTCTTCTCCAATTTATTTCGTTTGTGTACTAATAGCAATGTTTGTCTGGGGTTAGTCCACTTGAAAGGGTTTTTTCTTGCATCTTTCCTTCTGCATGGACCACTGCAGTATTCTTCATCACTAGCGTCTTTATTTTCCATCAGGTCATCCTCATTCAGTACGTCGAACCTATTTGTTGTTTCAATGTCTTTGTCTGGGTCACATATTTTCGATTTTTTCGCAACTTCTAGATATGTACTTTTTTCCTTAACCATAATTGATATTTGGTCTTTTAGCTCATTGTTTTCAGCCTTTAGATTTATAATTTCTTTGTGTGCTTTCTTTAAAGCTTTATTTAATATATCAATTACCATCTGCAGCAACACTAGCATTTCCATTTCCCTCGTGCTCGGCAATGACTGGCATCCTGTTTTCTTTTTCATCTCTTGCTGATTATTTTGGCTTTGATGAACATCACCTTCATTACCGTGGAATTTCTGATGGCTCAGAAGCATTTCATCAGGCTTCTTACTCATATTTTCCAGATAGATAACTTTATTTTCACACTTTTTTTTGGAGCTTACTATGCGTCACTCTACAACACTCTGCTGCCATCTTGTCCCACATGTTGAAAAGAAAATTCCAAAAACTTTCCACACAAAAAATGTAGATCTTGTTTAAACACACATTTTACATCTTATACAGATTTTTTGCAATAAGGCTATTTCTAAGATATTTCCTGTTATTAGGTTCAATTTTGGGTCTTCATTCCTTTGCCAATACAGATTTTATAGTATATTATTGTTTACATTTTGCGACAAGTTTTATATATAAGTAACTGGCTCAATTAGGGAGAGTGGTTGGGTCACAGCAACTCAAAGTGATCACATCTATTACAAAACACACGTTCCATGTGCACTTTTATTGCTCAGGTTAGTATTTTCAACATTTTCAATCTGGACGTCTTGCGGAACCTTTACCTAATTTTGAAGTATATAATTGTTCCTCAAAATCATTATCCATTCCAGCTGTTTTGATATACCCCTGGCTAAGAAAGAACCGAATTTCAATGACAATTACAAAGCAACAGCTTTTAAAAAGATTTGATGTACTTTAGCCTAGTGAATTCCCTTGTAATGCTTATCTTGATTAGCATTATGTATATAAAAGAAGAACAGTTTGTTTCTAGAACAGCTAGAGAAAGTCTTTGAATGGAACTTACCAAATTTTCAGTATTTCAATCTTACACCATGGGGGGAAAAAATTAAAACATAAATAAATATTCATGGTCACATTTAAACCACAAAAGAGAATATAAAAATCTAGCACTAGTCAAATTGTATGTGGGGAAATAGCAAAAGGTAGGGGACTGATCAGCAAGGTGCATCACATCCATCAAGTTAGAAGCAGTGGCTTTCAAAAGACAAAGATAAGTGAAAAGCAACTTGAAGAGGGTGTAGTGTACGAGGGCAGGTATGAGATGGAGAGGGGCAAGGAAGAAATTATAAATGAGCAAGTTTAAGGATCACCCCTCTCCCAAAAAATACATCCCATATAGTCATCAGGATATTATTTAGCACAAATTAAAATAGGTTTGAATAAATCAGCCACTGGGTATTAAATAAATGTTTGGGGCTGGAATTGGGATTATAAATTATGGTCCGTGGGGAGAAAATCTGTTAGGAACATCCTGAAGCTGTTCTATGTGACTCCTTTCAGTATGTGCTTTAACAGCAGCTGCTGCTTGTGTCATCTACTGATACTGAGCTGTCAATATTCGACTAGCCATAAAGTTGAGGGCCTAAAGTCACAAAGCATAGTTGGGGGATCAGCACAACTAAAACCCCAACCATCCAGGGCATAGCTTAGCAAACTTCTACCCTTATTTTAGTTTGGAAACGTGCAATAAGCATGTTTTCATTGTTTCTTGCAGTAATTTTCTCTATAAAAGAAAATATCCTATTTAGGGTGGGTTGCAAGCTCCAGAGACTACTCTCAAAGAGTGAGGTAATTTAAATAATTAATTATTAATATTTATATCTGTGGCAATCGTGGGAGAATAGCAAACCATTCTTTTTCATTTTAACTTCTACACAAACATTACTACAAATTACTGTTTGGTCCACTTGAATCCAAATCAATTTGAAGCATTATCAAGTCCTTGGTGTATCACTTGAGCAACAAAATATGCACCAGTTTACTTAATGTTATTAATTTACAGCAGTCACCACTACAACTAAATAAATATGTGTAATCGTGAATACATTGTTTCCCAGAGTAAATATGATTCAAAGAAACATGGACATATTTCCAATGTTGAATATATTAGGTACTCACTATTGGATCCCTTTGAAAGATGACAACTCTGCCTCCTTTGTCTCCAGTTGCTAGAAGATCACCATCATGATTGAATTCTACACATGAAATAATATCGGCTGTAAAGAAAATAATTTGTGTTATCATTGACCCATTCCAACAAATGTTTGCTCAAAAATCCATATATAACCTATGTATTACTTCTCTTGTAAAACTGAAGTTCATTACCAAATGTTGTATCTGAGCTTGATGCATAAATCAATTCTACTCCATTTCTACAGATTATCGCTTTCTTTAACATTTATAAGGCAACAGCGCTACTGACCTACCTAACTATATTTTGATTATGCAATCCTATTACTCAAATCCGGAACTGTAGTGTCAAAAACATCTGATCTTTAGATCTGCTAAATAAAAATTGATATGACATACTCAAGGTTCTCTGCTACAGTAAATGCCTCATACTTAATTAAATGCCAGGAATGTTTAAGTATTTTAACATCACCTTCTGTCACATCGTCATCTAGCGTCCCTTTCACCTGTGAAAAGCACCACTGGATTTCTCCATTACCTGCAAAAACACAATTACAAGTATTAGTTATACGTGTAATTTTCTCACTGGTCTCTGCAACCATCTTCTGTGAAGCCTAAATTGTATGTAACAACACATTTACCACTCATCGTTGCGAGAACCATAGCCTAACCGTCTCCTCCTTTAAATGTACGCACCAATTAGGTCGCACTCAGTATCGTCTGCATATACGATACTTACCGGCCATATCAAATACCGGAGGCCTTTGTCGTATATTATGCGTTTTGCGCCAAATTGTGTAGTGGGGTTAATTAGAATTTAGGCGAAAAGGGGAAATCGATGAACCAGGATTTGTCACATTTCAATATAAAATACCTATACGCAATGGCGGCACTCACGAGTGCATAACAACGACTCTGACGTCACATACCGTAGGGAACACGCAGGGAATTTAACGAAAAATTGACTAACGTATACCGCCTTTTGCATCATCATTAAATTCTTTTATCATATAACACATACAAAGAATTTACACCCATTTTAATACATCGTAGAATTTACGTTTAATTCTCAAATATGTCTTCGCAACTTCAATTGTAATCATTTCACGTTTAATCTTTGAACCCGTTATAAAGAATTCGCAGTCTACAGCAATAGCCGCAGGCAGGGTTTCCAAACACATACACTGCTCTCTTTTGTCGAAGTTGAGAAATAGAATACTAGGAGTTAGGTTTCCTGGTTCATAGATGGCAGGAATGTTCCCGCTCGGTAAGAGTAACTATTAACCCCACTAAATGTTAAGTGCTAGCAAACATATCCAGTTTCATCTATAGGTATGTCCTTAAAAAAAAAAAATCTGTTGTGTTCCATTCACATGATTTTCTCTACCTATTCGAAAACCAATTATTGTTAAAAAATTTGCTTCGAGCTAATCAAGATAAACATTAGCAGAAGTAGATGTATTACCAACTTGTTTCCATGTAGATAGAAGGGGAAATAAGGGAAAACACCAAATACATGTCGGTAAAATGTATAGGACGTAAATTGTGTGTTTTAACGAGATCTACATTTTTGATCCAGTAAGATTTTGTCTATCTCTTATGGTTTTCTAGTTATGTAAAAGTCCTCCAGAATATCCCAAAATTTACATTAAGCATTTTATTTGGTAACGAAACATCACACGGCATTTTAATCAAATTCGTTAAAGACATTTTTGAGAACATTTTCGAAAATGTTTACATGTAAAGGAAGGTCTGGGGTGGGGGATTTTCCTGAATATCTTCGTCGCATCCCTGGAACATGCTTAACTTAAATACTAAGTTTGAAGTTTGATGTTTAATGGACTGAATTGTGTTGTTCACACGCGCGCGCGCACACACAAAACACACACACACACGTTG
Source organism: Hymenopus coronatus (assembly GCA_030762935.1). Classification (NCBI taxonomy): domain Eukaryota; kingdom Metazoa; phylum Arthropoda; class Insecta; order Mantodea; family Hymenopodidae; genus Hymenopus; species Hymenopus coronatus. The sequence goes on along the minus strand of CM060889.1, from coordinate 3,945,379 downwards.
GCAACATACTGAGTCATTGGAGCAATTGCCTGTTGTGCAAGGGGTCCCGGGTTCGATTATTCGCCATCCTCCCCCAGAGTCTGAAAGTCTGATCTAAATATTAAAATTAAAAATGACTACAATTATGAGTTAACACCTTTGCCGTTTGACAATATATTCCACAGGGAAATGCCGCAGTTAAACACATGCGCGCGTGTTCACGCACCTTTCTCTGATCTTTTATTAAATTTATTTTTTCAGGGGACACTATGGTTTATTTCCGGTGAAACCTCTCTGATATCGCATTTTTGGATGCAGTGCAATAACTTCTCTACCTATGTACTATGTACATGCTAGAGAAAGTAAAAATGCTATGTGTCCTTTTCATATGGCTTTCTCTAAAAGTTCTAGATCATTCTTGTATCTACATCATGCTAATCGAGATAAGCATTAGCAGAAGTTGTCTTACTACTGGCTTCCTTCTGAGCAAGGGAAACAAGGGAATACTGTAGGCTAAAGCGATAGTCAAATTTTTAGTGTACAATTACAGTTCAGTTCGCTTTGCATGGCCAGCAGTAAAAAAATATGGATGAAATGATAGGTGACTTTCCGTTTGTGAAAAGTTACGCAGTTTAAAATTGAAAGCAATAAGAAGGAATGTCTCGGAAACGGACAGCTACACGAAAAACGAATGTGACAAATTGCTGTTTTAACGATATCTGCACCTTCTATGTGGCAAGTTTTTATTTACAGCTTACAGTTTACCAGTAATGCAAAAGTCATCAAGAATGAATAGGTCTTCAGAGGCTGTTCCCAGAAAATTCAAAATACACATTTTATTTGTGACATAAATATATTCATTGTTAATCAATGCCATTAGTGCCATTTTTGAGAAAAACACAGTCTTTAAAAATTGTTCCATGTAAAGAGGTAAAGGGTAGTTTGTGGTGGGAGCTTTTCTTGAAAATCTTTGTGTGGAATCTCTGGAAGTTACTAAACTTAAATACCAAATTTGATGTTTAACGGTCTTTTCGCTTTTTAACTATGCTGTCCACACACATACGCATGCGCTAAACTTGTTTTTTTATTTCTTTTCTTTTCAGGAGACCCTAAAGCATATATTTGCGGTGAAATCACGGTATCGAATTTTTAGGTGGAATATAATACCTTCTCTATCTGTATATTTTTTGGTAGCGTTTTACATCGGCTTTCACTACCACTGGCACCGCAGGTATTATTTTTTGGACAGTGTTTAACGCCGGCTTTCACTACCACTGGCACCGCAGGTACTATTTTTTGGACAGTGTTTAACGCCGGCTTAAACTACCACTGGCACCGCAGGTATTATTTTTTGGACAGTGTTTAACGCCGGCTTTTACTACTAGTGGCACCGCAGGTACTACTTTTTGGACAGTGTTTAACGCCGGCTTTTACTACTAGTGGCACCGCAGGTACTATTTTTTGGACAGTGTTTAACGCCGGCTTTTACTACTAGTGGCACCGCAGGTACTATTTTTTGGACAGTGTTTAACGCCGGCTTAAACTACCACTGGCACCGCAGGTACTATTTTTTGGACAGTATTTAACGCCGGCTTTTACTACTAGTGGCACCGCAGGTACTATTTTTTGGACAGTGTTTAACGCCGGCTTTTACTACTAGTGGCACCGTAGGTACTATTTTTTGGACAGTGTTTAACGCCGGCTTTTACTACTAGTGGCACCGCAGGTACTATTTTTTGGACAGTGTTTAACGCCGGCTTTTACTACTAGTGGCACCGTAGGTACTATTTTTTGGACAGTGTTTAACGCCGGCTTTTACTACTAGTGGCACCGCAGGTACTATTTTTTGGACAGTGTTTAACGCCGGCTTAAACTACCACTGGCACCGCAGGTACTATTTTTTGGACAGTGTTTAACGCCGGCTTATACTACCACTGGCACCGCAGGTACTATTTTTTGGACAGTGTTTAACGCCGGCTTTTACTACTAGTGGCACCGCAGGTACTATTTTTTTGGACAGTGTTTAACGCCGGCTTATACTACTAGCGGCACCGCAGGTACTATTTTTTGGACAGTGTTTAACGCCGGCTTATACTACTAGCGGCACCGCAGGTACTATTTTTTGGACAGTATTTAACGCCGGCTTATACTACTAGCGGCACCGCAGGTACTATTTTTTGGACAGTGTTTAACGCCGGCTTTTACTACTAGTGGCACCGCAGGTACTTTTTTTTGGACAATGTTTAACGCCCGTATTTACTACTAGTGGCACCGCAGGTACCTTTTTTTGGACAATGTTTAACGTCCGCTTTTACTACTAGTGGAACCGCCGGTACTATTTTTTTGGACAATGTTTAACGTCCGCTTTTATTACTAGTGGCACCGCAGGTACTATTTTTTTGGACAATGTTTAACGTCCGCTTTTATTACTAGTGGCACCGCAGGTACTATTTTTTTGGACAGTGTTTAACGCCCGCATTTATTACTTGTGGCACCGCAAGCGAACAGGTACTATGCACATTGTTTATATGTGCTGAAGAAAGTAAGAAGTTATTGCTTCGAGGTGTGTTTACTACTATGGACTAATTAATAGGTATAGTTGGGTGGACGTCTCCCTCTATGAAATTTCTAAATTGACAATTCAGTCATAACTAAGGGTTTCTTTACCTTCCTAGCACAAATTGTTCTATTTTTTCTGGGTTTAACCAAATATGCGTAAAGTTAGACTATTTGGTTTAACATCCTGTTATCAATGGATTTTATTGGATAGCGAAAGAATAAAATGTGTGAAATGTCAATTAAATTTATTCAAAATAATTCATTTTGAATTAAATACCATCCTCCGTTTATTTATAAACTAAAGGAATGTAAAAAAATCGGATGTGGTCCATTCACATGACTTTCTCTCCACCTCTGCAAAAAAGTATTGTTAAAAAGCTTAAGCTTCTATTTACTTCATGTTATCGAGAAAAAAATAGCAGAAATAGCCTTATTACTTGCTTCCTTGTAAGCAGAAGCGAAGTAAGGGAGTACCATAAGTTAAAGTGATAGTCAAAATCTGATTGCTATGTGACTGAAGTTCCTTTGTTTGTATGGACAGGGGTTGATAAATCCTGTATAAGAAAAGTATGTTTTTCAAACCTAAAGCCAAAAACAAGGAATATCTTAAAACGATCAACTGCACGAAAAAAATGCATATAAATTAAATTGTGTGTTACACAGTTTTTGTGTAGTAATTTTTTGTCCATCTCTTACGGTTTAGCAGTTATGCAAAATTTCGTAAAGTTCATCCGGAATAAAGTAGTCTTCAGAGGCTATTCCCAGAAAATTCAAGACATACATTTTATTTGTCAGATAAATATCTTTAATATACGATATTTGTATCAAAATCGTTAGAGCCATTTTTAAGAAAATCAACATTTTCGAAAACAGTTCCATATAAAGGGTAGTTTCGGGCGGGGGGATTTGTTTCAAAATCATCGTGTCACATCCCTGGAAGATACTAAACTTAAATACCAAGTTTGGTATTTTTCCAACTTTTCGTTTTTGAGGAATCGTGTTCACAGACACACGGACACACACTGACCTTTTCTGAAAATGCTTTTTTTTTTTTTTTTTATACAGGGGTCCCTAAAACATATATTTCCGGGGAAATCTCGGTATCGAATTATTGGGTGGAGTGCAAGACCTTCTCTATACAATATGTACATAGTACGTATAGAGAAAGTAAAAATCTGATGTGTTCCATTCACATGTCTTTCTCTATATCTCTGTAACAAATTATTGTTAATAAGCTTACTCTTTTATTTATTTCATGCTAATCGAGAAAAACTAGCTGAAATAGTCTTATTTCTTGCTTTATTGTAAGTAAAAGCAAAATAAGGCAGTACCATAGGTTAAAGTGAAAGCCAAAAGCAGGTTGCTATGTGACTGAAGTTCGTTTGTTTGTTTGTTTGTATGAACACGAGTTGGCAAATTCCTGTATGAGAAAAATATAAGTTTTTCAAAGCTGAACCCAAAAACAAGGAATATCTAAAAAACGACCAACTACACGAAAAAAATGTGTATAACATAAATTGTGTGTGTTTAACGTGCTCTAAATTATTTTTTTGTGGGGGGGAGGGGTGGGGGGATTTTTCTCAAACTCTTCGTGTCGCATCCCTGGGAGATACTAAACTTAAATACCAAGTTTGGTATTTTACCGACTTTTCGTTTTTGAGTTTACGTGTTCACAAACACACGGACACACACAAGGACCTTTTTCTGAAAATACTTTTTTTGGATACAGGGGACCCTAAAACATATATTTCCGGTGAAATCTCGTTATCGAATTTTTTGGTGGAGTACAATACCTTCTCTATACACTATGTACATAGTACGTATAGAGAAAGTAAAAAACGGACACTTCCTGTCTGAGAAAAATTTAAGTACTTCACAACTGAAACCAATAACAAGGAATATCTCGGAAACGGTTACCTCCACAACAAAAACGTAAACGACATAAATTGTTCATTCAAGATCTTCTCGGGCTTCTAGCCAGGTACAAGAAGCCCGAGAAGATCTTGAATTAACACGTCGCCAGGAAAGCTATAGTTCTTATTTTGACATAAATTGTGTTTTGACATGATGTACATTTTTTGTGTTGTGAGTTTTTTTCTATCTTTTACGGTTTAGCAGTTAAGAAAACTTCGGCAATTCATCCAGAATAAAGAGATGTTCAGAGGCTATACCCAAAAAATTCGAGATATACATTTTATTTCGGACATATATAGCTTTAATATACGGGATTTTAATCAAAATCGTTACAGCCATTTTTAAGAAAATAAAATTTTCGAAATTTTTCCATGTAAAGGGTAGTTTGTGGTGGGGGAATTTTTTTGAAAATCTTCGTGTCGCATTCTTGGAAGATACTAAACCTAAATACCAAGTTTGGCATTTAACGGTCTTTTCGTTTTGGGGCTATGCTGTCCACAGACACACACACAGACAGACAGACAGACACACATGGATATTTTTTTAAAATTATTTTTTCGGGCTCAGGGGACCCCAAAACATATATTTCCGGTGAAATCTCGGTATCGAATTTTTGGGTGCATTACAATACCTTCTCTATCCCTATGTACATTCTACATATGGGGCTAGAGAAAGTAAAAATGTTGCAAGGCTATAACACCCCAGACCTTTTATGCGAAACACATGTTAGCATTTCTGTAACACACAATTGTTGTATATATGTGTTATTTGTATAGTTTGAAAGAGAGTTTCGTAGAGGTGTTTAAAATGCGCTTAAAATCGGTGTAAAATTAGTCAAAGATCCTAATTCGCAGTACGGTATTACAATTGTAGGTTATAAACGGTTGCAAAAGTTTTATTGACATATTTAAAACGCCATTGGAAATTGATAGATTAGGATCCAGAACAACATTAATGGCAAAACAAGCGGCATTCTACTCCAAACAGTAAGCTACTAAGTACAATTTAGTGTGTGCTAACCACAATTTGAAATTCAATTAGTAGAAATGGTTTTATTGTTTATTTCCTTTTATTATTATTATTGTTGTTTCATTTATATAGTCGGGATATTTGCATTAGAAACATTAGAGGTTCTTTACGTTAGGTTTAAATCGTTTTATTTTCCTCAAACACACACGGACATTCACTCTCACACACTTACCGACCTTGTGGGGGATAGTGAATAACTCTGGTTAAGAAAAATTCCCCGACCCAGCCGGGAATCAAAATGGGACCTCCGGTTGAGAAGTCAGTTCGCTGACCACTCGATCACGGAGGCAGTTCTTATTTCCTTGTTAGTAGAATGTAAATAAAGAAATAATCTAGCAAAAACGATGGTCAAATATTTAAAAAAAGAAAAAAAAAAAAAAAATGATGCTATGTTGTGCTCTTTGCATGGTCAGGATTAAAACAAAAGAGAAATGAAACGAATTATGCTTTCTTGTTTGAGAAAGGTATAAGTATTTTAAAATAGACATCAATAAGAATATAGGCAGTAAGAACTATTTCTACAAAAGAGATCGTTGCGTAAAGTGTGGTGGCACGCATCCTTTTTGCCAATGCATAAAAGCCTCAAATGCACCTCCTGTTTTGTAAAGCACAAGAGTCAGCACACCGCTAATTACAAGGGTTGTCCAGTGCATGTTAGTCCTCCTAATCGCAGTAGGGATAACACAAAGCCGTCACGATCCAAGGCGGTAATTAACAAATATCGCGCAAGTTGGGGAAATGCTACGTAGCGACCCTTTCTAGAAAGGGGTGAAGGCAAGCACGTGGCAGTTGGCGCGAACCGAAAAGTAACACATTCCTTTGTTGTTAAACGTCACATCACTATAAAAATACATATTTTCTTATCCTTACCCTTTCGTACCTTGCAGTCATGCCACTTTGTTGAGGTAATGCCTTCCACAGCTTCGTACGTCAGTCTCTCCACGTCTGCAATTTTGAAGATGTTTTTTTTTTCTGCTATATGCGCCTTCATTTGTATGAGAATTGTATTGGCAGTGGTAATTGTACTACTCTGAGTCCAAGTTGTGCAGCAATGGTGTCCAGTTCAAAACATTTTTATGGCGTATTTAATTTAACAGTTCTTCTCGTGTTTGTGACGGAGCAAATGGAATTTTCCTATTGGATAGCCAAGCCACAATATCGGCTTTCCTTGTATCTTTTCCTTCTGTACAGAATGTATGCTTGCATTGTCCATTACTATGACCGATCTCGATGCTAAAAATGGCAAGAATTGGTTCAAGAACCAGCTTTTAAACACACCAGCTTTCATTTCTGTATGATAGTCAGTTGGAGCCTTAAATTTAGAGCAAAAAATGAATTTGCTCTCCGTGATGAAACCTGTGTCGGCTGAACCAGCGTGGCATAAGATTAGACGACCACCTTTAAACCTCCACTCCCGTCACTCATCTGCCAGCATGCTGGTCTAGGATGGTTTCAGCCAGGTAATACATTTTAGTTTCTGACGGAGTGCATTGTTCTGAGAAACACGGCTGCGATGTCGCTACGTTAACTTTCTTCCATCACGGTATTTCCTATAACGGAATCCCATTTTCCTTCAAATACGCAGCAAGGAAGATTAACTGCCCTTAAACTCCGAGTCTTGTTTCATTTCGATGACAAGCTTCTGCGCTGTAGGAAACCTCCCATTCTCATACCTGCAAACATTTTTGCGACGCAATAAATTCTCGTCGAAATCGTCAAGCTCAGTCACAGGTTTGTTCCTTTTACGCACTTTTACAAACACGCTCTCCTGCACTATCCATTCAAATCTCCAAGTTCCGAAGTAACAGCTGTCCTCAGCAGAGGATACAGAAGACTCCCACCTGACAGGATTCAGCTGTTTCCTTGCAACAATCGGCAGCACTGTTTAGTGAGCTTCGCGGTTTTTCCGTCTTCCCCAGGAAATGTTTGTACATATTATATACCATTTCTCTTGCCTGGCTGTGAAGAAAGCAACTTTTTTTTTTTTTGCTTCAGCCATCGTCACAACTATTAACGAACTATTCACTAGCTTGCTAACACACAAAAGAGTAGATTTATAACTCGTAATTACTTAATTTCACTGTTAAACTTCAGGGTAAGTTCCCACAAACATGAACTTAAACACACTACTCCTGATTGGCTAGAAATCACATGACTATGACGTCTGGATATTTGTCTACTGCGCTCCGTCTTTGTTCACATACAGAACGCCTCTCAAAAGCATGCTCAAAGCGCTATTACACAACAACAGTAAAAGTAGTCAATTTACAATGCAAAATGATGTAATCAGCAACCTGATAGGCAAACTGGATACTTTGGTGTCACTATTGCGTCCACTTTCTGCGGTTTTACCGGCGCTTCTCAAAAAATAATGAATTGCACCGCAAACAAAAAAATCAGCATTTGCACATGGAGTTGCCAAGGTACTAACAATAAATATCACAAACTGCAGCCTTTTCTTCAAATGTATATCGACGTACAACAGAGACCAAGTTGGCACCTCATTTACATTACCGTATTTCAGGATATTATGTACATAAGTCTGACCATCCCAGCAACGAACGAAAAGGCGGTTCTGGAATTTTTATAAAAACTTCGAACCAGAGTTTGAAATTCGCGCATTCAAATACATTCCAGTAACACCAAACTGCAGATTGGATCATTTAATTCAATAAACTTAATTCACCGGATTTTTTTTCATGAACTGCATTTATATTATCTTCTTGGCGGTGACTTCAATAGCAAACACCCGTGTTGGGGTTCAAATGTTGTCAATCCCAGAGGAAGAGTACTTCATGTGACGTAATAATTAGGCCTCGGACTATCGTCTCCAGTAGAACCCGCACATTATCCAGGCGATGGCAGCACACCAGTCATATTAGACTTTTTCATTGACAAAAACATCATACGCCATTGCTCAAATCCTGCTGTGCTTCATGAATTAAGCTCTGACCACTATCGCGTACTTCTTACACTATAAAGCTGTACTCAAAACACTATTCCTTCTTCTGGCCTAATTAGAAAACCTTTCAACTGGACATTATACAGTCCAACGTTTCAGTCTGCGACTGACTTTGTCTGCCTTTGAAGTCACCTCATGATGTAGACATTGTTGTTGCTACCATTACAAGAAATAATCAATATGCTGCTAATATAGCAAGCAGTTCTTCTAGACCATGCACCCAAAAATATACAGCACCAAACTTTCCTCCTCATATTCAACAACTTCATCAAATAAAAAACAACTTCAGAAAAATGTGGGAACAAACTAAATATCCTCAAAATAAAACTTGTTAAAATAGAGCCACTAGAGAACTAAAAGAAGCACTAAAATCTCTGAAAACTAACAACTGGTTCTCAACCGCAAAGGAAAAAGTGAAAATATTTTCTGAACTGTTATATGAGCAGCTCCAACCAAATGCTGACAGTTCACCAGGAATGTACAGGAATCACTTTCTCAACCTCTCCAACTATCACCCTATAACAGATTCTTCACTTCTGCTCAGGTGCAGAATGCAATTAAGAGATCCCCAAAGAAGAAAGTTCCTGGTTAAAATCTAATTGTTCCGGCTTTTCTAGAAGCTCTTCCTCGAAAAACACTTGTCTTTTTGAAACAAATATACAATGAATTCTTATTTTCCCTCAAAATGGAAACACACCGCAGTAGGTAATCATGATCCCAAAACCACAGAAAAGTAAAAGCGAGCCACGTAATTGTCGTCCAATAAGTATTTTGCCATTCTTTTCTAAAAGTTTTAAACACTTACTTTTACCACAACTGATAGAGCACATAAAAGAAATTCTACCTACAATACAATTTGGGTTTAGACGCCAGTATATATGACCACAACAGCTTCACCGTATTGTGGATCCTATACTAGACTTTTAAGGGAAACGTTAATTTTGGGAGGTTTATTTCTGGATACTGAAAAGGCGTTCGATAAAGTGTGGCATGACGATCTTCTTTACAAACTTAAATCTCGCTTAAATGATACTCTTTACAAGCTCATTACTTCATACTTGCCTAACTCTCTATAAAATGTGATTCAATGCAATCAAAGTCTCTAGCTATTAATTGTGGGGTACCTCAGGACAGTATATTGTGACCTCTATTATACATCACTTTACAGGCTCATTACTTCATACTTGCCTAACTCTCTATAAAATGTGATTCAGTGCAATCAAAGTCTCTAGCTATTAATTGTGGGGTACCTCAGGACAGTATATTCTGACCTCTATTAATTGTGGAGTACCTCAGGACAGTGTATTGTGGAGTACCTCAGGACAGTGTATTGTGGAGTACCTCAGGACAGTGTATTGTGACCTCTGTTAATTGTGGAGTACCTCAGGACAGTATATTGTGACCTCTGTTAATTGTGGAGTACCTCAGGACAGTGTATTGTGACCTCTGTTAATTGTGGAGTACCTCAGGACAGTGTATTGTGACCTCTGTTAATTGTGGAGTACCTCAGGACAGTGTATTGTGACCTCTATTAATTGTGGAGTACCTCAGGACAGTGTATTGTGACCTCTATTAATTGTGGAGTACCTCAGGACAGTGTATTCTGACCTCTGTTAATTGTGGAGTACCTCAGGACAGTGTATTGTGACCTCTATTAATTGTGGAGTACCTCAGGACAGTGTATTGTGACCTCTATTAATTGTGGAGTACCTCAGGACAGTGTATTGTGACCTTTGTTAATTGTGGAGTACCTCAGGACAGTGTATTGTGACCTCTATTATACATCACTTACACGACACATTTTACAGTTTCTCACCAACTTGTAATTGCACATTTTGCTGACTACGTCGCAGTTCTGAGTAAAAGCACATCTGAGGCAGCTACAACACATCTTCAAAACTTTTGCGATGAAATAGATACATGGTGCAAACACTGGAGGATTGTTTCCAGCAACGTAAAGTTTAGTTATAAATCCAATATTCAGCATCAACCAGTTCTACTGAGAGAAGAACCCATTCCAGAATCAGATTCAGTAAGATACCTTGGACTCACACTGGATCAACGTTTAACATGGAAAAGTCATCTTACATTCATAATAAAGAAAATTCTACATTAACTAAAGCACATCATGTCCTCAAAATCCTCACTGTCTGTCCAGTATAAAGGCTAATAAACATTTCACTGATCAGACCTATATGGAATACAGTTGCTCAATCTAGGGCTCAGTTTCACCTTCTCAAATCCGAAGAATACCAACTATTCAGAACAGATGTCTCCGTTTATTCACCAATGCACCTTGGTATGCCAGAAACTCCACTACTCATTCAGATCTCAAAGTTCCAGAAGTAACTATTGTCCTCAGCAGAGCATATAGAAGACTTCATAATTCATTTGACAATAACAGCAACCTACTAGTTCAACAAATTCCTCTAAACTACTCACCAGATCCAAAAACAGAAGATTAAAACAAAAAAGATACTCGGGTTTAAGACATTATTAGATCTTAACTATGCATTCGGCACTGCCGCTGGGCACAGCCCCGGACAGACGTTTTCTCTTATTTGTTTGTTTCTAATTGCTTACAATTGTAATATATTGTATACAATAAAGTTAAGTCACTAATTTAAAAAAAATCAATAACAACGAATATCTTGGAAATGATTTACTCTACAAAAAAGTATATGATATACATTGTGTGTCTAAAGGAGATCTACACGTAAGATTTTGTCTATCTCTTATGGTTTACCTGCTGTACAAAAGTCCTGCACAATGAAGAAAGCTTCAGAGACTATTCCCAGAAAATGTATGATTATATTTTATTGGTCATGTAAATACCCTTTATATATGGTATTTTAATCAAAATCGCTAGGAGTCATTTTTGAGAAAATTAACATTTTCGAAAATGTTTCCTTGTCAAGAGCAGTATGGGGTCGGGAGGAATTTTCTTGAAAATCTTCCAGTTGGGTATTTAACGAACTTTGCGTTTTTGAGTTACGTTGTTCATAGACACATGGACACACCGTAGTGCGGACCTTTTTCTAATTTTTTCAGGAGACCTAAAACGTGCACTTTCAGTGAAATATCGGTATCGAATTATTAGGTGTAAGGCAATACCTTCTCTGCATAAGCTCTATGTAAGTGCTAGAGAATGTAAAAGGCAAGTAAAAACCTATACGCTCGCTTTGAAATTCTTTGCATAGTATCGAAAAAATAATGACCAAGCAGTTAAAAAGTATTAAAAAGGTAAAATACTTTAAATTTCAAATCAACAGAAATGAATATATCGCAAATGATGAGTGCTAAAAATATTTACGACATACAAAGTGTGGGTTTTACAGATATGTGCCTACTTTTGGTAGCAAACTTTTGTCTACCTCTTATAGTTAGTTATACAACACTTGTCACTGCTTCACATTAAACAGGTCGTGAGTTCGACTCTCGCTAAGGGTGAGTTACACGGCTAAGGTGCTTATTTTTCGGGTTTTTCTCTTATCCTGAGAAGACGAACGTCGAGTAACTTTGAGCAGCATTTCACCGATTTCATTCATCGTCGTCCGATATGACTAGCCAGGTTAAAGGATGCTAAGATACGAATAGACTGTCAGAATGAAAGGGACTATATAGGCTATTCGCAGTAAATGCAAGATTTTAGAGCTCTTTTTCAGAAAATCTAAGCTCATAATTTAATGTAAAGAGTAGATTTGAGTTTCCTTGAAAAACTTTCCACGTATCTTCAGAAGATGCTGGATTTAAATTTTTATTTATATGCTCTCTCTCTCTCTCTCTCTCTCTCTCTTTCTCTTCCACAAACTACGAGTATTCTTACAAGAGCATATTATTCTCTCTACCTCTTGTTAAGCCAGAAAAATGTTAATTCAAGTTACGTTTTAAAAATAAGAAGGCTGCAATAGGTAAAGCGTTAGTAAGACTTTGAAGAACTTAGCATGTGGAGTTATTTTCAAATGCCATGCTCTTTGTATAGTCACGAGAAAAAGGAAACAAAGAAAGAGAAGAAAGAAAACTGGAAGAAGCGAACAGCGACTGATTAGTTGAGAAACGTAAGTATTAGAAAATAAACAATGATAACAAATCTTATGATTTCCATTCACATGACTCTCTAGCTATTCCGCAAACAAAAGAAACATACATATTTGCAGCCCTCCTGGGTAGTGTGGTGGTAGCGTGTCTGCCTCACATTTAACAGAGTGAGTTACCCGGGTAAAGCTCTTCGGGATTTTCCCTTATCCCAGAGGACGAATGTCGAGTAACTGGACCCCGAGATCATTGTCCGATATGATCAACCAGGTTAAAGGGCGTTAAGCTAACAAAAGAAAGAAAAAAATATACCTTATATTTCCCGCCTGAGAAATGCCTTAACTTAAAACTGAAACCAATTATTCAGAATATCTTTAAAACAACTAGCTCTCGAAAGAATGACACAAGTTGCTTATTTTAGCGAGATCTACAATTATTTTTTTTTGCGTAGCAAATTTTTATCTATCACTTACGGCTTATCATTTATACAAAACTTATAAGAATGAAGAGGTCTTCAGAGGCTATTCTCAGAAAATTCAAAATATACATTTCCTTTGTCCTAAAATATCTTAAACATTTGACATTTTAATCAAAATCATTAGAGCTATTTTTGACAAAATAAAAATATTCGAAAAAAATTAGTTGGGGTGGGGCGATTTTCTTGGACATCTTCGTGTCTCATTCTTGGAAGATACTGAACTAAATACCAAGTTTCGTATTTAACCGATTTTTCACTTTAGATAGGCTACAGACAGACACACACACACACACACACACACACACACACACACACACTCGTAGACATTTGTCTAAAAATACTTTTTTATACAGGGGTTTTAAAACATGTATTTCGGTGAAATTTCAGTATAGAAGTTTGGTGAGGAACGCAATACCTTCTCCATCCACTATGTACATTGCACATTCGTGCTAGAAAAAGTAAAAATATCTTAAAAATGGTGAACTGGACAAAAATTGCATTTGATATAAATTGTATGCTTTAACGAGAACTACACCTTCTACCTGTCATAACGATTTACACAAGTCATTGAAACTTCAGAGACTATTCGCAGAAAATTCAAGATATATACAGCATAAGTCAAAATCGAAAAGTCCGTTAAACACCAAACTTAGCATTTAAGTATGATATCTCCCAAAGATGTGACACGAAGAGTTTTAAGAAACTCCTTCGACCTCAAACTACCTCTTACATGGCAATATTTTTGAAAATGTTTCAAAAATGACTCTAATGACTTTGATTAAAATATCAGTATTAAATATATTTTCATGACAAATAAAACCTATATCTTTAATTTCCTGGGTATATTTCCTGATATTCTCTTCAGTTCGAATGACTTTTGCATAATTGGCAAACCGCAAGAGATAGACAAAACATAGTACACCAAAAATGTAGATCTCGTCAAAACATACAATTTTGTATATAGAAAGTCATGTGAACGGAAATCATCATATATTTTTGGAAATAAAAAAAGTAAGAAACGCACATCTAAAGGGTACTTTGAGGTTTGGGATTTTCTTGAACATATTGTTATATTCTTGGAAAGCGCTAAACATAACTAAGTTTCAATTACAGATAGCCATTCCCCATATTCGCACAATATATCTTCACTTTCTCTACACGTACTATGTACATAGTGTATAGAGAAGGTATTGTATTCCACCCAAAAATTCCATACCGAGATTTCACCGGAAATACACGTTTTGGGTCCCCCTAAATCCACAGAAAGCATTTTCCGAAAAAGATCCGTGTGTGTGTGTGTGTTCGTGTGTCTGTGAACACGATAACTCAAAAACGAAAAGTCGGTAAAATACCAAACTTGGTATTTAAGTTTAGTATCTTCCAGGGATGCGACACGAAGATTTTGAGAAAAATCCCCCACCCCAAACTGCCCTTTACATGGAACTTTTTTCGAAAATTTCGATTTTCTCAAAAATGGCTCTAACGATTTTGATTAAAATTTCGTATATTAAATATATTTATCTGACAAATGAAATGTATATCATGAATTTTCTGGGAATAGCCTCTGAAGACTTATTTATTCTGGATGAATTTTATGAAATTTTGTATAACTGCTAAACCGTAAGAGATAGACAAAAACTTATCACACAAAAAAATTGTGGGCACGTTAAAACACACAATTTATGTTATATACATTTTCCTCGTGGAACTGATTGTTTTTGAGTTATTCCTGGTTTCTGATTTCACCTTTAAAAAACATACTTTTCTCACACAGGAATTTGTCAACTCCTATGCATACAAACAAAGGAGCTTCAGTCACATAGCAACCGGCTTTTGACTATCACTTTAACCTATGGTACTCCCTTATTTCCCCTCTACTTACAAGGAAGCAAGTAATAAAACAATTTCAGCTAATTTTTTCTCGATTAGCATGAAGTAAATAGAAGCGTAAGCTTTTTAACAGTATTTTGTTGCAGAGATATAGAGAAAGTCATGTGAGTGGAACACATGACTTTTTATTCAAAGAATCGCATATTTTCACTGTATTTCCGGTGAAATTTCGCTAATATGTATTTGGGTGAAATTACTTTTTCTAGTCACTACATAGTGAGTAACAAAGGCAGTAAAACTAGAACATTTCAAAATTTGCCTGATATCGATAGAAATGTAGTTGATATAGAAAAATTTTGAAATAGTCTATGTTAAGCGAATTACTCTACATTTAAGCCAATATTACTGGTCACTAAATACAGCAATTCCACACACCCACACACACATACACACACACACACACACACACACACACGGACCTTTTTGTGAAAATGCTTTTTTTGGTTACAGGGGACCCTAAAACATATATTTCCGTTGAAATCTCGGTATCGAATTTTTTGGTGGAGTGCAATACATTCTCTATACACTATGTACATAGTGCCTATAGAGAAAGTAAAAAGACTGAATGTTTATTGTGTTCTAAAGAGTTGTGCTATGTGGAAAATTATAAATCAGGCGATATTTAATTCTGCACTTGCTAATCAGCAAGGAAAGTCTAAACTTTCAAGTATGGTTATAAAAACTGAACTATACTAAGAGCAATAACGTTCACTTTAAATGAAGATATCCTGCTATCAATGCTGCGTCGCTCTGTGTCTACCACTGAGACAATGTCTGCGTTCTGATGTGTTCCATTCACATAACTTTCTCTACATCTCTACAATAAATAATTGTTATAAAGCTCATGCTTCTATTTACTTAATACTAATCGAAAAACAAATTAGCAGAAAGGGTGTTACTATTTGCTTCCTTGTAAATAGAAGGGAAATAAGGGAGTACCATAAGTTAAATCGATAGTCAAATGTTTTAAAAGAAAATTGCTATGTGACTGAGGTTCCTTTGTTTGTATGAACAGGAGTTGACAAATTCCTGTATGAGAAAAGTATACGTTTTTTAAAGCTGAAACCAATAGCAAGGAATATCTCCAAACGATTAGCTCCACGAAAAAAAAAAAAAGGTATATAATATAAATCGTGTGTTTTAACGAGATCTACACTTTTTCTTAAGTAAATTTTGCCTCTCTCTTACAGTTTATGAGTTATACAAAATTCCGTAAAATCGAGAATAAACAACTCTTCAGAGGCTATTCCCAGAAAATTGAAGATATACATTTTGTCACATATTTGTCATTAAAATCCCTTATATATAAGACATTTTAATGAAAATCGTTAGAGCCATTCTTTAGAAAATCAAAATTTTCGAAATTTTTTCCATGTAAAGGGTAGATGGGGGTGGGGGTATTTTCCTAAAAGTTTCGTGTCGCATCCTTGGAAGGTACTTAAATACCAAGTTTGGCATCTAATGGTGTTTTCGTTTTTGAGATATGCTGCCAACAGACACACACACACACACTCACACACACACACACAAGACACACAAACAGACACACACACGGAAGTTTTTCTAAAAAGGTTTTTTTTTGGATTCAGGGAGTTTCAAAACGTATATTTCCGGTGAAATCTCGATATCGAATTTTTGGTTGCAATACAATACCTTCTCTATACACTATGTACACAGTACGTGTAATAAAGGTTTGTTAAGCAACGTTTGAGGAAGAAACACTGAGAGACATATTTTGAAACCCGGACACCACTCGCCTTTAAAGTGACTAGCTCCGTCACTGCTGTGCTTCATATGCCGAACAACGCTCTTAACAACAACTCCAGGTGAAATGGCTTAAGAAAAATTTCCCACCCTCAATCGCGAACTGAACCCGGGACCCCTTGCTCTACCAACTGAGCTACGGGACTTGAACGCAAAACACTACATACGTTCACCAGGGTGTAAAAGAGAAGAGAGCGAGATGCGCGCTTCCTACAGATAAATACGAGACAATAACTTAATGACACAAAATAAAGCATTCGCCGAATATAAGGTACGAAGTAAATGAGCAAGGAAATAAGAGGAAACAGAATGCGGGGATCAATAAGCTAACCAGAAGTATCTTAGCAAAAAAAACTTGACTTATTTCACATATTTAAGTTCATATAATTGTGATCAACTTAAGCTTTGAAAGCTACCTTGTTTATAGTTGTATTGTAATGCAGCTCTAAACATTCTCCTTTTACGAGGTTTACACTATGAAACATAGGTGATGGCCTACTTGAATTACATTTATACAGAGTGTGCCTTCATTAGTGTCAACATTTTTGGGTACGCCACCCAAACTCATGTAAAAAGAAGTTCATATAAACGTGAATCCGAAAACCCACGAAAATTACAAATCTTAATTGAAGTTACAGAAATTACTCAGAATGTATTTTTCCAGCAGGCACTGAATTTGCGTTCCGTGCTATCGCATACTCTATTGCAAATTCCTGGAGTGCTCTGTATTTGTCAAATCCATGTGATCAGAGTGTGAATGATGGCCGCGCCGTGGCCGAGTGGTCAGACCACTCGCCTCTCACCGGCGCAGGGGCGGGTTTCCCCCGCCATCACATTCCACCGGGGCTCCATCTTCATGTATCATCAGTGTCATCGCCTGCGGTGCCAGAGCAGTAAGAGCGGGCGCTAAACACTACCAAAAACAGAGTGTGAATATCCAGTATATGAGGACTTTAAATGTTCCATTGGACACAATCAGTCCTGCAATGAATCACACCATTTATGTGGAAATGTATTTCTTAAGAAAATATATCTGAACTAAAATGAGCTGATGCATTACACTCTTTGAATGGTGTTCAGAGGTATATCATCAATTAAATAATGCATTCTCTGTATTCAGGCGCTGAGGAAAGAAATAGAGACCAATAAGGTTAACAATTGCACACCAAACGGCTGGTGATGTTTGTCCTGTCTTACTTAATGTGGCTTTTCATACACATTTAATTCTTACATCCCCTGATTGGGCGATTCGGGTTCACAAGTTTTTCAAGCAGAATTTTCTTGGTCTCCGAACATCCAAAACATTTCTCTCTAATGAGAGGAGGCTAATCACCTGGTAGTTGAACGCCCTTTAATATACATATATCATCATCTCATTCTCTCTCAAGCGGTGGTGTATATCAGTGTTGCCAGATTGGGCGAAAAGTCGCCGATTGGGCTACTAAAATCCGCTTTTTACGACCAAATTTTGATGAAGGCGATTTACGAATTTTTGGGCTACTAAAATATTTCTGCAAAAATATAACTTCTATTATTGTCTGTTTTTAACTTTATGCGCCGTTTGGTAGGGAAGAGAGCTATAAATCTAAATTGACGAAAGACAAATACTAAATCCTCTCGGACGTGAGCAAAACCTATTTATACTCGTTATTTTAAGCCTGCCAATTATTACTTTTTTTTTGCGCGCGAGATATAGTTAATTTGCGGTACTTATTAATATTGTTGTCATGGATGGATCATAAGTTGATGTTCTCACTTGCAATGTGGTTTCAATGAAAGCAAAAGAAATTTCAGTGCTGGTAGTTAACGTTTCGTATACTTCTTATATATTGGAATGGTTGGTTTGTTTTTATCGATATTTTAACAATTTAATTTAATTTTGATCAAAAGCCTTAGTGTGGGAAGTAAAACCATACGAATAAAAAGTATGTCCCCATAGCAACACATCGGAGAATCGGCTCCTGAAATGTAACATTTATCGTTCTGTTAATAAGATTGTATGGTTATAAGTCTATATGTCTATAAGGCAACCCTCAACTGAGGGAAGTAATTCATAAAATAAATATTTCAGGTAATATTTCAATATAATTATCGGCGCAAACGTCTCATTTTTTCATACTCTTTCCTGAATATGTATCAGCGCAGTTCACACTAGTTAGTATTCCAATATTATGCAATTTATTATGATTGTGCTGTACTTACAGAGATACCGGTTACAAAAATATTTTGAAAATATTCCAAGAGTGTGTGTTAGTGTATTTAAAATAGTAAAATAAATTGTATATTTTAATAAAAATATTGGGCGACTTCAACTGAAACTTTGCGATTTTTTTAATGATTCGGGCGAAATTTTGAGAAATGTTTCTGGCAACACTGGTATATATTCGTACAATGTTCAAGAATAAGACAGCTGCCTATTTCTGTATAAACTCACGTGCTACTGATGCATTCCGATTTGTAAGGCAATATAATATGTATTGTATGTATATCGTTAATCTTTCAAACATTTTCATTTCAAGTTGCGAGAGCGTCTCCGAAATAACACCAGTATAATCCTTTTTCACGACCCCCACATCAAAATTCCAAATGATGTAGAAGAACACTTAAAACAAGATTAAAATACATTTAGAGACTAAAATCTCACTCTTTAATAAACATAATCGGTCCATCTTCTATGCTGTTAATATGGTGTTCGGAACGCAGCTTGGCATTTATTATTATTATTATTATTATTATTATTATTATTATTATTATTATTATTATTTCATTACTAACCAAAATGTCTAATCATTTTCCTATTTAGATGAATAGTTGTGGACACTAAAGTATGTAAAGGGCGATTTTGAGGCAAAACAAAAATAATGAAAATATGTGTGTATATTTATTTGTGTGGGCGCGTGTGTTATCTTTCATAAAAATGGTTCAATCATTATTATGAAAATGTTTAAACAATACCTTCCCTGACCCTCAAAAAATAAGCGATAAGGCATTGTATTACTTTCCCCACTGGGAACCAAACTACAACGAAGTTAACCGAAAAAATGTAGTAAGTTATATATAGATATTGTCTCTTAAAACGGTAAATTCGCAAGCGAGCCTACAAAAGGCCCGCAACTGTTTTCCTTAGCGCTAGAATGCTTCTGAAAGCAAATTAGTTATCTCTATGCAGAGGGACAGTAAAGCTGTAGCAAATTATCTCACACATATGGGAAGGAGATTTCACGGTTCAGCACGTTGTCTGAAGACATGCAATACGGTTCAACTCCTATAACATACCTAGAGATGGATTGTCTCGCTAAGCTCTAGCAGCAGGTAATGTCTGTATTAGTGAAGGCCAATGGTTCGTTCATGCCAAACTATGGATTCTTGATTATACACTGTCAGTTTTAGGATTCCCTCTCCCTAGGTATCCAAAACTCACGACTTCCTTCATCAAATGCGTTCGCTACTATCTTTTTGTACACAGAGCACAAATAATATTATACATCGAATTTCTGATTGTCTGTAGGGAATTTATAGGGCGTGTCTTCTGATATCCACTGGCCACTCCGTCACTCTAATTGGACAAGGTTGTAGCTTACTTACACGTTACCTAATCTCGCTTCCAGTTGAGGGAGGTGGCTATTCCTATTAGCGAATGAGTTGACAAACCCAGCATAGGTATGCTCTATTGGTTCCATATAAAACACTGCAAGGTGACAGTATCAGCCACTAAAATAAAAATAATGACGTAATAAAGTACCCTACAAACTGTGAGGCATGCGGTGTACGGAACAAGACAGTGCCGGTTACTTTAATAAGTGCGTTCTCTGCATTTTCTCTGTTGTCGTCCTCTGTGGTCTGTGGATAGCTGCTAGTCTCTGGTTTCCAAGGTTACACGTTCAAACCCGGCGGAGGGTGATGCATTTTAACTTTCTCTATACTCATTATGTACATAGTGTATAGAGAATGTATTGCACTCCACCCAAAAATTCGATACCGAGATTTCACCGGAAATATGTTTTAGGGTCCCCTGTATCCAAAAAAGGTATTTTCAGAAAAAGGTCCGTGTGTCCGTGTGTCAGTGTGTCCGTGTGTCTGTGAATACGATAACTCAAAAACGAAAAGTCGGTAAAATACCAAACTTGGTATTTAAGTTTAGTATCTTCCAGGGATGCGACACGAAGATTTTGAGAAAAATCCCCCCACCCCAAACTACCCTTTACATGGAACTTTTTTCGAAAATATTGATTTTCTAAAAAATGGCTCTAACGATTTTGATTAAAATATCGTATATTAAAGTTATTTACTTGACAAATAAAATGTATATTTTGAATTTTCTGGGAATAGCCTCTGAAGACTACTTTATTCTGGATGAATTTTGCATAACTACTAAACCGTAAGAGATGGACAAAAACTTAACGAACAAAAAATATAGATTCAGTTCTTATTTTAAAAAATATAGAGCTCGTTAAAACACACAATTTGTGTTATATACATTTTTTTCGTGGAGTTGATCGTTTTTGAGATATTCCTTTTTCTTGGTTTCAGTTTTGAAAAACATGCTTTTCTCATACAGAAAAACATACAAACAAAGGAACGTCAGTCACATAGCAACCAGCTTTTGGCTTTCATTTTAACCTATGGTATTCCCTTATTTCGATTCTATTTACAATAAAACAAGAAATAAAACTATTTCTGCTAATTTTTCTCGATTAGTATGAAATAAATAAAAGATAAGATTATTAACAATAATAATTTAGAGAGATATAGAGAAAGCCATGTGAATGGAACACATCAGATGTTTTGTTATGTATTTTTGTTGACTTTTGCATAACTGGTAAACCGTAAGAAATAGGCAAAAAGTTACAGCACAAAAAACGTAGATAACGTCAAAACACACAATTTATGTCATATACGTTTTTGTTGTAGAGTTGACCGTTTTCGAGATATTCCTTGTTATTGGTTTCAATTTTAAACTACCTTAACATTCTAAACCTTTCGTTTCATCTCTCTTTTATTTTATTGACAATTTAAAGCCAACCCAACTTAAGTTGTTCGCATGTAAACCAATAAACAGAAGCTATAAATGAATAGACGAATGCTTATTAAAGGGCATTCCCAACTTTAAACCTTACTTTTTGCAACATTTTTTCCAACACTTTTCCATACTCAACATGATCCACACAATGCAACTTTTCACTAATTTGTTTCAAAATGTTTATACTGCAAAGCATTGAAGAAAATGGTCATATACTTTTTCGAAATAAGTTTCAATTTTCAGAAATAAATTAAGATATTTTTAAATATAGAATAGAGTAGAAAATTAATACATTGTCTATGGTATTTAGGGCTAATATTAAAATGTAATATGACATCTTTGTAAATTCATTTTCTGTAAAACTGGATTTTTATGCGAATATTATTACAAATGCATGACGTGCATATTTTATTAGAACAATAAATTTGGATAGTAACAAAATTATTATTTAAATTACCTTGCAAGCTAGAATTTTGATACGTGGCAAAACTATCATTATTATTATGAATAACAATAGCTGACACATTTCAATACAGTATCTTGCACAGCGTGTATTTTACAAAGTTCATAGCTGCGACATCTTAAAAATAAAACACACGACCTTGTTAGGTTGCATTCTCTTATCATTGCGCGCATTCCTTTGTCTACTCTTACCACGTAGCATACGTTGTTTGTCTCATTTGTTTTTATTGGTGAAGCTCTCAGACCTAACTGGGCCCTAAAGTCTTCTGCCTCTTTTACAAGCCTCAGAAGGGGAAGAGCAGCCGCTATTTCCAATTTGTTGATGCTGCTGCTGCTGCTACCAATTAACACATAAAATGCATATATAAAATTGAATTGCTGGAATCGTAACTCAGAATTTATAAGGGAAATTAATTATAAGTTAAATAAGTAATTAAATGTAATAGCAATGAAACAGTAGCTATATAGTCACGAATGCAATGATAATTACCTAATGATGCTAATTACAATGAAATGAGGAACCTACACATAATTATGTGCAGTTCTTATAAACAAAATTCATTCGTCTTTCCTTTATTGATGCACACAGATAAATCACTTTTTCGTTGAAATTTGGCATGTCGCTTATCATGTTCTTTTCTATTGATAACATTGCCAATGCACTCAATCTGTCCTCTACCATTGTGCTTCTCAAACAGGTCTTTATTCGCTTCAAAGTTGAGAGGCATCTTTCAGCTTCTGAGGTGGTCATGGTTATGGTACACACCGCCAATAATAATTTGTAGGTCTCAGGTCTTCTGTATGAGAAAAGCATGTTTTTCAGAGCTGAAACCAAAAACAAGGAAAATCAAAAAAACGATCAACTCCACGAAAAAAATGTATCTTACATAAATTGTGTGTTTTAACGTGCTCTACATTTTCTGTGTGGTAAGTGTTTTTCCATCTCTTACGGTTTAGCAGTTATGCAACATTCCGTAAAATTGATCCAGAATAAAGTAATCTTCAGAGGCTGTTCCCAGAAAATTCAAGATATACATTTTATTTGTCAGGTAAATATCTGTAATATACATTATTTTAATCAAAATCGTTAGAGCCATGTTTAAGAAAATCAAAATTTTCGAAAAAAGTTACATATAAAGGGTAGCTGAGTGTGGGGGGATTTTCTTGAAAATCTTCATGTCGCATATACCAAGTTTGGTATTCAATGGTCTTTTCGTTTTTGAGCTCTGCTGTCCACAGACACACACGCACGCACACGGACCTTTTTTTGAAAATGCTTTTTTTGGATTCAGGAGGATCCAAAACATAAATTTCCGGTGAAATCTCGGTATCGAATGTTTGGTCCAATACCTTTTCTATACATTATGTACACAGTACGTGTAAAGAAAGTAAAAATGATATATAACATTTAGTCACTGTTCAGATTACTTGCAATTTTTTCAATTTATCCTAAGGGAACAAATTAATGTCTTAAAAGCACTAAAAGTATACTAAAATTATTGAATATGTACAGGATTAGTTAAAATTACATTTTGAGGATTAATATAGATGTAAAAATGTCATGTGTTAAATTCGTATGACTTTTTATTACTTTCTCTATACTCACTATGTACATAGTGTATAGAGAATGTATTGCACTCACCAAAAAATTCGATACCGAGATTTCACCGGAAATATATGTTTTAGGTTCCCCTGTATCCAAAAAAAGTATTTTGAGAAAAAGGTTCGTGTGTGTGTGTGTGTCCGTGTGTCTGTGAACACGATAACTCAAAAACGAAAAGTCGGTAAAATCCAAACTTTGTATTTAAGTTTAATATCTTCCAGGGATGCGACACGAAGATTTTGAGAAAAATTCCCCCACCCCTAACTACCCTTTACATGGAACTTTTTTCGAAAATTGTGATTTTCTAAAAAATGGCTCTAACGATTTTGATTAAAATACCGTATATTAAAGTTATTTACCTGACAAATAAAACTTATATTTTGAATTTTCTGGGAATAGCCTCTGAAGATTACTTTATTCTGGATGAATTTTTCATAACTACTAAACCGTAAGAGATGGACAAAAACTTAACCCACAAAAAATGTAGAGCACCCTAAAACATACAATTTATGTTATATACATTTTTTTCCTGGAGTTGATCGTTTTTAAGATATTCCTTTTTAATGGTTTCTGCTTTGAAAAACGTATAGTTTTCTCATACAGGAATTTGTCAACTCCTGTACATACAAACAAAGGAACATCAGTCACATAGCAACCAGCTTTTGGCTTTCACTTTAACCTATGGTACTCCCTTATTTCGCTTCTACTTACAATAAAGCAAGAAATAAGAATATTTCTGCTAATTTTTTCTGATTAGCATAAAGTAAATAGAAGTACAAGCTTTCTAAGAATAATTTGTTGCAGGGCTATAGAGAAAGTCATGTGAATGGTACACATCAGATTTTTTTCTCTACACATACTATATGCATAATATATAGAGAGAGTATTGCATTCCACCCAAATATTCGATACCGAGATTTCACCGGAAACACATGTTTTAGAGTCCCCTTAATTATATATGAAAAAAAAAAGAGCATGTATAGAAAAAGTACCGAATGTGTACGAAGTCGGTAAAATACCAAACTTGGTATTTAAGTTTAGTATCTTCCAGGGATACGACACGAAGATTTTGAGGAAAATCCTACATCTCAAACTACTCTTTACATGAACATTTTCTCAAAAATGGCTCTAACGATTTTTGATTAAAAATAGGGTGTATGAAAGACATTAACATGACAAATAAAAGTTAGTTTTTTAATTTTATAGGAATTTCCTCTGAGAAACTCTTCATTCTGGATGAGATGGTGATGAGGATGGTGATGAGGATGATGATGAGGATGATGATGAGGAGGATGATGATGAGGATGAGGATGGTGATGAGGATGATGATGGTGATGAGGATGATGATGGTGATGAGGATGATGATGGTGATGATGAGGATGAAGATGATGGTCATGAGGATGATGATGAGGATGATGATAATGAGGATGATGAAGATGATGGTGATGATGAGGATGATGATAATGAGGATGATGGTGTGATGATGAGGATGATAATGAGGATGATGATGGTGATGATGAGGATGATGATAATGAGGATGATGATGAGGATGATGATGTGGATGATGATAAGGATGATAATGAGGATGATGATGATGAGGATGATGATGAGGATGATGATGGTGATGATGAGGATGACGATAATGAGGATGAGTATGATGATGAAGATGGTGATGGTGATGAGGATGATGATGATGGTGGTGATGATGAGGATGAGGATGATGATGAGGATGATGATAATGAGGATGATGATAATGAGGATGATGATAATGAGGATGAAGATGATGGTGATGATGAGGATGATGAGGAGGATGATGATAATGAGGATGATGATAATGAGGATGATGATGATATTGATGATGATAATGAGGATGAGGATGCCGATGATAATGAGGATGATGATAATGAGAATGAGGATGATGATAATGAGGATGGGGAGGATGATGATAATGAGGATGGGGAGGATGATGATAATGAGGATGGGGAGGATGATGATAATGAGGATGAGGATGATGATAATGAGGATGAGGATGATGGTTGGTGTTTAGGGGCGCTCGACTACTTTGGCCATTAGCGCCCTTATAAAAACAAGCTCTAATAAATAAACCAGAGGCAAAAAACAATGTAAAACCAAAACAACGATAAAATAAAAGGGTGTGTTATAAAATCCAGGGAATAAAAGTACTGATAGTGAAGGTCACAGATAACCCAGAACAGATTTTAAAAAAGGGAGTAAATACGACACAAAAAAGCAGACCCTGGGTAATTAGTGATAAAACATTTAAACTCCAATAAATGTCGCTCCATTAAAAACTGTCGGGATAAAACAAATAAAACCTAAACTCTTATTGGGAATGTCATCTGAGATAAACAGCATAAAACCCTTCTCTTCCGCTCTATGGCCATCGGCAAAAACCTCATCGACGGAGGCCGGCAGCAGCGAAGATGAACGAAGGAAGATGAAGATGAAGTTCATCTTCGCCAGAGCAAGGTACTTCACCGCCACATGCCTCAGAGAAATGCCGCTCCACAGAGGGGCAGACAGGAGCCGGTTCTTTCCTAAAATGTGGCTAAGTGTAAAAGGCGAACCAATATCACTTCCTCCCGTCGAGATATACGAGAGGAGTTTACCCAGTTTACAGGGAGGTCCTTAACTTCCCTGAGCGTGCTCGT
The DNA here is from genome assembly GCA_030762935.1 of Hymenopus coronatus. Classification (NCBI taxonomy): domain Eukaryota; kingdom Metazoa; phylum Arthropoda; class Insecta; order Mantodea; family Hymenopodidae; genus Hymenopus; species Hymenopus coronatus. The sequence continues at coordinate 3,919,012 of CM060889.1, read as the reverse complement.
GCGAACAGAGGACCACTCGTCATTCCAAAACAAAATCTCTGCCCCCCGCACAACAAGCCTGAAGTCCGCCGAAGTACAATAGGAATAATAATACTGGGCTGCGTTGCTGCCGTCTTAGCTAGTTCATTACCCGGCAAGCCGATGCGACCAGGAATCCATGCACAATCCATATTAACACCGGAAGTGTGGAGGAGGTCCTGGATACGCTGCACGATAGGATGGTGGTTGGATAACTCACGAACGCTCTGAAGGGCACTACGGGAATCGCTCATAATGAGGCAGTCACCCAGATTCCGACAGCGAACATACAGATTGGCTCGATAGATGGCATACAGTTCAGAGGTATAAATGGATGTGCTACTATGAAAACCAAAAGTATATGTTTCAGTCCCAATAACAAAGGCGTAACCAACACCGTCGGCGCACTTACTGCCGTCGGTATATATACAAATGCGGTCACTATAGTGAGTTAAACATTCTAAACAAAATACAAGTACAGATACTAGGTACAGCCATCGAAAACTTCTGTAAACCGCCATCCCGAGATCCTCGTGGGATGTAGCACCTCGTTCAATTGGAAAACATGCGAGGCAGTGCAATATCGTGATTCCGAAACAGCTCCCAGAAACGGAAACCTACAGACCTGGGGCTGAATGACAACTTTCCCTATCATTCATCCAGCACGATATTTAAAAAGAGGTAAACGTTGGCTGCGAAGGCATGCTGCTAAGCCCAGAACCATAATTACCAAGCAGGACATCACGCCGACATCGCAGGTGGGGTTCTGCCGATTCGGAGTAGAGGATAACAACTGGGCTGGTTGGAAAAGCCCCGAAAGTCACACGGATGCCCTGATTATGGACTGAGTCTAATCTCAGCACAGCTGGTCGTGCTGAAGAATACACAATGCATCCATAGTCTAACTTGGATCCAATCAGCACACAATAAAGATGGAGGAGCACTGTCCGATCTGTTCCCCAGGATTTGCCACTTATTATCCATTAAATATTCAGAGAACGGTCATATTGTGTTTTAAGCTGAGCTATATTTGGTATCCAGTATTGTTTCTGATCGAAAAACAACTCCAGGAGCCTCGTCTGATCTACGAAGGGAAGTAAATCTGGTCCGAGTCGAAGAGAAAGCGCCATTCGCTACCTATGGCGCCAGAAGTTGGCAGAATGTCATCTCAGTTGAAAAATAAGAGCCGTTTTTCAAGCTCCACTCATAAATATTGTCCAACCACCGCTGAAGACGGCGTTCCAGAAAAGGCGTTCGCTTGGAAGCACAAAAGATAGCAAAGTCCTCTACGAACAAGATACCTGGAGGAATACATTGTGAGATAGATTTAATAGCTATAGCAAACGCGTCACGCTCAAAACCGAGCCCTGGGCACACTCATCTCTTGAATAAAAAGGTTCGAAAAACGGATCCGACATTTACTCGGAAAGCGCGGTCCTTCATAAACTCCTGAAGAAACAACAGCAGGCGTCCACGTTATTCCAGTTCAGGAGGTAACGTAGGAACCCTGCTCGCCAACACGTAGCATAAGTCTTCTCCAGGTCAAAGAATATTCCAACTGTTTGACAGTTCGTAAGAAATCCATCCATGATCTGCGTCGACAACGATACAGGGTGGTCAGCCGCTGACCGACGCCGACGAAAACTGCACTGAGTGTTGGTCAATAATTTGTGAGCTTCAAGCTATACAAACCCCCATTTAACGTTAATAGAGATAAACATTTGCAGAAATATTTTTCTTACACATTTCCCCGTAGCAATAGATGAATACAGTAGGTTTAAGTGAAAGTAAAATATTTTAAGAGCTGGTTGCAATGCAAATACTTTGAAATTTTGTTCTCTTTGATTACCCACGAGAAAGAATAACGAATAATAACTTCCAATTTGAGAAAAGTATAAGCATTTGATAATTGAAATAAAAAAGAAAGAATATCTCGCAGAAAAAGATATTTGTCATAAATTGCATGGGTTTTGACGATATCTATATTTTTTGTGCAGTAAGCTTTTGCCATCTCTTACGATTTACCAGTTATTCAAAAGTTATTCACAATGAAGGAGTTCAGAGGCACTTCCCAGAAAATTGAAGAAGATTTTTAAACATAAGGACATTTGTCGTCTCCCGTGATTTAGGTGTAACAGCTAGCCTTTGATTCCTAAGATTGCGGGTTCAAACCCGGCGGAGGACCATTAATTCTTTTTCAGGGGCGTACAAATCCTTAGCATGAATTTCCGGAAAGTAAATAAAACCGTTAGTCCCGTGTGGTAGATTTACGGCACGTAAAATAACCTCAAGCCCGATAAAGAGATATCTGAACAAAATTAAGCCTGTTTCACGTCCTTTATAGAACGGGCAGCTAAGAACTGCAGCAGTTAAACAGCGTCCATGGATAAAATGCATTTTCACTTACTTGTTTATTCGGTAATTGATAAAATACGTCAGAACATGTATGAGAAAAATATGTCATGTAAAATGCAGTTTAGGGTAGGGTCGTTGGAAGCTGGTGAATTAAATTACTATAAACTTTAGCACTTAACCGACTTTTCTTATACCAACCATGGTCGCACGGACACATACACATGGACCTATTTCTTAAATATTTCTTTTAAAATCAGAAGGTTTATTTTTTCCGGTGAAGTATCGATATCGAAAAGTGAGAAATTCAAAATTAAATTTCGTAAAAACAAAACAAACAAAAAAAAACACTTAAAGTTGAAATAAGGAATTTAAAAGAATTAAGTGACATTGGTGTCTGTTAATGGGTATTGTTAGTATGAATATTTCTTTGTGTGTATCATAATTTTTAAAAAAGTCGGCTAAATACCAAACTTAATAATTAGGTTTGCTATCTTCCAAGGACCGACACGAAGCTTTTCAAGAATATACGTCTCTAAACTACCCTTACATGGAAAATGTTTCAAACATTTTAATTTTTTAAAAACTGACTATAAATAAAACGTATATCTCGAATTTTCTGGGAATAACATCATTCTGTGTGAGTTTTGCATAAGTGGTAAACGGCAAAAGGTAAACAAAAACTTACTACACAAAAAATGTAGATCTTGTTAAAATACACAATTTATAACACACTCTTTTTGTCCGGTTAACTATTTCCGAGATATTCCTTGTTATACGCTCCAATTTTAAAATACTCAAATTTCTCTCATATGGGAGTTTGTCACCACTTTTTCTGTTTGTTTTACTCCTGGTCCTGCAAAGAGAACCGAATTTCAATCGTATAGCGATAGCTTTTAAAATATTTGATGAACCCTTTAGACTGGTGTATTTCCTTTTATAAGTAATAAGACATTTCTGTTAATGTTTATCTTGATTAGCATAAAGTATATAGAAGAATACGATGCAGTAAGAACATTTTGTTACTGAATAGATAAGGAGATGTGAATGGAACACATCAATTTTTTAAATTTGAGACTAGTTTCATCATTAAACGGAGTGGTGGATCTTGTTCTCAAAGTTAACTGCGACTTGTAATATCAGTAAGTGATATTCAAATGTACGCGCTCTCACATCTTATCATCTGTCTACACTGCCTCAGCGACATCATAGTCAGGAAGGAAAGTGTGTACTTACTGCTGCGCTTGCTGTTGACAGCCGTGTTGAGCATCACCCCCAGCTTGGTGAGGCTGGACTGCCGGATCATCGCAGCAGACTTCACCATGGGCTTGCCGTTATGAGTCGGGGAAGTGCGGCCACGACTGAAGTAGCCCCCGGACTTCTTTACTGCGGGGGGCGAGCCCCACACTGCACGCTCCTTGATGTCCACCTACAACACCAATATACACGTACTTAGTAACGATGTGTAAGCCTTACAGATAACAAATAAAATAGAATAAACGATGGCGCCCATGAAAAAAGGAGTTGAAATTCCCTCACTGGACGCAGAAAAGATGTTAACCGAGTGATTCTCCCTTCGTGAGGTTTTCATTTAAGGCCAATATCTGATCCATCACACACATTAGTTCAATTGTTCATTTAAAAACTAATGTTACCACATTTTGACCCTTCAGACTAGTAGAACCAGTAGCCACACTGGTTATACGTCTTAGGATTATATACATACGATGCAGCGTGCAAACCATTGTCTCAGAAAATTATTTAAAACCATTATTTAAAACCATTACTTTAAGTGGTCTAATAGATAGATGTATCATGAGATACTGAATCACTTCCTCTTTTGAATGATGGCATGCGTGGGCATGACGTCACAAGCCCATGAATGAATGCTTCCTAGCAGTCCTTATTTGGTTATTTCCTATATGTAGGTGGTCTAGTCAATATATAAGTTCCACTTAACTTAGAAGTGTATCGTCGTATTGCCATTGATGGAGCTACGTTACTCAGGAGTAGATCCCTGCCGTCTATCCGCCCTTAGGAATGAACTCAAGGTTGCTAACTTTATCTCAGACATAATAATAACTCCATGGCACGACAGCTCACGGGGAACCTTGGCGTCCCCCATCTCGGCCCACTACAGACGTCATGGATGGGGTGCAGTATTGGAGGGTGAGACGTGGTCAGCGCCTCGAGCCCCCCGGCCGGTTAATGCGGTCTTCATCACCTGGAGCCGCTACTTCTCCATCAAGTAGCTCCTCATGATATATCCAACTATTATGGGCAATTGGTATGGAATTTTTCAGTCTGACGTTACCTATCCAACTAAAACTTGTAATTTCTGGCCTTTAAATCGTGTCCCACAAACTCTGTCAACCTTGTGGTATAGGGGGAAAATGGTGGTTCCCAAACACGGCGGAGGACGATCGATGTTTAAGACTTAAGGGAAGTAAAGCCGTTTATAGATTTACGACACGTAAAATAACCTCTGGCCTGATAAAGAGGCTTCTGAGCAAAATTAGTCGCCCTCCGTGTTGTAATGGTTACCATGCTAACTTCATACACCCAAGGTCGCGGGTTCAAACCCGGCGGAGGACGGTGATTTTTTTCTGGCGTAAAAATCCTTAGCATGGCTTCCTTCAGAAGGGAAGTAAAACCGTGGGTTCCGTGTCGTAGATTTACGGCACGTAAAAGAACCTCAAGCCTGATAAAGAGACCTCTGAGCAAAATTAAGCGGTCTTTCACGCCCAGTATAGAATAGGGCGCTCAGAACCACAGAGCGTCCATAAATAAAAGTGAAATTCATAGTGCTACTTATTGTACCTCTTAAATTGTTATTCACTTGCTGTATTGCCTAATTCGGAATCCACCCCTTTCACTTTCTCTAACACTTACCTAAAGAAAGCAAAGGAGGTAAGTATTTCACCCAAATTCGATATCAAAATTTCAACGGCAATACTCATTTTGTGGCTACTTAAATAAAATAAAAACATTTTTAGAGAAAATGTCTTGTGTGTGTGTGTCTCAAATATTCGGCTAATAATAACATATTTAGTTAATCTTCCAATGGTGCAACAAAAAGTTTTTAAAAAATCTCCCTACACCAAACTATGCTACACATGCACCATCTTTCGAAAGTTTCATCTTCTCAAACATGGCTTTAATGACTGCATAAAACACCATATGTTTAAAATGTTTCCAAGACAAATAAATGTGTGTAATTGAAAAAATGAAGAGACAAAGAAAATCTTACTATATAAAATTAAAAGTTAAAGTGCACCATGTATGTGGGACTATTGTGTCAACATAAGGTGCTCCCACACACTTTTATGGAGACCCTTCATCAGTCGATGGCAAAATGCTACGAACTTTTAGATATGAAGAAATAACGTCCGGTTATGCTCATTGAATCTTTGTATAAAGAAAATGAATGTAAGTGAATTAAAACATAACTATACGGAACCTCGCACATCAAAACCTTGTATCAGATGATGATAAAGCACATAGATGATTTTGATTTACAAATGTTATGTGTAGATATGAGCTTTTAAATAGAGAAACTAAATGTTGTTTTGCTGTTATAAAATTAGTACAGGACGTGTAATGGAACAAGCAGTGCTGCTGCTTCACAACAACAAGCTATCAAACACAATACTGACTACCAATACCATAGAGCAGAAGAAAGGTAAATTGTTATTAATAAATCTAACCATCATTAAGGAGGAATGAAGTTTTAAAACAGTTTTTCAAAATTATTGAAACTATTTTTTTTTTCATTTTGTTGTTTTTTACTTTCTCTACATGTACTATGTACATAGTGTATAAAGAAGGTATTGCACTCCAAAATTCGATACCCAGATTTCACAGGAAATATATGTTTTAGGTTCCCTGTATCCAAAAAAAAAAGGCATTTTCACAAAAAGGTCCGTGTGTGTGTCCGTGTGTCTGTGATCACGATAACTCGAAATCGAAAAGTCGGTAAAATACCAAACTTGGTATTTAAGTTTAGTATGTTCCAGGAATGCGACACGAAGATTTTGAGAAAAATCTCCCACCCCTTTACATGGAATTTTTTTCGAAAATTTTTATTTTCTCAAAAATGACTAACGATTTTGATTAAAATATCATATATTAAAGATGTTTACCTGACAAATAAAATGTATATCTTGAATTTTCTGGGAATAGCTTCTGAAGACTACTTTACTCTGGATGAATTTTACGGAATTTTGCATAACTGCTGAACCGTAAGAAATGGACAAAAACTTACCACACAAAAAATGTAAAGCACTTTAAAACACATAATTTATGTTATATACATTTTTTCGTGGAGTTGACCGTTTTTTAGATATTCCTTGTTTTTGGTTTCAGCTTTAAAAACATACTTTTCTCACACAGGACTTTGTCAACTCCTATCCATAGAAACAAAGTAACTTCAGCCACATACCAACCAGCTTTTGGCTATTACTTTAACCTATGGTACTCCTTTATTTCGCTTCTGCGTACAAGGAAGCGAGTAATAAGACTATTTCTGCTAACGTTTTCTCGATTAGCATGAAGTAAACAGAAGAATAAGCTTTTTAACAATAATTTTTTCAGAGATGTAGAGAAAGTCATGTGAATGGAACACATCAGACTTTTTTTTTGTGCACAGTATTACTAGCAGCTTAAGAAGTAGTTGCACCAAGTTTCATCTTCATACATGAGCTGACGTTTTTGATAAATTAATTAATTTATATTAATTATATAATCAAAATCTTATCTGCTCCAAAATATTAAAGCTACTTTTTCAATATAATTGTTTATTAATCTTCGTAACAAATTGTTGGATGGAAAAATGCTTATACTGGACGGCTTTTCTTAAAAACAATATTCTGTGCCACAAAATGTAAAAAAGTTGTGAAAAATAGCGCACGACTAACTTAATTGTTTTAGAAACTATAGCGAATATATTATTTCCAATCCAAAAGTTTATTGCCTGTATTTCAAAGTGTTTTGTGAAAACTTTTAGAGCCTAGATATACTTTTGTGGGCGACGATTTTGAATAGGAAAAATAAAAATGTGTAACTCCACAAAAGTAGCTCTAAAATGTTGTATGCAGTTTACATAATATAAAAAGTGAATTCATGTACTTATGAAATATCCATTTTGACACGTTGCGCTCTCTTTCATCCTAGAAGACTTTAGGGCCTTCAATATGCCTAGTTTTATCACTTGACATGCGTTCCTTATTATTTTCTCTGCATAGTACATGGTACTTAGTAGAGAAGGTATTGCACTACACCCAAAAATTCGATACCGAGATATCACCGAAAATACACCTTTTAGGACCTCATGTGTCTGATAATCATTTTTACTTTCTCTAGCATGTATGTATATAGCAGCTAGAGAGAGCATTGTATTCCACCCAAAATTCGATGTCGAGATTTCACCGGAAATGTAAGTTTTGAGGGCCCCTGTGTCCGATTTTTTTTTTTAAAAAAAAAAGTCCGTGTGGGTGACCATTAAATAGGAAACTTCGTACTTATATTTAGTATCTTCCAAGGAATTTGTTTGATTTTTTTTTTCAAAAATGGCTAAAAAATTTGGTTAAAATACCGAATATTAAATATATTTCATTCACAAATAAAATGTATATTTTGAATTTTCTGGGAATAGCCTCTAAAGACCACTTTGTTCTGGATGAGGTTTGCAGGATTTTGTAGAACGGTTAAACCGTAAGAGATATCTAGACAAAAACTGTAGATCTCGTTAAAACACGTTTACGTTTTTGTTGTGGAATTGACGGTTTTCGAAATATTCGTTATTCGTTTCAATTTTAGAGCATCCAAATTTTCTGAAATGCCATCATGCAAAGCGAACCGAACAGCAGTTTTTTTTTTTTTTTTTTTTTGCAACATAATTTATTTTGAGTCGCTTTAACAGCATGGTCATATCGCGACCTTACAAATTGTACATAAAATAGTTATTTACACATTGGTAAAATATGATTACATTTATACTTTACAATAATTCAAAAAGTTTACACTGTCTTATAAATATTATTGTCTTTTTGATTGTCTGATGGTTATGTAGAGCACTTGGTAAGTCATTGAAGCCGGCCTGAAGTCTCTGTCTGTCGGACACTTCAGCAGCATGTGTAGGATAGTAAGTGGTGGCAGGCTAAAAGACAAGGCGACGATTCATGAACGAATTGTGAATCGTGCACATGGGCAGGCTAAAAGACAAGGAGACGATTCATGAACGAATCGTGAATCGCGCACCAGGGCAGGCAGGCTAAAAGACAGGACGATTCATGAATGAACTGTGCATAAGGTTACTGCGTTTGCCAAGCCGAGTGCGGCCGAATACTGCCGAGCACGGTCGACATTCCGTGATTGCCGTGCCGAGTGAGTACTGAAAATTACCATGGATTCTGATGTTCTATCATGTGTCTGGCTGTGGTTAGAGAAAACAGAAAACCACTGCCATTAAATAGAATATTGTTGAGTTCTAACGATACGGAGTTAACATGATGGTTAATTTTTTAAAAACAACAGCGTATAATCGAAAGCGCAGTAAATCGAATCGTAAACATTTCCATTGAAACTACAGCACCACATATAAGGAAAGGATTAATGTTCAGTAAGTATTTCAGTGAACATTATTAAATATCTAATACATTGTATTGTATTGTGTGACTGTATGTTGTAGATATACCAACATTGTTAATGGAGGTAAAAACAGAACTTCTAGAATTCCAGGATTAAATAAATTAATATCTACGTTTAAATTATAATTTAACGGCATTGATTTATATACTATAACCTATACTAAATGCAGGAATAGAAACATCTTACCTCTACTATTAAAATTACCTCGGAAAAAAATAAAAATCATTCTGGGTACTAACTAGCGCTGCCTTATAATGATGTATTTATAAAAATTATACGACTTACTAGTGTGCCACCGCGGCAGTGATGAATAATAATTACTCTGCTTATTAACATTACACAATTACCACCAGGTGCCATGCAATCGAAGCTTAGGTGTCAATTTTAGATTTAAACAAATTCTTATATGGTTTTTCGTTTAATGAAGGACATTTTACCAAATGTTTGCAAAGGAGTACAGCGTTTTATATAAATTACAGTTTTTATGCTATAGGAGCTGCCATATGACTACCATCCCCGTGTAAAAACGAGATAGCTTAACATGAACACACAGACGGCATGGCGATGATTAATGAATCGTCAACGAATCATATGAATCGATTCATATTGCATGAACGAATCGTATGAATCGTTACTGAAAATGAATCGCTCGACCCAACTCTAATTTATATTACTTTCCTCATCAAATGTTAGTTTCTGATGGTTTAAAATACGAAGTACTAAGAAGTATACAAATGCAGAATATATTTTATACTAGACATGGGGCGATTCATGAACGAATCGTTCATATGAACGAGTACAAGGAAAGAATCGTATGAATCGTGTCAACCTTAGCATGAACCGTCGTTCAAAAAGAAACTAATTTTACGTAAAGAAAGAAAAAAAAATGCTCCAACATATTACAAATAACTTTTATTGTAGTGTTGCTAAAGTCTAAAGAAAAACGAATAACGACTTTCCATCTGAGAAAAGTATATATATAGTTAGCATTTCCTACATATTTCTGTTATTTTTTCACATCGTAGGTAGATGCATAACTTAAATATCAACTTTTGCATTTACATAACGGATTTTTCGTCTTTGATTTATGCTGTTCATTCACAGCTACATAAACACACACGCATGCACACATAGTCCTTTTTCTGAAAATGCCTTTTTGAATTCAGGGGACCTCAAAACATAATTTCCGATGAAATATCAACATGAAAATTTTAGCTGGAAAACGATAGTTCACCGTGACACATACAGAATAGAGAGCGTTAATAACAGAAAACAAGTTTTCGTCAGGTTTCTGAGGCACCATTAAATTGATTATTCAAGTAATATGAAGGAATTTTACGTAAAAGTTAAGCTTCATGTTCCTGATCATTTACCAAATTGTGAATTCCTCCGACGCTTCTCAATATGAGATAATCCACCATCATACAGGGTGTTTCAAAAATACGGGGCATAATTTCAGGTATCGCAATTTCCAGAAGTGTTTTATGAAACAGTTTCAGTGGTGAAACAGTTTCAAATAGTTGTGTTAGGGAAACTATTTCAAAATAGTTGTGTTATTTTTGTCCCATCACTATTACACACTGAGGTTACCATGTTTTCCATACTTAACTCGTGACTGAAAAAAAAATGGTTTAAATACATTTTTGACTGATATTAACATGCATTAAACTTTATTTTAAGTGGTGTTGAAAGTGATGTTCATCTCGTGAAGTCATTCCTAGTATCTTCGGTCGAAATTTCCATTCACAAGCCTAAGTTCTTCATGTCAATATAATGTATATATTGTCCTCAAGTTCATCTGTGATACTGAGATTATTCCTGTAAACTATTTTAAAGTCTCCTTCGAATAGAAGTTACTCACAGTAAGATCGGGGAACGGGAAGAGCTATTATAATTCTTTAGAAATTATCCTGTCATCAAACACCACCCTTGTGTTCCACACAGTTTTGAATAGCAGCGGCTGTGGGCACATCTTATTAGAAATGTCCCTATTTCCTCTCATTCCCTGATGACATTTGACAAAATGGTACGAGAAGACTATCGGAATTTGCGGTAACGGGAAAGTATATTATACTCTTGTAGTAGAGTTGAATCTGTATAAAAAGATGGACACTACCTTCATAAGTACTTATAATTAGGTGAGTATTCATTGTAGTGAAGTAAACAACGCGAGAGCTAACCCCGTTGTGCGGATCATGTGTGCCATCAGCGCCTTATCATACAAACACGTATGTACACATGTTTCATTTTCTGCTTCTTAAACAATAAAACATGCATGTGTCTAACAAATAAAAAAAAATCTGCTGTGTTTCACTCACATGACTTTCTCTAGCTACTCTACAAACAAACGTCTTACAAAAGATAATTCTTCTTTCAACACCACGCTAATCGAGATAAACTTTAGCATGATATTATTACTTAGTTCCTTATAAGTAGCCTAGAACTAAGGGAATCCACTAGGCTAAAGTGATAGTCGAATGTTTTAAAAGCTGTGCTTATACGATTGTCATTGCTTCTTTGCTTGGCCAGCAGTAGAACAAAAGAAAAGCGGACACTTTCACCTGAGAAAAGGATAAGTACTTCACAATTGAAACCAATAACAACGAATAGCTCGAAAAGGTAAGCTTCACGAAAAAAATGTATATGACTTAATTTGTGTATTTTAACAAGATCTACATTTTTTGTATAGTACGTTTTTTTCTATCTCTAACTAGCTATGCGAAATTAAGCAAACTTCATCCAGAATAAACAGGTCTTTAGAAGCTATTCCCAGAAAATTCAAGATATAGATTTTATTTGTGATATAAATGACTTTAATGTGTGGTATTGTGCGCGCGCGTGCGGACCTATTTCTGAAAATGCTTTTACTGGATTCAGGGGTCCTAAAACATGTATTTCCGGTGAAATCTCGACATCGCAATTTTGGGTGGAATACAATACTTCTTTATCCCGATGTACATTCTACATACGGGGCTAGAGAAAGTAACTAACGAACGAGATTGTCAGCAGTCGCCTTGAAATAAAAAGCTGATGTGATCCATTCACATGACTTTCTCTACATCTCTACAACAAATTATTGTTAAAAAGTTTATGCTCCTATTTACTTCATGCCAATCGAGAAAAAATTAGCAGGAATAGTCTTATTACTTATTTCCTTGGAAGTACAAGAGAAATAGGGAAGTACCATAGGTTAAAATGAATATCTCAAAAACGATCAACTCCACGAAGAAAAAGGTAAATCTTAATTTGTTGTGTGGTAAGTATTTGTCTATCTCTTACGGTTTAGCAGTTATGCAAAATTCCATAAAATTATCCAGAATAAAGTAGTCTTCAGAGGCTATTCCCAGAAAATTCAAGATATACATTTTATTCGTCAGGTAAACATCTTTAATATTTACGATATTTTGATCAAAACCATTTGTACCATTTTTGAGAAAATAAAACGTTTCAAAAAATGTTCCATGTAAAGGGTAGTTTGGAATGGGGAGACTTTTCTCAAAATCTTCGTGTCCCATTCCTGGAAGATACTAAACTTAAATACCAAGTTTGCTATTTTCCGACTTTTTGTCTTTTAATTATCGTGTTCACGCACTCACGGACAAACACATACACATGGACCTTTTTCTGAAAATTGTTTTTTTTATACATATATTTCCGGTGAAATCTCGGTAACGAATTTTCGGGTGGAGTGCAATACCTTCTCTATACACTACGTACTACATAGTGCGTGTAGAGAAAATAAAAAGGAACCAGCAGTTCAATATAAGGAGTAGCATGAGTAGGTGTTCCATAGCCTGCCCATTATTAGTCTAAATATCTAATTCAAAACTCAGAATTAATGGCAATGAACGCAATAGGGAGAAACGCTCAAAATAGCCCAAGATACGTGAGTCGGAACACTTAATAAAATAAGGAAATACGGGAATTGCGGGATATCTGACAACATGGGCCTGTCCCCAAAACAACAACTATTCAATCGTAGCAGAGCTATCAACAAGCACTTGGCAGAAACTGCTATGCTGTGGAAAATTTTCCACCAAGCTTAATAAATAACCAAATAGCCCGACCAACACAGAATTCGCTGGTATGCCCAAATCGCTGGTACTTGTAACAGCGTAAGGGGTTCGGAATGTGGGGCCTAACCTCGATGGTTTCGTACCCTGCCTGAATCCGTTAAGGGAAATCTACTCGACCAAAGGCAAGGGAACAGGGCACGAATTCACCGTTTACTTTCCGTTGAACCCTATAGACGGATGATACGCCTTGATCTGCCAGATCTTCTTGAAGCTTCTCATTAGACATACCGTCCAATGCGCGGGTGGTGATAACGCCACACGAGGAGTTCAAGGTCTTGTGCTTTTCGACCTTAACCGGCTGCTGCCTAACATTTTCGCTAGAAGGATCTTCGCTGCCTGGAATGCTGAAATGGCTTCAACCAGGAGGGTACCATTTCGGGCTCTAACACATGGCGAAAGAGCTCACAGACGTAAATTTTCTTCCTTATTCTGTCCTAGATATAACTGAGTAGCGAGGGCCAATAGACTCGACTACTTCCTTTCCACACATATTATATTTAGGTTTAGTTTTTGCCAAAACAGTATGGTTTAAATTCATCCCCCAATGCTCCCCACCTACCACGGAGCCTAACAAAGGGTCACCCCATGGGGTGACAGGGCTACACAGGGGGATATAGCAGGCTCGCCGTCCAATTCTCCCTGGATTCGGTGTAATACCTAGTCCTGGCCGATTGACTAGGGGTGGGTTAGTCCCTAGCGAAGCAGAAGGCTAGGCTGCGCACCCTCCCCAGTTACTGAAGGACAGAAGCCCAGGATTTTCACTTCCATCGATACGGGTCTCCATGCACGGGCACGTGGCTGCGCATTTCACCCTACTAACTCCCTCACCACTCAGAGATTACCCACAGAGGGAGTCAAAGTTAGCTCGGGACCCCGGGTGCGCCAACCCCGTACCTACCGTAGTCAGCCCCTGAAGGCCCATGCGTTGTTGGTTGGTGTTGTGAATTTAGGTGTGATGATGCTTCTATATTTAAATATAGATGAAATATTATGGAATGATCATTGATGTGGTGTTGCTATGCGAGGTGTGATTCGTCAAGCAAGTTTTTCAAAGTTACTGCGGTGTTTTTCTTCCCAGTTGTTTTCTTCCCTATCCTTCTGGTGTTGTGTGCTCCAGCGAACTCGCCTACACCAGTTTAAACCAGTGGAAATAAGAACGGTTTGCCCGGTCCATTAGCAAATTACATGAGGTGCACACTCTCGCAGATTTGAGCTATCCTTAACACCATCGGGACTAGAGTGGTGACTCGCCTGCGTATTGAACTTACAACTTTGAATTTCGTGGAAACCCACCAATGTGTAACCATTGCAATTATCAGCTAACATTGAAAAACCTCATCACGAACTGCAGCCTCTACGATCAAATGGGAACCAAAATTTAAGTGGCAAACAAATTCTTAACAGCTTTGGACCACCCAGTTCTCCAACAATGCTCTTAACTTGTTACAAATAATCCAAGTGTGTAACAAAATGTGCACAAATGTTTTACTTGAAACATATATATATTATAATAAATATTATTATTAAAACTATTACTATTAAAATTATTATTATATAATACTCTTATTACTCATTAATATTACCTTATTAACGATAAATAGCTACACATTTCTTTGATTATTCTGCCACTTACCCGTAGGAATACTTCGTATGTAATTTCTCTTACTTATAGACTATTTTAATAAATTGCTGCAACTTTGTAAGCCCGACCAGAAGTCACGATGTAATCCTGCAATTAAAGCCATTTTAAAGATATAAAATAAAAATCAGATGTGCTCCATTCACGTGACTTTCTCAACTTGTTCTGTAACAAACTCTTGTTACAAAAGTTTATTCTTTTATCTGCTTCATGCTAATCAAGATAAACATTGGCAGAAATCGCATTATTACTTAGTAGAAGGAAAATATGAGAATACACGAGACTAAAGTGACAATCAAATCTTTAAAGGCTAGTTGTTATGTCATTGAAATTCGGTTCACTTTGTATGGCCAGGAGTAAATAAAAAAATTAAAAAAAAAAAAAAAAAAAAAGACAATTCTCCGTAAGAGAAAAGTTAAACTATTTCAAAATTGGAAGCAAAAGCTAAGGAGCATCTCGGAAATGGTTAACTCCACAACAAAGTATATAACAAATATTGTGTGTTATAACAAGCTCTATATTTTTACTTTCTCTATACGTACTATGCACATAGTGTATAGACGTGGTATTGCACTCCACCAAAAAATTCGATATCGAGATTTCACCGGAAATATATGTTTTAGGGTCCCCTGTATCCAAAAAAAGTGTTTTCAGAAAAAGTCCGTATGTGTGTGTGTCCGTGTGTGTGAACACGATAACTCAAAAACGAAAAGTTGGTAAAATACCAAACTTGGTATTTAAGTTTGGTATCTTCCAGGGATGCGACACGAAGATTTGGAGAAAAATTCGCCCACCCCAAACTACCCTTTACATGGAACTTTTTTCGAAACTTTTGATTTTCTAAAAAATGGCTATAACGATTTTGATTAAAATATAACATATTAAAGATATTTACCTGCAAATAAAATGTATATTTTGAATTTTCTGGGAATAGCCTCTGAAGACTACTTTATTCTGGATGAATTTTGCATAACTACTAAACCGTAAGATATGAACAAAAATTTAACAGACAAAAAATGTAGAGCACATTAAAACACACAATTTATGTGATATACTTATTTATCGTGGAGTTGATCGATTTTGAGATATTCCTTTTTCTTGGTTTCAGCTTTGAAAAACTTATACTTTTCTCATATAGGAATTTGTCAACTCCTGTCCATACAAACAAAGAAACATCAGTCACATAGCAACCAGCTTTTGGCTTTCATTTTAACCTATGCTACTCTCTTATTTCGCTTCTACTTATAATAAAGCAAGAAATAAATACTATTTCTGGTAATTTTTCTCGATTAGCATGTATTAGGTGTATATTATGAAACAATCAAGGTATTTAATGCTCTCCCCAGTAATCTCAAAGAAATTGTTGGGAATTTCAGGGCTTTTAAGGTCTCTCTTACGGAGTATCTTTGCAATAAATCATTTTACTCTGTAGATGAATATTTAAGTGACAAATCTGTCTGACAATACCGTGATAATCATTGTATTTATAAGTATTATAATGTATTGTATTTTGTGTATATTAGTGTGTGTGTTTTATATTCAAATTAAACTGATGTATACTTTGACTGGCACGAATGTGTCAAATGAATTTTTTAGCATTTAACAATGACACAAGGTCTGTAAAGCCTGATGCTTTGATATTTTACACTATAGTACTTTTGCATTATAATTCTATAACATACTTGTAAATATGCATTGTAATTTGTTGACATTTATGAAGAGTACATAAAACAATAATCTTATTTTAGCTTTATATAATTACTAGTAGTAACTATTATGTCGATAGTTAGAAAACTATTATCTGACACCACATCAGTGTTTTATATAATGAAACTATATTTACTTATACATTTTAACACTAATTTTTGATACTCTTTGTTTTTATGTGCATGCAAAAAAAAAAAGTACATATAGTTTTATAGAACACATTAAGTATAGTGCAGTGGCGTAAAGGCCTCAAAAACAAATGATGTGATTATATGTATACATGTATATGCCTTGACAAGTTCTATGTTCAGTGGCTTCCTGGCCTAAACGAACCTACAGAATGCTTTCTAATCTAATCTAATCATAAAAAAAGGAATGCAAAATAGTACGATATTACAAAGCATCTGGATAAACAAGGTTGAGGACGTGGCACAAACTATTAAGGTTTGGTAGAGATAAAATGAGGGACTCTTATGAAACATATTGAAATACATAATATACAGCAACGTGTTCATTATTATTCGCGGAGAAACTTTAATATTCTTGTCTTTACCCTGCAGAGAAGGACAGCAGAAGCCAATGGCGTATGTGCTAATATATCTCATTAGGCGACCTCAAGGCTGTCTTGCAAGAAATTCATAAGCTTCTGTTAACACATCACGTCACTGGTAAAGGGGTCAAAACGCAAAACTGGCTTTGACCTTTTGGGTCACACAGTAACCCTATGTTGTAGGGCTTCCTTTATTCTTAAACTCTGTAGTCAACAGAAAGGCGTTAAACCTTCTGACCTGGAAACATATCTTATCATTCATTTACAGCCTTTTTGAGCTTGTATACGAAGCTACGGATTTCATATAAAATAATAATAATAATAATAATAATAATAATAATAATAATAATAATAATAACAATCTGCGTGCCACAGTTAAATCACTTTCTTACTCTAACATTAATTAGTAACCATCGAAACTATTCTTATGAAAGTTTATTACTTTCTCTACACGTACTATGCACATATATTCCGCCAAAAAATTCGATACCGAGATTTTGTGGGAAGTACATGCTTTGAAACCCTCTGAACCCCAAAAAAGCATTTTTAGAAAAAGGTGTATGTGTGTCTGTGGGGCATAGCTCAGAAACTAAAAATCTGTTAAATACTAAAGTTGGTATTTAAGTTTAGTATCTCCCAACGAAGGAACAGGAAAATGTTCAAGAAAATCCACAAACTTCCCTTTACATGGAATTTCTTTTTTATTTCTCTAGGGGTACATACATAGTGTATAGAGAAGGTATTCTGATGCACCCAAAAATTCGATATACCGAGATTTCACTGAAAATGTATGTTTTGGAGTCCCCTGAGTCCGAAAAAAGCATTTTTAGAGAAATATCAGTGCGCGCGCGGGTGTGTGTGTGTCTGTGGACAGCATAGCTCAAAAACGAAAAGACCGTTAGATACCAAACTTGGTATTTAGGTTTAGTATCTTCCAAGGATGTGGCACGAAGATTATCAAGAAAATCTCACACCACAAACTACATTTTACATGGAAAAAGTTTTCGAAAATTTTGATTTTTTCAAAAATAGCTCTAACGGTTTTTATTAAGTACTATAGGTTAAAGTTGTTGTTACATGACTGAAATTCCTTTGTTTGTATAGACAGGAGTTGACAAATTCCGTATGAGAAAAGTATAAGTTTTTCAAAGCTGAAACCAAAAACAAGGAATATCTGAAAAACGATCAACTCCAGGAAAAAAATGTATATGACATAAATTGTATGTTTTAATGTACTCTACATTTTTGTGTGTTAACGTTTTGTTCATCTATTACAGTTTAGCACTTATGCAAAATTCCGAAAAATTCGTCCAGAATAAGGTAGTCTTCAGAGGCTATTCCCAGAAAATTCAAGATATACATTTTATTTGCCAAGTAAATATCTTTAATATTTGACCTTTTAATAAAAATCATAAGAGCCATTTTTAAGAAAATCAAAATTTTCGAAAAATGTTCCATGTAAAGGTTAGTTGGAAGTGGGATGATTTTCTTGAAAATCTTCGTGTAGCATCGTTGGAAGATGCCAAACTTAAATACCAAGTTTGGTATTTAACGGTATTTTGGTTTTTGAGCTATGCTGTCCACATTCACACACACGGACTTTTTTTGTAAAAATGTTGTTTTTTTTTTTTGGATTCAGGGGGACCCAAAACATATATTTCCAGTGAAATCTCGGAATCAAATTTTTAGGTGCAATACAATACCTTCTCTATACACTATGTACATAGTACGTGTAGAGAAAGTAAAAAAGACTATACTATTTATAAGGCAATACAAACTTTTTGATTTACTGTGAATTATAAATGTAACCATTTTTACCAATGTGCAAATAACTATTTTATGTACAATTTGAAAGGTCGCGATATGACCATGCTGTTAAAGCGACCCAAAATAAATTATATTGAAAAAAAAAAAAAAAAAAAGGGAACAGAAGCAAAGAATCATCAAAGCTATCGCAACATTTGTGAACTTTTAATCAACTCATTTATAGAAAAGACACCGTATAGTAGCAGACATTTCAGGGGCCAATTGGTGGGTCTGGTGTTAATTGTTGTGCTAATAATTGGGGTTGAAATGTATCAAATGACTCCTCTTCGTTACTGTTCCTCATTTTACTTTCTCTACACGTACTATCTACATAGTCTATAGAGAAGGTATTGCACTCCACCCAAAAATTCGATACCGAGATTTCATCGGAAATATATGTTTTAGGGTCCCCTTTATCCAAAAAAAAGGCATTTTCAGAAAAAGGCCCGAGTGTGTGTTGTTTGTTTGTGTGTGTGTGTGTGTGTATCCCAACTTACAAAGCCAGGGCATCGCCCTCTCAACAATTTTGCCTAAGGAGCCTGCCCACCTAAAGTTCCAAGAGGGATTTCTCATTAAAAACAGAAAGAAAGCAAACATTGTTTAAATAGATCAAAGGGAGAGTAAAGGATTACATTTATTTCAAATGAGAGCTCAACTGTTAAGCAGAAACAATGATGATGCCACCTACGTTTCAGTTTCAGTGAACATCTGAACACACAATGAATTTCTCTTGTGTTGACAATTCCGCAGTTTCATCTTCTACTATAGAAAACTGCGATCAATTTTTTGAAGTAAGGTATGCTGCAAATGTAATTCATTTTGAATGTGGCAAAACGTAATTATATACTCGTATATTAGCGAGACAGGATTTCAACTGCTTTCTGTTCACGAACCCATGTATTAACCTCCTCACGGCAATCGCCGGAAAATAGATTCAATAAGCCTATTAGTTATTATTGATATTACTTTTATTATTATTACTATTATTATTAAAAATTTAAATTACTGAACTATATATTTATTTACGGCAATTAAGTTCATCCACATTTTACTTAAATACCTTTTATTTTAATAATTGCACCAAACGTTTTATTTAAACATCCCAATGTATTGTACAATCCTGCCTCCCAAAATGTTAAAACACGTCGGCGCTTGTGTTTAAGTGTGTGTGTCTGTATGTGCGTGTGTGTGTTTAAGTGTGTGCGTGTGTGTGGGTGTGTTTAACTGTGTGTGCGTGTGCATGTGTATGTGTCTGTGTGTGCCTGTGTTTGTGGCTGTGTGTGTGTGTCTGTGTGTGTGGCTGTGTGCGTGTGTGTATCTGTGTGCGTGTGTCTGGAGCTGTCTATGTGTGTGTCTGTGTGCGTGTGTGTGTCTGTGTGTGCGTGAATCCTTGTGTGTGTGTGTGTGTGTGTGTGTGTGTGTGTGTGTGTGTGTGTGTGGCTGTGTGTGCGCGCGTCTGTGAAATGAACTCAAAACAAAAATACGTTGAATATAAAAGTTGGTATTTAAGTTCACTTCCAAGAAAACTCTCCATGCTAAACTATTTTTACATGGAATGTTTTTAGAAATTCTGACATTGTCTTAAAATACCACATGTTTAATACATTTTCATGACAAATAAATCGCACATCTTTAACTTTTCTGGGAATAACCTCTCAAATTCTCTTCATTCTGAGCGACTTTTGCAAACTGGTAAACAGTAAGACACAAAAATGTAGATGAAAACACTATTTCAAAATTACTCGGAGTGCCTCAGATACCCAACTAATGTATGATTATTGCCAATGTAAAATGAATGGCAACGGAGTATTGGTACTAGGTAAGTCAGTTGCCAGTTGAAAATATTTTATGCGACCCCTCTTAAAGGATTTGCTGTTGTTTAAAATGTACTGTGTTCACCTAATTCCCGCTTTTATGTACAACGAAATAAGTAAATTTCTGAAAATGTTAATCTCAATTAACAGGTGCAAGAACAGTTTGTACAAGATTGAGCGACATGTGAGCGCAGCACATTAGGAAAATGTGTGATTATGGGGAAGAGGGGGGGCAGCATAGCTCATTAACGATTAGTTCATTAAAAATAAAATTTGGATATAAGTTTAATAATCTTTTAAGGATGCGACACGAAGATTTTCAGGAAAATCCCTTCCTCCAAACTACGTTCTAATGGAAAAGTTTGTTTTTCACAAAAATGGCTTTAAACATTTTGATCAAAATACCCTATATTTAGGATATTTACAGGAAAAATAAAACGTACATCTTAAATTTTCTGGAAATGTCTTTTTAAGACCTCTTCATTTTGGATGGCTTCTTCATAAGTGGTCAACCATAATAGACAAAAACTAGCTCTACAGAAAATGTAGATCTCGTTAAAACACATAATTTATGTGTTTATGTAATATACAATTAAATCATTTCATCATATATTAAAATGCACACTAAAATTGTGTTGAGTTAACCATTTCCGAGATATTTCTTATTATTATTTAGTAAGGCGGTAATGGGGTGCGACCTGCAATCTGGAGAACCCGGGCACTAACCCATGAATCAGTCATCCTTCCATTCTCCCTCAACCCGTTTTTCTGTTTCTGGTTTGGAAGTGTTGGCGATGGTGTTTTGTGACAGCGAAAAAGGATCCGTAGAATTTTCTCCGTCCCTCGGTCTTCAGCCCTTAGAACCCTCTAGTTGGATGGTATGTGTCCGGCGTGCCTGTCCGATTGCCTTAGTGTCTCAATCTGGAAACTGCAGAGATTCTGTCACTCCTGGTTACGGTCGCCCAGTGTCTACACTGAGCTCGTCGCTTTCTTCCGATGCGGCCCTTGGAGGGGCGTGGGTACATATTCACTGATTGCCACCGAGTTCTCTCCGAAAACGCACTATCTTTATTCTACAATTCCAATCGTTAATAACGGATATCTCAGATATAACTTATAAAAAAATCTTTGAAATAAGTGTGTTTTAGAGAGATTTAGAGAGATATCACTTAGCACATGCTCGTTCAACAAAAATTTACGATTTAACAGATTATCCCCACAAAATTCAAGATATACGTTTTATTTCTCATGTAAATATCATTATTGTATGGCAATTTAATGAAATGCCTTAGTCATTTTGGAGAAGAAAAAAAAAACATTTCGAAAATATGCCATATACAGAATAGTTGAGTTGTGGAAGTTTCCTGCAAGTCTTCGTGTCGATATAACCTTGGATATCACTTAAATACAAGCTGATTACTCATTCGCCTTTTCGTTTTTGAGTTATGCTATTTACACATGAACACACAACCTCACACACATACATACAACCTCACACACATACACACAATCTCACACACATAAACACAACCTCACACACATACACACAACCTCACACACATACATACTACCTCACACACATTTACACAACCTCACACACATACACACAACCTCACACACATACACACAACCTCACACACATACATACTACCTCACACACATACAAACAACCTCACACACATACACACAATCTCACACAATTAAACACAATCTCACACACATACACACAACCTTACACACATAATACTACCTCACACACATTTACACAACCTCACACACATACACACAACCTCACACACATACACACAACCTCACACACATACATACTACCTCACACACATACACACAACCTCACACACATACACACAACCTCACACACATACACACAACCTCACACACTTACACACAACCTCACACACATACACACAACCTCACACACATACATACTACCTCACACATACAATCTCATACACACACACATATACACCTCCTCACACACATAGACAGAACCTCATGCACACTCACACTCATACACACCTCATACACACATACACACAAGCCCATACACACTCACACACATACACACAACCTCATACACACTCACACACATACACACAACCTCATACACACTCACACACATAAACACAACCTCACACACATACATACAACCTCACACACATACACACAACCTCATACACACTCACACACATAAACACAACCTCACACAAATACATACAACCTCACACACATACACACAACCTCCCACACATAAACATAAACTCACACAAACATAACCACAACCTCACACACATACACAATTCCTCATACACATACACACAACCTCACACACATACATACAAACTCACACACATAAACACAACCTCACACACATATATACAACTTCACACACATAAACGCAACCTCACACACATACACACAATCTCACACACATACATAAAACCTCACACACATAAACACAACCTCACACAAATACACACAATATCACACACATACATAAAACCTCACACACATAAACACAACCTCACACACATACATACAACCTCAGATACATACACACACTCACGCACATAAACACAACCTCACACACATACACACAACCCCACACACATACATACAACCTCACACACATAAGCACAACCTCACACACATACACATAACCTCACACATATATATACAACCTTACACACATACATACAACCTCACACACAAATACACAACCTCACACACAAACACACAACCTCACACACATACACACAGCCTCACACACATACACTCAACCTCACACATATACATACAACCTCACACACATACATACAACCTCACACACAAACATACAACCTCACACACACACACATCACACACATGCACAAGCTCACACACAAACACACAACCTCACACACATACACGCAACCTCACACACATACACACACACTCACACACATACACACACTCACACACCACCTCACACACATACATACATACAATCTCTCACACAATCACACACACATACACACAATCTCACACACATACACACACTCACACACATACACACAACCTCACATAGATACACACATACACACAACCTCACACACATACACACACCACCTCACACATACACAACCTCACATATACACACACTCACACACTGACACACAACCTCACACATACACACACTCACACAAATACACACACTCACATACATATACACACTCACACTCACATACATACAACACACTCGCATACATACACACAACCTCTCACACAACCTAACACACATACACACACTCACACACTTACACACACTCACCCACAACCTCACACATACACACACTCATACACAACCTCAAACACATACACACACTCACACAACCTCACACATACACATACTCACACACAACCTCGCACATACACACACTCACACACATACACACATACACACTCACACACAACCTCACACACATACACACACTCACACACAACCTCACACACATACACTCACTCTCACACACACAATCTCATACATATACACACATACACACACATACACATACCATTACACACATGCACACACTAACACACACATACACACACCCATGCACACACACTCTCACACATTCACACGCACACATATTCACACGCACACATATTCACACGCATACACACTCACACACGCACTCGCACACATACACACGCACACACACATTCACACGCACACATATTCACACGCATACACACTCACACACGCACTCGCACACATACACACGCACACACAAATCACTCGCACACATACATTCACACGCACACACACACTCACACACATACACATACATTCACACGCACACACACACTCACACACATACACATACATTCACACGCACACACACAATCACACACATACACATACATTCACACGCACACACACAATCACACATACACATACATTCACACGCATACACACTCACACACGCACTCACACACATTCACACGCACACACAAATCACTCGCACAATTACATTCACACGCACACACACAATCACACACATACACATACATTCACACGCACACACACAATCACACACATACACATACATTCACACGCACACACAATCACACACATACAAATACATTCACACGCACACACACAATCACACACATACACATACACATACATTCACACGCACACACACAATCACACACATACACATACATTCACACGCACACACACAATCACACACATACACATACATTCACACGCACACACACAATCACATACACACATACATTCACACGCACACACACACAATCACACACATACACATACATTCACACAATCACACATTCACACGCATACACACTCACACACACACTCACACACATTCACACGCACAATCACACACATACACATAACAGTCACACACATACACATACATTCACACGCACACACACAATCACACACATACACATACATTCACACGCACACACACAATCACATACACACATACATTCACACGCACACACACAATCACACACACTCACACACATTCACACAATCACACATTCACACGCATACACACTCACACACATTCACACGCACAATCACACACATACACATACATTCACACGCACACACACAATCACACACACATACATTCACACAATCACACATTCACACGCATACACACTCACACACACACTCACACACATTCACACGCACAATCACACACATACACATAACAATCACACACTCACACACATTCACACAATCACACATTCACACGCATACACACTCACACACATTCACACACACAATCACACACATACACATAACAATCACACACACTCACACACATTCACACAATCACACATTCACACGCATACACACTCACACACATTCACACGCACAATCACACACATACACATAACAGTCACACACATACACATACATTCACACGCACACACACAATCACACACATACACATACATTCACACGCACACACATACACATACATTCACACGCACACACACAATCACACACACACATACATTCACACGCACACACACAAGCCTGCGCGCGGGCCTTTTTCTTAAATATGCTTTTGGTGTTTTCAGGCAATTTCTAAACATAAACTTCCGATAAAATCTCAACATGATTTTTTAATGGAAATAGGTTACTACGATCTTAGTAGAGAAGATAAATATAGCAGAATATTTTATGGATCATTTAACACAGTGAACCGGAAATTTATGGATCCCAAATTAATTTTTCCCGCGATTTCATGTGTAAAGAAGTTGGCTAGATCAGCATAATCCATATCTGACCAGTTACGAAGCAAGACGAAAATATCCGTGATCAACTTGTTATTAGGTGCGCGTAGGAAGGTGACAAAATCGGGCAGGGGTGACCGGGATTGCCGATACTTTCGTTCTGACAGAAACAAGACCACAGATTGGCGCAAAGAAACCATCGATTTCATACAAATTCATGGGGTACTCACATTTGTAAATAACAATTGGTAGACAGATACATTTTTAGAAAATATAAACTCGTAATGGATCGAGGATGATTTGTGTAAACACTGAACTTATTAACTTGTTCTACGAGGTTACTGTAATTTAATAGTATTTTAGCTTTAAGTGCATATTTGCCTAGGAAGGCAATAACTTTTGTTTTATTTGCTACATAAACTAGTTGATATATAGTGAATTGCAATTTGCTTTTTGATTCTGCGAGGACGACCTGCGAATAAAATGTGATTAGTGATAAGTGATGATAAATGATTAATGACCAATGACCATGACCATAACCATGGCAATAATAATTAATAATAATAATTGATAATAATAATAATAATAATTGATAATAATAATAGCAATAATAATAATAATAGCAATAATAATAATAATAATAATAATAATAATAGGTCCTAGTACAAAAATTTCTTTCAATTTCCTTTCGAATACAGATGCGTCAATATAAATGTTAAATAAAGTTGCCTGAGATTACTTTTGCAGCGAGTCTCTTTTCATTTTCATTTCTTCACACATAACCTTCAACATTTAAATGATATATTTCGGGAATTCGTTGCTTTACACAATGTCCTACACTTCTTAATTTTAATCTGTTAAAATATTAAAATATTTTGTAATAATAATCATCTGCGCAAGTTGTAACCACGGCATATTTTAATAATCTGTTTAATAGTAAAGACACAATGTAAACAAGGAGGTCCCTTTCTAAACCCTACATATTGTTCTTGATTCAAATGTTATTGTAAAAAATATCTTATAGGATGTATTTAAAATACAAATGTGTCGATAATAATTATTCTGGTCGTCTAAGCACCTTTTTAAATGTGAGCCGATAAGAGTTTTTTGAATTGCTATGGTGAGATCTTAAAAGGATTTATAAGAATTTGAAGCTCTAAAAACAGGGTCTAGAAATGAAAAAGAAAATACGTCTAAAATATGGAATAGAGAGAGAGAGAGATTAAAATAATCTGTATTATTTTCTTTAAAGTATCTTAAACACAGGCCAGATATGGGCAAGATAAACAAAGTGTTCATAAATGATTACCCTGGTTACAGCAATTAATAACATGTAACGCAACATACTCACTGAAGCTAGGCACATATAGTTTTTGTACAGGTGTGTTAGTTCCAGTCACCACTTTGCGCTGACCTGTTATCTTCAAAATGGCTTCTCCTCAGGAAAAGGCTCGATGTGTGTGCGCTATGGCTAGGGCTTGCGGAAATGAATTCTCCAATTCGTTTTCACATGGGTGAATTTATTGGGGGGGGGGGGGGGATAACGGACCTCCCTGCCCCCCCCCCAAACTACCTACAAGTTCTTCTTTTCTGTTTAAACTTAAAAATAGCACATTCATTGAAATTCTCCGTCATGAATAGCTTTCTGCTATACCACAGAAATATATGCACTTTATAAAAGAAGAATATTTGTGGGCTTGTTGCGGGTTAGTCGCTTACCCATTGGACTATCCAACCAGCAAGACTCTCACAACCACGGCGTCCATTTCTACAACTACCTACAACTGTTACTTCATCGCTATGTATAGCGTTAGTGTAATGTGTATCATGGTACACGATTTGGTATGCTCTGTTTCTTTGGTTTGTTCATCCGTTACGCTAATTAATTTACCTACTTTGTTTATTCATTGTTCAGTTTAATTGACATGGAAAAGAAGCGTAAAGCTGACGATACCGGTGTAAGCCTGCCATTCTCCCATTTTACTTGTACGTCTCGCGTCCCGAGAATTTTTGTTAGGAAGTGAATAGGTCCCGTATTTTTTGACACTGTCTTCTTCCTAAATTAAAAACCTAACTACAAGTGTTGCCATTTCTTGTGAGATGCTGAATAGACGCTTATCTCACTTTTGTTGTCATTGTTTAGCGCGTTCTGTGAACAGTGACGAAGTTTGCCTAGACTATGTTCTATTTATTCATAGGTTGATCCGCGCCAAAACAGATCCACGTGGTCAGTCCACCGCGGTACATCAGTAGCAGTGTGCGCAAGAATGTAATCCATGCTGAATTAATTCTTAAATTGTACAATATTCTATACAACTGCCAAAGAGTTAAATTGACGCCAATTTGTACTATTAAACAGAGCTACATGTCCCAACGTGTTATTTATGTGAGTCACCTGATTTCCGCAATATTGTTTACACAGTAACGGTCGCTGCTGTTTAGTATCATGGAGGAGGATCGTCGTGAGTTTTCTCTTGCAACTCTCGAGTTACATAAAGCATAAGGCTGGTAAACCGTTGACTAGTACTGAAAATGTATGGTAAGTTTTGTGAGAAATATTCAACACTTCCCGTGAAAGAAGTGATGAAATTAACTTCTGAGTTCACCGGTGTTTAGGCTACAAATATAAACAGTGCTCATAAAGAAAAACCTGAAACGGAAAAATGGTTGTACCCGGGGCGGGGGGCGTGTGAAATATACGATGCAAGAATGTGATTGCATTGTGAAGAATGCAATTCACGTAGAGGTGCACAATTTCTTTTTTAAAAATGAGCCGCCAACAGTTAATAAAGTGCTACATGTAACAAAAGAAGAAGCGTGTTTTGGGAGAGGATAGTTTAAGTGACACCATTATTGATAACCTGATTAACAACCTTTGAGAGGAAATCAGCAGCAAACATTTCAGACGACGGTTCTGATCTGGAGGGAATAGAGTCCCTTCCGAAGAGCGAACTAATGTAAGTTATCGCATACATGATATTTATTTTTTTCGATCGTGTTTTTTTAGAGTTAAGTATTACATGTGTACCTATTTATTTTGTTATGACTATCAATATTATTTCCATTATTCCTAACAGAATATTTTAGTCACCGTTTAAGTTGTGGGAATAAGGGCTCTGTTTGTTTTACATTACAATATGCCACGTGTACGCGCCGAGTGGTCGTGAAAGTATGACAGCATTTCTGGCGCGAATGGCAGAAGGTTACATTGTAACGGTGCACTGGTCGCCTGGCTTTTGTTTTGGCGAGAATCAACTTAAGGCTGAACAGACTATAGCGTGGCAATTGATGTGCTGTGTTGTTATTTGCGAGAACTTAAGCTATGGAACGATATCCTTTCCCCGAAGAGACAAGCTTAATTCTGGAGTTCACTGTAAAATCGACATGGTGGGAACTCGGGTATTGTAAAATGCATTTATTCAAAATCATGTTTCCTTCATTCTAATGCTATGTTAATGCCAAACTATTCAGAAAAGTATTGATCAGTTAATCACAATCTTTTCAGGCATACGTATTTTAATGACAACAATGGTAGGATTCTACCGATATCATCACTGTTTATTACTTCTTTAAAACGAAAATAGCTGGATCAACTTCAGCAAGTGCCAAACATTTTTAAAACTGACCAATCCCCTGCAAGACAAACAATGCAGTGCTGAGTTTTCGAGTACTAAAGCTTCGGCGTCTTAAGTTCATTCCAAAACACGCATCTCATTTCATCAATCCCAACGACACAGATAGGCAGTAAGGGCAAGAATGAGACTTCATTAGTTGCTTTAAGATTTGCATAGCTGCTTTGTATTCTTAAATTATTTTATTAGAAAAAGCGCTTGATTGTTTTTCCGCATGAAAAACCGGCCCCGAGTACAGACTGCCAATTACGCTCGAGTTGTTGCCCGTTACCATCATTTGCAACAAAAAATAAACATGTAATAATTAGACAATAAAGAAACGACATGTATACTAATGCAAAGGTTTATATTCACAAAACGTACTTGTAACAGCTTCGCAACAATATATCTCCACTAACGGGCAACATAAGCAGTCTAGAACCTGCGGCTTTTTGGGGGGGGGGGGCATTCTGTGGAACCTTCGTTACTAGCTATTTGTTCGATGTTTCTAATCAAAATACCATTCTTTTCGTTAAAGTATTTACGCAAATCAAACCCCAGCACCGTACATTAATCATAATTAGAGCCCGGATTTTTATGTAATATCAAAATATGTACATATTTATGTAACAAAAATATCAAAATATGTATAATTATGTAATATTCTAATGCTAGATTACCACCTCAAATCTAAATGCAGACTGCAAATTACCCAGAATTTTGTAATTTGGTGGGTCTGTAAGTATGTAAATTAATTACAATCAGTTAACATTTAAAGAACTAAATATAGGTTTAATTATAAGGAAAATCCTTTGTTTTATGCAGAATGTATTTTCAAGTAGGTAATTACGAAATAATAAATGTGTGTTTCGATTATATTTATTAAAATTATTCAGTTCACATAATTATTTTACTTAAATTTTAGACGGTAAAGCAATGTTGAAATATTGAACCAATTTATCAATGACTGAAACAATAAATCAAATTTTATAAAGAGGCTGCATTTTCAGTTTTCTATCTCTTGACATACATTGAACAACCAGGCATTTTCATTTTGGTTCTTTTGCTTCTTTCAACGTGCAGTGAAGAACCATATACTTTTCCATATTTTCAGGGGTCATTGTTTGTCTCCTATCGGATAAAATGTTCTTATAAGCAGAGAAGCTTCTCTCCACGTCACACGAAGTAACAGGAGCATATTTTAGCACAGGAATGTGATTTGCAGAGAAATGTTTTGGTAAATCGACACTGTCACCATTTAGCACTTTAGACACGGACACAAGCGTAGAGTACCCAGCTTTGAGTTTTTCACCTACCTTCCTTCCTACAACTACACTAAGCTTCTGTGAAGCACGTTCCATTAAATCCATAGATTCGTGAAGAAGGGAACCTGATGTTTCCAACTGCTTGATGGTGCCAGGCAACCAGCCGAAGTTACTTTTGATGTAAGCACAGGAGCTTGCCACTTTCGGATCTTTAAAGATGTCCTGAGATTCACGTATGGAAGCAGCTACTTCTGAAGAGAACATGTTCACCACTGACTGGACTCCTTCAAAATGTTCACAACAGAAGTTCAGAGCTTCTAACCACGTACCCCATCTTGTAAGTAACTGGCTCAGGAGGCAAGGGACATGTTGGAGATGATTTTTATAGCACTGAATTCTGTGCGGTGATTTCACAAGACCTTTTTGCTGCCGATATCAACTTATTCACACAGGGAGAGTTACTTTTTACTTCTTCAGCAACACGTTGCAATACATGGGCCAAGCAGGTGAAGTGAAGAACATTTGGTTAGAAAACCTTAAGGGCAGTAGCAGATTTAATCATGTACGCTGTGGCATCTGAATACATAATTATAACCTTTTCCTCACACACACTCTCTGGCCACAGAATGTCCATCCTATCATCAGTTATGAATCTTGCAATTGTAGAATGATTTGTTTGTTCTAACACCTTACGACAGATTAGGAACGGTTTTGCTGGACTTTCGGAATCTAGTTTTCCTACTACTAACTTTCTATGTACCGACCCATGTCATCTGTAGTTTCATCGACGGCAAACCAAATACAGGAGTCTCCAATTTCATTCCGTATATGAGCAACTGCTTCTTCATAACACACATTAAGATACTTTTTCCTCGGAGTAGATTCGTCAGGAATAACCTTCTTCTAATATTTTTCCAGAAAGGAGCGAAATTGAGGAATTTGAAGTTTATGGCACGGAATATTAGCTGCAACCATTGCATTGCACAGATCTTTAAAAAAATAATTTCCGGGCGGTTCCTGTTGCATTTGTCAAGAGAACTTGCTTTCTAGAAGACTGTGGGTGTTTGTTGCGTATGTGAAGAGCACTCTTGATATGTTGTTCCAATTGAGATTTCAGGAACAGCCAATTCTTTTACCGCAAGCTTGACAGACTATTATTTTTCTGTCGGTTGTAAAGGCGCTATCTAATTTCAGCCATGAATTGAACTTGCGGGATAGCGAGGACGCAATTGGTGTCATTTTACTAAGACTTACAAGAAACTAACTACAGTAGTATCGCCTCGCTGTATTTTTTCCTTGACTTCTCTCAGTATACGACAAATAAGCTCACAGTTGACATGTTTACCGACAAGACTGAAATTATGGTGAGTAGGACAGGAAGGAAAAGTCTACTTCGGAACGGTTACACTTTCGGATTCCAGATGTGTTTAAAAAGTGGGGTAGCGCGATGGACGTGCAATGTTAAAAGCTGCAAAAGTATTATTAAAACCTTTTCCATTGAAGAAATAGATGTCCTAGATGTTCAAGAGGACCATAACCACGCGGCACCACCTAGTGACAAAATTCAGAGTCAGAAAGTACTTTGTGGTCTGAAGAGAAAAGCTACGGAAGATATATGTGAAAGGCCATCAAAACTAATATATTGGAATAAGAACTATAGCTTTCCTGGCGACGTGTTAATTCAAAATCTTCTCGGGCTTCTAGCCAGGTAATAACTTGGCTTGACACCAACGTTCCGAAGAAGTGCATCTTCCTCGTCTTCAGGGTGAACTGATCAGTTCACCCTGAAGACGAGGAAGATGCACTTCTTCGAAACGTTGGTGTCAAGCCAAGTTATTACCTGGCTAGAAGCCCGAGAAGATTTTGAATTAATATATAGGAGTTGTCCACAGTTTACGTAAGTCCATATACAAAGCTAGGCGGAAAATTCTGCTAAAATTAGTCACAAGTATAGAGGAGGTCCATGATGTTTTGAACACATTAAATGTGAAAACTGGAGCCGAGTTGTTGCTACACAACGATGCTGCGAAGAACTTTGTAATATAATCCGGAAACCTCAGAGTACCCAGTCAGTGTGACACAATACATGTTGATGGAACTTTCAAGTATTCCAGAAGGTTTTTTACCCAGCTACGAGGGCAGATCAAAAGGTAAGTTGCACTTCCACGTTATCGTCATTTATTAAACCACCTATACAAAAGCAACACGGCTATGCCAACATACAATGTAAGTTCACTTTTCCACATAGTATCCAAGAGACTATAAACATTTCACGGAATGGTCAACTAACTTTTCGATTCCGGATGCATAGAAATCTCCTCCAGCGTTTTTCAACCACACGGTGATAGCCGCTTTCATCTCCTCATCGTTTCGAAATCGTTGTCCACCGAGATCCGTTTTGAGCTTACCGAAAAGATGAAAGTCGC
The DNA here is from genome assembly GCA_030762935.1 of Hymenopus coronatus. Classification (NCBI taxonomy): domain Eukaryota; kingdom Metazoa; phylum Arthropoda; class Insecta; order Mantodea; family Hymenopodidae; genus Hymenopus; species Hymenopus coronatus. Next base: position 3,885,814 of record CM060889.1, on the reverse strand, counting down.
ATGGAGCTAAATCGGGACTGTATGGAGGATGTTGCCTTACCTCCCACTTGAATCGCTGCAGCATTTCGCACGTTTGGCGGGCCTTGTGAGGCGTTATCGTGCAACAAGATCACACCGTCGCTCAATTTCCCTTTGCGCTTCTCTTTAATTGCTTTACGCAACCGGCTCAACCGCAATGTGAGACCGCGTTAATTGTTGTGTCTTTCGGCATAAATTCCACGTGCACCAAATCCTCCATGTCAAAACACTGTCGCCATAGCCTCTCCTGCTGAAGGTTGAACCTTGGCCTTCTTTCGTTGTGGTGATGAGATGTGCACCCATTCCATCGATGTTTCGGGGGTGAAGTGGTGGACCCACGTTTCATCCCCTGTGATGATTCGCCGCAGAAACTCGTTGTCCTCAGCGGAACACCGTTGCAAAAATGCCAGTGAGGATTCCAAACGTTGTCCCTGGTGATCATCGGTGAGAACACGTGGCAATTTCCCCCAGTTTTATGCGCCAATTCTCTCTAATGATCGTATCCACACGGTCAACATTTGCAACGGTACGGGACGTTACGGACCTACCTTCGCGATCTTCGTCTGTGCGTCGTGCTACAAATTGTTGACACCACTTTACAATTCCTTGCCGGGAAATCGCACGCTCTCCATATACAGCAGTGAGTTCACGGTGAATATGCGTGCAATTGACCCGTTTGACCCATAGAAATCGTATTGTTGCTCGCTCCTCCAATTTGGGATGAACATCCAGTTGATGCGCCATTGCTTTTAGCCCGCTAGTCACACAAAACACAACGAACAACCACAGCAACCGTCCTATTTGACGTCTGCGCAGTTACTGTCCCTTTCCCCGCTTTGACCAAGTCTGCGACACATAGCGGGCTCCTGCGGCGAGTTAGTGCAACTAACTTTTTGATCCGCCCTCGTATTTATAGGCTCGTTAATAGATATTACATACCAATGGTATTTTCTTTGTTGAAGGATAAGAAAACTTCAACATATCAGCAGGTATTTTCAACAGTTGTTGACAAATGTAATAAGCTAGGTCTGAAATTCTCTCCATCAACAATATTTTCTGACTTTGAAGAAAACACCATGCTGGAAGAGAAGTTTGGACTGACGTTAAAATCCTAGGATGTAAATTTCATCTAACACAAAGCTGGTGGCGAAAAATACAAAGCTTGTGACTTGCACATGATTACTATTCCAGAAATCAAAATTTCTGAACTACATATTTGGTTTGGCAATGTTGGATACTGATATGGTTGGTGACTGTTTTGCAGAAGACTTCATGGCAGTGATGCCTGTCTCGGAAAAACTACACATGTTTGTGACTATTTAGTGGAAACTTACATTGACGAAAATGTACTCTTTCCTCCTTCCATGTGACAATAGTCAGAGAACTACCAACTCTTGCGTGAGTTTCCACAACAAATACAACAATCAGTTTTACTCCTGCTATCCAGATTTGTATAGATTTCTTGAAGTGATGAAGCAAATTCAGCTGGATACCAAAATTGCAATTAATTCATTAAGAAAAAAAGGAAAGGTCTTATCCATACTTGCATCTCATGACAGCAAGTAGAACATTCCAAAGCTGGAAAATTTTAAGAATGGAATACGTGAAGTCGATTTCTTATCGAACCAAACCTGGAAATGCATGGAAATAAAATCAAAAAGGAAAAATACCGTTATTTTAAAGACGAAAATACATATTACTCTATTATATAGATTTACAATTTCAAAATAGCTAAGCATCTAAATGAGGATCCATTGTGAGTAAAATACAGAAAATAAAGAAATAATGACGAAGCTGATAAATGTGGAATCTTTTGGGGTGCGAGCCAGTTCGCCTCCTCGTGGTGCATCCTGGGTAACGCTAAACTAACTGGAACAACAACCACTAATTCAAATTTAAGCATTTGAGCTTCATTTTCTTTTGGTACTAGAGCCGTGTTTCTTTTTTATTAATCATAAACGCAAAAAATGTAACATCTTCCACTAGAAGTATGTAATGCTTCATCAAATATTGTAAACACTAAACTGCAACTGTTACCTGTTTTGACCGGGAGGCTACCAGCTTTGGGGAGGCTTGGGGGCTATGTAATTAGGGACCTTACCTGTTTTGACCGGGAGGCTACCTGCTTGGGGGAGGCTTGGGGGCTATGTAATTAGGGACCTTACCTGTTTTGACCGGGAGGCTACCAGCTTGGGGGAGGCTTGGGGGCTATGTAATTAGGGACCTTACCTGTTTTGACCGGGAGGCTACCAGCTTTGGGGAGGCTTGGGGGCTTTGTAATTAGGGACCTTACCTGTTTTGACCGGGAGGCTACCAGCTTGGGGGAGGCTTGGGGGCTATGTAATTAGGGACCTTACCTGTTTTGACCGGGAGGCTACCAGCTTTGGGGAGGCTTGGGGGCTTTGTAATTAGGGACCTTACCTGTTTTGACCGGGAGGCTACCAGCTTTGGGGAGGCTTGGGGGCTATGTAATTAGGGACCTTACCTGTTTTGACCGGGAGGCTACCAGCTTTGGGGAGGCTTGGGGGCTATGTAATTAGGGACCTTACCTGTTTTGACCGGGAGGCTACCAGCTTTGGGGAGGCTTGGGGGCTTTGTAATTAGGGACCTTACCTGTTTTGACCGGGAGGCTACCAGCTTTGGGAAGACTTGGGGGATTTGTAATTAGGGACCTTACCTGTTTGGACCGGGAAACTACCAGCTTTGGGAAGACTTGGGGGCTTTGTAATTAGGGACCTTACCTGTTTTGACCGGGAAGCTACCAGCTTTGGGAAGACTTGGGGGCTTTGTAATTAGGGACCTTACCTGTTTGGACCGGGAGGCTACCAGCTTTGGGAAGGCTTGGGGGCTTTGTAATTAGGGACCTTACCTGTTTGGACCGGGAGACTACCAGCTTTGAAGAGGCTTGGGAGCTTTGTAATTAGGGACCTTTAAGGGTCCGGAAGGCTTCGGGGCTATTTTTCTGACCGTGGGAGGCTTCGGTACCGCACTCCTTTTAAAAGCCGGTGTGTGAAACAATTGAAATTCCAATCTCTTTGCTTGTCAAGAGAAAACTAACGAGAAACGAGAAGAATGGTGTCTTTCCTTTGTTTAAGTGGCTTAAAATTGAAATCAATAATCGGAATATCTCGAAAGCGGTTAACTCTACAAAAAAGGATGTATATGGCATGAATTGTATGTCTTAATTAGATCAATATTTTTTGTGTAGTAATTTTTTATATATCTTTCACGGTTTGTTAGCTATACAAAAGTAATCCAGAGTGAAGAGGTCTTCAGAGGCTATTCCCAGAAAATCCAAGATATACATTTCGTGTGTCATAAAAATATCTTATACATAAGGTATTTTAATCAAAGTCGTTAGAGCCATTTTTGAAAAAATCAAAATTTTCGGAACATGTTCCGTGTAAAGCGTGATTGGGGCAACTTCTTGTAGAGTTTGGTATTTAACTGACTTTCCGTTTTTGAGCTATGCTGCCCCCCCCTACACACACAAACAATGTCTGACAATTAAAACAAATTAAAATGATGATGATGAATGAATTTTAGAGCGCTCAACTTATCAGCGCCCATATGAAACTAAAGGCGGCAAGAGTCCAGAGTTCAAATCATTATAGAAGCTAAAATTAGAAAGAAAATAAAGATCAAAACCATCCGTTGCCAAAAACTAAGTAAAACCGATAAAACCATTAAAAACAATGGATTGTAATAACAGGTTAAAGGAGTCAAAATAAAACCATGGTAGCCTAAAACCATGCTGCCACCATAACATTTTTTTTTTAAAAAGATTTAGATTTTATGCAAATCGAGATAAATATTAGCAGAAATGGTTTTATTATTTATTTCCTCATAAGTAGAGAGGAAATAAGGGAATACTAATTAGAGTGATAGTGGAATCCTTTAAAAGCTCTTTGCTATGTGATTGAAATTCGGTTCCCTTTGCACGGCGAGCATAAAACAAAAGAAACAGAAATGACAAAGTCCCGTTTGAGAAACAATTAGGTATTTTAAAATTGAAATAAAAACAAGGAAAATGTCGGCAACGGTAACAAAACAAATATAATATAATATAAATTGTGCATTTTAACGATATCTATGTTTTTGTATAGCAACATTTATCTAATCTCTTATGGTTTACTGGTCATTCAAAATTATCCAGAATGAAGAGGTCTACAGAGCCTATTCTTAGAAAATGTCAGATATGTTGATTTTACTTATGTAAATATTTTTAACACATGAATCAAAATCGTTAACCCTTTTTGAGAAAATCAACATTTTCGATCTTTTCTATTTAAAAGGTAGTTTGGGATAGGGTATTAACCGCAAAATGTTCGTGTCGTATCCTTGGAAAATGTTGAATTTAAATATCAAGTTCGGTATGTAACCTACTTTTGTTTTTAAGTTATCTTGTTCACGCACACATGGGCGCGCACGGACCTTTTTCTAATTTTTCTTTGAGGTACGGGTACTCTAAAGCGTGTATTTCCAGTGAAATGTAGGTATGAATATTTTCAGTGGAATGTAATACCTTCTCCACCTACACTATGTAAAAAATAAAGAAAGTTAAAAGTATAAGATACGTATTTAAAAATTCAAACTTAACAAAGAATATCTGGTAAATGTTCAACGCTACAAAAAAAAACAGAACAGATATGAATTGTGTATTTTAATATATATACACATTTTTGCACAGTAAGGTTTTGTATTTCTCTTACGGTTTGTCAATTATATAAAACTCGTTCAGATTAAAGAAGAGCACTTCTAAGACTATTCGCGAAAAATACAGCATATGCCATGCAAATAACTTAATGAAAATAAATTGAGCCAGTAACAATAAAATGTAAAATAAAGTGTAATTCAGTTTTGAAGGGGGTTAAAATAATCTTCGTATTGTTGCACCCCTGAAGGACGCTGTACTTGAATTCCAGGTTTGGTGTTTAACCTCTTTTCGTTGTTGTGTTATGCTGCTCACATCAACACACACACATATACATCTTTTTACTTTCTCTACAGGTACTATGTACACAGTGTATAGAGCATTGCACCCAAAAATTCGATACCGAGATTTCACCGGAACTATATGTTTTAGGGTCCCTTGTATCCAAAAAAAAGTATTTCAGAAAAAGGTCCGTGTGTGTGTCTGTGTGTCCGTGTGTCTGTGAACATGCTAACTCAAATTCTCAAGATTTTGAGAAAAATCCCCCCATTCCAAACTACTCTTTACGTGGAACTTTTTCGAAAATTCTGATGTTCTAAAAAATTGCTGTAACGATTTTGATTAAAATATCGTATTTTAAAGATATTTACACGACAAATAAAATGTATATTTTGAATTTTCTGGGAATAGCTTCTGAAGACTGCTTTATTCTGGATGAATTTTACGGAATTTTGCATAACTGCTAAACCGTAAGAGATGGACAAAAACTTACCACACAAATAATAAAGAGCACATTAAAACACACAATTTATATTATATACACTGTTTTCGTGGAGTTGATCGTTTTTAGGATATTCCTTGTGTTTGGTTTCAGCTTTGAAAAACTTAAACTTTTCTCATACAGGAATTTGTCAACACCTGTCCATACAAATAAAGGAACTTCAATGACATAGCAACCAGCTTTTGACTATCACTTTAACCTATGGTACTCCCTTATTTCTCTTCTTCTTACAAGGAAGCAAGGTATATGAATATTCCTGCTAATGTTATGTTGATTAGCATGAAGTATAAGCTTTTTAACAATAATTTGTTTCAGAGATGTAGAGAAAGTCATATGAATGGAACACATCAGATTTTTCTAAAAATACAATGAAATTAGAAAGCCTCAAAAAGTATTTCTGGTGAAACCTCAATATTGGGTACAATGCTATACAGGTAGGTAAAAAATGATACTGTAAACATAACATTCTTCCACGGATTGTCATTTAACATAAACATGGACCTAGTGTCTACAATGCGTAGAGTGAATCACCTTGCTTTTCGGAAATCGCTTAATCATTACCAGAACAAGGAAGTTCGTACCGTTCCGTATATAGGTTGCGACCGGCCGTCACGCCGAAGCAAAACAAGTCATTGAGAAGAACGCACGGATGGAGAGGTAAAAAAAGTCTGTTGTCAAGTAAACAGAGTTGTTTCCAGAGAAAAAAAATGACTTAGAGACATTCGTAAAAGCACGACTTTTCGGTCATTAATTATGTACAACATACAAATTGTTGCATACTCTGTCTGATTTCTTCTTTACATATGTACATTATGAAACACCAGTGCAGTTATAACACGGATTGTAGTACTTGCTGATCGAATGTAAAACAATATCCAAATAATAAAATTTATTCCTTAAATATCAGACTCTTACTAGGTAAAACCGAAAACAGGAATTAAGCTATATCCTTACTCATCTGCAGTTGTATTACCAAAAAAGCTGATGTTCCATTCACATGACTTTCTCTACATCTCTGCAACATATTATTGTTAAACAGCTTATTGTTCTATTTACTTCATGCTAATCGAAAAAAAAAAAAATAGCAGAAATAGTCTTATTACTTGTCTCCTTGTAAGTAGAAGGGAAATAAGGGAGTACCATAGGCTAAAAGCTGGTTGCTAACTGACTGAAGTTCTTTTGTTTGTATGGGCAGGAGTTGACAAAGTTCTGTGTGAGTAAAATATAATTTTTAAAGCTGAAACCAAAAACAAGGAATATCTCAAAAACGATCAACTCCACGAAAAAAATGCATATAACATAAATTGTGTATTTTAAAGTGCTCTACACGTTTTGTGTGGTATTTTTGTTTTTTTTCCATCTCTTACGCTTTAGCAGTTATGGAAAATTTCGTAAAATTTGAAAGAATAAAGTAGCCTTCAGAGGCTGTTCCCAGAAAATTCAAGATATACATTTTGTTTGTCAAGTAAACATCTTTAATATATGACATTTTAATCATAATCGTTAGAGCCATTTTTGCGAAAATCAAAATTTTCGAAAAACAGTTCCATGTAAAAGGTAGTTTGGGGCCCCCCAGGTTTTTCTCTAAATCTTCGTGTCGCATCCCTGGAACATACTAAACTTAAATACCAAGTTTGGTATTTTAGCGACTTTTCGTTTTTGAGTTATCATCTTCACAGACACAGTCACACACACACGGACGTTTTTGTGAAAACGATCTTTTTTTGGATACAGGGGACCCTAAAACATATATTTCCGATGAAATCTCGGTATCGATTTTTGGGTGGAGTGCAATACCTTCTCTATAAACTATATACATAGTACGTGTAGAGAAAGTAAAACTATATGCACTTCTGAAACCTTGCAAATAAATACCTCATTTGTAATGTAAAAAAGTTCGTTCCACTTAACGAAATATTTTATCAGTTCCGTATCAGCATCACCAAGCAAATAGCATTGTATGCGATACATCATACTCAATTCTTTTCAATTACACTTTTCATTTCCCTCTTTATTTCAGGTAGGATGCTCGTGGATTAGCAGATCTGTCTTGACAGTTCTTCTATATGCCGCACACATTCAGTTCAGCTCCATACCTCTAGACTGCAACAGTGTGATTGTGGGTAACTTTTTTAACAAATTTGCAATCAATAATATATTTCTATGAGAGGTTCTGTTACTAGATGTTTGATAATTTCAATACTAGAACACTCATTGGTTTATAAACAAGTACATCAATAAGTACACTTCCAGAAATCGGATCTATGGTTTTAAAACAAATTAATTTTACTCACATTTGAGCAGAACAAAGATGTTTCCTACCGACGCGGTTCTATGTTATGCAGTGATAGTTTTGCAGTAATGGGTTGCACTTTGTGCTGACCTTTGCTCATGCAAGTAGCGCCGCATGGTATTGCCAACCCTGGCCGCTCTTACTCTGCATAAGGAAATTGGTACGAACTTTCTAGCTCTGATGATTACGTATGAATCACAAAACTAATTATAATACTAAACTTTAAAAGTATTTTCTACTTTCTCTAGCACGTATGTACATACAATAAACATAGTTCATAGCTAGAGAAGGTATTGTAGGTATTCCACACAAACATTCGATGTCGAGATTTCTCTGGAAATATGTTTTGAGGTCCCGTGAGACAGAAAAAAATGAATCTCTCTAGCCCGAATGTGCAATGTACATAGTGAACTGAGCAGTATTGTATTCCACCCAAAAGTTCAATACCGATATCTCACCGGAAATATGTTTTGAGGTCCCCCGAACCCAAAAAAGTTTTTTTTAGAAAAAGGTCCGTGTGTATGTGTGTGTCTGGCAGTCTGTGTGTATATAGACACCATAGCTCAAAAATGAAAGGTGAGTTAAATACCAGGCTTGGTATTTAAGTTAAGTATCTTCTAAGGATAAGATGGGAAGATTTTAAAGAAAATCCCCCACCCCCAACTACCCCTTACATGGAACATTTTTCGAAAATTTTGATTTTCTCAAAAATGGCTCTAACAATTTTGATTAAAATACTGTATATTAAAGATATTCACACCGCAAATAAAATGTACATTTTGTATATTTTGTGAATAGTCTCTGAAGAGCTCTTTATTCTGGATAAGTTTTGCAAAATTTTGCATATGGGTTAAACCGTAATATATAGTCAAATACTTACTTCGCAAAAACTGTAGATCTCGTTAAAATACATAATTTATACCGTATACGTTTTCGTTTAGACTTGACCGTGTATCACTTTCGAGATATTTCTTCTTATTGGTTTCAATTTTAAATTAATTAACTTTTCTCAAACGGGAAGATGCAAAGCAAACCGAACCTTAATTATCTCACATGGTGACCAACTTTTAAACGATTTGTCTATAGATTTAGCCTAGTGTATTCCCATATTTCCCTTCTACTTACAAGAAAGCAACCAATAAGACCAATTCTGCTAATGTTTATCTAGATTAGTGTGACGTAAATAAAAAAAATAATTTTTGTAAGAAAAATTTGTTTGTGGAGCAGCTACAGAAAGGTATGGGAATGGAACACATCAGATTTTTTAGATAAAGGTCCGTGCAAGTGTGAGTGTGTGTGTGTGTGTGTTTGCGCGCATGCGCATGTGGACAGCATAGGTAAAAACGAAAAGACCTTTAAAAACCAAACTTGGTATTTGTGTTTGGTATCTTCCAAGGATGCGACACGAAGAAAATTCTCCCCACCACAAATACATGGAAATATTTTTGAAAATGTTATTATTTAAAAAAAATGGCTCTAACGATTTTAATTAAAATACCGAATATTAAAGATATTTACATCACAAATAAAATGTATATTTAGTATTTTCTGGGAATAACCTCTGAAGACGTCTTTATTCCGGATACATTTTGTAGAATTTTGCATTATAGAAAACTGAAAGAGCTAGGGGAAAAAAAAAACTTAATACAGAAAACGTGTAGGTCTCGTTAAAACACATAATTTATGTAATTGCCGTTTTTACTTTCTCTACACGCACTATGTGCATAGTGTATAAAGAAGGTATTGCACTCCACCAAAAAAGTCGATACCGAGATTTCACCGGAAATATATGTTTTAGGATCCCCTGTATAAAAACATTAATTTTTACAAAAAGGTCTGGGGTGTGTGTGTGTGTGTGTGTGTGTCCGTGTTTCTGTAAATACGATAACTCAAAAACTAAAGGTCGGTAGAATACCAAACTTGGTATTTAAATTTAGTATCTTCCGGGGATGCGTCACGAAGATTTTGAGAAACATCCCCCCACCCCCAACTACCCTTTACATGGAACTTTTTTTCGAAAATTTTGATTTTCTCAAAAATGGCTCTAACAATTTTGATTAAAATGTCGTATATTAAAGCTTGTTACCTGACAAATAAAATGTATATCTTGAATTTTCTGGGAATAGCCTCTGAAGAGTATTTTATTCTGGATGAATTTTATAGAATTTTGAATAACTGCTAAACCGTAAGAGATGGACAAAAACTTACCACACAAAACATGTAGAACACCTAAAAACACGCAATTTATGTTATATACATTTTTTTCGTGGAGTTGATCCTTTTTTTTTAGGTATTCCTTGTTTTTAGTTTCAGCTTTGAAAAACGTATCTACTTTTCTCATACAGAAATTTGTTAACTCCTGTCCATACAAACGAAGGAACTTCAGTCACATAGCAACCAGCTTTTGACTATCACTTTAACCTATGGTATTCCCTTATTTACCTTCTACTTACAAGGAAGCAAGTAATAAGACTATTTCTGCTAATTTTTTCTCAATTAGCATGAAGTAAATATAAGCATAAGCTTTTTAACAATAATTTGTTACAGAGATGTAGAGAAAGGCGTGTGAATGGAACACATCAGATTTTTTTTTACTGTAAAAGGTAGTTTTAAATATGTTGAGAAATCTTTTCTCAACTTGTGGAAGTCGAATATTGTTGCTTTATCGCATTGTCGGGGGCTCGCGGCGAGAATAAAAGGAACGACTGCAGCTACGTAAATTTATTGCACGTGAAGAAATTATTACTTGTATAAAAAACAATGCCTTGTTGAAAATCATATAGGATGTATGTTTATATTTTGTTGCTATTTATACAACCCACTTACATTTTCAATATAGGCCTATATCGTCGTGAATAGCTTCAAAACAAATCACGGTCAGCATAGCAGAAGTCGGTTTTGTTTCAACAATGAATGTCTGAATATGTTTCAAATGTTAACGACTATATTTTAGTATTTAATGGACTTAGATACCGAACGGCTGTATCTGTTGTAAGCAAGAGGATATAAGAAATAGTAAGTACTCGTTGCGCAAATCACAACTTCCAAGTGAATGAACCTGAATCGCGTAAAAAGCTAAGTGGATCACAACACACAATAAATGCTAAAGTAAAGCAAGGAAAAAAATAGATTGTTAATTGGAAAGTGTAAAAAGTTAGACAGTTTCTTTGTACATTGCTCAACAAAAGAAAAAAATCGAAGATGATATTGTGCTGCTGTTAATACAGATTCTGCTAATAAAGAATTGACGGAAACAAGAACATTCGGACAATGTAGTGATACGGGTGAAAATACCAACCAGTAGGGGTGACCATAACAATAATTTGAGTGCATGAGATTCAAGAGGTGTTGAAGACAGGGGATTTATTAAACCCTGTAATTATCCCGCTAAATGGGTTATAAACGAGATTACACACTAACACATAGCGTAACACAAAATATCCACAAACTGGTATGTTCAGTTTAAACATAGTGACAGGCGGGGTCAACATAAACATTACACTGGAAACAGTTTCGAAGATCAGACGTTATTATTCTCATTTTACCAAAACCACGTTCACAATCGACACTACTTACTGGTATGGTGAGTATAGCGGCGAAACACTTCTTTAATTTCTCGCTCACAACCCTCTTTCCTGTTGCTTTGTACTCAACAGAGTCTCTTCAAATATTCTGATAACTGAATTCAAATCTAGAAGCGAGTTTTTGCAATTCTCTTTCACCTTGCCGAATACCGTCCATACTAAAAACTGCGGCTATTTGTCGAATTAAATGCTGATTTACATTCATCATTTTCATAATGTCTACAATGTTAGTTTTCACACTTTTGAAATCGATACAGTTAGTCACAATCAGCCTCGCAACCACCTGCTGAAGATTTCAAACTTTCAATTTTATTCAAATACGTTTTATATTCTCACTTGCATTTTTTATGGTGCAAGACGCATTTGTAGTACTTCTGACAGGTGTTTTAATTCAAGTGGTACATCATGCTTAAGTCATGCCGGTCCCCAAGGCCGCGCTCGCCAAGGCGTTCCGCTTTGGTGCTTCGTAGCACTGGGGATCGTGCGTTCGAGTCCCGCTTTGGGCATGGGTGTTATATGTTTGTGTATATGTGTGTGTTGTAAAAGTAAGAAAACAGTAATAATACGGCAAAACAAAGTAAAAAGAAAAAAAAAAGGTAAATAAAAGTAGGGTATAAAGTGCCGGAGTCCTGATCAGACTCCGGTACTGTATTTAAAAAAAAAAAAAAAAGTCCTAGCAGTTTAATACAACTCAATTTATTTGCCAGTCCTTCAAACTGACTCCGCTCTTTGCTTTTGCAGCAACTGTTTTTAGATTCAGCCCTACACTGTGCATATAATGAAGAATAGGAACACCACACTGAATTGACACAGTGGAGAGAAGAGGCAACCCACCTCATGTCCATAATAGACCAATTTTACTTTCTCTACACGTACTATGTATATAGTGTATAGAGAAGGTATTGTATTCCACTCAAAAATTCGATACCGAGATTTCACGGGAAATACATGTTTTGAGACCTCCTGAATACAAGAAAAGAATTTTTAGAAAAATGTCCTCTGTGTGTCTGTCTGTATATAATTTGGTATATAAGGTTGGTATAAAGTTGGTATCTTCCAAGGATGCGACACGAAGATTTCCAAGAAAATTTTCTTAAAAATGGCTCTAACGATTTTGATTAAAATACCTCATATTACAGGCACAAATAAAATGTATATCTTGCATTTTCTGGGAATAGCTTCTAAAGACCTGTTGTTTATTCTGGATGAATTTTGCTTAATTTCGTATAACTAGTAAACTGTAAGAGATAGACAAAAACTTACTGTACAAAAAATGTAGATCTTGCTATAATACACAAGTTATGCCATTTACATTTTTTTCGTGGAGCTTACCATTTTAGAGGTATTGTTGTGAACTACTTATACTTTTCTCAGATGGAAGTGTCCGTATTTCTTTTGTTCTACTCCTAGCCAAGCAAATAAGCGCTTTGCAATGACAATAGTATAACGACAGTTTTTAAAACATTTGACTATCACTTTAGCATAGCACATTCCCTTAGTTCCATTCTACTTATAAGGAACTATGTAATAAGGTAATTCTGCTAATGTTTATTTCGATTAACGTGGTGTTGAAAGAAGAATTATCTTTTGTAAGAAGTTTGTTTGTAGAATAGCTAGAGACAGTCATGTGAGTGTAACGCATCAGATTTTTTCAAGTTCAGTTGCTAGAGCTTGTGCACATTTCGGAAGTTGATTCCAGTTATTTTGGAGAGACGCTGTATAAGTTGTGCAATTTGTTGACAGATATGCAAAATTGATTCACACCTCTACCACCAGTTTGTAAGTTCTAATCGGTGACTAACTAATACGATACGACTTTAGGAAACTTTTCTTGTAATTGTGGTCCTACTCCAGATTTCTCCCCCACATAAAGCACTTGCACCATCACTTGGAAGATAATTTTCATCAAAAGCGTTTCTTTGAGACATTCCCGGAGTACGGTGCATGTGGTGTCGGTCGGCTCTTTGATTTGCAACTTCCACTAATTCTAAAAATAATGTGTCGTCACTACCTTTGCAGCTTTCATTACCATCTTCATTTGCACCTCTTACAATACGTGCACGTAATTAAATATTGAATGCTATGTATAGTAGTTGACTCATCAATTATAATACTTGATCTATCACTAATAAGTTTTCCTATAATTCTAGGTTTCATTTCTTCACCAATATGCGTTATCAACTCAGAACACATAACTTGCTATGCAAAATTCGTTCCCTATCAAGGCCGTTGGTAACTTGAAGATCGGTCCACAGATAGTCCATCCCGTTTTGCAATATAGTACACTGTACGAAAAATTCGGCATATTGTTTCAAAATTACACTTAGTTTCATTGTCAAAAAGGTTTTCCAAACGTTGTGTATAAACCTCCAATAATATGTTTTCTGCTGTACAATGAGAATTGCTTTTCTTGCGTTCGAATATTTTCTTTCGTAAGGATTGCTGCTTTGTTGAGTCAAGGACACGCCAGCTCTTGAATAAAGTTTCAAGCCCTTTTTACTTTTCGACAAGTTAAACAGCCAAGAGTATTAGGCACGGCTAACAACTCGTATTTTTCAGTGAAAACATTGGTTCCAACATGATGGGAAACTGTTCGACTCAACTGCCACTTCCTTATTAGCACTTGTTGATGTACCGACGACGGCATCACTCAACTTTCACATGACAATAACTCTTTTTTACTAACACCTGTATTATGTTTTTTCGCATCACTGGGTATACGAACATATTTTTTTATTGACTGCTGACCACGCTTCATTGTAAGGAAAAATATAGACCTATATGATAGGATGACGAGATCCTGATAAGCAAAAAGTAGGACACAATGTTAACGATTTAACCGTAACCATAACTGTCTTAAAATCGATTGGGGAAATATTAGAATTATACATATTAACTATTTATCAGGTTCCAATATGCGTTAGCTTTATGTGTTAATGCATTTCAAACAAATTAAGACAATATTGAAAGATGCTCAAAAATTTATACGTAAACAATTATATATCTTAAATAAACAACTAAATAAGGCGTTCTATAAAAGTTGACATTATTCTTAAGTGTATGACTCTTGCAATGATAACACACACAGACAAAAATGTTTCTTACGTTGTTTTATTCTAAAGCAAATGGCACAGATATCAAAATACTGAAACACCATTTAATTTATTTTTCAGATTATCTATGCTAATATTTTTCACTATATTTTAAGTCATTGATCAATTTAAACTTTAAATACTTTGTGTTTGAATGCACAGCATCCAATACCTTACTGTTTTGCAAAATCATAGTGTGGAATTCACTACATAAGCAGTTAAATTTGCATTTAGTTACTATTAGATGTTTCAGAGTTTAAGTTTTTATCTGAGAGTTTTCAGCAGTCCACAAGGAACTCGTTATCAAAAACACCCTCTCAGTGGGTGCATTCGTGGTTGGAAGACATACTAAATTCAACAAAGGGGATGAACTTTACTAAAAATGTTTGAATACCTCATACCATCTTAAATCAGCCCTCAAATGACAGTGTTCCATTCTATCAACTTTTCAGCTGTAGCACAAGCTTTTACATATTTTACAATATCATCAAACAGACAGGAATCATCTATTTGCGTTACCATCAGTTTGCTGATAGTTTTTAAGCTATTCAGCACTTGATTCCACTGAATTACTGAAATAAGACTGGTCCTGTCCAAGTCACTAATTTCAACTATGGGAGAAGACTGTTGCTCAATATATTCAATGTAAGTTGAATAAAATGAACCACATTTTTCTTAAAATTGGAAACACATGGACCTATTGGTCCACTTTCCTCAAGATTTGTTTAGTTTTTATTGAACTACAAGAGATAAAAACTACATTCCTTTCCCTCATTCAATTTTTGTTTCAGCCCTTTAATTAACGCTGAACTTTCTACCATAGAAATAAGTTGACTTTCAAGTAAATGAACAAAATTATTAAACACCGCTGCACAAAATAGAGCCATGTTTCGAGAGAGGATCATCAAAACGCAATCTAACCATTGTGGGGCACTTTTCCTGCAAGATTTTAAAGCTGGATAAAGTTTAAGTATATGTTGTACAGCTTGCAATAAAGAAAGCCAGCTAGTTTTACTGTATGAAGACAGTTTTGAATAATCTATTTCCACAAAGTCGCAAGAAACTAAAATCACCAAAGAATGTTTCCCGCACTGTATATATGTAGAAGTACGAATATATTTTCTGCACAACACTTTCTATGCAACCTGGTGAACAGTCAATTGCAGTTTGTATACAGTTATTCACTAGGTGTGCAACGCAACCTACACCAACAATTGGTTTGTTTAAGGAATTCTGAAGAATAGTGTAAACATTATTTTTACATTTTTTTGCTGCCCCTCCAAAATTGCAGTTACTATTGTCAGCACATAAACCTACAACTTTAGCTCCAATTTTGTAGTCACTTAAAGTGTTTAAAGTTTATGAGGACACAATCTCAGCTGTCTCACCACACTGATCTTGAAAGTCCAACACTTTTACATGCATTGCTTTAACAGGAAGAAAATAGCGTACCAGTAATGGAAGCATCTTTGTTGATTTATGATTGGATGAATCTGTGTTCACTGTGATGTAATTCACTTGATCCAAGTCTTTCTGTAGCCCTGAAATCGCATTCGTCACAACTGCTTCGGACTTCGTTCTGCACATGAATAATGAGGTTCAAAACCTTTCTAAGCAATTTCGTTGATCGAAACGACTGGATATGAATTACCGTGTGAAATGCAAAACATGCTTCTGCTGCTGCAAGCATTTGTTCTTTGTGTTCGAAATCCTTATTTCTGAAAAATGTAGAGATGGATGGAGTGGATGCAGTTACATTAGTTGACGATTTAAGTTTTGCCGTTTGTAAATGTCGTATTATTTCGGAATTCACACTGCTATTGAAAAATTTGCCGAACATTTCTAAAATAGACATATTTCCTCTTTTGATGAAAGAATACAAAGACTGAAGTTCGGAATTTAAAACACATTTCCTTCTCGGTGCCATCCTAAAAAAGCGACTGTAGCAGAGAACTGTAACAAAAGACAGGTAACAAAGGCAATATGCACGCCAAAGTGAATAATTAAGCAATAATGAATAAACCGCAGAGCGTAAAGGTACATATTGTTGAAGCAACACGAGCAGACAACCTGAATACAAACTTAGCCGATACCACATTGTGTAAACAATGGCGGTTAAACTTGATTATTGCATGCCATAAGTTTATTAACCTTACAATAAAATAACACAATAAACAGAAACGCTAGAAGAACTGATTAAAGCTTAAACTCACAACTTAAAATTAAAGTAGGATATTTCGCAGGACAATTCTAAAAAAAGGACATATTTGATTTTTCCGCGTGTCAGCGCAACCGGCAGGACTTTCCTGCGAAAATCAGTACGGATGGTCAGCCTACTGTTCGCATACGATTATGAAGATATACCTCTCGCGAAACTAAAAGATTTCAATTGCTTCCAGATATTATGGTTGCATTTGTCATTGTTGCGTAATGCGTATAGAATTTTAAATAAACTGAATAAAAATTAGAAATAACTAATAAATGAAACATTATGTTGAGATATGAATGTTAAATGTATAATTCAGATATCTTAATTTTATCTAATTACTAATTAATTATAAATTTAAAATAAGTCTAAGCACCATTATTGCGTTAGGCGTTAGCAAAGTTATCAGATTTCAGAGAGACAAAGACAGATAATATGTGTCCGCGTTCTTGTTACGTTGGACAAACGAGTGCTACTTGTAATATAAAAAAAACTTTGTCCATTGTTGAAACAAACAAACGACAATTTTTTTTTTACTCTTAAACTTTAAACTTAAGTTCTGTAATGATAATTACACGAAGAGCATTAAAGGAATAAGACAGTTATTACATTTTTAATCAGGTTTATAAACAGTATGCCGTACCGGCTCGTTTCAGAGCTTTCGAATCTGTTCATACCCGGCCCACTTTAACCACTGGAAAAGACTACTATGTTCGATTACGTGAAACAAAATTGCGACTTTGGGGATCATAAATAAATAAAAAAAAATCTGATGTGTTCCATTCACATGACTTTCTCTACTTCTGTGTTACAAATTATTGTTAAAAAGCTTAATCTTTTATTTACTTCATGCTAATCGAGAAAACATTAGCAGAAATAGTCTTATTACTTGCTTCCTTGTAAGTAGAAGCAAAATAAGGGAGTACCATAGATTAAAGTGACAGTCAAAAGCTGGTTACTAGGTGACTGAAGTTCCTTTGTTTGTATGGACACGAGTTGACAAATTCCTGTATGAGAAAATTACAAGTTTTTTAAACCTGACACCAAAAACAATGTCTCAAAGACGATCAATTCCTCGAAAAAAAATTATACAACATAAATTGTCTGTTTTAATGAGCTCTACATTTTTGTGTGGTAAGTTTTTGTCCATTTCTTACGGTTTAGCTGTTATGCAAAATTTGGTAAAGTTTATCCAGAATAAAGTAGTCTTCAGAGGCTATTGCCAGAAAATTCAAGATATACACATTATTTGTCAGGTAATCATCTTTAATATACGATATTTTAATCAAAATCGTTAGAGCCATTTTTGAGAAAATAAAAATTTTCGAAAAAAAAACTTCCATGTAAAGGGTAGTTGGGGGTGAGGGGATTTTCTTGAAAATCTTCGTGTCGCATCCTTGGAAGATACCAGACTTAAATACCAAGTTTGGTATTTAACGCTCTTTTTGTTTTTGAGCTATGCTGTCCACAGACACACACTCACACACACAGACACGCACACACGCACATACACGGACCTTTTTCCAAAAATGCTTTTTTTTTATTCAGGGGGACCCAAAACATGTATTTCCGGTGAAATCTCGGTATCGAATTTCTGGATGCATTACAATACCTTCTCTATACACTCTGTACATAGTACGTGTAGAGAAAGTAACAACTTTGTACATTTCCCAGCCCTACAACACTGTAATAACCAAAATTCTCAAAAGTACGCAATAAACTAGATCAGGATTAAGAAACGAATTCTGCATTAGATTTCAAGACTTCAAAGAAAATGTTATAGGTTTCAATCTGTTCTCTTCCTGTTTATTTATTTACATAGACGAAATCTGCAAATGGAATGCGTTGATTTTCAATGTGCTCAGACCTAAAACATAAGTTTAACAATTCCATCGCACCTACTTTTCCAGAGAAGAATAAACACACCTACCAACACTTTTCGCCAGCACATAATATGTACAAATACGAACAGGTATTCTCCAGGAAGAAAACTCTGATATGTTCCATTCATATGACTTTCTCTACACCTCTGTAACAAAGTATTATTAATAAGATTATTCTTCTATCTACGTCATGCTTATCAAGATAAACATTAGCAAAACGGTTATATTACTTAGTTCCTTATAAGTGGAAGGGAAATACGGGAATACACTAGGCTAAACCGACAGTTACATGTTTTAACATGTGGTTGCTATGGGATTGAGATCCGTTTCTTTGCGTGTCGAGCAGATGACAAGCTCCCGTATGAGAAAACTTTATTAAAGTATTTTAAAACTGAAACTAATAACAAAGAATATTTCAAAAACGGTCAACTCCACGAAAAAACGTGTATACAAATTATGACTTTTAAGGAGATCTAAATTTTTTGTGTAGTGAGTCTTTTTAACTTTCTCCATACGCACTATGTACATAGTGTATAGAGAAAGTATTGCACTCCACCAAAAATTCGATACCGAGATTTCACCGGAAATATATGTTTTAGGGTCCCCAAGATCCAAAAAAAGCATCTTCACAAAAAGGTCCGCGCGCGCGCGTGTGTGTGTCCTTGTGTCTGTGAACACGATAACTCAAAAACGAAAAGTCGGTAAAATACCAAACTTGGTATTTTCAGTTTAGTATCTTCAGGGATGCGACACGAAGATTTTGAGAAAAATACCCCCACCCCCAACTACCCTTTACATGGAACTTTTTTCGAAAATTTTGATTTTCTCAAAAATGGCTGTAACGATTTTGATTAAAATTTCGGATATTAAACATATTTACCTGACAAATGAAATGTATATCTTGAATTTTCTGGGAATAGCCTCTGAAGAGTAGTTTATTCTGGATGAATTTTACTAAATTTTGAATAACTGCTAAACTGTAAGAGATGGACAAAAACTTACTACCCAAAAAATGTAGAGCATATTAAAACACACAATTTATGTTATATACATTTTTTTCGTGGAGTTCGTCGTTTTTGTGACATTCCTTATTTTTGGTTTCTGCTATGAAAAACGTATACTTTTCTCATACTGGAACTTGTCAACTCCTATCCATATAAACAAAGGAACTTCATTGACATAGCAACCAGCTTTTGACTATCACTTTAACCTACGGTTGTCCCTTATTTCGCTTCTACTTACAAGGATGCGAGTAATAAGACTATTTCTGCTAATTTTTTCTGATTAGCATAAAGTAAATAGAAGTATAAGCTTTTTCAGAATTATTTGTTGCAGGGATACGGAGAAAGTCATGTGAATGGTACACATCAGATTTTTCTATCTCTTACGGTTCACCAGGATTGGAAAATTCAGAAAAAATCATCCAGAATAAAGAGATTTTCAAAGGCTATTTCCAGAAAATTTAATATAGACATTTTAATTGCCGCATAGATATAATAATAATAATCATAATAATAATAATAATAATAATAATAATAATAATAATAATAATAATAATAATAATAATAATAATAATAATAATAATGATAATCAAAATCGTTAGAGTCAATTTTGAGAAAACTAAAAGTTCTGATATTTTTTCCGTGTAAAGGGTAGTTGGGAGTAGGGGAATATTTTTCACAATCTTTGTATTGTATTCTTGGAGGATAATAAACTTAAATACCAAGTTTGGAATTTAACAGTCTTTTAGATTTTGAATTATGCTGTCCTCACACACACATACACACACAAACACATACATGGCCGTTTTTCTAAATATTCTTTTTTCTGGACTCATAGGATCTCAAAACATATATTTCCACTGAAATCTCGGTATCGAATTTTTGGGTGGAATACACTATGTACGTGTAAAAAAGTAAAAATTAGAAATGTGCAACGAACTCTTTATTCTGGATGAGTTTTGCTTAACTGCTAAACGGTAAGAGATGGACAAAAACTTGCTGCACAGAAAATGTTGACCTGATCAAAACACACAATTTATGTCCTTTACATGTTTGCTGTGGAGGTAATCGCTTCTTTGCTTGGCCTGGACTAGAACAAAAGAAAAACGGACACTTCCGGTCTGAAAAAAGTATAAGGACTCACCACTGAAACCAAAAACAAGGAATATCTCGAATCGCCGACAGACATCTAGAGAGTTGGAGTAGCTACAGCAATCAAAACAGATATCAGATGCCTTGTTCGTGAGAAGTAGTGAAGGTAAAATATGAATTCAATTACATTAATATAATTATATATATTTAAAAATAACTTAAATAATATATGATTTATACTTTAATAAAACTAGCATAACAATACATTAGCTATTTTTACTTTCTCTAGCCCCGTATGTACAATGTACATAATGATAGAGAAGTATTGTATTCCATTCCACCCAAAAATTCGATGACGAGATTTCACCGGAAACACATGTTTTAGGACCCCCTGAATCCAAAAAAAGCGTTTTCAGAAACAGGTCCGTGTGTGTGTGTGTGTGTGTGTGTGTGTGTGCAGCATAGCTAAAAACGAAAAGACCGTTAAATACCAAACTGGTATTTAAGTTTGGTATCTTCCAAGGATGCGACAGGAAGATTTTAAAGTAAATTCATCCACACCTAACTACCCTTTATATGGAAACTTTTTCGAAAATTTTGATTTTACTAAAAATTGCTCTAACGGTTTAGATTAAAATCTCATATAAACAAGATATTTACATACCAAATAAAATGTATATCTTGAATTTTCTGGGAATAGCCTCTGAAGAGCTCTTTATTCTGGATAAATGTTGCTAAATTTTGCTTAACTGCTATACAAAACTTACCACACAGAAAATGTTGATCTGATCAAAACACACAATTTATGTCCCTTACTTGTTTGCTGTGGAGGTAACCGTTTCCGAGATATTCCTTGTTTTTGGTTTTAGTTGTGAGTACTTATACTTTTCCCAGACCGGAAGTGTCCGTTTTCCTTTTGTTCTACTCCTGGCCAAGCAAAGAAGTGATTTGCAATGACAATCGAATAACGACAGTTTTTAAAACATTTGATTATCGGTTTAGCCTAGTGTATTCCCTTATTTTCTTTCTACTTATAAGGAACTTAGTAGTAAGAACATTCTGCTAATGATTATCTCGATTAGCATGCAGGAAGAAGAATAATCTTATGTAAGAAGTTTGTAAAAAAGCTAGAGAAAATCATTTGAGTGTAACACATCAGATTTTTTTTAAATGAATTTGTTTATTTTAGAATTTAGATGTTATTTAATGCGGGAAAACAATGTAATCATGTGGCCCACACCTATTTCTAGTATTTTAAAATTGGAGCCAATAACAGGAAATATTTCTGAAATTGTTACCTGAGGAACATCTGACGTGTTAAGTCCACATGACTTTCTGTAACAAGCTGTTCTTATCATAGTTAATTCTTCTATGTACTTCATACTAATAGAGATGAACATTAGCAGAAATGTCCTTACAGGTTGGAGATGAATACATAAAGCTAAAGTGATACACAAATATTTTTAAAGCTCGTCGCTATATGAAACAATTGAAAATCGTTTATCTTTTGCATTCCCGGGAGTAAAACATAAGAGATACGAAACGAAAGTTGACTTCCTGCTTCAAAAAATGAATTAGTTAAAAGTGAAACCACTAACAAGGAATATCTTGGAAACGATTAACTCTATAAAATAAATGAATTATGTGTTTTAATGATATCTATATTTTTGTAGTGAGGTTTTGTCTACCTCTTATGACTTACTAGTTATACAAAAGTCATCCAAAAGGAAGAGGTCTTCAGAGGCTATTCGCAAAAATACAAGATATTTCGCTTGTCATAAAAATATCTTAAATTTCTGGCATTTTAATTAAAATCGTTTGAGCCGTTTTTGAGAAAATAAAAAATTTCGAAAAATGTTCCATGTAAAGGGTAGTGGGGATGGGAGGACTTTCTTGAAAATCTTTGTGCCGCATCCTGGGAAGATACTGAACCAAAATACTAAGTTTGGTATATACCGAACTTTTTGTTTTTGAGTTATGCTGTCCACAGATAGACACACACACACACACACACACACACACACACACATACTCACACACATATACTCACTTTTTTCTAGAAATGTTTTCAGGAGCTCCCAAACATGCATATCCGGTGAAATCTCGGTTTCGAATTTTTGGGTGGAATGCAATACCTTCTCTATATCTATGTACATTCTACATACGTGCAAAGTAATATAACATTCATCAGTAGAAGACTTC
This sequence comes from Hymenopus coronatus, assembly GCA_030762935.1. Lineage (NCBI taxonomy): Eukaryota > Metazoa > Arthropoda > Insecta > Mantodea > Hymenopodidae > Hymenopus > Hymenopus coronatus. The sequence continues at coordinate 3,863,008 of CM060889.1, read as the reverse complement.
TCTTGTCTAAATTCAGATACACATTTTAGAAAGAAAAACAAAATCTGATGTGTTCCATTCACATAACTTTCTCTAAATTCCAAAAAAAATATTTTTAAAAAGCTTAAACTTCCATTCACTTCATGCTAACCGAGAAAAAAATTAGTAGAAATAGTTTTATTACTTGCTTCCTTGTAAGCAGAAGCGAAATAAGGGAGTATCATAAGTTAAAATGATCGTCAAAAACACAATTTATGTCCTTAACGTTTTTGTTGTGGAGTAACCGTTTCCGAGATTGCTATTGGTATCTTTTATATATATAGAGGATATTTAATACTTTTCTCATACGGGAACTTGTCAACACCTGACCACGCAGAGAGTCGGATTTCTATACCATAGCAACCACATTTTAAGGATTTGACTGTCGGCTTAGCTTGGTGTATCCCCTTACTTCTTTTCTACCTATAAGGAACTAAGTACTATAATAGTTTCTGCTGATGTTTATCTCGATTAGCATGAAGTAGATAGAAGAATAAGTTATTTTTTCTCAAGGTATTTGAACGCAACTTCTGTCTAAATGTCAAGGCCCCTCCTTCCCGTCCCAATCACTAAGTCAGTATTCCCTCTACTTGACCCTTTACAAATCGTCATCAGTGGAATTCCAAGAGAGTTTGATCGGTAACCTCGACAATGAAGCAATAATCACTTCAATGCCCCAGAATGCTGTTAATAAGAAATTTGCCACACATCGATCAAGTGAGAAGGTTTGTCTTGCTATTCTTGTTGATAAATTGCCGACGATATAAAACTGAAGCACGCCTAGGCAGGTTGTGGAATCACTTCAATGCCCCAGAATGCTGTTAATAAGAAATTTGCCAACACATCGATCAAGTGAGAAGGTTTGTCTTGCTATTCTTGTTGATAAATTGCCGACGATATAAAACTGAAGCACGCCTAGGCAGGTTGTGGAATCACTTCAATGCCCCAGAATGCTGTTAATAAGAAATTTGCCAACACATCGATCAAGTGAGAAGGTTTGTCTTGCTATTCTTGTTGATAAATTGCCGACGATATAAAACTGAAGCACGCCTAGGCAGGTTGTGGAATCACTTCAATGCCCCAGAATGCTGTTAATAAGAAATTTGCCAACACGTCGATCAAGTGAGAAGGTTTGTCTTGCTATTCTTGTTGATAAATTGCCGACAATATAAAACTGAAGCACGCCTAGGCAGGTTGTGGAATCACTATAAAACCACTGCCTATTAAATAATCGTTTACTATACCACCAGACAAATACTTTCGGTGGGTGAAGACTTACTGTTGACTTTCACAAATGTAGAAAAGTGATTGTTCAGAGAAACCCACAAGGTTTTCAATTTTCTTTAAAATACTAAAAGCATAAATCAACACTTTGTCTCTATTCTCAGGTTTGATCTACTTGATTGTGTACAAGCAATTTCTTCAAAACGTAGGAACCGTAATGCAAAGAATCTGCAAATGAAAATCAGCTCCTGGAGCAGATTTTCGTGGACTTCTTGTAAAGCAGGCTCGACTGCGTTAAAGTTATTTTCAAATTCATTTTTTTAGTGCGTACCATTTTTCGGTTACAAATCTTCCTATTTGTTTTGTTATTTTGTATACCAGGTCAATATTCTCTTCTCTTATTGTTAGAGGAGATTCCACATCTTTGAAGATTTCTTCTACGTGCATCAAATCAACGCTGTATATGAAATGGCGTTTTATTTATGGACGCTCTTTAACTGCTGTGCTCCTCAGCGTCCCATTCTATACTGGGCGTGAAAGACCGCTTAATTTTGCTCAGAGGCCTCTCTATCAGGTTTGAGGTTATTTTACGTGCCTTAAATCTACGACACGGGACCCACGACTTTACTTTCCTTCCGAAGGAAGCCATGCTAAGGATTTTTACACCCGAAAAAATCCATCGTCCTCCGCCGGGTTTGAACCCGCGAGCATGGTTAGCATGGTAACCATTACACCACGGAGGGCGACATCAACGCTGTACATGTTATGCATATGATATTTACAGGATATGACGCTGCATTAAATTGTTTTGCATATTTGATATTATTCAGAATAAATTTAGTTGGAATAAATAAAAAAAGTACTGCAAAATCCAAACGAAAAACAAAGACAGATATTCTGGAAATTGCCAAACCTACGCACAAAACGTATTTGACGCAAAAATAGATTTTAACGATCTCTGTGTTTGTCCTGAGATAGTTTCGTCTATCCTTTATGGCAAAAAATGTAATGTAAATGAAGCGAGCGGTTCATAAGTGAGACTAGAAAACTGTTTATCTACGTTTCATTAGCAGTGTTAGTGTCCCAAAGATATTTTATGTAATCAAGATTAAAACCATGTTTTAAAAAATAAAACATTATAAAAACCTTTTATACGAATAATTAGGATAATAAGATTTTCTTGAAAATCTGTCCTCCGAAATGTTGAAGAATTTATCCGACGGTTTGTTTCCTAGTTATTTTGTTCTTCGTACTTTATAATGTTATAATTAGGAGTATGTTAGAATGTATTTGAAACATGGAAACATAAAATTCAAAACTTCATGAACAGGGTCATAAAAATAAAATACGCGGTTTATGAAGGGTTGTATTGGATTGATATTAAGTAAAAATTAACCGAGGCCTTTCCTCCCAAAATAATCAGCTTGTAAGTGCGTTAGAATACAGCACATATACTAGTGTAGTGTAAGTTCTATACTAGGCATTAATAACCGTTTAATCGCCAGTTGGTTTGAGGCTTTCAACTTAAACGCATCTGATGTGTTCCATTCACACGACTTTCTCGACAACTCTGCAACAAATTGTTGTTAAAAAGCTTATGCTTCTTTTCGCTTCATGCTAATCGAAAAAAAACTAGAAGAAATAGTTTTATTCCTTGCTTCCTTGCAAGTAGAAGCGAAATAAGGGAGTACCATAGGTTAAAGTGACAGTCAAAAGCTGGTTGCTATGTGACTGTAGTTCCTTTGTTTGTATGGACACGAGTTGACAAATTCCTGTATAAGAATAATATGTTTTTTAAGGCTGAAACGAGAAATAAGGAATATCTTAAAAACCATCAACCGTACGAAAAAACTGAATATAACATAACTTGTGTGTTTTAATGTGCTCGACATTTTTTGTGTGGTAAGTTTATGTCCATCAGCAGTTACAGTTAAGCAAATTCCGTAATATTCATCCAAAATAGTCTTCAGAAGCTATTCCCAGAAAGATATACATTTTATTTGTCAGGTAAATATCCTGAATATACGATATTTTAATCAAAATCGTTAAGAGTCATTTTTAGAAAATAAAAAATTTCGAAAAAAGTTCCAAGTAAAGGGTAGTTGGGGTGGGGGGATTTTCTTGAAAATCTTCGTGTCGCATCCTTGGAAGATACCAAACTTAAATACCAAGTTTGGTTTTTAACGGTTTTTTCGTTTCTGAGCTATGCTGCCCACAGACACACACACACACACTCACATACACGTCCATTTTTCTAAAAACTGCTTTTTTTTGGATTCAGGGGGATCCAAAACATATATATCCGGTGAAATATCGGTATCGAATTTTGGGTGCATTACAATATCTTCTCTATACACTATGTATATAGTACGTGTAGAGAAAGTAAAAATAGCACTCCTCCAATCTCATTATAGACTTTCAAAGCATACAACTTAACATGTAATAAACAAGTTTATGTTTATTATAACGCATGCTCCGTTCAATGCTGACGTACAAAAGTGCTTAAAACAATTGCACAATATTCTACAGTTTCTGTTTTATTTTAGGGAATGCACAACAATGCTTACTTATAATAGCGATTTCTGCCATATTAGCAGAGCCTTCTCTATGGCTCCATATGGACAATGTTGCTCTGCCTTACTGCTGCAAATGGCTCCTGGTTTAGAACAACATTATGCAGTCACCTTAAGAAAATTGGATAAAACAATTTTGGAGTCATCATCCAGTAATGAGGTTGTTACATCGAAGAGGTACGAATCCCTAGCGCTGTGGGTAAATGAAGTTTCCAGTTTAAAATTACCGAACTGCTCTTCTGTGTCTTCCTACCTTCTCGAGTAGACCAATCTAAACTCATACTTCTAATTTAGCATTAACATGTTTCGTATTTATTACTTTCTCTACACGTACTATGTGCATAGTATGTAGAGAAGGTGTTGCACTCACCAAAAATTCGATACCAGACTGCACCGGAAATATGTATTTTAGGGTCCCCTGTATTCAATAAAGTATTTTCAGAAAAAGGTCCGTGTGTATGTGTGTGTGCGTATGTGTGTCCATGTGGCTGTGAACACGGCAACTCAAAAATGATAAGTCGGTAAAATACCAAACTTGGTATTTAGTTCTGTATCTTCCAGGGATGGGACACGAAGATTTTGAGAAAAATCCCCCACCTCAAACTACCCTTTACATGGAACTTTTTTCGACAATTTTGATTTTTGCAAAAATGGCTCTAACAATTTTGATTAAAATATCAAATTTAAGAATATTTACCTGACAAATAAAATGTATATCTTGAATTTTATGGGAATAGCCTCTGAAGACTACTTTATTCTGGACGAATTTTACGGAATTTTGCATAACTGCTAAACTGTATGAGATGTAAAAAAATGCTACGAAGGCATCTGCCCACGCGAAGCACGGCGCTCTTGGGCCACGTGTAATGTGTATCTGTAATTTTTCGTAGATAACCTGTTGCCTCTTTTTTAGTGGATGATTGGTTTATGATTTTGAATAACTGGTAAACCATGACTAGGGATGGTGAATTTTTGGAAATGCGATATAGAGTGAAATATTCATAAATGATTATACTTCTGTATTTACATTTTAAAGGCTTATAAACCACTATTTCATGTATTTTGAAAATGCTATAAAATATGACACATTTTCTAAAATCCAATTCAAAGGAAAGTGTACCATACAACTACAGCAAAAGCTTGAACAGTCGCATGGAAGAAAATCCTTAAAACGTGCACTCTCCGTATCTTCTGAATCCTATTACTGCTGACCCAGTTTTGTCAACAAATATACACGTTAAACTACTTAACTATTCCAGATATGAACAGCTTCCCGTGGTCAATTGGCTTCTCACCTAGGCGGCCCGAGTTCGATCCCATGTGGGATTTGCGGTGAACGAAGGAGTGCTCTCTCCGGGTGCTATTCATTGCTACAATTTTTCATAATCACCTTTCTTGACATTCATTTCGTCGTCATTTCTCTCTGACTCAATAGGCATCGACCCCAGGTATTGTCTTGTAAGTCTGCTCACACTTGGACCAGCAGAAACAAAACGCGACGCGACGAATAATATATGCTGCTGGTTAGTAAATAAGATACGTGTCACCAGATGGGGGCGAGACGCGCAAAGCTGAGGACTTTCATCATCGGTATGAATCGTGTACTTTGGAAAGGCTTTGCACTTGACTAGCCAAGGTCATCCTGATCTCGGCGTCAACCATCGCGCTTTTATCACCTTTATTTGCAGCAAGGATGAGGACAAGCTAATTAATTTGATGCAGCAATATACGTTTTGTAAGATAAATTATATAGTAATAAGAATGTAACGGTTGCGAACAATTAAGAGGGCCACTATTTATATTTTCAGCCTTGATAACACTGATTGTTGTAGGTGCAATCTGGTGTTTCCACTTGACATTGTTGACCTTAACTATGTTGTAAATAGAGCGTTATTTGTGTTGTTTACAGCGACTTTAAAATTGCACGCCAACGAAAAGATGCAATTAACTCGTGAAAACCTCCGTGCGATGATCTATTATGATTTTCGACGTGGCTTATCAAGACAAGAGTGTATTGATATACTTACTACTATATTTTGCGATGTAGCTTCATCCTTTGCCACTCTGAAACGCTGGTAGGTATAACGAGTTTAAGCGTGGCCACCGTTCGCACACTGACGAAATACGTGAAGGTCGTTCAAAATCAGTTGTGCCAGAAAACATTCAGGCTGTGCAAAAACTGATAGTGCCACATACTGTAAGATTGGGGTAACCCTAGGTTAGTCTCACCAGTATCTATGTATAAAATATTGCATGATAATTTTACCGTGAAAAAGGTCTGCCCTCCTTGGAACCCGTATAATTTGACACAACCTCAAAAGGGTGCTCGTGTCGATTGGAGCACACAACTGCTCAAGAAATACAATGTTGGGGCCTCAACAGACGTATGTAAGATTGTAACAGGTGACGACTCATGGATCTACGTATATGAGCCGGAATGTAAACAATAGTCGACTGTATATGGGTGTTTCAAGATGAGCCAAATACAACTAAAGTTGTTCGCACTCGAAGCACCTCGAAACAAATGGTCGCCTGTTTTTACAGCAAAATTGGTCATGTGGCAACAGTGCCTTTAGAGGAAACTAAAAAAGTTAATTCTCAATGGTATGCTGGAAGTCTTTGGTGAAATAAGGAAACAAACAAGTGCCTTCGGATAGTTCTTCATCAAGACAATTCGAGCGCTCACACGTCTCGTCTAACAACCGACTATTTGAACATTCAAAAAGTCGAATTGATGACTCATCCGCCATACAGCCTTGTTTGAAAATCAATAACTTCTTTTTCTGCCCGAACATCAAAAATAAAATGCCTGAACCAATCTTTGCCGGCAGAGGAAGCTATTGATGCGTACAGAAACGTTTTGGAGGTCTCATGCAGATTGGAAAAATGCTATGAGAAATCATTCGAACGCCTGAAAAAGTGCATGGATCATAAAGGAAAATATTTCGAGGAACAATAAAGCAATTTTCAATGCCTTTTATGATTGTGTTCAAAATATAAATAGTGCCCCTCGAGGTTACAGAAATTAGAAGTGATACAGTTAATGACTATAAAACATATATTTTAATGAAAAACTGCATGGAATTACAATTGATTATAACTTGTGCTTTCATACTAAATTGTAATAAAATAAAATACATTATCATAGTAATAAGAGTCATATTTCCTTAGGACTTGAAGCGATTTGGTCATAACTCTGAATTACATTCTAATGCTACTAATTGAACAAAGTTTTCAAAGATCTTATATTCGAGTATCTAAGATCTAATTATATTATCACGTTAAAATAATACAATTGATTTCTCAACTATCATACTTGTTTAAAATTATATTACAGCATTATAAGTGTAAAATAATAATAATAAATATTATGTGTTCCATTCACATGACTTTCTCTATATCTCTGCACCGAATTATTGTTAAAAAACGTATTCTTCTATTTACTTCATGTTAATCGAGAAAAAATTAGCAGAAATCATCTTATTACTTGCTTCCTTGTAAGTAGAAGGGAAGTGCACTACACTAAAGTGATAGTCTTTTAAAACTGAAACCAATAACAAGAAATGTCCCAAAAACGATCAACTCCACGAAAAAAATGTACATAACATAAATTGTGGGTTTTAACGAGCTCTAAATATTTTGTGAAGTATGTTTTTGTCCATCTCTTACGGTTTACCAATTATGCAAAATTCATAAAAAATCATTCAGAATAAAAAGGTCTTCTGAGGCTATTCCCTGAAAATTCAAGATATTTTATGACAAATGAAATGTATAACCTAAACATAAAGTATTTTAATCAAAATCATTAGAGCCATTTTTGAGAAAATTAAAATTCTTGGAAAATGTCCCATGTAAAGGGTATCTGGGGGGGGGGGAGTTCTTGAAAATCTTCCTGTGACATCCTTGGAAGAAACTCAACTTAAATGCCAACCTTTCGCATTTGAGCTGTGCTGCCCACAAACAGACACACACACACACACACACACACACACACACACACACACATGGACATTTCTCTAAAAATACTTTCTGTTTTATTCAAGGAGTCTTAGAATATTATTTTCCAGTGAAATCTCGGTGTGGAATTTTTGGGTACATTACAATTCGTTCTCTTTACAGTATGTACATATTACATGTAGAGAAAGTAGTAGTAATAATATGATAATAACAATAGAATCACAAGAGATCTTGTAAGGGAAACAATAGTGCATTTTTCTAACAATAATTATAAGAGATGTACAAATAATAGGGATATGACCCATTTGAATAATCCAGTACAGGATTATAAGTAATTTAAAAAGACACTATGAACCAACAGTGACCATATACATTAGCATCTCACACACAGACACACAGACACACACACATACACACAGACACACATACACACAGACACACATACATACACACAAACACATACATACACACAGACACACACATACACACAGACACACACATATACACACATACACACATATACACACACATACATACAGACACACACATACACATGTGCACACATACACACAGACACACACAGACACACACATACAGACACACATACACACAGACAGACACACACATACATACACATATACACAGCCACACACATACACACAGACACATACCCACAGACACACACAGACATACACAGACACACAGACACACAGACACACACAAGTACTTTTCAATCCATACGCTAGATAATACAATGATGCCGAATAATTTCAACAACAATGCGCGCTCGACTCAGTCGATAATAATACACGTTTCTCATAGTTGTTCGATGGTTATACTTCAATATAGGGATGTAGCAAACAATGGTAATGCTTCAACCACAACATATGGCATAGGTACGTCAGCCCCTGGCAAGGGTTTTGCCAAGAATATTAACTACATTCTTTTCCAAACAAAGCCTGAATTTCGGAAAACGCCATCTTAAATTCCAGAATAAAATTATACTACACACCCAGAATCTTCTATTCTGCCTAGGCTCCTCTTTTTCAGCTTTTTCACTGCTATGACAAGGATCCATTTGGCTGAAACAAAACTTGTGCTAAGATTATCGTGACTGAAGATAACCTTGGCACCTCTACGCAACCCGTGTACGTACGTCGTTTCTGCGCGTCCAAGAAAGAAAACCATTCACACGACTTTCTCTACATCTCTGTAACAATTTATTGTTAAAAAGCTTATTCTTCTGCCTACTTCATGCTAAAACATTAGCAGAAATGATCTTGTTACTTAGTTCCTTATAAGCAGAAGGGAAATAAGGGAACACACTAGCTAAACCGACAGTCAAATGTTATAAAATGTGACTGCTATGGGTGTGAAATACGTTTCTTTGCGTGGCCAAGCGTTGATAACAAGCAATATCTCGAAAACGGCCAACTCCACGGAAAAAAAAAAAAAAAAAAAAAAAAAAAAAAAAAAAAAACGTATATGACATATACATATTTTGTGTGAAGTAAGTTTTTGTCTATCTATTGCAGTTTACCAGTTATACAAAATTCAATAAAAGTTATCAAGAATAAAGAGGTCTTATATACATTTCGTTTGACATAAAAGTATCTTAAGCATACGGCATATTAATCAAAATCGTTAGTCATTTTTGAGAAAATCAAAATTCTCAAATATTTTTCTATGTAAATGATAGTTGGGGGTGGGTGGATTTTCTTGAAAATCTTCGTATCGCATCCCTGGAAGATATCAAACTTAAATATCAAGTTTGGTGTTTAACGGTCTTTTCGTTTTTGAGCTATACTGCCCCCACACGCACGCACACACACACACACACGGACATTTTTCTGAAGATTTTTTTTTTTGATTCTGGGGTGTCTGGAAATATATATCGGTATCGAATTTTTGGGTGGAATAAAATACCTTCTCTGTACACTATATACAAATGCTCCACTGTGGATGCTGAAACTCAATATTTCAGCAGGTACGCACACGTACAATTAATAATAATGACAGAAATAATCGGACAAATTGAATGCGTTTTATGACTTCATTTAACATTATTCATGAACTTGCATTAATGAAATAAATTTTTGCACTTTTTGTGGTTTTATATCTGAATTTCTTTTTTTTTTCTTTTTTTTTCTTCTGTATTATGTTTTAGCCTGCTTCAATTATGTTTGCTCTGTGTTGCAGCGTTCTTTTGCTTCCCGTGATGTAAAAAGAGTAAGGTACTTAAAAGTCAGCATATATCGACTTTTAATATTTGATATAACTTGAGCTTCATTTATCTCTCGTACCTACAAAGAAATGTGCAATGAAACCATTTCTGCAACTATTTATTTCAATTAACTTGAGAGGATAGAAAATTAGTACCAAAAGAAAGCCAATTATAAACGAATATTGGTGAAAAAATTCAGTTAAAGGTAATACAGATATATGTAGAATGGATCACACATTTGGTGAACGAGTTCATGGAACAGCGAACTGATTGCAGAAGTAGCTTTCTAATAAAAACGATACTGAGCTTTATAGGTAACAAATGAATTTGGAGTCAGCTTCAGAAAACGCTGTTCCCCTTTAAGCGACTTCCCTTGGAAGCGATCCAGTAACATCTGTAGCTCCACGTGCTTGTTTGGGGAAACAAAGCAATTTGTCGCGCAGCTCTTGCTTCATCTTTCTGGACATCCTGCTGATGGAATAACATTCATTAATTTGTTGGCGTAATCACGAAGCCCAACCAAGCTTTTACTGAGGTTACAAATGACACATTTTGTGCTCTCTTTTGCTCCTTTCTTTTCTTAGTCCTTTAACGAATGGATGCTTAGGTTGGTGGGATGTTGAAATAATCCAATGAGCACCTTTGTAGCTTCCATCTCAAGAAAACAACTTCGTTTCCTAAGTTTCATTAAATTTGTGAATATCTACATGACGGATTTTTCAATTTATATGCAGTATTTCTATACTACCACAACAGTCGCTGTATAACCTAAAAATGGAAAAAGAAAGAGATAAAGAAATAAAAAAGAAGTAATTCGTACACCTATGTTGGTTATATATAATTTTGTTTGTTTTTAATTGTAATGTACCCGGCACCTCATAAACGAGCAAAATAATTACTAACGAAATATAAAATGCAACTTAATACAATTTATCAACAAAGCAACAGCTTACAGGCGGAGCAGTTTATGTCTCATAAAGATTTACATCATAGAAATATGGCTTGCGGTGCCATTTATAGTAAACGTGGGCGTTAAACACTATCAAAAATCATAGAAATATGGCTTGCGGTGCCATTTATAGTAAAAGCGGGCGTTAAACACTATCAAAAATCATAGAAATATGGCCTGCGGTGCCATTTATAGTAAAAGCGGGCGTTAAACACTATCAAAAATCATAGAAATATGGCCTGCGGTGCCATTTATAGTAAAAGCGGGCGTTAAACACTATCAAAAATCATAGAAATATGGCCTGCGGTGCCATTTATAGTAAAAGCGGGCGTTAAACACTATCAAAAATCATAGAAATATGGCCTGCGGTGCCATTTATAGTAAAAGCGGGCGTTAAACACTATCAAAAATCATAGAAATATGGCCTGCGGTGCCATTTATAGTAAAAGCGGGCGTTAAACACTATCAAAAATCATAGAAATATGGCCTGCGGTGCCATTTATAGTAAAAGCGGGCGTTAAACACTATCAAAAATCATAGAAATATGGCCTGCGGTGCCATTTATAGTAAAAGCGGGCGTTAAACACTATCAAAAATCATAGAAATATGGCCTGCGGTGCCATTTATAGTAAAAGCGGGCGTTAAACACTATCAAAAATCATAGAAATATGGCCCGCGGTGCCATTTATTGTAAAAGCGGGCGTTAAACACTATCAAAAATCATAGAAAACCCTTGGCATTACCAGTATCTCTGGATCAGTTGTAGCGTTTCAAGTAACGTACAATGCTACCTCTTGATTTGCTGTTTTTACAAATGGATTTCTTTTGCCTTTAGGGCCTCAAAGAAGCATTGTCAAGTTAGCATAATTAATGGCGTTAATAAATTCAGTTTATTTATATGCAAGCAAATTAACAAACGTGACGAAACAAGAATTCAAATTACGAATGCGATTTGTTGGGTAAAAATTAGGTTCTTTCTTGAACATGTTAACATCAAAACGTTTAGCAGAAGGTGCAGAGTTCCACAGGTAGCTGACTGAAAAGCACACTAAGGGTTTTATTTACCCACATTTAAAAAGCAGATGAACAGCTCGTTATAATAGTTCTTCCAGCGTTAAAACATTCAGACCACTTTCTTCGTACCAGTGAATTGTAGATTTTCACTTTTTCATAGGTCAAAAGCATGCCCCAATTTGAAGAAAAGTCACTTCAAATGACCATACGTTACTGTTTGGTAAATGATATTTAAAAACACTATTATATAGTGAATAACGTTGATCAGTTGCCTTTATCAATTAATACAATCACTGTAAGCAGTTCTTATTTTTGAACAGCCTTCAGTCTAGTTTAATGTCTTCTGTTGTTTCGCCGATAATGGATGAAGTTTCTGGCCATTTATTTCTACGAAGCTACATCAATGCTCTCAATTTCCCTGCCAAAATCCGCGCCCTGACCTAATGGTTAGACCACTGCCTCTCGCCAAGGCGACAGCAAGTGGGATTTGTGGTAGACAATGCGGCATAGGGGCGGGTTTTCTCCGGGTTCTCCTGTTCCCCCCGTCACCGTATTCCATCAGTGCTCCATCTTCATTCCATGTATCACTGCCATCGCCTGCGTGCTATAATAGTACAAGCAGGCGTTAAACACTAAAACAATCTGATGTGTTCCATTCATATGACTTTCTCTACAGCGCTGTAACAAAATATTGTTAAAAAGATTTCGCTTCTATTTACGTCATGCTAATTAAGAAAAAAATAGCACAATAATCTTATTACTTGTTTCCTTGTAAGTAGAAGCGAAATATGGGAGTACCATAGGTTCAAAAGCTGGTTGTAATGTGACTGAAGTTCCTTTGTTTGTATGGCCATGAGTTGACAAATTCCTGTATGAAAAAATTATAAGTTTTTCCAAGCTGAAACCAAAAACAAGGAATATCTTAAAAACGACCAACTCCACGAAAAAGATGTACCTTACATAAAGTATGTTTTAACGTGCTCTACATTTTTTGTGTGGTAAAATTTTGTCCAACTCTTACGGTTTAGCAGTTATACAAAATGCCGTAAAATTGACCCAGAATAAAGTAGTCTACAGAAGCTATTCCCAGAAAATTCAAGATATACATTTTATTTGTCAAATAAATATCTTTAATATGCGATCTTTTAATCAAAATCGTTAGAGCCATTTTTAAGTAAATCAAAATTTTCAAAAAAGTTCCATATAAAGTGTAGTTGGGGGTGGGGGATTTTCTCGAAAATCTTTGTGTCGCATCCTTGGAAGATACCAATCTTAAATACCAAGTTTAGTATTTAACATTCTTTTCGTTTTTGAGCTATGCTGTCCACAGACACATACAGACGGACCTTTTTCTGAATATGTTTTTTTTTTGGATTCAGGGGGGCCTAAAACATGTATTTCCGGTGAAATCTCGGTATCGAATTTTTGGGTGGAATGCAATATCTTCTCTATACACTATGTACATAGTACGTATATAGAAAGTAATAATCTCTGCCAAATTACTACCTTGCCATGAAACATGGTGAGGCTCACAGCTCCTCGTAAATTACACTAATAATTAGGCACTTAAAAACTTTGTCAACCAAGTATAGTTCAGCTTCGGACACTGTAAGATCGTATAGGTAGTAGGTAACTTCTAGGCCTGATATCATAACAGATACTTCAACTGATATCTAAAAAGAGCAGTGAAATAACTGTCAGTTTATATCGTAGAGAAGTTGATAGTTCGTGGATTGTGTATTGGAGTGACTATGAACACACACGAGAAGTTTAATGCACACTCGGGTATATGTATGGACACTGCAGTTCAGGACTGGTGTGTCGCTCAGCAAGATGCGTGGCCCGAGTTAGTTACTGAACTACTTAAGGGGCACTAGGAGTTATATTTCAAGTCTTTATACGTTTGTACAGATTATTCTGAAAAGTGTACTGTGATTGCATGCTCTTGTACGTATTAATAGGAATGCCACATTTCATTAAAATTGTGTATTCTTCGTAAGATATAATTTATTTAATTAATTTTACTGTGTAAATATATTGCATAGCCAAATATTCCATGCGCCTCAACATGTAAGACAATTGGTTGGAAGTTTTTGAATTGGAGCTTTGTACCACGCATAAAAATGCTACGTGGGGATATTTCGGTAACCTTGATTATGATAATGTTTTAAATTGGAAATTCTAATCTCTAAAATAATTAATTTTTCATAAACATATTTTTTGAAAAATTACTATTAGTGTTAGCACAAATTGGTCACCTGTAATATTACAATAGATACTTCTACATATTCTGAGTAATTTTATTCGTATATAAACGAAAATTGAGACACGTGGATCATTTTGAATGAGTGAAAAGGAAGTTTTGAGAAAAACCCTGTTTTACAAAATACCAGCCTAGTATGCTAGAAAACAGGTGTTGTTAAATGGTTGTTGTGCCCGAAACAAGGGCTGATTAAACTAAATGTTCTTATCTATGGATGCCCAAAGATTAGTCAAAATTTCATCCGCAGTGTCTCTTAATGCTGACTCACCTTCTCAATCTTGTAGTGTGAAAGAATAAAATTAACTGATTAGTTTTGCTAGCCTTCAAATGCAGAGGTCCCAGGTTCGATTAACTTTGAGCAGAATTATTCCCTATCCTCCCTAGTGTCTGAAAGAATGAAATGACTGTATATATGTGTGTTGTGTTTGAGAGAGAGAGAGAGAGAGAGAGAGAGAGAGAGAGAGAGAGAATTTAAGAAAAGCCCAAAAATTAACCCAGTCAACGAGTGAACACCATTGTCAAGAAGATTTTTTTCAAGGTAAATGCCTTGCAAAACTTAATTAATAATTAACTGGAAATATAAATAAAGGATCTAGTTTCTTTTCTTTTTTCAGAATCAGCTTTATTATATTCTATCTCCTTAAACACTAAATGAATGGTAAATATACTTAACTATTGAAAACTGTATGCGACTTGGAGACGTTTTGGTCATTTGTTTCTGTTTTGGATTCCTGATGATTTTACATCATACCTGAAAAAGAAAGTTACAAGAATGAGTATTGGCATGCAAGTTAATAATCTTTAACTTCTATGTGTGACTGTGACAGAGGAGATTATCGTTAAGATATGGTCAGGTTTATTATTTCAAATTCGTTAAATTCAATATTACTGCTGTGCTATCTTTTTTCCCGAGACCGCGCCGTGGAGCTGAGTGATTACACCGCTCGCCTCTCACCTAGACGGCCTGGGTTCGATCCCATGTGACCGCATGTGAGATTTGTGTGGACAAAGCGGCGTAGGGTGGGTTTTCTCCGGGCTCCCCGGATTCCCCCGCCATCGCATTCCACCGGTGCTCTATTTTCATTCCATGTATCATTAATGTCATCGCCTGGGGTGCCACAAGTAGTAAAAGTGGGCGTTAAACACTACAAAAATGCTATCTTAGTCTGCGGCGGCACTGATAATATAAACTAAATCATTTGACAATCATACTGTAAAATAAATATACCTAGAAAATAATTGGTAGTCTGCTTTCTCCCCAAGGGGTATTGAAGAAGGTTTCCCATAGTCGAGTCGCTAAATAATATGTAGCAATAAATGAACAGGAAAAAATATTGGATATTTCGCTAATGAACTTTGTTTAGACATTAAAAAAAGGCATTATTACTTATCACGACTGATAACATAACATTGAATTTCTCAACTGACTCGCATGTTTCCCGGTAAACCACAAGATGATCTCAAATTATTTTGAGATGACAACCCCAATGGCAACTTACAATGTTGCAAGTACTTAAGTCCCAGGATTCATAGTATAGCCAACTATTATGCATATTGCCATGGTAGTTCAGTGGCAGAGCAACCGGCTAGAGATCGGCAGATCCGTGGTTAAAATCCCGGTTATAGCATTGAATTTTTCAGTCTGACTCTACCTATACACCTCCTGTCCTGCATACGGCTTGTGTGAAAAAAGAAATAATCCTATAAAGTGAATGTTACGGGAAAATTCCGGCACACTGCTTCATTCCGGGATACAAATCAGATTACGATAAGGACAATACTGAAACAAGAATTATTTTTTTTTTTTTTTTACCACCACGAGACAAGCAATTATTCCATAAGTGGTCTCTAGCTATTCCACACAAAAATGTGTGCTAACCAACAAAAGCCGCATCTACCACTTACACTTTGCAGCTGATTTAATAGAAAAACCTGTCAAGTTTTGCATTGGAGGTGAAAATATTGAACTCTCACGTGTAGTGCACTGAAGCCTGGAGCAGTGCCACATATATTTCCAAATCTTCCGAAAGATCTAACAAAATGACGTTTCAGGAGCAAGCAATATCCGGTAAGCGACTCCTCTTTTAATACTTCGTTTTTCAGAGTGAAAATTTGACAGGAACCTCCCCAATGTTAACTCATCATCACAACTATACACCAGTGAACCCATATCACACCACAGTGAAGCTCATGACCTCACTTTTTTACTTTCTCTAGCCCGTATGTACAATGTACATAGGGATAGAGAAGTATTGTATTCCACCCAAAAATTTGTTGTCGAGATTTCACCGAGAATATATGTTTTGGGGTCCCCTGAGTCCAAAAAAAGCATTTTTAAAAAAAGATCTGTGTGTGTGTGTGTGTCTGCGGACAGCATAGCCCCAAAACGAAAAGACCGTTAAATACCAAACATGGTATTTAGGTTTAATATCTTCCAAGAATGCGACAAGAAGATTTTCAAAAAACATCCCCCCACCACAAGCTACCCTTTACATGGAAACATTTTTGAAAATATTAATTTCCTTAAAAATGGCTCTTAACGATTTTGATTAAAATCCCGTATATTAAAATTATTTATATCCGAAATAAAATGTATATCTCGAATTTTCTGGGAATAGCCTCTGAAGACCTCTTTATTCTAGATGCATTTTATCAAATGTTGCTTAGCTGCTAAACCGTAAGAAATAAACAAAAACTCACTTCACAAATAATGTACACACAAATTAAGTCCTTTACGTTTTTGTTGTGGAGGTTACCGTTTCCGAGATATTCCTTGTTATTGGTTTCAATTGTGAAGCACTTAAACTTTTCTCAAACAGGAAGTGTCCGTTTTTCTTTTGTTCTAGTCCTGGCCAAGCAAAGAAGCGATTTGCAATGACAATCGCATTACGATAGCTTTTAAAACATTTGACTATCGCTTTAACCTAGTACATTACCTTAGTTCCCTTTTACTTATAAGAACTAAGTAATAAGAGTATTCTCTAGTGCTTATTTCGATAGTATTGTGTAGAAAGAATAATAATCTTTTGTAGGAAGATAATAGAACAGCTAGAAAAAGTTATGTGAGTGTAACACATCAGATATTTAAAGCGAAGAAGTAAACACTTACAAAGAAAATGCAATATTCTGGCAATTAAATTGAAAGTTGAAGAGCAGAAGAGTGCCAAGTTTGGTATTGAATTCAGAAAATGAAATATAATAGCAAAGTGCTACATACTGAAAACGTAGGGCTAAATAGGAAGCAACAGGTTATAGTAGATGCCATAATCAAGCAATGCAGCTGTAAGAGCTGTAAGGCTGTAAGGAACTTTTGTTGGAAGCTATTCTTTTAAAAATAAAATCTTCTAAAGGATACAAACATTGTAGAGAGCTCAATCTTCTGACTCTTCCATCTCAATTGCACCTAAGAAGCTGTTAAAACGCCTTAAATGTTCCTACTCAATTAAACATAATTTCATAAATGCAAAACCTCAGACTTCTGATGATGTAAATAACAAAAGATGTGGCATTTTAAATTTTGATTAAGTACAGTTGAAAGAAGAAATGCAATTCAATGACACATCTTTGTAAATAAATGTATTTGTAGATTTTGGAGATCTTACACCTACAGAATGTAAAACAATTACCAACCATGCCCTAGTTTTTATATTTGTGCCATGTTGCAACATTGGGTTCGACCTATCGCAATTTATACAAGTAGAAATTCTACCCCTGGTAACATTCTTTCCAAAATAATAAGCCAGTTGGTTAGAAACAGCAGGGATTCAAATTGTTGGATTAGTGTTAGGTGGAAGTCAATCAAATAAAAAAGCCTGAATAAGTCTGGGAATTAGTGCGCATTAGTCCTAGCCCTGATCTCTCGCTAGGGACTCCCTCCTCCTTGAACTCCCTACCTTTCTCATGTATACACATTAGTCCTAGCCCTGATCTCTCGCTCGGGACTCCCTTCTCCTTGAATTCTCTATCATTCTCATGTATACACATTAGTCCTACCCCTGCTCTCTCGCTAGATACTCCCTCCTCCTTGAACTCCCTACCTTTCTCATGTATACACATTAGTCCTAGCCCTGATCTCTCGCTAGGGACTCCCTCATCCTTGAACTCCCTACCTTTCTCATGTATACACATTAGTTCTAGCCCTGATCTCTCGCTCGGGACTCCCTCCTCCTTGAGCTTCCTATCTTTCTCATATATACACATTAGTTCTAGCCCTGATCTCTCGCTAGGGACTCCCTTCTCCTTGAATTCTCTATCTTTCTCATGTATACACATTAGTCCTAGCCCTGATCTCTCGCTAGGGACTCCCTTCTCCTTGAATTCTCTATCTTTCTCATGTATACACATTAGTCCTAGCCCTGATCTCTCGCTAGGGACTCCCTCCTCCTTGAATTCTCACTCTTTCTCATGTATACACATTAGTCCTAGCCCTGACCTCTCGCTAGAGACTCCCTCCTCCTTGAATTCTCACTCTTTCTCATGTATACACATTAGTCCTAGCCCTGATCTCTCGCCAGAGACTCCCTCCTCCTTGACCTCCCTATCTTTCTCATTATACATATTAGTTATAGCCCTGATCTCTCGCTAGGGACTCCCTCCTCCTTGAATTCACTATCTTTCTCATTATACACATTAGACCTAGCCCTGATCTTTCACTAGGGACTCCCTCCTCCTTGACCTCCCTATCTTTCTCATGTATACACATTAGTTCTAGACCTGATCTCTCGCTAGAGACTCCCTCCTCCTTGATTTCTCTATCTTTCTCATGTATATACATTAGTCCTAGCCCTCATCTTTCGCTAGGGACTCCCTCCTCCTTGAATTCTCTAGCTTTCTCATGTATACACATTAGTCCTAGCCCTGATCTCTCGCTAGGGACTCCCTCCTCCTTGAATTCTCTATCATTCTCATGTATATACTTTAGTCCTAGCCCTGTTCTCTCGCTAGAGACTCCCTCCTATTTGAACTCCCTATCTTTCTCATGTATACACATTAGTTCTAGCGCTGATTTCTCGCTAGAGACTCTCTCCTCCTTGAATTCTCTATCTTTCTCATGTATACACATTAGTCCTAGCCCTGATCTCTCGCTAGGGACTCCCTCCTATTTGACCTCCCTATCTTTCTCATGTATACATATTAGTTCTAGACCTGATCTCTCGCTAGGGACTCCCCCTCCTTGAACTCCCTATCTTTCTCATGTATACATATTAGTCCTAGCCCTGATCTCTCGCTAGAGACTCCCTCCTCCTTGAACTCCCTATCTTTCTCATGTATACATATTAGTTCTAGACCTGATCTCTCGCTAGGGACTCCCGCCTATTTGACCTCCCTATCTTTCTCATGTATACACATTAGTGCTAGCCCTGATCTCTCACTAGAGACTCCCTCCTCCTTGACCTCCCTATCTTTCTAATGTATACAAATTAGTGCTAGACCTGATCTCTCACTAGAGACTCCCTCCTCCTTGAACTTCCTATCTTTCTCATGTATACACATTAGTCCTAGCCCTGATCTCTCACTAGGGACTCCCTTATATTTGAACTCCCTATCTTTCTCATGTATACACATTATTCCTAGCCCTGATCTCTCGCTAGGGACTCCCTCCTCCTTGACCTCCCTCCCTATCTTTCTCATATATACACATTAGTCCTAGCCCTGATCTCTCGCTAGGGACAACCTCCTCCTTGACCTTCCTATCTTTCTCATATATACACATTAGTCCTAGCCCTGATCTCTCGCTAGAGACTCCCTCCTATTTGAACTCCCTATCTTTCTCATATATACACATTAGTTCTAGACCTGATCTCTCGCTAGGGACTCCCTCCTCCTTGAATTCTCTATCTTTCTCATGTATACACATTTATCCTAGCCCTTATCTTTCGCTAGAGACTCCCTCCTCCTTGAATTCTCAATCTTTCTCATGTATACACATTAGTCCTAGCCCTGATCTCTCGCTAGAGACTCCCTCCTCCTTGAATTCTCAATCTTTCCCATGTATATATATATATATATATATATATGTCCTAGCCCTGATCTATCGCTAGAGACTCCCTCCTCCTTGAATTCTCAATCTTTCCCATGTATACACATTTGTCCTAGCCCTTATCTTTCGCTAGAGACTCCCTCCTCCTTGAATTCTCTATCTTTCCCATGTATACACATTAGTCCTAGCCCTGATCTCTCGCTAGAGACTCCCTCCTCCTTGAATTCTCTATCTTTCCCATGTATACACATTAGTCCTAGCCCTGATCTCTCGCTAGAGACTCCCTCCTCCTTGAATTCTCTATCTTTCTCATGTATACACATTAGTCCTACCCCTGATCTCCCGTTAGAGACTCCCTCCTCCTTGAATTCCCTATCTTTCCCATGTATACACATTAGTCCTAGCCCTGATCTCTCGTTAGAGACTCCCTCCTCCTTGAATTCTCAATCTTTCCCATGTATACACATTAGTCTTAGCCCTGATCTCTCGCTAGAGACTCCCTCCTCCTTGAACTCCCTACCTTTCTCATGTATACACATTAGTTCTAGCCCTGATCTCTCGCTAGAGACTACCTCCTCCTTGAATTCTCAATCTTTCCCATGTATACACATTAGTCCTAGCCCTGATCTCTCGCTAGAGACTACCTCCTCCTTGAATTCTCTATCTTTCTCATGTATACACATTAGTGCTACCCCTGATCTCTCGTTAGAGACTCCCTCGTCCTTGAATTCCCTATCTTTCCCATGTATACACATTAGTCCTAGCCCTGATCTCTCGTTAGAGACTCCCTCCTCCTTGAATTCTCAATCTTTCCCATGTATACACATTAGTCTTAGCCCTGATCTCTCGCTAGAGACTCCCTCCTCCTTGAACTCCCTACCTTTCTCATGTATACACATTAGTCCTAGCCCTGATCTCTCGCTAGAGACTCTCTCCTCCTTGAATTCTCTATCTTTCTCATGTATACACATTAGTCCTAGCCCTGATCTCTCGCTAGGGACTCCCTCCTATTTGACCTCCCTATCTTTCTCATGTATACATATTAGTTCTAGACCTGATCTCTCGCTAGGGACTCCCCCCTCCTTGAACTCCCTATCTTTCTCATGTATACACATTAGTCCTAGCCCTGATCTCTCGCTAGAGACTCCCTCCTCCTTGAACTCCCTATCTTTCTCATGTATACATATTAGTTCTAGACCTGATCTCTCGCTAGGGACTCCCGCCTATTTGACCTCCCTATCTTTCTCATGTATACACATTAGTGCTAGCCCTGATCTCTCACTAGAGACTCCCTCCTCCTTGACCTCCCTATCTTTCTAATGTATACAAATTAGTGCTAGACCTGATCTCTCACTAGAGACTCCCTCCTCCTTGAACTTCCTATCTTTCTCATGTATACACATTAGTCCTAGACTTGATCTCTCACTAGGGACTCCCTTATATTTGAACTCCCTATCTTTCTCATGTATACACATTATTCCTAGCCCTGATCTCTCGCTAGGGACTCCCTCCTCCTTGACCTCCCTCCCTATCTTTCTCATATATACACATTAGTCCTAGCCCTGATCTCTCGCTAGGGACAACCTCCTCCTTGACCTTCCTATCTTTCTCATATATACACATTAGTCCTAGCCCTGATCTCTCGCTAGAGACTCCCTCCTATTTGAACTCCCTATCTTTCTCATATATACACATTAGTTCTAGACCTGATCTCTCGCTAGGGACTCCCTCCTCCTTGAATTCTCTATCTTTCTCATGTATACACATTTGTCCTAGCCCTTATCTTTCGCTAGAGACTCCCTCCTCCTTGAATTCTCAATCTTTCTCATGTATACACATTAGTCCTAGCCCTGATCTCTCGCTAGAGACTCCCTCCTCCTTGAATTCTCAATCTTTCCCATGTATATACATATATATATATATATATATATATATATATGTCCTAGCCCTGATCTATCGCTAGAGACTCCCTCCTCCTTGAATTCTCAATCTTTCCCATGTATACACATTTGTCCTAGCCCTTATCTTTCGCTAGAGACTCCCTCCTCCTTGAATTCTCTATCTTTCCCATGTATACACATTAGTCCTAGCCCTGATCTCTCGCTAGAGACTCCCTCCTCCTTGAATTCTCTATCTTTCCCATGTATACACATTAGTCCCAGCCCTGATCTCCCGCTAGAGACTCCCTCCTCCTTGAATTCTCAATCTTTCCCATGTATACACATTAGTCCTAGCCCTGATCTCTCGCTAGAGACTCCCTCCTCCTTGAATTCTCTATCTTTCTCATGTATACACATTAGTCCTACCCCTGATCTCCCGTTAGAGACCCCCTCCTCCTTGAATTCCCTATCTTTCCCATGTATACACATTAGTCCTAGCCCTGATCTCTCGTTAGAGACTCCCTCCTCCTTGAATTCTCAATCTTTCCCATGTATACACATTAGTCTTAGCCCTGATCTCTCGCTAGAGACTCCCTCCTCCTTGAACTCCCTACCTTTCTCATGTATACACATTAGTTCTAGCCCTGATCTCTCGCTAGAGACTACCTTTTCCTTGAATTCTCAATCTTTCCCATGTATACACATTAGTCCTAGCCCTGATCTCTCGCTAGAGACTCCCTCCTCCTTGAATTCTCTATCTTTCTCATGTATACACATTAGTGCTACCCCTGATCTCTCGTTAGAGACTCCCTCCTCCTTGAATTCCCTATCTTTCCCATGTATACACATTAGTCCTAGCCCTGATCTCTCGTTAGAGACTCCCTCCTCCTTGAATTCTCAATCTTTCCCATGCATACACATTAGTCTTAGCCCTGATCTCTCGCTAGAGACTCCCTCCTCCTTGAATTCCCTATCTTTCCCATGTATACACATTAGTCCTAGCCCTGATCTCTCGTTAGAGACTCCCTCCTCCTTGAATTCTCAATCTTTCCCATGTATACACATTTGTCTTAGCCCTGATCTCTCGCTAGAGACTCCCTCCTCCTTGAATTCTCAATCTTTCCCATGTATATACATTAGTCCTAGCCCCGATCTCTCGCTGGAGACTCCCTCCTATTTGAATTCTCAATCTTTCCCATGTATACACATTAGTCTTAGCCCTGATCTCTCGTTAGAGACTCCCTCCTCCTTGAATTCTCAATCTTTCCCATGTATATACATTAGTCCTAGCCCCGATCTCTCGCTGGAGACTCCCTCCTATTTGAATTCTCTATCATTCTCATGTATATACATTAGTCCTAGCCCTGCTCTCTCGCTAGGGACTCCCTCCTATTTGAATTCCCTATCCTTCTCATGTATACACATTAGTTATAGCCCTGATCTCTCGCTAGAGACTCCCTCCTCCTTGAATTGCCTATCTATTACATGTATAAACATTAGTTCTAGACCTGATCTCTCGCTAGAGACTCCCTCCTCCTTGAATTCTCTATCTTTCTCATGTATAAACATTAGTTCTAGACCTGATCTCTCTCTAGAGACACCCTCCTCCTTGACCTCCCTATCTTTCTAATGTATACACATTAGTTCTAGACCTGATCTCTCGCTAGATACTCCCTCCTCCTTGACCTCCCTATATTTCTCATGTATACACATTAGTTCTAGCCCTGATCTCTCGCTA
The DNA here is from genome assembly GCA_030762935.1 of Hymenopus coronatus. Taxonomy (NCBI): domain Eukaryota; kingdom Metazoa; phylum Arthropoda; class Insecta; order Mantodea; family Hymenopodidae; genus Hymenopus; species Hymenopus coronatus. The sequence continues at coordinate 3,839,188 of CM060889.1, read as the reverse complement.
GATACTCCCTCCTCCTTGACCTCCCTATATTTCTCATGTATACACATTAGTCCTAGCCCCGATCTCTCGCTAGAGACTCCCTCCTCCTTGACCTCCCTATATTTCTCATGTATACACATTAGTTCTAGCCCTGATCTCTCGCTAGATACTCCCTCCTCCTTGACCTCCCTATATTTCTCATGTATACACATTAGTTCTAGCCCTGATCTCTCGCTAGAGACTCCCTCCTCCTTGACCTTCCTATCTTTCTAATGTATACACATTAGTTCTAGCCCTGATCTCTCGTTAGAGACTCCCTCCTCCTTGAATTCTCAATCTTTCCCATGTATACACATTAGTCTTAGCCCTGATCTCTCGCTAGAGACTCCCTCCTCCTTGAACTCCCTACATTTCTCATGTATACACATTAGTCCTAGCCCTGATCTCTCGCTAGAGACTCTCTCCTCCTTGAATTCTCTATCTTTCTCATGTATACACATTAGTCCTAGCCCTGATCTCTCGCTAGGGACTCCCTCCTATTTGACCTCCCTATTTTTCTCATGTATACATATTAGTTCTAGACCTGATCTCTCGCTAGGGACTCCCCCCTCCTTGAACTCCCTATCTTTCTCATGTATACACATTAGTCCTAGCCCTGATCTCTCGCTAGAGACTCCCTCCTCCTTGAACTCCCTATCTTTCTCATGTATACATATTAGTTCTAGACCTGATCTCTCGCTAGGGACTCCCGCCTATTTGACCTCCCTATCTTTCTCATGTATACACATTAGTGCCAGCCCTGATCTCTCACTAGAGACTCCCTCCTCCTTGACCTCCCTATCTTTCTAATGTATACAAATTAGTGCTAGACCTGATCTCTCACTAGAGACTCCCTCCTCCTTGAACTTCCTATCTTTCTCATGTATACACATTAGTCCTAGCCCTGATCTCTCACTAGGGACAACCTCCTCCTTGACCTCCCTCCCTATCTTTCTCATATATACACATTAGTCCTAGCCCTGATCTCTCGCTAGGGACAACCTCCTCCTTGACCTTCCTATCTTTCTCATATATACACATTAGTCCTAGCCCTGATCTCTCGCTAGAGACTCCCTCCTATTTGAACTCCCTATCTTTCTCATATATACACATTAGTTCTAGACCTGATCTCTCGCTAGGGACTCCCTCCTCCTTGAATTCTCTATCTTTCTCATGTATACACATTTGTCCTAGCCCTTATCTTTCGCTAGAGACTCCCTCCTCCTTGAATTCTCAATCTTTCTCATGTATACACATTAGTCCTAGCCCTGATCTCTCGCTAGAGACTCCCTCCTCCTTGAATTCTCAATCTTTCCCATGTATATATATATATATATGTCCTAGCCCTGATCTATCGCTAGAGACTCCCTCCTCCTTGAATTCTCAATCTTTCCCATGTATACACATTTGTCCTAGCCCTTATCTTTCGCTAGAGACTCCCTCCTCCTTGAGTTCTCTATCTTTCCCATGTATACACATTAGTCCTAGCCCTGATCTCTCGCTAGAGACTCCCTCCTCCTTGAATTCTCTATCTTTCTCATGTATACACATTAGTCCTACCCCTGATCTCCCGTTAGAGACTCCCTCCTCCTTGAATTCCCTATCTTTCCCATGTATACACATTAGTCCTAGCCCTGATCTCTCGTTAGAGACTCCCTCCTCCTTGAATTCTCAATCTTTCCCATGTATACACATTAGTCTTAGCCCTGATCTCTCGCTAGAGACTCCCTCCTCCTTGAACTCCCTACCTTTCTCATGTATACACATTAGTTCTAGCCCTGATCTCTCGCTAGAGACTACCTTTTTCTTGAATTCTCAATCTTTCCCATGTATACACATTAGTCCTAGCCCTGATCTCTCGCTAGAGACTCCCTCCTCCTTGACCTCCCTATATATAACTCATGTATACACATTAGTCCTAGCCCCGATCTCTCGCTAGAGACTCCCTCCTCCTTGACTTCCCTATATTTCTCATGTATACACATTAGTTCTAGCCCTGATCTCTCGCTAGATACTCCCTCCTCCTTGACCTCCCTATATTTCTCATGTATACACATTAGTTCTAGCCCTGATCTCTCGCTAGAGACTCCCTCCTCCTTGACCTTCCTATCTTTCTAATGTATACACATTAGTTCTAGCCCTGATCTCTCGTTAGAGACTCCCTCCTCCTTGAATTCTCAATCTTTCCCATGTATACACATTAGTCTTAGCCCTGATCTCTCGCTAGAGACTCCCTCCTCCTTGAACTCCCAACATTTCTCATGTATACACATTTGTCCTAGCCCTTATCTTTCGCTAGAGACTCCCTCCTATTTGAACTCCCTATCTTTCTCATATATACACATGAGTTCTAGACCTGATCTCTCGCTAGGGACTCCCTCCTCCTTGAATTCTCTATCTTTCTCACGTATACACATTTGTCCTAACCCTTATCTTTCGCTAGAGACTCCCTCCTCCTTGAATTCTCAATTTTTCTCATGTATACACATTAGTCCTAGCCCTGATCTCTCGCTAGAGACTCCCTCCTCCTTGAATTCTCAATCTTTCCCATGTATATATATGTCCTAGCCCTGATCTATCGCTAGAGACTCCCTCCTCCTTGAATTCTCAATCTTTCCCATGTATACACATTTGTCCTAGCCCTTATCTTTCGCTAGAGACTCCCTCCTCCTTGAATTCTCTATCTTTCCCATGTATACACATTAGCCCTAGCCCTGATCTCTCGCTAGAGACTCCCTCCTCCTTGAATTCTCTATCTTTCCCATGTATACACATTAGTCCCAGCCCTGATCTCTCGCTAGAGACTCCCTCCTCCTTGAATTCTCAATCTTTCCCATGTATACACATTAGTCCTAGCCCTGATCTCTCGCTAGAGACTCCCTCCTCCTTGAATTCTCTATCTTTCTCATGTATACACATTAATCCTACCCCTGATCTATCGCTAGAGACTCCCTCCTCCTTGAATTCCCTATCTTTCCCATGTATACACATTAGTCCTAGCCCTGATCTCTCGTTAGAGACTCCCTCCTCCTTGAATTCTCAATCTTTCCCATGTATACACATTAGTCTTAGCCCTGATCTCTCGCTAGAGACTCCCTCCTCCTTGAACTCCCTACCTTTCTCATGTATACACATTAGTTCTAGCCCTGATCTCTCGCTAGAGACTCCCTCCTCCTTGAATGCTCAATCTTTCCCATGTATACACATTAGTCCTAGCCCTGATCTCTCGCTAGAGACTCCCTCCTCCTTGAATTCTCTATCTTTCTCATGTATACACATTAGTCCTACCCCTGATCTCTCGTTAGAGACTCCCTCCTCCTTGAATTCCCTGTCTTTCCCATGTATACACATTAGTCCTAGCCCTGATCTCTCGTTAGAGACTCCCTCCTCCTTGAATTCTCAATCTTTCCCATGTATAGACATTTGTATTAGCCCTGATCTCTCGCTAGAGACTCCCTCCTCCTTGAATTCTCAATCTTTCCCATGTATTTACATTAGTCCTAGCCCCGATCTCTCGCTGGAGACTCCCTCCTATTTGAATTCTCTATCATTCTCATGTATATACATTAGTCCTAGCCCTGCTCTCTCGCTAGGGACTCCCTCCTATTTGAATTCCCTATCCTTCTCATGTATACACATTAGTTCTAGCCCTGATCTCTCGCTAGAGACTCCCTCCTCCTTGAATTGCCTATCTTTCTCATGTATAAACATTAGTTCTAGACCTGATCTATCGCTAGAGACTCCCTCCTCCTTGAATTCTCTATCTTTCTCATGTATAAACATTAGTTCTAGACCTGATCTCTCTCTAGAGACACCCTCCTCCTTGACCTCCCTATCTTTCTAATGTATACACATTAGTTCTAGACCTGATCTCTCGCTAGATACTCCCTCCTCCTTGACCTCCCTATATTTCTCATGTATACACATTAGTTCTAGCCCTGATCTCTCGCTAGATACTCCCTCCTCCTTGACCTCCCTATATTTCTCATGTATACACATTAGTCCTAGCCCCGATCTCTCGCTAGAGACTCCCTCCTCCTTGACCTCCCTATATTTCTCATGTATACACATTAGTTCTAGCCCTGATCTCTCGCTAGATACTCCCTCCTCCTTGACCTCCCTATATTTCTCATGTATACACATTAGTTCTAGCCCTGATCTCTCGCTAGAGACTCCCTCCTCCTTGACCTTCCTATCTTTCTAATGTATACACATTAGTTCTAGCCCTGATCTCTCGTTAGAGACTCCCTCCTCCTTGACCTCCCTATCTTTCTCATGTATATACATTAGTCCTAGCCCTGATCTCTCGTTAGAGACTCCCTCCTCATTGAATTCTCTATCTTTCTCATGTATACACATTAGTCCTAGCCCTGATCTTTCGCTAGGGACTCCCTCCTCCTTGAATTCTCTACCTTTCTCATGTATACACATTAGTCCTAGCCCTGATCTCTCGCTAGGGTCCCCTCCTCCTTGAATTCTCTATCTTTCTCATGTATACACATTAGTCCTAGCCCTGATCTCTCGCTAGGGACTCCCTCCTCCTTGAATTCTCTACCTTTCTCATGTATACACATTAGTCCTAGCCCTGATCTCTCGTTAGGGTCCCCTCCTCCTTGAATTCTCACTCTTTCCCATGTATACACATTAGTCCTAGCCCTGACCTCTCGCTAGAGACTCCCTCCTCCTTGAATTCTCTATCATTCTCATGTATATACATTAGTCCTAGCCCTGTTCTCTCGCTAGAGACTCCCTCCTATTTGAATTCCCTATCTTTCTCATGTATACACATTAGTTCTAGCGCGGATCTCTCGCTAGAGACTCTCTCCTCCTTGACCTCCCTATCTTTCTCATGTATACACATTATTCCTAGCCCTGATCTCTCGCTAGGGACAACCTCCTCCTTGACCTTCCTATCTTTCTCATATATACACATTAGTCCTAGCCCTGATCTCTCGCTAGAGACTCCCTCCTCCTTGAACTCCCTATCTTTCTCATGTATACACATTAGTCCTAGCCCTGATCTCTCACTAGGGACTCCCTCCTACTTGAACTCCCTATCTTTCTCATGTATACACATTAGTCCTAGCCCTGATCTATCGCTAGGGACTCCCTCCTCCTTGAATTCTCTATCTTTCTCATGTATACACATTATTCCTAGCCCTGATCTCTCGCTAGGGACTCCCTCCTCCTTGAATTCTCTATCTTTCTCATGTATACACATTTGTCCTAGCCCTTATCTTTCGCTAGAGACTCTCTCCTCCTTGAATTCTCTATCTTTGCCATGTATACACATTAGTCCTAGCCCTGATCTATCGCTAGGGACTCCCTCCTCCTTGAATTCTCTATCTTTCCCATGTATACACATTAGTACTAGCCCTGATCTCTCGCTAGAGACTCTCTCCTCCTTGAATTCTCTATCTTTCCCATGTATACATATTATTCCTAGCCCTGATCTCTCGCTAGGGACTCCCTCCTCCTTGAATTCTCTATCTTTCTCATGTATACACATTTGTCCTAGCCCTTATCTTTCGCTAGAGACTCCCTCCTCCTTGAATTCTCTATCTTTCTCATGTATACACATTAGTCCTAGCCCTGATCTCTCGCTAGGGACTCCCTCCTCCTTGAATTCTCTATCTTTCTCATGAATAAACATTAGTCCTAGCCCTGATCTATCGCTAGAGACTCTCTCCTCCTTTAATTCCCTATATTTCTCATGTATACACATTAGTCCTAGCCCTGATCTCTCGCTAGGGACTCCCTCCTCCTTGAATTCCCTATATTTCTCCTATATGCGCATTAGCCCCTTCTCTCCTTATTTAACTACTCGTGTTTTCCTGATGTATTACTTTCTCTATCATGTTCAATGTGCATTGTTGATAATGAAAATATTGTATTCCGTCCAATAACTGCATATCCACGTTTCACCGGAAATGCACATTATGAGGCCTCTTGAATATGAAAAGAGCGAGAGGACCAGATATCTGAAATAGTTTTATTAAAATTGAATTTTATTAAGTTAACTATTGAGTTAATAGGAGATAGGTTGTAAATCTATTAAGGATAAAGGTCAGATAAAGGTCTGTGTGCGAGTATATGTATATGTGTGTGTATCTGTGTGTGTGTGTGTGTGTATTTGTGAACGGTATAACTCAAAAATAAAAGCCCGTTAAATGTCAAACTTGATATTTAAGTTTAGCATCTTCCAGGATGCCAGACAGAGATTTCATTCCCAACAAAGCTTTACTAGAGCACTTTGATTTTCTCAAAGCTAGCTCTAAAGATTTGTATTAAATAATTAAATTAGAATAACATATGTTGGAATTTTGGAGTTACCTGTATAAGTTATTTTCTTTTCGGGGGTTCACTTATCCTAAGGAGCTGAATGTCTATATATTTAGGCTCGATAATTAAGCTCCAGGCTCATTTGAGCTTGGTTCGATATGACCTACCAGTTAAAGTACGTTAAAATAGAATAAAAAAACCTGAACTATCGCTACGAGTTGAAAAGTAATAAATAAAATGAACATCCAGAAAGATCTGGTTGACACTGATACCCCAATGCATACATTTCCACTTAGCAGTAGAGCAAACAACTGTCTTAAGTTCAAGAAACTGTTTAAGTAGACATACAGACCGATGGGAAACTGGCAGTATCGTCTATCAGCACATTATATACAGGCAATGCTATTCAAACGCGTGCGGTTTACCTACTACCACTATTTCACTCTCGCAATACGCGTCAGTAAATTACTTTATTTACCTGCCTGTACTGATGGCAGGGACAGAATAGCAACGAAACTGGCAGAATCGTCTATCAGCACATTATATACAGGCAATGCTATTCAAACGCGTGCGGTTTACCTACTACCACTATTTCATTCTCGCAATACGCGTCAATAAATTACTTTATTTACCTGCCTGTACTGATGGCAGGGACAGAATAGCAACGAAACAATATCCTAGAAAAGGTAATTATGTGCAGCTGAATGACGTCGCGTATCTATGTAGGTAAAAAATTTGATGTGTTCCATTCACATAACTTTCTCTACATCACTGCAACAAATTATTCTTAAAAAGCTTATACTGTTTACTTCATGCTAATCAGGAAAAATTAGCAGAAGTAGTCTTATTAAAGTTGGTTGCTATGTCACTGAAGTTCCGTTGTTTCTATGGACAGCAGTTGACAATTTCCTGTATGAGAAATGTGTAAGTTTTTCAAAGCAGAAACCAAAAACAGGGAATGTCTCAAAAACGATCAACTCCACGAAAAAAAAAATGTATACAACATAAATTGAGTGTTTTAACGTGCTCTACATTTTTCGAAAGTTTTTTCCATCTCTTACGGTTTAGCAGTTATTCAAAATTCCGTAAAATTCATCCAAAATAAAGTACTCTACAGAGGCTATTCCCAGAAAATTCCAGATATACATTTTATTTCTCAGGTAAATAGCTTCAACATACGATATTTTAATCAAAATCGTTAGAGCCATTTCTGAGAAAATCAAAATTTTCGAAAAAAGTTCCATTTGATTGGGGATGGGGGGATTTTCTCAAAATCTTCGTCTCGCGTCCCTGGATGATACTCATCTTAAATACCAAGTTTGGTATTTTACTGACTTTTCGTTTTTGAGTTATCGTGTTTACTGTCACACACACACATACACGCTTGGACCTTCTTCCGAAAATGCTTTTTTTGGATATAGGGGACCCTAAAACATATATTTCCTTTGAAATCTCTGTATCAAATTTTAGGGTGGAGTGCAATACCTTCTCTATACACTATGTACATAGTACGTGTAGAGAAAGTAAAAATAATGAATATAATATAAAGTGTGTTTTATCGAGATCTACATTTTTGGTGTAGTAATTTTTTGTCTATCTCTTGCGGTTTACCAGTTACGCAAAATTCATCCAGAATAAAGAGGTCTTCAGAGGCTATTCCAAGCAAATTCAAGATATACATTATATTGGTCATGTAAATATATTTAACATATAGAATTGAAATAAGAAAATCAAAATTTCCGAAAATGTTTGCATGCAAAGGGTAGTTGGAGGTGAGGGTATTTTCTTGAAAATCTTCGTGAGGCATTCTTGGAAGACAGTAAACCTAAATACCAAGTTTGGTATTTTACCGACTTTTCGTTTTTGAGTTATCGTGTTCACAGACACACAAACGGACCATTTTCTAAAACTGCTTTATTTGGATACATGGGACCCTAAAATGTCTATTTCTCGGTATCGAATGTTTGGATGGAATACAATGCCCTGTCTATATACTATGTACATGGTACGTGTACAGAAAGTAAAAAGCTTCTTTGGGATACAGGAGTCCCTAAAACGTGTATTTTCTGTATTTATTATGGAAGTTTTGGATGGAATGTAGTACGTGTTAACTATGTAGACAGTAACAATGTGTCACGTCAAGGTTATAGTAAGAGTTTCTGAAGAGGAAGTCGCTTGGCTGCACCGGCAGCTACCACAACGAGGCGACACACGCAAGTTCTTCTCATTGTAGAAATGAAAATAGCATAAAGAAGTTGCTTACGAAATTGTTCTTCCATACTGAGAAGTAGGGAAGTTGATCGACAAGAAAAATTCAATGGCAAAGTCGGGATTGGAATCTGAGACTGTAATTCTTGACGTTACTGTTCAATAATTATTTTTCTAATATCAAAGGTGTATGAAAAATTCCCAATACTGTTATATTCTAATTACATGTTTCTTTTCTTGTACTTATTTCATAAATTGTTGCTTTAGCTATGTTAACGTGTTTCAAGGCAGAGCTGCAAAACTACACAGTTGGTTTTAATAAGACACCCCTTATTGTCTGCAACAACTTGGGAATTCGTGGGTTTTCTTTATTTCATGTGCGTGTATTAGATTTACAAGTGTTAACTCGGTAAAAGTTCCTAATATTTACCAAGCAGGGTATTTCTTTTTATATCCAAGAGACACATGATCTAAACAAAATAAAACCACGTGACACCGAATATCAGTTTTGGCGGCAAATACTAGCCCAGCAGCATTAAGAAAGCTTAAGGCCGACATTTTGCCTCTTGGGCTATTTAAAGAGAACCAATTTCATAATGTGTCATTCGGTCGAGTACTCCACGTCACTTTGCATAAGAATTTCGTGCTTAAACTTTAAAGTGCGAGATAACTGAAAATTGTAAACTAGTGTTAAAACGTAATGAGTGTTATTTTCAAGTGTAAGAAGTACTATCTCCATATGTGTAAAGTATTTCTGCGAGTGCAAAAAGTGTTAGGAGAAATGTATAAGCTTATTGTTTGGCTAGATGAGCACCAATAGTGTTTGATGTTTCATCGGGGAATAAAACATCACAGTGAAACAGGATCCTGCTATTTTAAATCCAGTATCTGTACTACATTCTTTCCTGTTTCCACACTGATAAAGATCAACTTCGAACCAAGACAGCGACGCTGATGCAGCCAGAAAATCAACTGAAGAGATCCTTGCGTCAAATATGGCTGATTCTTTCTTTATTTCCGTATGCTGTCGGTTTTCACTCGACTGACACTTCAAAGAAGATAAGTGTATTTCCTACACCCGCCATAAATTAACACTAATTCAGTATTAACAATGTGGGCAGTATAAAGACACACAACGGGACAAACCACAATCTTCAACTTTTAAGTGTCCATGCTCCTATCATATGAGTTACTATGGCGAAATACCACTCGCATGCAAATACATTTGCAATGGAATAGCCTGCAAATATAAAGCTTAGTCATTATGGACTTCAAATTTACCGTAAGTGTTTTTCGTATTAACTAGGGTATTTAAATTTGCTTGAACTAACGTGATCAAACATTAATTGGCAGCACTGGACCAATCAACGCCTCACACAAGTCATATAACTTTCTGCCACGCTAAGTTTCGCCGAATCTACTTTCTAACAACGTTAAACATGCTTTATGTTAAAATCATACACAAACGAAAGCATTCCCCGTTTAATCTTGGAGCTGGGTTATATGCACAACAAATACAAAGCATGCCGAAAAGTGTGTAACGGCAAGCATCCCGGTCGTAAGCTTTTGTAAAGCACCGTCTGGGAAACCAGGTAGTAGTTAGTGGGAAGGGAAATAAATGGCGGTGTGAGCAACAGTTTGCAGCATGCAAAGGTGAGATAATATCTCACTATAGTAGCGTTTGTTGCATCTATTGTCCATAACATACACGTCATGACAGCTCATCCTTTCAACACTGTAGCAGTGTCTTCCAAGAGGATTTTGTAATTTAAACGACGGCAATATCGACCTGAGTTCACTTTCATACTAGATACATATAAACGAAATTAATTCAAAATTGGTTTCTGCAGCAGAAAAAAATCTGATGTGTTACACTCACATGACTTTCTCTAGCTGCTCTACAAAACTCCTACAAACGATTATTCTTCTTTGTACACAATGCTAATCAAGATAAATGCTAGCAAATGCTTAGCTCCTTATAAGTAGAAGGGAATAAGGGAATGCGCTATGCTAAAGTGATTGTCAAATGTTTTAAAAGCTATCGTTATGCGATTGTCATTGCAAATCACTTCTTTGCTTGGCCAGGAGTAGAACAAAAGAAAAACAGACACTTCCTGTGTGAGAAAAGTTTAAGTGCTTCACAATTGAAACCAATAACAAGGAATATCTCGAAAACGGTTACCTCCACAACAAAAACGTAAAGGTCAAAAATGGTGTGTTTTATCATGAAGTACATTTTCTGTGCAGTAGTTTTTTTTTTCTATTTCTTACGGTTTAGCAGTTAAGCAAAATTTATCCAGAATAAAGAGGTCTTCAGAAGCTATTCCCAAAAAATTCGAGATGTACATTTTTTTTTCGGACATAAATAGCTTTAATATACGGAATTTTAATCAAAATCGTTAGAGCCATTTTTAAGAAAATCAAAATTTTCGAACTTTTTTCCTTGAAAAGGTAGTTTGTGGTGGAGGGATTTTTTTGAAAATCTTCGTGTCGCATCCTTGGAAGATACTAAACCTAAATACCAAGTTTGGTATTTAACGGTCCTTTTGTTTTTGGACTATGCTGTTCACAGACACACACACACACACACGGACCTTTTCTAAAAATGCTTTTTTCGGACTCAGGGGACCCCCAAAACATATATTTCCGGTGAAATCTCGATATCGCATTTTTGGGTACATTACAACACCTTCTCTACATTGTACATATGGTGTTAGAGAAAGTAAAAATCATATCGATCCAATACTGAGATGTAAAGCAGGAAGGTTTTGAAGCTGTAAAAAAATTAATGAACAAATGCAAATATTTTTCTCGGTGTATAACAGAGAGTGAGACTTCAAATCTTGCCTATGTTATTAAAATGAAACGAGTTTTTACTCAAGATAGTCTAAGTATAAGTGGTGAGACAAGAATAGAATTTCAATCGCTCCAACGTTAATCGTAAATAGTACTAACTATCAGGTAAGGTTCAATATAACCACGTTATTCCTTGTAAGTAAAATAACCAAGGCTCGTAAGTTGAGAAAAGACCGTATCTTTTCAATGCTCGAATGGTCAATTTGGCTATGTAGGCCAGAGATGGAGCATTATATTTCAACGTTTTACCTTTTCCGGATTTTTTGAGCTTATTGGCTCTTTTCAGCAGTTTTTTTTTAACATAATAAGAGATTTTGCTAGAGAAACTTCCGATTTCACAAAGCGTATAAGTTCAAATTAATCCCTCCAGGGGGTGACGCTACGCAATATCCAAGCACTAGTTCACTCAAATCCTGCGCTTTCCAGAAAATACTTGAAAGCTTCATACCAATTGGGAATTCCACAGTATGGTCAGTAATCACTTTGTAAAATGACAATATCACGTTATTTTTTTGCAAAAATATTTACATTTTTACTAACAATATTAAATTATTCCATACTTTATATATATTATCTATCGGGTTATTTATTCAACGTACATGATATATACACATTGTGTATTATTTATTTCCCATATATATTTCCAATAATAATTACAGCGAACGTACTTGCTCATAATTCAGTTGCAATGATAATTCGCTTCCCCTCTAGCGAACCTTACGTTTCCCCACCGGCAAGTTCAGTAATTATATTGTCACATCCTGGCTGCATGCACAGGATATGGTAACACTTACAAGAGTTCCATATTCACACCTCCTCTGGTGGCAATGGGGAAGTTTAGTTTACATTTGACCACAGAGTTAAATCTGTTTTGAATGTTCCACGGAGGAAATGCAACACAAGTCCAATTCTCTCCACAAACGGAAAGAATAGTGCAAGGTGAAAAAAATCATGAATTAAAAATTCACAGTCAATAATGCTTTATTTAAAACAGAATTTATTTTATTAAATATAATTTCTAGGTTATGTTTTTATATAGTAAGTGCTTAACCTATTGATATTTCAGAACCTAATAAGAGTCATGAAGAATCTCTCAACTCAACCATACATTGAATTGATGTATGTCAACCTATTTGTAAGCGTTTCCCTATTTCTTAACTTAATGTTAAGTCCTTAACCTATAAACTTTGTTTTCACTGAGTCCGTTTTTAAACTAGTTCTTCAACTTGAGTCACATGAGTAGATTAACCTATTTCTGACCAAGTTTCGAAAATAACTATGTAATATAGCACAGGTTTTGAAATAATGAATTATTTTCCAAACGCCGTTTTGGGAACGCTGCTAGGTCCATGTGAGAACCGGCTCCCGAACGTAAACAAAAGAGCATTACTGAACTGGTAGGTAGGAGGCTAGCGGTTTATTTTCCACGAGACCATAATTTCAACTAAAGGTTTGCTTTCCTCCAATCTGAAAACTGAACTAGAACTTGAAACTGAAAAGTTATATGCAATTAAGTTCAGTTCAGTTGTGCTTTCCTAGAAAACTGAACTGAAAACTGCACATCATTAAAATGGCTGAAGAATGGTCGAGAAGGTTGCATGGTAGTGAAGAAAATGAGTTGGATACTTTGATGTTTGTTTTTTTGTCGATGAATTAAGAGATAGTAATGATAATGAAGAAAGTTACTACATCATGAGGTTAACCCGCTATAGCGCCAGTCTGTTGTACCACACTTCATTTCAGAATCTTTGAGCTTATTTAAGAGCTAAAACTGACTGAAAACTATAAAACATTATACAGTAAATCTTATTTACTTACTTGATTTTCCCAATTCCTCTCCCAACTCCTTCCAAAGCCTCTGTTTCTTCTCTATATTTCTATACTCGATATGTTGTACGTTGTATAAAATTTCATTATGACGAACAAAATCAATTATTCTCTCTTCGCCTCAATTTGTGAGAATTTTCGTTTCCCTCTCATTACGTACAAATATGTAAACAAAATTACAAACAAATACCACAACTATAACCTCACTTATGCTATCTCGTCGTCCAAAGCTCAACTGAACTGAAAAAACGACTTCCACCTTAATTTTCGTCTCCCAGATTTCTAGTGGAGAACTTAACATTTCCAGTGACAAACGAGAAAGGAGAGATTCAGTTGTCAGTTCAGTTCAGTTTCGTTAAGTTCTCGGCCGGAGGAAAGCACTTCCATAATAAACAATGGTAGAGTTCGTGATCACGTGATCCGAACTAAAAAATATTAAGTTCAGTTTTCAGATTGGAGGAAAGCAACCCTTTACACAGCGAAATGGTTGTGTAATGTTTTGGTGAAATGGTAGCTATTGGCCTACACTAGCAAATGCCTTCTCTTCTGATAGGTGTTGCGGGATCACTCACTGAGAAGCACATCAGCTCCACTAGGAGTGACTATGAGAGAAGTACAAATGAAATGGTGTGTTATTTATGGACGCTCTTTAACTGTCGTGCTTCTCAGCGTCCCATTCTAAATTGGGCGTGAAAGACCGCTTAATTTTGCTCAGAGGCCTCTCTATCAGGCTTGAGGCTCCTTACTTTTACGTAAACGCAGTACATCTGTTGGGCTACAATAGGTTAACAGTGACAGCAAACAAACTAAACGAAAACAAATGTTTGAATTTAAACAACGATGAACTGCGTGTAATAAAACAAGAATAAGAAAGGTTATTTTAATATGATTTTTATCATAAAACTCGACTGATTTATTTCATTCCGATTTAAATGCTTGGATCGTGTGTTTTAGTTATTGGGATTGTGCCAAAACAGTTGAATATCGGAAGGAAGAGTAGAGTAGATTTGTGTTGCCCGGTGGAACAGGAGCGTGAGACAGATTGCCTTAACGAGCATGGTGAATATGGAACGTTTTGATAATGTTTGTTGTCACGTGGGGCCCGGACTGGGTCACGGCCACTTCATCCGGGGAGGGGGCAGCATTTCCAGGGCACTGCTAACCTTCAATCTGATACTTTCTTGCACAAATCAACGTATAAGCAATTACTTTTTATAGCCTATAATGTGAGAACTTTAAATTTATATTTTGGAAATATTGATACTTTATTGGAAACAGTAAATATGTATTTTAACACGATTTAAGTTTCTTTCCCATAAAAATCGCATAGAGTAAAGAGGGAACCTACTTTTAAAAAAGCCATACACGTTTATATGATATTTACATTTAAGCATGATACATATATTTTTTATTCATTATTGAAAGCATAAAAACAGAAAAGTTTTCTGTGTAAACCATTTTGAGTGGGCTATTTTAAGGCTTCATTGTATTGGTAGGTACAGCACATTTCACTTAAAATGAAATGTAATGTTCCAAATACACGTATGTGCAATCTAAATATTGCATAGAGAGGATATTGTATTCTTCCAAAAAAACAACAAAATCGAACACATGATTTCGCCGGAAATACATGTTTTGACACCCCTGAAACTAAAAACAGATTTTTTAGGAACATGACGTTTATTGGAAACATAGCTCAAAAACGAAACGTCCTTAAATACCAAACTTGGAAATGTATATCTTGAATTTTCTGGGAATAGCCTCGAAGACCTCCTCATTCTGGATGTCTTTTGTATAACTCGTAAACCATACGAGATAGACAAAAACCTACTGCACAAAAAATGTATGTCATATATATTTTTTTCTAGAGAGTTAACCATTTTAGAGGTATACCTTGTTATTGGTTTCAATTATTTGAGAATGGTTAAAACTTTTCTCAAGCAGAAGAATTTTTGTTTGATCTCTATTGTTTTACTCCCGCGAATGCAAAAGAAACAGAATTTCTTTTTATTTCACATAAAGAAAGCTTTTTAAACATTTTACTATCGCTTTAGCCTAGTGTACTGCCTTATTTCTCTTTTACTTCACGGAAGCAAGTAATACGATTGATAATGTTTATCTCGATTAGCATGATGTGGATAAAAGAACAATCTTTTGTAAGCAAAGTTTGTATGTGGAACAGCTAGAAAAAGTCATGAGAATCAAACATCTATTTTTTTTTTTTTCTTTTTTAGTTATCTGTTAACAGGCAACATTTCAGCACTTCTAAAAATAATTAATCTGAGCGAGAAGTTCTCAAGACATGTTTTTCCTGATACTCATTAGATGGTATAAATAAAAGTGAGACGTGTCTCCAATTTTCGAGACGCGTCTCACTTACATATGAACAAAACTCGACGACTCAAGATGGAGATGATCTTGACCGAGACCAACGTCTCGCTTACGCAATGAGACGTGTCTTAGGTTTTGGAATGAATAAAAAGTAGCCGTGTCTCAGTTTCATGAGACGCGTCTCACGATTTCTTAAGTCACCTCAGAAGGTGTCTCAACACGTGAGACGCAGCTTCTTGTAATACGTTTTAGGGTTTTGATATCAATATTGGTGTTTTTTGAGCTCAGAAGGAAGCTTCATTAAACCAGGAGTGATTCTGAAGAATTAAATTATAACGAAGTTTAAAGATTAAAATAAAATGTGTAGTGGCGAAACAGGAACAAGAGATAAACTTTACGCACAGGACTACAGATTAGAATATTGTTGCCATTTTTTTTTTATTTATATAGCGTCCTTTAATTTCGGTGGCGATATATAGGGCTTTATTTTAGAAACAACTTCACTCGTAGGATCAACCTACAAGTTAAGAACGAACTCTCTTCCGATCACTTACCGGTGATCATAACATTAGAAGGCACTGCAGCCCCCAATCCACCAGTCGAGCGTCTAAACTACAATAAAGCAGACTGGGATAGGTTTGCAAACACTATCAACAAGCACCTACATACTACACAGCTAAATACAGCAGACAACATGAATGAAGCTGTAACTCAACTAGAAAATGCAATAAAAACTGCAACCAAAGAAGCTGTACCAATAAACAAACCTAAGCGATACCAATCACAACTACCACCTGACATCCAAATGCTAGCAGCGGAAAGAAACCGAGCTAGCCGGCGATGGAAGAAAACACGTCATATTGTAGACCAGGAATACGGTAGACACTTAAATACCCTTGTCAGAGAGAGAACAACAAACCATCTCTCTCAACAATGGCAGAATACACTTGAGAACCTCGACTACGAACGAGACTCGGTGTGGAGAATTGCACGCTGTCTAACACGCGATAAAACACAAATACCACCATTACACCACAATCAAACAATAGCATCTACAGACCAACAAAAAGCAGATATGCTCGCAGACACACTGCAAGAAATCTGCACGCCTAATCCTACTCCCTGCTGCCCTCAATTTACGGAGGCAACGGAAGAGGAAACGGAAATGTTCAAAGAACAGACAACCCACAACTTAGTGAGAAAAACCTGCCCGAGTGAAATAAACTGGCTAATCAGGCACCTCCCAAAGAGAAAAGCCCCTGGGCCAGATAACATCCCAACAGTGGCCCTAATGCATTTGCCCGAAAGGGCAATTAAGCTACTGGCTGACATATTCAACTACGTGCTCATTAGTGGACATTACCCTAAAAGGTGGAAACTAGCCACCGTGGTCCACTTCCCCAAAAAGGGGAAAAACTTGTCCAAACCGCACAACTACAGACCAATTAGTCTACTAAGCACACTTGGAAAACTTCTCGAAAAAGTAATTCTCAAACGTCTCAACTCTCAACTAAACAAACAAAACATACTAATTCCAGAACAATTTGGATTCCGAGCCAAACACTCAACAACTCTTCAACTAATCAGGGCAACCGAATCTATAACGCACGGTTTCAACATCAACAAATCAACAGGTGCTTTATTATTAGATGTCGAACGAGCCTTCGACAGAGTATGGCATGCTGGCCTACTAAAGAAGCTCAAAACAATAAATATACACGACTCACTCATTAAACTCATAGCAAACTACCTAAGTGATCGAAAATTTCAATCCAGAGTAAACAATCACCTGTCATCCGAACGCCCAATCAAAGCCGGAGTGCCACAAGGCAGCATACTCGGGCCAACACTATTTAATATCTATATAAATGACATCCCAAAAACCGAAAATACAGAACTATACATTTATGCGGACGACACCGCCATAATGACACAATCAGGAAAAACGAAATTCATTCACAGCAGACTCCAGAGGTCCCTTAATAACCTAGAGGACTGCCTTACCAAATGGCGAATCAAAGTAAATGCACCAAAAACTCAAGCAATCATATTCACAAAGCGTATCAATCACAGATTTCCCAGACACCGCCTGCCTCCACTTACCATATTTGGTGAAGATATTGGATGGACAGATACGATAACTTGGCTTGGACTTAAAATGGATCAAGGTCTAACATGGAAAAAGCATATTACTCAGACTCGTGGAAAAGCCAATGCCCAATTGGGCAGGCTATACCCACTCATCAACATGGGCTCACAGCTAAGCCTTAACATGGGACTCACACTTTACAAAACATTAATCCGACCTATAATTACTTACGCATCCCAAGTATGGAGGTATGCCGCCGAAAACCACATCAAAAACTTACAAAGATTCCAAAATAAAATTCTACGCTTAGTATCTAAGGTACCATACACAGCTCCAGCTGACATACTCCACGAAGAAGTCAAAATACATACAATCGAACAATTCATTAAAAAGCTAGCCTACGACGCATATCAAAAATTAAGTGCACATCACAACCCTTTAATAGAAACGCTAGGGAACTACGACACACAAACAAACACAACAGACCTTTATCACTTTTCGACAGGACTATAACACAAGACACCACTCCAGACGAAATACAACAATACCTCACAAACCTCCTTTCCTAAAACCTCTCCTCTTCTAACACACAACTATATATATTGATTCTTTCTCTCTTCTCATATGTTTCAGTACCAGCCCGTCGCACAGCCCTAAAGCCCTCAGCTACAGCTGAAGCGGACCGGGGGAAGGGGCCTCCCATTGTGATCGACGCGGGCAGCGTACTTCGGGCAGCTGCAATATGGAGTCAATCACTTAGACGACCTTGGCAACTACATGGTAAACGAGATGACGAAGGCCTATGAGCCCGGTACTACTACTAGCGACGAGCGGCTGCGCAACCACTGACGGACGGAGAAATCTCCCGAAGCAACAGCGCAGAAGCGGAACTCATTCTAAACATACACTATAAGACTAAATTTAAGTGCATGTTAGATAACATTTTACCTAATATGACAAGCAGGCACACCCTGCAGAAGTAGAACATAATTATTAACGAATCAAACACCTACAAAGTAACGCATGATTATCCACTGGTATTGTTCAGGTTCCATGGACAATCCCAGTAAGTAGTATTAACGCGCTCGCATGCAATGCATGCCAGCTAAGTAGCTCTCACTTACTAACCGGGGTGCTATGCGGGACCCGACTAATGCATGTTTGCACGAAAGTACTCTATATAACGATTAACACGTGGAGGGGTGTTTTAGTGGATATACCGCACTCTGCGGGGAGCTCCACATATCCCCCAAGCCATTGCACTAAGGCTTGGGGTCGAATGCAGGAATGCATTTTTCCCCTCCACGGTAAAAAAACAAACAAAAAAACAACTGCTCGGGACTTCTCGCTGAACTGTAAGGTTTCTTAACTTTTTTTCCCAGTTTTATACTATTACACACACACACACACACACACACACACACACACACACAAGCATACTTAGAGACTCTGTGGGGGATAGAATATGATTCTAATTAAAAAAGAGTTCCCCGCCCCAGCCGAAAATCAAACCCGGGACCTTTGGTTGGAAGCCAGAATGCTGAGCTTTCGACCACAGTAGTAAACCCTGGGTTTCAGTGTAGCATCGCAGAAGATACAGGCCGGTAAGAATTCAGTATCCAAAATTTTTTGGAAAGTTGGTCTGCTGTAACTACATAAGGGTACGACGAGCGTTGATTGAATCAAATTTTGGCAAATGCTGCTGCATTTTAAAAAAAAACCTAAGCGATATGTCAACAGTACGATACATTTCCTGATGCAACTGGAGTGTGGGTCATATCCATATCATAGTCAAGAAACCGAAATTTCATGTAGACGAAATTACCAGGAAAGGCGTTTTCTACAAGTGATGCAAAATGACATGGTTGTTTGTATTGCAAAATTCCGATGTCTGCAGAAATATTAATAATAATAATAATAATAATATGAATGCGTCATTTCTTAAGGATGAGGGTTAAGGACAGCATGTAGGCATCTCGACAAGGAACGTGTTGTAAAGCAAAGATATTTTGGCCAGGCAAAAGACACTATTCAAATAATTCAATAAGAAGTAACGTTAGTTATCGTATGTGGTATGGTTCTCCATTGTAAACATTTGCAGGAACGTGATTACGAGATTCTTGGTACAAGACTGTGGAGAGGAGTAACAACAGGAAGATCAGCTTATAATGTTGATCATGAACATGAGACTGATTATGGTGATGGTGATTGTGCAAATGGTGGACATGAAGCAGATATATTAGGGAAAAGAGCCGCAAAAAGGGATCGCATAGCAAGAATAAGTCATCTTTATTACCAAAGCAACATTAGAGTAATATATTTAACAGGAAATACAGGTAGTTCAACACGTACAAGCCTTTGAATTATGTCAATTAAGTTTTTAATTACGAGGATTAATTAAATTATTAAAGTGCGAGCCAAACCTCTTGACGTTTGAGGCGTGCCCTCTCATAGCCAATAGCAACGACGCAGTGTTGCCTCATACGGACAGTACGCCTCGCCGCTGGTAAAACTCTAATTGCAGTATAACATGCGCACAGGCGTATTCCAGAAAAGTAACAAGTAGCTAGGATAAAAGGGGAGATTTTCCTGAACAAGTAAGAAAAAGAATCATATTTTTAAATCCGGTGATTCGTATTTTAAATCTCTAATTTAAACCTATCGTTCGTGATGTTTAAATGGAGACTATTACTTAAAGGTTACGCTTTCAATAGTAATAAATCCATTACTGTCGTAGTAATGTAATACAATAGACATAATCATGTGAAATTCTCCATGTTCTAAAGAAATTTAGAAATAGTAATTCGGCGAGGTTTTCTATGAAGGTACGATCTCGCCATGAAACATTTTAAAAAGCCTTCTGACGCAGCTCTAAACATTGTGTATTATTCTGTTTCAAGAAAATTCCATTTGAAAAACGAATGATGAATGCATTTTAATAGTTGTTACACTTATTTCTGCACAATGCAGAGTAACCAAGTAAACTTTTTACATTCAGCAGCCCGTTACTTGGAATGCACTAACAATAAGTCAACTGAGAACTGCTAAGATTCAGCAACTGTCGTCACATTGTCGAGGAATTCATTGCACCTGATGCGATAGCTCAAGGCTGATAACGCATTAACAGTTAACACCGTGCGTGCTGGAACTGGAAGGTGAGTGCCTCAGTTGAGAGTTAAACTGCGGTGTAATCAGTTCGTACAGTGATAGACTTTTAACTATTAATGGTGAGAAATTACCTTGTGAATGATATTCCTGCTAACATGGGGTTGTCTCAGTGCGCTGTTGCCATATTTACTCGCTGTCTGTCTGCAGCGCCACTGCTTCCTCTAAAACAGGCAGCCTCAACTCAAATCATATGAAGACTAAAAAATTCTTTGACATTTTTGGAAGAATTGCTAGACAAAAGTCAGGGATTCTTATGCCGGTCCCCATGGCCGCGCTCGCCAAGGCGCCCCGCTTTGGTGCTTCGTAGCGCTGGGGATAGTGGGTTCGAGTCCCGCCTTGGGCATGGGTGTTATATGTTTGTGTTTATGTGTGTGTTGTAAAAGTAAGAAAACAGCAATCCAGTAATAATACAGAAAAACAAGTTAAAAAAAAAAAGGTAAATAAAAGTAGGGTATACAGTGCCGGAGTCCCGACCAGACTCCGGTACCGTATTGAAATTAAAAAAAAAAAAAAAAAAAAAAAAAAAACCTCAATGCACTGTGACGTCATATTCTTTAGCCCGATGCCCAACGAGTCTAAGCGGGCAGAATTGAAGGTCAATAGAGATAGAAAACCAGTCAGTGGTGGAATAACTAAGATTTGCAACATCAGAAGCCTTGAATTAAGTGTTGACTGAGTATACAAAGAAAAATAAACATACATTTACCTAGATGCTTAATAGAGCAAATTTAACATACCATTTCATAGCTTATCTGTCACTTATGTTACATTTAATACTTCCAACTGAGACGTCGAGCTTTTTGTAGCATCCCCCCCCCCATTGTCTTTTCAATATTTGGTGTAATTTTCTTTGTAGTACAAAGACGAAGACTGTTTTTCAAGTTGTTATTAGATAGTTGGCTTCCCTGACCCGGTTTACAGTGTTTCATTAGCGAAAAGAATTGTTCACAGAGGCAAGTAGAGCCAAACATGCTTAATGTGTGAGCTGCTTGTCTGTATAGTCGTGGAAATCTGCACTGAGGAAAGTTTATACAAAAATCAGTCAAGTTTCGTTTATGAACAAAGGAATCCTTCATTTCTCGATCATATTGCAGATCAATAAGTTCTAATTGAAACTCTGTAGGAACGTTCTCGATGTCTACGGTGAAAGGAGTGACAAATAATGGGAAATGTGTAGATTCCATAATTTCTAGTTCTTGGAATCGCATTCCGAATTCTCTGTGAATATCATTTAGTACGCTTGCACGCTGCTCAAGCGCTGCAAATTCCAAATATTGAGAAGCTGATGAAAGTTTTGGAAAGTGAGACGTGTTCTTGTCGATTAATTGTTGTTCCCATAATGCAAGTTTTCGTTTGAAGGTCAGTACAGAGTCAATCAGTTGAGTAATAATTTGTCCCTTGCCTTGGAGAGAACGATTAAGAACATTGAGGTGTCCTGTTAGATCTGCTAGGAATGCCAAATCATAAATCCACTTTGAATCACTAAGTTCGGGAACATACATAACTTTTTCTTCTAAGAACAACACTATTTCTTCCCTTATCTCACAGTACCTTTCCAGTAACGTACCCCAGCTTAACCACCTCACTTAGCAATAATAAGACAAGTTGTCAAATTCACTATTGCATTCGTCGAGAAACACTTTCAACTGGCGATGACGTAGTCCTTTTGACCTAATGAAATTAGTAGTATGCACAACAACACTCACTACACTATTCAGTTTAATGCGTTTTGCACATAAATTCCCCTGGTGAATTATGCAGTGAACAGATATGATGTTTTGATTAGTACCATGGTCCTTTATTTTATCTCTAACACGGCCTATTAGACCAATCATAGCAACAGCTCCATCTGTAGCTATAGATATCAGTTTATTCCATGGAAGTTGAAGCCGATTTAAAGCTTCCTCGAAAAATATCTGCACCGGTTGTAGTATCCGTCATTGTTACTAAATCCAACATTTCTTCTGTGATCTGGAGATTTATATCCACAGCTCTCACAAAAAGTGCTAACTGCACTGTGTCACAAGTATCTTGGCTTTCATCTAACGCCAGAGAGTAACAAATAACCGATTTACATCTCTCCACCATTGTTGGCGAGATCTACAGTAGAGGAAGATAAACTAATGGAGTCACATTCTGGTATACGTTCAGGGCAAACTTTATCGGCCATCATATGTAGACAAATTTTAGCAAATTCGCCATCTTTAAATGGTGTAAGTTGCTTAGCAATTTCAAGTGATATTTTATAGCTAAGACGTACACATCATCGTCAGTATCATAGTGTCTTTTGAGTTTCTCCATCATGTCACGTTCCACTCCTTTATAGGCTTCGTATTCACTGTTATGAGTAGCGTATTCGTCGTAGGTTATAGTTTTTAATTGTTTGAACAATCTTGCCACACACTAAACATTTCGCTGCACCCCCTAGGTCTTTAAACAGATACTGTTATTCCCACGCAGAGGAACAAGTTTATGGGGAAGATGGGCGAGGATTAGCGACACTTAGAGATGTTGCCATAGCTGTACTTCATGAACAGTCAATGCACACTAATTACACACGTCCGTTGCTGCTGCACTCAAATAAACAACTGTAACACAATGCCCGCTTGCAGGCACAGAGATGCTGCCCGCTGCTACCTGCTCTAAAATGTCTTGTTTCCATGCATTTTCTATCACAGTTCTTGAACTGTTTTCTCCATTTCTCACTAGTTACCTCATCTATTTCTTTGAATATTGGGTCCTACGCTTCACTGAACGTAAAGCTTCATTATTTCGGCTAACGTAACCTCAACTCATTTATCATGGCTGTAAAGACATTTTGAAATGACAGTGTCGCTCGTGATAGTTCTAGAAGAGAACAAGAGCAATGTCCGTGATATATAAAAGGTAGTAACGATTATACATGTAAACCCTTAGGAAATCTCTGTGTATAACACAACCAAACTTTTTATAGAATAAAATCCTACAATCAGATCAGTCATGCATGGGAATGGCGCATTAATTTCCACTGAACCCGTAGGTGTTGCAACGCCGACGACATCATGCCTCTAACGGTTATGCATTTTTACCCTGTGATTGGTCGGCAACCTGGCGAGCCCCTGCCAGCAGACGACACACCCCACAAAGTGTCAATCACAAGGAAATTTCTCACCAATAATAGTCAGTAGTGATTCGTGGTCAGTAATTTAGGTATACCGCGCCTTTTATCATCGTTTCCTTAGTCTACAAAATATAGTCATCCTTCGTTACACGCGATCTCGTTTAACGCGTTTTCGCTTAAAGCGATTTAAAAATGATGCTTTTAACACTGTACAAATGACATAAATAGTTGCATCTGTTTAAAACTAATTTTTATTTCAAGTTTACCTTGAAAAAGCTCATATCATTATCACATTCACATTACGCGTTTTTTTTTTGTTTTTTTTTTGTGTTACATGATAATTCATGAGAACCAGTTACTTGCGCAATGCGAGGGACACCTGTATACGCAAATTATTGCTTATTTTAGCAGTAGTACTTGCCAATTTACTGGAATATTAGCTCCAACCAACGAGATTTCTTAAGAAATAGTTTCATAACAGCTTGGGTGAAATGTTCATGAGCATACTTCCGAAGCCTACAAAGTAACTGTTTTTCTATGGACATCTTTCTTGGTCCATTGTAGACCTGCAGTGAGATTTTACTCGATTTAAAGTGGAAAGTGACCGTTCCACAGAAGCTGTATTTGCTGGTACAGTTAAAATTAGACAAGCCAATTTGTAAACTTCAGGCATAGTCCACACCAGGTCTCTTTCGTTCATAATTTTCACTATTTCACCAACTGATTTTCCTTCAAAATCTTTATTTCCAGAGGAGACCACAACACTAAGTTCATTTTTCAGACTTCCAAATCAAAATTTGAGCCATAGGTGCACAACAATTTTGAGCAATGGTGATCAGGAAAAGACGTCTTGTAATTCTTGAATTTTGAGGAATCAAGGAGAGCAAAGAAATGAAAACTTTCGTCGTCGGAAAACCTATTTTGTATTTGATAGAGCACATTATCTAAAATTTCATTGAACATCCTCCTGAACATAGCTTCAGTAACTTCACTTGATTCATTTTTCTTTCTTTTCTTTTGTGCATGTTCATTTATCACTTCAATAGAAATGCTTCGCCAAATATTTTGGAACTCTTCTCTTCTTAGCCCTTCTAAAGTGTTTTAGTTGGAATACTTTTGAATGGCAATATGCAATATCCATAGACCGGTCTTGTAATATGTTGAAGAGAACGTCGGTATGAGCAAATATTGCCGAAAATGTTTTGAGGAGGAAGAGAGTATCCAACCGAATAAAAAAATAAAGAAAACCTTATGCTTTAACCAATGTATCAGGTTCCCAATCAACATTGTTTTCTGGTTCTGTCATGAATTCAAAGTAAAATTAGGTTGTCTCATTGCTCTTGTACAGTATTAACAAGGTGTGAATTGAAGTTCCTGCGTATTGGAGCCGCTTTTGGTAACTGTTTTTTTCATAAAAGAATGCAAAGTTTCAGTTCTTTTACTGGAATGAGAAAAGAAATTAGGGAGCCGATAGAGTTTGAAAAATTCTGCACTTATCAACACACATCGCTGCCTGTTGCAGAACCAAATTCAGGAAATGACACTAATCGTGAACAAACACTTTTACTTTAGATTGCAGACCACCTAATTGACCAGACATTACGGCCGCACCATCATATGTCTCAGCGACAAGTTTCTTGTAAATATTAAATATTTAATTGTTGTAAGTGCATGGTTGTAAAGTGGGTCAGCAGATCTATCTGCACTGACTTCTGTAAAGCCCATTAACTTCCCCTGATTTGTCCACAGAGAGTTGGGATTTGTTCACTATGTCTGAGCACAGTCTAGAAATATAGCCAAAAAAATAGTTATACAGTTAACCAAAACACCCCTAACAGTTCCGATTAAATCATTCTGAATGGATGACGAAGTGCACCGGAAAACTGTAGCATTTTTTAAATGATTATCTAAAAGTTCAACTTACGTACGGAGTAAATCCAATGTTTGTATGTAATTAACTCTATTAAAGAAACTTCCTGACTCGTCGTGTCCTCTAAAAGCTAATTCCTGCTTCTCTAAGTGATAAACAACTTCAATGAGTCTGTTCAACATTTCCCTGTTATTTTTACCATTTCATTATGCTTTGAAATTTGTAATTATTTCTGACATTTAGCTGCAGGTCTACTCGCGTGTTGTCAAAATTACAAAGAGTGAATGCACAAAATGTGTGATTTTTTATATGTTCATGTTTACTTAATGAACCAGTTAGAGAAACTATATTATCGAATCCTTCTTGAGACCATGTGGTGCTGTTTTTATCATTACCTAAAGAAGACATGGTCAGCAATAGAGTTTGTTTAATTTGGGGCAACCATTTCTACCTAGAATAATTGCTAATGAGAAATGTCTGTTATACTCTCGTTTTCTGTCTTGAAATTTTGCAATCAGACCTAGTTCGGAGTGGGCCCGTCGTTGTTTTTTTTTATTTTAAGTTTTTCAGAAACTTAAAAATTCCGGAATCCAGTTTTAACACATATTCTATTGCACAGTCACAAGAACCACTAGCTTCAGTGACACTTGCATCGGTTTTTTTTTTTTTTTTTTGGTAGTGTTTAACGCCCGCTTTAACTACTAATGGCATCGCAGGCGGTGACACTGATGATACATGAATGATGATGGAGCACCGGTGGAATGCGATGGCGGGGGAAACCGGAGTACCCGGAGAAAACCCGCCCCAGCGCCGCTTTGTCCACCACAAATCTCACATGCGGTCACTTGGGATCGAACCCCGGCCGTCTAGGTGAGAGGCTAGTGGTCTAACCACTCGGCCACGGCGCGGCCACTTGCATCGGTCATTTTCACAAAAACTTACAAGCAAAACAACACTAATGCAGACTAAAAGCGATTGTCAAACGCAAAATTTAGCGGTGCACTTCGACAGCTAATGGCTGGCAACTCACCTTCTCCCCCCTCGCCACCCACGTGCGTGTCCATCGCTTCAACTTGCGATGGAATAGATGCGCGCCTAGCCTAGCTAGCGGAGAATGTCGGGAGTATGGTTATTGTTTTAACTTGCGGTGAGATAGATTTGCGCGCACAATTTAACCGCATAAACTTGCGATTATTTCGTATTTAGCATTATGTCATACAAAAATTCTGATTATTTTGCATGTTTGTTGAAAGTCGTATTGAACATTCTAAAGTTTAGTACACCGGCGGTGTATGCGGTTATAGGAGAATTCACCACTGGAACTAGTGTTCATAAAGTTGACTCTTTCAAGAAAATGTCGCTTGGTAAGCCAAGTGCGAGTACCAGTAGATACAGCAGTAAGGTTAGGGCTGTTGTGTTCAGTGTGTACAATTTCTTTAAGAACTATGCAAACGAAGAGAGTTTACCAAATGTCAAGAACTTACGGCAGAGACGTGCTCATCAACTGTATCGCTGTGTGTATGGAAGCAAAAAAGGCGCACGCAGAGGGATCTCCGACATCGCGTACCTAAGAGAGTGACAAACCTGGACGATTTTGAAAAAGATGTTATACGGCGCAGTATTTTTGAATTTTATGATAAAGGAGAATTTCCGACAGCAAAGATGGTGCTTAGGGAAAAGATACGGTATGCAGGTTCTGTTACTTCGACTTCTGAAACGTTTAGGATTTAAATATGGGCGACAGTTTCTAACGAAGGGACATTGTTGCTGCGAGACTGAAGTTTCTGTGCATCTTGCATGATATCAGACAATCAGGTAACACACGACACGAAACATGGGCAAACCAGAATCATACAGTGGCGGGGCTCTTCTAGAAATGGAGGTCTAAAAGTTCCAGTAGGGAAAGAAAGTAGACTTATCGTTCGTCCGCTCATACAGGTTTTCTTTTTAGAAAGTAAATGGGTGTTTAGGTCGAAAAAAGGGTGAGTATCACGAGAAGGTGACATACGATTCATTTCGGGAGTGGTTCTTACACAGAGTTTTAAATTATCAAGAGGAAGGCAGTAAAATAATTATGGATAATGCGTCTTATCATTCCGTTACTGTAAACAAAATTCATGATACTTGCTCCAGAAAAGGCGATATAGTTAAGTGGTTAAAGAAAAAGGCGTTGTGTTTTCTCCTTGGAAACAAAAGCCGCGCTTTTAGAAAGGGTGCAGCCTTTCAAAAGTAGTGAGACAATTTTTGAACTGGATCTACTGGCTAATAAGATGGAACGTCAGGTTTTATCACTGCAAGTATAACCCCATGGGCTCAAGTCAAAAGCGAAGTCTCTAAAAAATAATTCTTTCAAAATTGTGGACGTAGAACAATTAGTTAATGATGAACTTGATAAAGTATCACGAGAAGACTGGGCTGCATGTGTAAAACATTGCGAAAAGAGGAGGATTTCCAAAAAGAAACAGGCCGCCAAGACATTTTAGAACCCATTATCATTAACCTAAAAGACGACAGCGATTCTGAAGACTAGGAGGATTTCCAAAAAGAAACAGGCCGCCAAGACATTTTAGAACCCATTATCATTAACCTAAAAGACGACAGCGATTCTGAAGACTAGGAGGATTTCCAAAAAGAAACAGGCCGCCAAGACATTTTAGAACCCATTATCATTAACCTAAAAGACGACAGCGATTCTGAAGACTAGGAGGATTTCCAAAAAGAAACAGGCCGCCAAGACATTTTAGAACCCATTATCATTAACCTAAAAGACGACAGCGATTCTGAAGACTAGGAGGATTTCCAAAAAGAAACAGGCCGCCAAGACATTTTAGAACCCATTATCATTAACCTAAAAGACGACAGCGATTCTGAAGACTAGGAGGATTTCCAAAAAGAAACAGGCCGCCAAGACATTTTAGAACCCATTATCATTAACCTAAAAGACGACAGCGATTCTGAAGACTAGGAGGATTTCCAAAAAGAAACAGGCCGCCAAGACATTTTAGAACCCATTATCATTAACCTAAAAGACGACAGCGATTCTGAAGATTGGGCTGCATGTGTAAAACATTGCGAAAAGAGGAGGATTTCCAAAAAGAAACAGGCCGCCAAGACATTTTAGAACCCATTATCATTAACCTAAAAGACGACAGCGATTCTGAAGACTAGGAGGATTTCCAAAAAGAAACAGGCCGCCAAGACATTTTAGAACCCATTATCATTAACCTAAAAGACGACAGCGATTCTGAAAACTGGGCTGCATGTGTAAAACATTGCGAAAAGAGGAGGATTTCCAAAAAGAAACAGGCCGCCAAGACATTTTAGAACCCATTATCATTAACCTAAAAGACGACAGCGATTCTGAAAACTGGGCTGCATGTGTAAAACATTGCGAAAAGAGGAGGATTTCCAAAAAGAAACAGGCCGCCAAGACATTTTAGAACCCATTATCATTAACCTAAAAGACGACAGCGATTCTGAAAACTGGGCTGCATGTGTAAAACATTGCGAAAAGAGGAGGATTTCCAAAAAGAAACAGGCCGCCAAGACATTTTAGAACCCATTATCATTAACCTAAAAGACGACAGCGATTCTGAAAACTGGGCTGCATGTGTAAAACATTGCGAAAAGAGGAGGATTTCCAAAAAGAAACAGGCCGCCAAGACATTTTAGAACCCATTATCATTAACCTAAAAGACGACAGCGATTCTGAAGACAGATGACGACGACAATGATATCCGTTAGCTGTGCCAATAACACACGACCCATAGAAAGCTATGGTTTTTCTTTCTCTATTTTACATTTCTATTCTTGTTTTCTTGTCATTTTAAGTGAACATTGCGATTACATTTATAACAAACGCGTGACGAAGCAAGTGAAGCTTGGCAAGCGCGCGGTCGCACCGAATTGGCTCTCACCGTTTGGCCCGCACTTTAGTCTTCATGGATATAGTCCCAAGTCTTATCATAAATTCTGTCACAACTATAAACATGAGTAGCATAACAAAGAATGCTAATATTCAAATTATTTTCATAGCATTTATTAACTATACTACAGTGAATACACAGAATAGATAGTTACTGAAAGTGTCCTGCTCCTTTGAGGAGACACAGGCTTTCAAACGGCGCGGCCAATCATCTATGGCAGCATGTATGACGTTTATGTCAACATTCTGCACTGTTCGCTTCAAATCTCGTTTTCTATGCCGTGTCGAGCAGGCTTTACTTTCGATGACGTCCCATGGTTGGTAATCCAGCGGATGCAGGTCTGGACTTCCCGATGGCCAATCTTGGTGCGCTATAAATTCAGGAAAATTCTCCTTGAGCCACTGCTCTGCAAGATGGTGCAGAGTCTTGTTGAAAGACCCAGCGTTTATTCTTGAATATGGTCTGATATAGGGGCTTTACAATTGACTCTAAGATGGTATTTTTGTAGACTTCAGCATTTATCTTCAAACGTTTCTCGAAAAACTGAACCTCTGTTGCACCCTCATAAGACACCCACAACCACACTATCCAGGATGATAGGTGTTGACCTCGCTGAACAGGGGGAGCAACTTCACGTGCTTTTTACTACTGCTAACATACTCTATCATTTTGTTTGTTCAGTTTCTGATCAATATCAAACATTTTCTCATCTGTAAATAGAATGTGTTTGTCACCGTTTTGAGCATGCCAACGAAGCAGGTTCTTTGATCTCTCCCACCTAATTTTCTTCAGTCGAGATGTAAGCAGTTAAATGAACAATCCGGCGATGATAGGCTCGGAGTCCAAGGTCTTTGTTCAACACTCTTCAAACACGGATTCTGGAAATGTTGTTCTCGCGTGCGATGATTTTCTGTTTTCGGGCGGGAGTTTTGCGAATTCTTTCCCGAATTGTTTTCAATGCTGCTGGGGGTCAAACCGAAAGAGGCCGCCCAAGTCTCTCTCTCTCTCTCTCTCTCTCTCTCTATCTATCTATCTAACTGTCTGTCTCTCTGTCTATCTATCTATCTCTCTGTCTCCTTCTATCTATGTATCTATCTATCTATCTCTCTGCCTATCTATCTATCTCTCTGCCTATCTATCTATCTCTCTGCCTATATATCTATCCCTCTGCATATCTATCTATATATCTATCTATCTATCTATCTATCTATCTATCTATCTATCTATCTATCTATGTATCTATCTATCTCTCTGTCTGTCAGTCTCTATCTATCTATCTATCTATCTATCTATCTCTCTATCTCTCTGTCTATCTATCTATCTCTCTGTCTATCTATCTATCACTCTGTCTATCTCTCTGTTTATCTATCCATCTTTCTATATGTCTGTCTCTATCCGTCTATCTATCTATCTATCTATCTATCTATCTATCTATCTATCTCTCTCTGTCCATGTATCTGTCTATCTATCACTCTGTCTATCTCTCTATCTCTCTGTTTATCTATCTATCCATCTTTCTATCTATCCCTCCCTCTCTCCCTCCCCCTCCCTCCCTATCTGACCTCCACACGTCCAAATTCCTCATATCTATTTATGGTACGATATAGGTGATTCCTAGCTGTTTCAGCAGCTTAAATATTGTGGTAGCTGAATGGTTGCACTTATGCAGGGCAATGACTGACACTCCATTCATGAATGAATTGCTTTATTATTTTATCAATCAAGAAAGTGTTCACCGTTAATATTAATTTCCTGTGCAGAACGGCAACCTGTGCTGCAAGGTACATAATCTCGTAACACCCCTCCCCCCCCCCCCGCAACTCCCCACAAGGCAAGCACATGGCGCGCTTCGCTTGCTCACAAGTCAAGGTCAAATGCGGTGACAGAGCATATATGTATGTATAGCATAGTTCTAAGACTGTTAAATACCAACTTTTAATTTTCAGGAAAATTCCCCACTCCAAACTACCCTTTACATGGGAAAAAATTGAAAATTTTGTTTTTTCAATTCTTTCCCTAACGATTTTAATTAAAATATTGTAATCAAAGATACTTACATCAAAAATACAATGTATACCTTGTATTTTCTGGGAATACCCCTCAAGACTTCTATATTCTGGATGAATTTTGCATAACTGATAAACCGTAAGAGATAAACTTAAACTTGACACATATTTTTTTGTCATATACGTTTTTGTTGTAGAGTTGACCGTTTTCGAGATATTCCTAGTTGTTGGTTTCGTCTTTAAACTACGTTAACTGTTCTCAAACAGGAGACCTCCTTTCGTTCTATATCTCTAGCTTTACTGCTGGCTAGAGGATAGTCAAATTTTTTAAAAGCTGATCCCTCATTTCTCTTCTACAAGCAAAGAAGCAAGTCATAAGAGTAATTCCGCTAATAGATGTGTCGATTAGCATGATGTAGATAAAAGAAATATGTTTTGTAAGAACAGTGGCGGCTCGTAACCAAATTATCTGGTGGGGCAAACTTTTAAGATTGACTAAAATTAAAACTAAATTGAATGTTATTTATGGATGCTCTTTAACTACTATGGTTCTAAATGTCCCATTCTATTTTGGGCGCCAAAGACCCCTTAATATTGCTCGGAGGCCTCTTTATCAGGCTTGAGGTTTTTTTTTTTTTACGTGCCGGTATCAGCGACTTCACTTATGAAGGAAGGGATTTTCACGCCTGAAACAAAAATCAGCCGGGTTGAACCCGCGACCTTGAGAACCAGAGGCTAGCATATTACTCGTTGACCACGGATGACGACAGACTAAAATCAGTGGATACCAAAAGCTATCAGTAGAAATGAAATGCTAACATTTCTGTGTGTAGATGAAGTCCATCCTTCGATCCTTTGCTTGAAAAATACTTCCACAACGCTTTGATTTAAGTCAGAAAGTGAACGCGACATGTTCCAAGAAATTTGAACACGTTTCACTGTTTACCATATGTCAACAACATTATCAGAGAGATGATCCTGCTGCAAATTGATGCATAGCTCGTCTTAACAGCTGATTCCAGTCTTCAATACTACCTTACACAACTTTAATAGCTTATGTATGTCAATTACAATGTTCACGATGTTTCTTTTCACAAAGAAGCTCGCTTTTCTCTCAGAAAATTATGGAAACTACTCTTAAAGTAAAGTAGATCGCGATCGTGATATTAATGTCTTAAGCATTTTCTTTATAAGTAATTGTACACCTCACAAACCACCGCCTTTCTTTCGTAACAGTGTTTAGGATTTTTCCTCTTAAAGCGAGTTTTAACACTGCCGTTTCTTTGAACGCTAACAAGTAGCAACTATAACTCGGCACATTATTCTGCTGTTAGTTTCACCACATTATTCTCCAGCGTATTGGAAATGTGTTTCATTAACACGTGAAATACATTCAAGGCACTCTTTCACACTTATCAGTTTACTCTTAAGGTGGATATTGTAACTCAGCACTCATTCTCAAAACACTAGCCACTAATCACCTCTCGCAAGTAAGGTCCATTTTTTATACTGTTTTTCCACGTCCATAATTTCAATAACTATTGGTTATTTTGCTCTTTCCTGTTTTCAAGTGAAGCTTCAAATGTATCGCGAACCTATTTCCTAGTAAACTTAGGGTAATTACACAACACACTGCTTGTACGCCTTGAGCGTTGGCGCGCGAGCGTACCTTGTCTCTGCTTGGCAGAGAGGAGAGAATACCAAGTACCAACATTGTAAATTTTTACCACATAAGCTTATTTTTTGTATATTTCGTTCGGGAGGTTTATTGATGAACTTTGTTTTCCAAACTTAAGAAATGTTTCTTATTATTTGCTCTTACACGTGAAGAAATCTTTGGCTAAATATTTTTGTCAGGGATTTGACTCAAACTTTAATTTTTGCTTATTGTCGGTTCTTATTTTCTCTTTGCGCATTATCAGCAAATGACCACAGAGACTTTCGTGTCTTAAGAGAACCTTCCCCTCTCGGCCCCTTGAACCCCGCACCCACAAATTAACTGCATCTGAAGGCATTGAATTCTTCTGCGCGTGCACATAGGATGACCACAAAATTGCTTGTTGTCCGAAAAATGCGGCCGGTTACTATTTCCGACAGCCATCTTCACTACAACTGTTCAGTGTGTATAGTACACAAAAATGCGTTATAGATTATAGCACTTTACCTAATACTATAATGGAGAAATGACTGTCTGAAATTGTTGCAGGGAGGGCACGTGCCCCTGTGCCCCTAGAGGCCGGCCACCACTGTGTTAAGAATAGTATGTATGTGGAGCGGCTAGAGAAAGTCATGTGAGTGGAAGACATCAGGTTATGTTGTTTTGATCTGCTTTTCACATTGTCTATTTTCCTAAATAAATTTCATGTTAATCCCTATCTAGAAATGTTTCTAAATCTTATTTAATTCGGACCACTGCAAATTTATAATTTTCTGACAATTCTGATTTTATTAATTGGTTTTGTAAAAATCCGCAAAACGGGATTAAAATGTAATGTTTCCTTCTTCATTTTGACGGTATAAGTCATATAACTGAACCATAAATGCTGAAATAAGCCTTGGGTGGAATGAATAAAGATGAGACTTGTCTCAAAACTTGCAATTTTCGAGACGCGTCTCACTTCCGTATGAATAAAACTCGACGACTCAAGATGGAGGTGACCTTGACCAACGTCTCACGCGCTTAAGTAATGAGACACGTCTCAAGTTTTGGAATGACTAAAAAGTAGCGCGTCTC
The DNA here is from genome assembly GCA_030762935.1 of Hymenopus coronatus. Classification (NCBI taxonomy): domain Eukaryota; kingdom Metazoa; phylum Arthropoda; class Insecta; order Mantodea; family Hymenopodidae; genus Hymenopus; species Hymenopus coronatus. Next base: position 3,804,773 of record CM060889.1, on the reverse strand, counting down.
ACTTTCATGAGACGCGTCTCATGATTTTTTAAGTCACTTCCGTAGGTGTCTCAACACTTAAGACAGATTATGTGCAGATTGGTAGCAGTTTTGGAAGGTAGCTTTATTAAATCAGGATTCTGAAGAACTAAATTATAACGAACTTCAAGATTAAAGCAAAATGTGCAGTGGCTTGTACAACATTTTCTTCCCGAAACAACAGGAACAAGAGATGGAGCTTTACGCAAAGAAGCAAAGATTAGAATATTATTGTCTTTATTTGTTTCATTTATATGACCCCCTTTAACTTCTGCAGCCATATCGAGGCCTTTAGTTTAGAAACAACTGCAGGTGATTTTTCGCTGAACTGTTAGGTTCTTAACGGCGTTTTTTAGTTGTACACACATTACATTAAACACACACAAACACGTGCGCGCGCATACTTAGAGACTCTGTAGGTATAAAAGGTGGTTGTAGTTAAAAAAGAATGTCCTACCACAGCCAAAAATCGAACCCGGGACCTTTGGGTGACCATTCGTCCGTAGGTAGTAAACCCTGGAATTCAGTACGGCATCCAGAAGATACAGAGGCCTCTCTCTGCATTCAGTGTCCATAACCTTTGGGAAAGTTTGCAAGGGTGCAATACATTCCCCGATACAGTTATTGCAGTTTTAGATTACACCCTACATAATAATAAAAATAGAAATTTCATGTAGACGAAATCATTACAAAAAAAGCGTTGTTTACAAGTGGCATAGCTCTATTCAGGCGAACAATTCCGATGTCTGCAGAAATATCCGTAATAATAATAATAATAATAATAATAATAATAATAATAATAATAGTCATAATAATAATATGAATGCGCTATTTCTTAAAGATGGGGTTATGGACATCATAAACGCCCTATGTAAGTATCTCGCCAAGGAACGTGTTGTAATACACAGCTATTTTGGCCACGAAAAGAGTTTTAAAATGATTTAATAACAAGTAACGTTATCTACAGAGTACCTTCGTTTATGTATATTTTATGGTTTTCCATAATAAATATTTGCAGGAACATGATTACAAGACTGAGGAGAGGAGTAACAGCAGGAATGTTGATCGTGAACATGAGGTTGATGATGGAGAGGAAACAGGTATTTAGGACCCGAATAGCAAGAATAAAAAGTGATTACTCGAGTAGGCCTTTATAACCAAAGCAATATTACAATAATATATTTAACAGGAACTACAGGCATGTTAATAAGTACAATTGTTTTAGTTATTTAAACGAAGTTATTACGAGGGTTATTAAATTAATAGTTTCATCGACACAGTTACAAATTAATACATAACATTACTGCTCACGTTCTCATCTTTGACTTTTATGAGATATGATACTTGTTAGGTTTTACTAAAATACGTTTTTGCACTCCGTAACACAGTGCAATTTTCATAGAAGCATGTCTATAACAAAGTAACTAAATAAATAATAGATATGTAAAATAATATACTCTTTTAATGGTTTACTCGATATGACTACAAAAGTTAAAGGGGGCTATATAAATGAAAAAAAAAAAAAAATAAATAACGACAATAAGATTCTAATGATTGCTCCTTTGCGTAAAGCTATATCTCTTGTTCCTGTTGCTTCGGGAAGAAAATGTTGTACAGCCACTGCACATTTTGTTTTAATCTTGAAGTTCGTTGTAATTTACTTCTTCAGAACCCCCCTGATTTAATAAAGTTTCCTTCTGCGCTCAATAAACACCAAAACTGCTACCAAATCTGCACATAATTTGTTATAAGAAAGTGTTGAGACACCTTTCTTTGGGGGTGACTTAAAAAATCATAGGACGCGCCTCATGAAAGTGAGACGCGGCTACCTTTTATTCATTCCAAAACCTGAGACGTGTCTCATTATGTAAGCGCGTGAGACGTTAGTCGCGATCAAGGTCACCTCCATCTTGAGTCGAGTACTATTCATACGGAAGTGAGACGCGTCTCGAAAATTGCAAGTTTTGAGACGTGTCTCATCTTTATTCATACCACCCATGTATTGTTGCACGTATACCATTTATACTGTCAAAATGGACAAGGATACACTACTTTTTAATCGTGTTTCGCGGACGTTTAAAAAAACTATTTAAAAATATTTAAAAACTTTGCAATGGCCGGATCTAAACAAGATGTAGGAAAAATTCTTGAGAGGGATTATAATGAAATTTAATTTAGGAAAATAAACAAAGTGAAAAGCACAATAAAACAAAAAATCTGATGTTCCATTCACATGACTTCCTCTTGCTGTTCCACACACAGCCCATTTACAAAACATGCTTCTATCTACATCGTGCTAAAAGATATAAGCAACAGCAGAATTGGTATTTTTACTTACTTCTTTGTGAGTAGAAGGGAAATAAAGAATATACTAGGCTAAAGCATAGTCAAAGCCTTTAAAAACTGATCGCTATGTGAAACAGAAGTTCGATTTGCAAGCAGCAAAACTAGAGAGACGAAACGAAGTAGACTTCCGGTTTTAGAAACCAATAAAAAGGAATGTTTGTAAATCGATCAACTTTAAAAGAAAAACGTTTAAACAAAAGTTTCGAACCTTTTTCCCTGTAAAGGGTTGTTTAAGGTGGGGGGAATATTTATAATATATATCATATGTTCTATAACCAAGCACAATCCCTGGAAAAGTTTGTCAGGTATTTTTACCTTTATTACAGTTAGTGGAACGCAAAAGTTAAATTATACCATCAATAGTTGGCTCTAAATATTTCATAAAAATATTGCATTAGATGATTTCCTCACTATGCATTGCAACGTTTCTGCTTTTCATCATTACTAAAAACCATAACCAAGTTCGCACTCAAAATCCATTGATCATGTTCAGTAGCCTTCGAGATGTATGCTTGAGTCTCGAAATGCTAAATGCAACTTTTGTTTTATTCCTTGAACACAATACATACATACCTTTCCGTATCCGCCTAAAATGTATGTTTTGAGCCGAATATAGTTTCACTTTAAAAACACATGAATCATTCGAAACAAAATGATCAACACTTTAAATAGGTGGTATAACCGCCCACAACCCGAAGGACAACTGCGTGCGTCAAAATAGATTTGCAAGATTGCATCACGGACCTATATGGGCTAGCGTCCAGCGTTACCAACGCAACCATTAAAACTGCATCTGCGCACGAATTAGGTAAAACAGCAGACACAAGCCCAATATTACCGTTCTTTGCTGCCTAGTGATATTCCAGGGGTAAAAGGGCAACAGAGCAACTAGCATAACCGAAATGTTCCTATATAAACAAAATCTACACTAACATTAGGGAGAGAGAGAGAGAGAGAGAGAGAGAGAGAGAGAGAGAATGAGACACAGACAGACAGTATGTGTGTGTGTGTGTGTGTGTGTGTGTGTGTGTGTGTGTGTGTGTGTGATGAGAATCACTCGTTACCTATACTCTGGGGATATTTATGCGAAAGTTGTAATTTGTCAACGCAACCCCGATAAAAAGAAAATAATAAAGGAGACTTTACGAACCAGACACATTTTTACTTTCTCTAGCCCCGTATGTACAATGTATTTAACAGTCTTTTCATTTTGGGGCTATGCTGTCCGACAGACACACACTCGCGCACGCTCGGACTCAGAGGACCCCAAAACATATTTCTGGTGAAATCTCGGTATCGAATTTTTGGGTGCATTACAATTCCTTCTCTACATTGTACATATGGGGCTAGAGAAAGCAAAAATCGATGTCAAGATTTCACCGGAAATACATGTTTTAGGACCCCCTGAGACCAAAAAAAGCATTTTCAGAAACAGGTCCGTGTGTGTGTGTGTGTGTGTGTGTGTGTGTGTGTGTGTGTGTGTGTGTGTGGACAGCATAGCTCAAAAACGAAGACACGGTTAAATACCAAACTTCCAAGGATGCGACAAGAACACTTTCAAGAAAATCCTTCCACCCCTAACTACCCTTTACATGGAAAAATGTTCGAAAATTTTGTTTTTTTTAAAAATGGCTCTAACGATTTTGATTAAAATATCACCTATTAAAGCCATTTCTATCACAAATAAAATGTATATTTTGAATTTTGTGAGAGTAGCTTCTAAAGACCTGTTTATTCTGGAGGAATTTTGCTTAATTTAGAATAACTAGTAAACCGTAAGAGATAGGAAAAAAACTTGCTATACAAAAAATGTGTATTTTAACGTGATCTACAGGTTATGTATATATAGGGTTATTTAAAAAGAAAGAACAGATTTCAAATATTTATTGCTTCCAAACTACAACAGATAGAAACATAATTCCAACGTTCATGGAGAGAGAAAAATGTACATTTTTACTTTCTCTATACTCACTATGTACATAGTGAATAGAGAATGTATTGCACTCCACCAAAATATTCGATACCGAGATTTCACCGGAAATATATGTTTTAGGGTCCCCTGTATCCAAAAAAAAAGTATTTTCAAAAAAAGGTCCGTGTGTCTTTGAACACGATAACTCAAAAACGAAAAGTCGGTAAAATACCAAACTTGGTATTTAAGTTTAGTATCTTCCAGGGATGCGACACGAAGATTTTGAGAAAAATCCCCTCACCCCAAACTACCCTTTACATGGAACTTTTTTTGAAAATTTTGATTTTCTAAAAAATGGCTCTAACGATTATGATTAAAATATGTACATTAAAGCTATTTACCTGACAAATAAAATGTATATTCTGAAATTTTTGGGAATAGCCTATGAAGACTACTTTATTCTGGATGAATTTTTCATAACTACTAAACCGTAAGAGATGACCAAAAACTTAACGTTAAAATGTAGAGCACGTTAAAACACACAATTTATGTTATATGCATTTTTTTCGTGGAGTTGATCGTTTTTGAGATATTCCTTTTTATTGGTTTCAGCTTTGAAAAACTTACACTTTTCTCATACAGGAATTTGTCAACTCCTGTCAATACAAAGGAACATCAGTCACATAGCAACCAGCTTTTGGCTTTCACTTTAACCTATGATACTCGCTTATTTCGGTTCTACTTACTATAAAGCAAGAAATAAGATTATTTCTGCTAATTTTTCTCGATTAGCATGAAATAAATAAAAGATAAGCTTATTAACAATAATAATTTACAGAGTTATAGAGAAAGTCATGTGAGTGTAACACATCAGATTTTTATAATATGCATTCAATATGAGCACCGCATGTTACACGACATATGTAAAAACGGTGGAACATTTCTTGCCACACCGAATCAGCTGGTCTCCAGTTATCGAATTTACAGCTTCAACAATTCGATGTCGTAGATCTTCAAGAGTGCCAGGCATAGGAGGGATAAAAACACGGTCGTTTACGTAACCCCATACATAAAAATCACATGGAGTGAGATCTAGAGACCTGGGAGGCCACCGGCGATAAAGTTGATCTGCTCCTCCTCTCGCAATCCAAAGTCCTGCAAACGTGTTATTCAAGTAACGTCGGACGTGGTAAGAGAAAGAGGCGGGGCACCATCTTGTATGAAAAAAAATCATTGGAAAACATTAATTGTTGAGTAAAATTTTCTTCCTCCACCTCTTCTAACATGCCAATGTACAATTCGTACCGTTTGAGTGGTCGTCAGGATTCAATGCAGTTTGTATGTTTTCAGGTGCAGACGATGTTTTAGAACTCGCCATACTGTTGGTTGCTTGCTCGTGATGTGGATTTCTTTGGGATCCTTTCGTTGAACTGCAACAATGGACTCTAGCTTTGCTAATTGCAGCACACAAAATGATTTCTCTTGAGGTGTCAGCGCCATTACACTTCAGACATACAACAACAAACAGCGACAATGCGGCCGTGATTGGAACTTCTACCCCCCGCGCTATTTCAATTGTAAACTTTTCTCTCTCTATGAACGTTGGAATCATGCTTCTATCTTTTGTAGTTTGGAAGCAACAAAAGTTTGAAACGTATTCTTTCTTTTTGAATAACCCTGTATATTATTTTCGTTTTAGAGGTATTCCTTGTTATTAGTTTCAGTTGTGAAGTACTTATACTTTTTACAGACGGGAGTGTTCGTTTTTCTTTTGTTCTACTCCTGGCCAAGCAAAGAAACGATTTGCAATGACAATCGCATAACGACAGCTTTTAAAACATTTTACTCTCACTTTCGCCTAGTGCATTCCCTTAGTTGCAGTCTACTTACAAGGAACTAAGTAACACAATTCTGCTAAAGTTTATCTCGATTAGCATGGTGCTGAAAGAAGAATTATCTTTTGTAAGACGTTTGTTTGTAGAGTAGCTAGAGAGTCATGTGAGTAACACATCATATTTTTAAAAATATATCTTACTTTCATATGATTTTCCCCACCCTTTATTACTAATGAGTTTATTTATGAGTAAACAAATTATTATTATTGTTGTTATTCTTGTTGTTTAGAGTTATATTTCCATCCACTTTTGAGATAAACCCTTGCAGTAATAGCTACAGTGCACATGTCGCCCTCCGTGGTGTAATGATTATCATGCCAACTTCATATACCCAAGGTCACGGGTTCAAGCCCCGTGGAGGTCGATAGATTTTTTCGGGCGTAATAATCCGTAGTATAGCTTCCTCGGAAGGGAAGTAAAGCCGTTGGTCCTGTGTCGTAGATTTACGGCGCGTAAAAGCGATATTTCACGCCCAGCATAGAATGGGACGCTGAGAACCACGGCAGCTAAAGAGCGTCCATAAATAGAACTCCATTTTATTATTTACATTGTATAAATACAAAGAGAATAGCGATTCTCCCGGTGTTAACTGTTTTCAATGCGTTCACGAGAAACAATTGAAAATCGAAATAATTAACTAGTACTGAACATTACGAATTATTAATAACGGATACATTGAAAATGGCTCACAGCACAAAAGTTATTTAACCCTAATACATGGTGTTGTCATTTGTCAATAAAGATGGCAGAAGGGGATTTTGTGTTGCTCTTTGGAAGATAATAAACTTAAATAAACAAGTTTAGTATTTAATTAACTTTAAGTTTTTGAGTTAGGTTAAAGGTATAAATTTGGTATGATATATCATATTACCATATAGCCAAAGTGTGTTGTATTATTACATAAATTTCTATTAAATATATAAATATCGGTAACAATCCATAACTACTAATAGGTGTGTGTGTTTGAGTGTGTGTGTGTGTTTGTGTGTGCGTGTGTGTTTGTGTTTGTGTGTGCGCGTGTGTGTTTGTGTGTGTTTGTGTGTGCGTGTGTTTGTGTGTGCGTGTTTGTGTGTGTTTGTGTGTGCGTGTATTTGTGTGTGTTTGTGTGCGCGTGTGTGTTTGTGTGTGTGTTTGTGTGTGTGTTTGTGTGGGTGCGTGTGTTTGTGTGTGTGTTTGTGTGTTCGTGTGTGTTTGTTTGTGCGTGTGTTTGTGTGTGCTTGTGTGTGCTTGTGTTTGTGTGTGTGTTTGTGTGTGCGTGTGTGTTTGTGTGTGTGCGTGTGCTTGTGTGTTTGTGTGTGTGTTTGTGTGTGTGTGTTTGTGTGTGCGTGTGTGTTTGTGTGTGCGTGTGTTGTGTGTGTTTGTGTGTGCGTGTGTGTTTGTGTGTGTTTGTGTGTGCGTGTGTGTTTGTGTGTGTGCGTGTGTTTGTGCGTGTGTGTTTGTGTGTGCGTGTGTGTTTGTGTGTGCGTGTGTGTTTGTGTGTGCGTGTGTTTGTGTGTGCGTGTGTGTTTGTTTGTGTGTGTGTTTGTGTGTGCGTGTGTTTGTGTGTGTGCTTGTGTTTGTGTGTGTTTGTGTGTGCGTGTGTGTTTGTGTGTGTGTTTGTGTGTTTGTGTGTGCTTGTGTGTGCGTGTGTTTGTGTGTGTGTTTGTGTGTGCGTGTGTTTGTGTGTGTGTTTGTGTGTGTGTTTGTGTGTGCTTGTGTGTGCGTGTGTGTTTGTTTATGTGTATGTGTGTGTTTGTGTGTGCGTGTGTTTGTTTGTTTTTGTTTATGTGTGTGTGTTTGAGTGTGCGTGTGTTTGTGTGTGCGTGTGTGCTTGTGTGCGTGTTTGTGTGTTTGTGTGTGTTTATGTGTGTGTTTGTGTGTGCGTGTGTTTATGTGTGTGTTTGTGTGTGTGTTTGTGTGTGCGTTTATGCGTGTGTTTGTGTGTGTGTTCATGTGTGTGTTTGTGTGTTTATGTGTGTGTTTGTGTGTGTGCTTGTGTGCTTGTGTGTTTATGTGTGTGTGTTTGTGTGTGTTTGTGTGTGCGTGTGTGTGTTTATGTGTGCGTGTGTGTGTTTGTGCGTGTGTTTATGTTCGCAGACGCACACAAACACGTGCACATACATGGATATTATTGTATAAATTTGAGTGGGGTCGGTTACTCAGAGTCTCAAAACATAAATTTACGGTGAAATTTCAGTATTTACTTTTTGAGTGGAATGCAATGTATATCCCCTAAGTAAATTAAAAGTAATACATAAGCAAATCAAAATCTTAAATATATATCACCTCTAATTAAGTATATACAAATTGCTTGCAGGAATAACATGGATTAAATAGATAAGGGATGATATAAAAGTAAAAATGAAATATACCTATTAGATAAAGTAAAACTGAATAGGTTTACATTAATTTACAACTGTATGTTCAAAATATATTCTATAGTTCAATCAAAATAATTTATTTTCTCCATTGTGCTGAAGAATACATATTTATTAAAGCATTATTTCCTAAATTTTATTAAATTATTCTTATTAAAATTCTGCCTCAAAATATGACCGTAGCATAAACGTATGATAAACATAGAACATTTGTGTATAAAAATGGTTTGCATTATTTCTGCGTTGATAATACAATCACCCTCTAGCCTAAATGCACAAGTGCTTGAAGACAGAAAATTGTGCTCAGCTAATGCCGAAATTTTGTAAGTAACAACTGACGGTTATTTTTCACGATTTTTACTTTCTCTACACGTAATATGTACATAGGGTATAGAGAAGGTATTGCACTCCACCAAAAATTTTCATACAGAGATTTTAGGGTCCCATGTAACAAAAAAAAACAAAAAAAAAAAAAACATGTTCGTGTGTCTGTAAACACGATAACTCAAAAACGAAAAGTCGGTAAAATACCAAAGTTGGTATTTAAGTTTAGTATCTCCCAGGGATACGACACGAAGATTTTGAGAAAAATCCCTCCACTCCAAACTACCCTTTACATGCAACTTTTCGAAATTATTTTTTTTAAAAATGGCTCTAACGATTTTGATTAAAATATCGTATATTAAAAAGCTTTACCTGACAAATAAAATATATATCTTCGATTTTCTGGGAATAGCCCCTGAAGACTACTTTATTCTCGATGAATTTTACGGAATTTTGCATAACTAATAAACCGTAAGATATGGACAAAAACTTACCACACAAAAATGTAGAGCATGTTAAAACACAGAATTAATGTTCTATACATCTTTTCGTGGAGTTGATCGCTTTTAAGATATTTCTTGTTTTTAGTTTCAGCTTTGAAAAGCTTGTACTTTTCTTATACAGGAATTTGTCAACATAAAAACAAAGGAACTTCAGTCACATAGCAACCAGCTTTTGACAATCACTTTAACCTATGGCACTCACTTATTTCGCTTCTACTTACAAAGAAGTAATAAGACTATATCTGCTAATTTGTTCTCGAGTAGCATGAAGTAAAGAGAGGCATAAGCTTTTTAACAATAATTTGTTGCAGAGGTGTAGAGAAAGTCATGTGAATGGAACACAACATAGTTTTCTTTTGGAAAGATTCACTTGATAGCCTGGGAGTGCAGAATTTTAATATTCACTAGCTTTACTATTTCGCTGTGTATGTATGGGTTAGTATTACGCGAAAGCTATGGGCGTTTACGTTATTAAATAACTACGGAACCAAAGGAAAATACAAAATGTCACTTAACTGTAATTATCTAAGAAAAAATCTGATGTGTTCCATACACGTGACTTTCTCTACATCTCTCTAATAAATTATTGTTAAAAAGCTTATGCTTCTATTTCCTTCATGCTAATCGAGAAAAAATTAGCAGAAATAGTCTTATTACTTGCTTCCTTATAAGCAGAAGGGAAATAAGAGAGTACCATAGGTTAAAAAATATAGTTATAGTCAAAAACTGGTTACTAAGTGACTGAAGTTCCTTTGCTTGTATGGACAGGAGTTGACAAATTCCTGTATGAGAAAAATATGTTTTCCAAGCTTTAACCAAAAACAAGGGATATATAAAAACGATCAACTCCACGAAAAAAATTTATATAACATAAATTGTGTGTTTTAAAGTGCTCTACAATGTTTTGCGTGGTAGCTTTTTGCCCATCTCTTTCGGTTTAGCAGTTATGCAAAATTCAGTAAAATTGATCCAGAATAAAGTAGTATTCAGAGACTATTCCCAGAAAATTCAAGATATACATTTTATTTATCAGGTTAAATATATTTAATATACGATATTTTAATCAATATCGTTAGAGCCATTTTTAAGAAAAACAAAATTTTCGATAAAAGTTCCATATAAAGGGTAGTTGCGGGTGGGGGTATTTTCTTAAAAATCTCCGTGTCGCATCCTTGGAAGATACCAATCTTAAATATCAAGTTTGGTACTTAACAGTCTTTTCGTTTTTGATCTACACTGCCCACACACACATACACACACACACGGCATGTTTCTAAAAACGCTTTTCTTTTATTCAGGGGGTCTCAAAACATATTTGCGCTGAAATCTGGGTATCGAATTTTTGGGTGCAATACAATACCTTCTCTATACACTATATACATAGTACGTATAGAGAAAGTGAGTCACTCGCCATTCAGACTGATGATCGTTCCATCATCAAGACACACTTACAAGCTATGTAATATTGCAATAACCTGCAAAATGTTGGAGCAAGAGGTTAAGGAAGTCGGAGGTTGCGCCAATTTTCAAACATTTTGCATATATATCAGAGGATGTTTTGATTGCTGATAGGAATAGCCATGTGTTCACAAATTAGAATTATAAGGAGTAAAAGTATTTTACAATGATTACACAACAATGGGGAGGTGAATGTCATATTGATGTCGTGGCACATCATATTATTTGGCAGCTGTGAAATATAATGCTTCCATCTGAATGTAGCAAAAATATTATTTTTGGGAAATAAATAAAACGGGGAAACATTTTAACTCCAAAACAAAGCTGGTTACAGACCACCTCTCGTGGTCAGTCAACCAGATTCCCCAGATCGATTTCCTGCTGCGGTGGTGATTGTTTCTTTGACCAGAACCATTCCTTTTCCACCATAGAGTCCAGAAGCACGACTGGATATGGATGTGTTTAACACAAAAGCGATTAAAACCAAAGTAAAGAAAGCCTACAGGTCGGCATAGTAACACTCCATTGTATCGCAAGTCAAAGTGCCGATGTGATCAAAAAAGTTAAAGGTGACTATAAAAATGAAAAATCGAGAAGTATCGATATCGTGTAGTGTGCATGAAGTGTGTATTATTTAATTGTATGCGCCTTGCGCCCCCTACATTCACTGTAATAACAATAATCGTCATTAAAACGGAAATTAGTATTTCAGCTACATAGAGAGGGATTATGTGTATCGTTCCAACAGTCCGGGAGAAATCAATTGCTAACGACCTTTGGTATTTTGTGCTCATTAATACTAAGGGAAAATTTTACTGCCCAAGTTTATTTTCGCCTGTCATTGTCAAAGCCGCGATACGACCTGAAAAGGCGTGGACACACAGCGCTGGTTTTATTTATTTGAAAATATATCCTGTTATTTGATACCTAAATTAGAATCTATGATTAGAAAAGCTGATGTGTTCCATTCACAAGACTTTTTCTACATCTCTGCGACAAATTATTGTTGAAAAGGTTATGCTTCTATTTACTTCATTCTAGTCGAGAAAATATTGCCAGAAATAGTACTATTACACGCTTCCTTGAAAGTAGAAACGAAATGAGAGAGTACCATAGGTTAAACTGAAAGCCAAAAGCTGGTTGCTATGTGACTGAGGTTCCTTTGTTTGTATGGACAGGAGTTGACAAATTCCTGTATGAGAAAAGTTTTTCAAATCTTATAATAAAAACAAAGAATATCTCAAAAACGATCAAATCCACGAAGAAAATGTATCTGGCATAAATTGTGTGTTTTAACGTGCTCTACATTTTCTGTGTGTCCATCTCTTACGGTTTAGCAGTTAAGGAAATTTCCGTAAAATTCATCCAGAATAAAGTAGTCTTCAGAGGCTATTACCAGAAAATTGAAGATATACATTTTATTTGTCAGGTAATTAATTATCTTTAATACACCCTACCTTAATCACAATCGTTAGAGCCATCTGTAATAAAACCAAAAATTTCGAAAAAAAGTTCCATGTAAAAGGTAGTTGGGTGCTGGGGGATTTTCTAGAAAATTTTCGTGTCGCATCCTTGGAAGATAACAAATCCAAGTAACAAGTTTGGTTTTTAACGGACTTTTCGTTTTTGAGCTATGCTGCCCACATACACAGACACACACAGACACACACACACACACACACACAGACACAACACGGACATTTTTCTAAAAATGCTTATTTTTTATTCAGGGGTTCTCAAAACATGTATTTCCGGTGAAATCTCGGTATTCACTTTTTGGGTGCATTACAATACCTTCTCTATACACTGTGTACATTGTACGTGCACAGAAAGTAAACAAATCACAGTGTTGCTCGAATTACTAATTATGCTGGATAGAAGACTAAACAAGTCAATATATTCACAATAATTGAGAAAACGGTTGAAATACGTTAAAACTCGTCCTAATTTTGTGGTAAATGGGAGAAAACCCATTAAACATCCAAGAATGGTGTAAACTCCCTATAGACCTGTTCTAAAATTAAGCCATTGCAGTTTACAAGAACTTTGATATGTTTCATTCGCATGCCTTTCTTTACCCATCTGCAATAAACAAGCTTACTCTTGTTACATATTTTCTTGCACGTACACGTAGCTTAAGGGATAGCTGGCAAGCTTTGTGACGGTTTCTAAATTCCGCTCTCTTTGCATGGCCAGGACACCATGACCAAGAAATCCAATACAAACTAACTACAAGATCAACTACACATTCACACACAAATTATTTGAGAAATGCGCGCTGTGACATTTGCTGTGTAGTAAAATGTCTATTGCGGTTACGCAAATGTCATAAAATTAAGGACTTCAGAATATTTAAGATATCTCCCACCAAGACGGCCAGGGTTCAAGTCCAGGTTACCATATGAGGGATTCATGGTGCACGAAGCGACGTCCTCCAGGCTCTCCAGTTCCCCGCCATTCACTCCACCAATTGTTCCGTACTAACCTTTATTTTCATCAATTTCACCGTCATTTGTCTGTGTCCCATACTTGCAAGTCCTCCAGGCTCTCCAGTTCCCCGCCATTCACTCCACCAATTGTTCCGTAGTAACCTTTATTTTCATCAATTTCACCGTCATTTTCCTGTGTCCCATACTTGCAAGTCCTCCAGGCTCTCCAGTTCCCCGCCATTCACGCCACTAATTGTTCTCTAATAACCTTTATTTTCATCAACTTCACCGTCTTTGTCTGTGTCCCATACTTGCAAGTCCTCCAGATTCTCCTGTTCCCCGCCATTCACGCCACTAATTGTTCCGTAGTAACCTTTATTTTCATCAATTTCACCGTCATTTTCCTGTGTCCCATACTTGCAAGTCCTCCAGATTCTCCTGTTCCCCGCCATTCACGCCACTAATTGTTCCGTAGTAACCTTTATTTTCATCAATTTCACCGTCATTTTCCTGTGTCCCATACTTGCAAGTCCTCCAGGCTCTCCAGTTCCCCGCCATTCACGCCACTAATTGTTCTCTAATAACCTTTATTTTCATCAACTTCACCGTCTTTGTCTGTGTCCCATACTTGCAAGTCCTCCAGATTCTCCTGTTCCCCGCCATTCACGCCACTAATTGTTCCGTAGTAACCTTTATTTTCATCAATTTCACCGTCATTTTCCTGTGTCCCATACTTGCAAGTCCTCCAGGCTCTCCAGTTCCCCGCCATTCACGCCACTAATTGTTCCGTAGTAACCTTTATTTTCATCAATTTCACCGTCATTTTCCTGTGTCCCATACTTGCAAGTCCTCCAGGCTCTCCAGTTCCCCGCCATTCACGCCACTAATTGTTCTCTAATAACCTTTATTTTCATCAACTTCACCGTCTTTGTCTGTGTCCCATACTTGCAAGTCCTCCAGATTCTCCTGTTCCCCGCCATTCACGCCACTAATTGTTCCGTAGTAACCTTTATTTTCATCAATTTCACCGTCATTTTCCTGTGTCCCATACTTGCAAGTCCTCCAGGCTCTCCAGTTCCCCGCCATTCACGCCACTAATTGTTCCGTAGTAACCTTTATTTTCATCAATTTCACCGTCATTTGTCTGTGTCCCATACTTGCAAGTCCTCCAGGCTCTCCAGTTCCCCGCCATTCACTCCACCAATTGTTCCGTAGTAACCTTTATTTTCATCAATTTCACCGTCATTTCCTGTGTCCCATACTTGCAAGTCCTCCAGGCTCTCCTGTTCCCCGCCATTCACTCTACCAATTGTTCCGTAGTAACCTTTATTTTCATCAATTTCACCGTCATTTTCCTGTGTCCCATACTTGCAAGTCCTCCAGGCTCTCCAGTTCCCCGCCATTCACTCCACCAATTGTTCCGTAGTAACCTTTATTTTCATCAATTTCACCGCCATTTTCCTGTGTCCCATACTTGCAAGTCCAGGGTACCACACGAGGGATTCATGGTGCACGAAGCGACGTCCTCCAGATTCTCCAGTTCCCCGCCATTCACTCCACCAATTGTTCCGTAGTAACCTTTATTTTCATCAATTTCACCGTCATTTTCCTGTGTCCCATACTTGCAAGTCCTCCAGGCTCTCCAGTTCCCCGCCATTCACTCCACCAATTGTTCCGTAGTAACCTTTATTTTCATCAATTTCACCGTCATTTGTCTGTGTCCCATACTTGCAAGTCCTCCAGGCTCTCCTGTTCCCCGCCATTCACTCCACCAATTGTTCCGTAGTAACCTTTATTTTCATCAATTTCACCGTCATTTTCCTGTGTCCCATACTTGCAAGTCCTCCAGGATCTCTTGTTCCCCGCCATTCATTCCACCAATTGTTCTGTAGTAATTTTTATTTTCATCAATTTCACCGTCATTTGCCTATGTCCCATACTTGCAAGTCCTCCAGGCTCTCCAGTTCCCCGCCATTCACTCCACCAATTGTTCCGTAGTAACCTTTATTTTCATCAATTTCACCGTCATTTTCCTGTGTGCCATACTTGCAAGTCCTCCAGGCTCTCCTGTTCCCCGCCATTCACTCCACCAATTGTTCCGTAGTAACCTTTATTTTCATCAATTTCACCGTCATTTTCCTGTCCCATACTTGCAAGTCCTCCAAACGAGAAGGGTAAGTCAACTAAGATTATTTCTTACTTTCTCTACACGTACTATGTACATAGTGTATAGAGAAGGTATTGTGATGCACCCAAAAATTCGATACCGAGATTGCACCGGAAATATGTGTTTTGAGACCCTCCTAAATCCAAAAAAAAAAAAAAAATCATTTTTACAAGCATATTCGTGTTTGTGTGTGTGTGTCCGTGGGCAGCATAGCTGAAAAACAAAAAGGCCGTTAAAAACCAAACTTTGTATTTAGGTTTGGTATCTTCCAAGGATGCGACACGAACATTTTCAAGAAAATACACTCACCTCCAACTTCCCCTTACATGGAGTTTTTTTTAGAAAATTTTAATTTTGTAAAAAATGGTCCTATCGATTTTGATTAAAATCTCATATATTAAAGATATTTGCACAACAAATAAAATGTATATCTTGAAATTTCTGGTATGGCCTCTGAAGACTACTTCATTCTGCATGAGTTTTACGGAATTTTGCATAACTACTAAACCGTAAGAGATAGACAAAAACTAACCATACAAAAAATTTAGAGCACATTGAAACACAATTTATGTTATATCCTTTTTTTGTGGCTTTGATCGTTTTTAAGATATACCTTGTTTTTAGTTTCAGCTGAAAAACGTACTTTTCTCATACAGGAGTTTTTCAACTCTTGTCCATACAAATAAAGCAACTTCAGTCACATAGCAACTAGCTTTAACCAATGATACTCCCTTATTTCGCTCCTACTTACAAGGAAGCAAGTAATAAGACTATTTCTGCTAATTTTTTCTCGATTAGTATGAAGTAAATATAACATAAGCTTTTTAACAATAATTTGTTGCAGAGTTGTACAGAAAGTCATGTGAATGGAACACATGCGGGACATAAATTGTAGCTTTGATATTTTTCTTGTAGCAAGGTTTTATATATTTCTTATAGTTTACTAGGTATACAATATTAAATTAAAAATCCATTGTGAATGAAGAAAATTTTACTCTGCTCTTAGAAAATTCATTTTATTAGCATGGGCTTATTTTAAACACTTTAAACGAAATTCGCTCTAGATATATGAGGGTTAAAAAAGACTTTGGAAGGCATTGGTTTAAGTACAAAATTTGACATTTATCCAATGTTTCGTTTTTGAATTCTGTTGTTCTCTCTCCTCCCTACCTCTCTGTTTCTCTCTCTCACACACTTTTTTTTTTCAGAAGCGATTTTTGTGGGTTCACAAGAATCTAATCTGTTATCATAGAGTGAATGGAAAAATATATTTTCTCACTCTACCTCGCCCAATGTGAAAATAAATAAAAGTATTGAAGTGCCATTTATATGGAGTGCTCGCAAATGTTAGCCACAACTTACGTCCCGACATGTGAGTTACTCGATTGCAACTTATATATTACTTTGATGACATTACACCTCATGTAATAATGATTGCAAAACAGTTTTAACCAGCAAAATAAATCATTTTTCAGAAATATGTTATATGTAAATATTTTGTTTACATTTTATGTACATTTTAGCATTTTAAGTAAATTTAAGTGCTAGGCTCGGAAAAAAAGACTTCATATAACTGTAATAATCGAAAACAGCGAATCAATTAAATTTAATGAAACCTTATAAATAGAATTTTTCTGCATCCTAATATGAACTCGAATCTGAGTTTAATGTTCTGGGTATCTACACTAGACCAAACATTTTAGTTGTATTGCATAAATAATGCATATTTTCTGATTTTTAATGTGAATAAATATTTTCGGATATTCCCATAAGTTACACAAAAATCGCATAAAGGAAACCTTTGTAAAATAATTTTCACATAATTTCATAAAATCACAAAAGCAGCAGCAGAATTATTTGTAACAAGTCACTGTCCACTTCTGTAATTCTCAATTACACATGCCAGGTGACGCAATTTGTTGTTAATTATTATAAGAACTGATATGTTAGCTATATTATCCCTTCAGGTTGAAGAATGCGTTCCTTAGTTACATGAGATCGCAATATAAGAACGGGAATTCCTCCGCTGCTTTAAATAAATAAAGACGTGACTGTGCGTGCGTGCGAGTCTGGTACGCTCGTGATGAGCCTAGGTGTTGCTGCTGTGTACCTACCCTGGTAAGAGTTTAACCACAGGAATGAGGTGAAGGTTGAGGTTATACGAGTATTTTTGATGTTTCGAATGTTGGTGTCAACGAGGTAGCGCTAGATAGGCTCCTCGAGCGCTTGCATTTTTCAGGAGCAACATCCTTTCCTCTGCTCCGCTGGTGCTTGATTTTGAAAATTACTCATGCTAGTTAATTTTGATAGACCACTCCCAATGGGAGAGAGGGGGGAGTACTTAGTTCAGCTATTTCGCCGTTGGCTGGTTTGAAGCCCATGTTACCTGGGGTGCCCGCAAGCCATGCGGGGAACCCAAAACCGTCTCTTTCGGCGTTCAGTGGGTAAGTACTCCCCCAGCGCTCTGACAAGTGCATTCTCATGTTCGCCCAATCTGGCGCAGAATTTCTGAGCCCGGCGCCTAATGACATCCTCCACATATGGGAGGATCGAAGCTTCATGAAGTAGCCTCAAAGGGAAACGTCGACATACAGAATATATATGAACCGGAGTCCTCTATTCTGTATTCGCTGTAACCAGAGAAGCCAGGAGTCTGCTGCCATGCCCCACACTTCGCAGGCGTAGAGCATCAGGGGGATTACGAGCGCCTTGAAAAAACGTAACTTTAAGTGAACCGGCATTTGGGAGGCTAAGACAGCGTAAAGGGAGGCCACCGCCCCGATCGTCTTCACAGCCCGGCTAGTATATACACTAATACTTACTAAACTATTAATTTGTGAATCTGCAAAGTTTTAACAGCCTTCTAGTTGTGTTGGCAAGTTCTTTCAAAACATGTTTTATTTGTTTTGGTATATGTTTTTTACTTTTTGGCACATATATTTAACATTTTTAGTCCATAAAAATAAATACCTTCCAATAAAAATCCGAGTCCTATTTATGAATATCGACATTCTAACTCTTTGGGAAACCAACACACGGCTCAGAGCTCTCTCTCTCTCGCTCTCTCTCTCTATTCTTAGTCCTCAAGTAATTAATTTCGGGAGTAGATATCCAAAATATGCAAAGTAGAAAGGAAATATTTCTCCTTATAGTTTCCTAGCACACAAGAAGAATAAATTGTAAACATTTGATGGGAAGGAATAACACAAAGAAGAGTCAACATGAAAGGGACAAGTGGCTGGTTGTACGCGAACTTTGATCGTATTGACGTCATGTTGTGGAGAACACTTGAGTGCTCAGCATTGACCGCTGTACCCAGGCTGTAGAGGCAAATGATGAAGCCCGCTGTGCCTCATTTTAACCCACACATAACGACAAAATAATGATTAAATGACTCTGCTACGAACACAAATACTAAACATTACTTACTACCCATAGCCTAATTATTATGATTGTTATCATCTTCATTTAATTATTATTACTGCTATTATAGTTTACATGGTGTATCTATTCATGAAATGTCAGGAGAGCATTGCTAATGATTA
Source organism: Hymenopus coronatus (assembly GCA_030762935.1). Classification (NCBI taxonomy): domain Eukaryota; kingdom Metazoa; phylum Arthropoda; class Insecta; order Mantodea; family Hymenopodidae; genus Hymenopus; species Hymenopus coronatus. The sequence goes on along the minus strand of CM060889.1, from coordinate 3,785,819 downwards.
TAAACTCAGCAAACTAACTGTAAATCAAGGAGGATATGTGTGGAGCAACATCTACATTGCAAGTCTGTGCATAGGAAGGATGAATATCTTTAAAAATGCTATTTCCAAGTTTTATTGTTTTCCACCTACGTCATAAACAAAATTCTCTACTTCACTTCAATTTGTTTTCACTGCTCAAAGTTAGAACACTATTTCTATCGAATTTGCCTCACTAAACAAGGGTGCATTTGAATGATCTTGAGAATATCGAGAAATTGAAAAAGACGCTTTAAATTTCGTCAATTGTAGAATGCATTTCCTTCCACTGCTTTAGTTTACCTTGAGAGGTATTGTTTCCTTAGTTGTTCCTCGTTTGACACATTTCTTAATTTTTAGTTTAAACGATTATTTATTGCTAAGTTTTAATATCTTTAGATCCTATTAGAATATAGTGCAGCCTTTGGTAGCTTATAAAAAAACTGATGCGTTCCATTCACATGACTTTCTCTACATCTCTGCAACAAATTATTGTTAAAAGGCTTATGCTTCTGTTTTCTTCACTCTAATCGAGAAAAAAATTAGCTTCCTTGTAAGTAGAAGCGAAATACCATAGGTTAAAGTGATAGTCAAAAGCTAGTTCCTATGTGACTGAAGTTCGTTTGTTTGTACAGGAGTTGACAAATTCCTGTACGAGAAAAGTATGTTTTTCAAAGCTGAAACCAAAAACAAGGAATATCTCAAAAGCAATCAATTCCATAAAAAAAAAAAAAAAAAAAAAAAAATGTATGTGACATAAATTGCGTGTTTTATCGTGACCTACATTTGTTGTGTGGTAAGTTTTTGTCCATCTCTTACGGTTTGCAAGTTATGCAAAATTCAGTAAAATTGATCAGAATAAAGTAGTCTTCAGAGGCTATTCCCAAAAAAATTCAAGATATAAATATTATTTGTCAGGTAAATATTTTTAATATACGATATTTTAATCAAAATCGTTAGAGCCATTCTTAAGAAAATCAAAAATTTCGGGAAAAGTTCCATGTAAAGGGAAGTTGGGGGTGGGGAGATTTTCTTGAAAATCTTCGTATCGCATCCTTGGAATATACCAAACTTAAATACCAAGTTTGGTATTCAAATTTTGTGTGTGTGTGTCTGTGTGTGAGTGTGTGTGTATGTGTGTGAGTGTGTGTGTATGTGTGTGAGTGTGTGTGTGAGTGTGTGTGAATGTGTGTGTGTGAGTGTGTGTGAATGTGTGTGAGTGTGTGTGTGAGTGTGTGTGTGTGTGAGTGTGTGTGTGAGTGTGTGTGTGAGAGTGTGTGTGAGAGTGTGTGTGAGTGTGTGTGTGAGTGTGTGTGTGAGTGTGTGTGTGAGTGTGTGTGTGAATGTGTGTGTGTGAGTGTGTGTGAGTGAGTGTGTGTGTGAGTGTGTGTGAGAGTGTGTGTGAGTGTGTGTGAGAGTGTGTGTGAGTGTGTGTGAGTGTGTGTGTGAGTGTGTGTGTCTGTGTGTGAGAGTGTGTGTGAGAGTGTGTGTGTGAGTGTGTGTGTGAGTGTGTGTGAATGTATGTGTGAGTGTGTGTGTGAGTGTGTGTGAGTGTGTGTGTGAGTGTGTGTGTGAGTGTGTGTGTGAGTGTGTGAGTGTGTGTGTGAGTGTGTGTGTGAGTGTGTGTGAGTGTGTGTGTGAGTGTGTGTGTGAGTGTGTGTGTGAGTGTGTGTGTGAGTGTGTGTGTGAGTGTGTGTGTGAGTGTGTGTGAGTGTGAGTGTGTGAGTCTGTGTGTGAGTGTGTGTGAGTATGTGTGTGAGTCTGTGTGTGAGTGTGTGTGAGTCTGTGTGTGTGAGTCTGTGTGTGAGTCTGTGTATGTGAGTGTGTGTGTGTGAGTGTGTGTGTGAGTGTGTGTGAGTCTGTGTGAGTGTGTGTGTGTGAGTGTGTGTGTGAGTGTGTCTGTGTGTGAGTGTGTCTGTGTGTGAGTTTGTCTGTGTGTGTGAGTGTGTGTGTGTGAGTGTGTGTGAGTGTGTGTGAGTGTGTGTGAGTGTGTGTGTGAGTCTGTGTGTGAGTGTGTGTGTGTGTGTGTGTGAGTCTGTGTGTGTGAGTGTGTGTGAGTGTGTATGTGTGAGTGTGTATGTGTGAGTGTGTGTGGACAGCATAGCTCAAAAACTAAAAGACCGGTATTCAACTGTCTTTTCGTTTTTGAGCAATGCTGGCCACAGACACAAACACGGGCCTTTTTGTAAAAATTATTTTTTGGATTCAGGAGGTCTCAAAACACGTATTTCCGTTGAAATCTCGGTAATGATTTTTGGTTGCATTACAATACTTTCTCTATACACTATGTACATAGTACGTGTAGAGAAACTAATAAAATGACTTAGCAACCCAACTAAGCACAATTACAAATAAAACCAAAATATATAACGCTTTAAAAATCTAATTTGTTGCATTTACCTGACTGTACACGCACTCTTCTACACGTTATTCTTGCAAAACCGTTTACTCTTCTTATTAATACAAATCAATTTTCATTACACGTTTGCACAACTGTAGGCTTAAGAAGTACACAATCGGTTAAAGCGACAGTAGTCGGATTATTGAACAGCAGTCGCAAAGTGACAGGTTTAAAATTCCCCGCATCAGCGCGACAAAACACGATAATTCTTTGAAAATTCAAACCAATAGCAAGAAAAATATGGGAAATGGTTAGTGGTGTTTAACGAGGTCTAAATCTACGTGAAATAGCATTTTGTCCATCTCTTGCATCCTACCAGTCATTCAGCATGAAGAGTACTCCCAGAAAAGTTCAGGATGTGCTTATTTGTTTAGCATTTAAATAACAAAATACTGCGTTTTAACAAAAGTATTAGAGCCATTTTTGAGTAAACGAAGGGTAGTATGAAGTCGGGAAGCGTTTTTGAAACTCTTCATTTCGAATTCTTGGAAGGCGCAGACTTAACTATCGACTTAAATACTCGTTTGGTATTTAACCAAAGGTTTTTTTATTTATGTTTTTATATTAGGTGTGACTTTCACAGCATAGAGACTTTTTTCTAAAATTGTTTTTATTAGAAAAGATTCAATGGATGTTTTCGGTGAAATCTCAGTATCTTGTTTCCGTATTTTCTTACTTGCTATAGCGCGCATTTACAATGATCATAGTAGAGAGAGAGAGAGAGAGAGAGAGAGAGAAAGACAGACAGAGGTATTTAAATTTGATACCAAGATTCACTGGAAATTAAAAAAACAAAAAGAAAGTTTTTTAGAAAAACATACTGTAATGAGTGTGTCTGTGCGCGGTGTGTATGTGTGTGTGTCTGTAGGAAGCACAGCTCAGAAACTAAAAGTTCGTTAAATTCCAAACTTAGTATTTAAGTCCAGCGTCTTCCAAAGATACGACATGGAAGATTTTCAAGAAAATCCCTTCACCCACATGTATCCTTTATATCGCACACTTTTTTGAAAAGTTTGATTTTCTGGAAAACTGCTCAAACGATTTTTCTTACAATACCTTATGTTTAAGATATTTCTAAGAAAATGAAAGTATGTCTTGAAAAAATCGGGAATCAGTTGGCTTCCAGCACAAGCTCAAGGGGAGCCCAAAGGCGGGTAATGGGCATTCACGTCCCCTACCAACAGAAGATGTATTGGTGGCTGGGAGACTAGGTCTTGTAAATCAATGCACGAGAGCCATTCATTACATGAAGGCACATATCTGCTGCAAATGGTAAAGTTAAGGAGGGTGGTTTAATCCTTACAGCGATGGACTGTAGGTCAGATTGTATCAGTGCAGATTCAGCGAAGAGATCACCTCTGATAAGAATCATGGTGACCCCATGTGCAGAAACTCCATCCGCCGGTGATACATCACAACGAACAGAAGAGTAGTGCCTTATTGTAAGGCTGTCGTGGCGTGTCTCTTGCACGCATACGACCGAAGGATGATGATGGTGGAGCAACAAGTCAAGCCCTGATCGACGTGGTATATCCGTGTATGTTCCACTGAAGTACAGCGATGGTCAATGTTGTGGGATAAAATTTAAATGGCTGTGCTGGTCGGTTTAGTCTCTTCTTCTTGGCCGTCGGACTAACACTTTTTCCAGGAGCACGACCTGCCGCCGCTTACGCTTCTGGAACCGATTAGCGGAGATGGTGGCCGACCGGCTCTCTCCCCAGAAGAGGATCTACGCGGATAATGGCGTGGACTTTTCCTACCTCGGGATGTCTTGGGAGGATACTTTACATTTTCCTTCACGAAGTCGGTTCTGACATAACTGGTCCGGATTCTTTTTTTTTTTTCTTTTTTTTTTTCTGGTGCAGAATACCCTACGGGTGTACTGGAGTTATTGCCCAAGGTCGATGGTTTGGGTGACACGTTTGCCCTTTACGATGGCAAATTTGCAAATGGGGATGCCAACGTAGATGGCGATGTTAAAGTCGTCGGTAGTGGTCTGGCTACAATAATCTTCTCTGCGATGGTGACCCCGTTTATATCGTTGGTCTGGGTTGCGATTTTCCGACTCGGTTCTGGTTTAGCTGTCACGGAGCTACACGTACAGCTCGGGTCGGAGGACTGGTGGAAGCGCAGGAGCTTACGGGCTTCTCTCTCTCACCCGTATCTCTCCTTCACAATACGGGGGCAATTTGGGGAACTAGATGGGTGTTTCCCGCTGCAATTCAAACAAGCTCCATCGTGAGATGCTTCGCGACATATAGCACAGGTAGAATGATCAGCACACAACTCACTAGTATGCCCAAATCGCCGACACTTCATCTAAGTGGGTTTGGGATATAGGCCTAACTTCGATAGTTTCATACCCTGCGTTAACGCTTTGAGGGAGATCTGCCCTCTGAGGTAAGGAACAGGGTACCGTTAAGCACGATTTGCCATTGACTTTCTGTTGAACATATTTGACGATTTGCTTTGCCAGGTCCTCCTGAAGCTCCTAATTGGACAAACAGTCTAATGCACGGGTGATGATAACGCCGCGCGTAGAATTCAAAGACTTGTGCTGTTCGACCTTATCGGTGTAGCTGCCTACTTTTGGCCTTAAGTAGTTTTCCTGCCAGGGATGCCTTAAATGCTTCTACCAGGAGGGAACCATTGCAGGTTCTTATACAGGAATGAATCGAACCAGCAATCTTGTCTGGACCATTTTCTACATCAAAAGGCAGATTAACTTCAAATTAAATGTTTTTGTATTCCACTAAAATTTTATTAACCATTATATTCTTCTCACCGACGTAAATGTCCGACTTTCCTCTATCCTTGTGATTACTAACTAGCGAGGAACACTGCAGTCCACTACTTCTTTTCCAAGTACAATTTTATTTATTTATTGTTTTCTGTTTGCCATAAAATATGGTAACTAATTTCATCCCCCTGTATTCCCCAGCAAACATGGAGCCCAACGAAGGGCCACACCAGTGACAGGACTACACAGGGGATATAGAAGACTCGCCCTGGAGTTCCGTATAGTACCTAGTCCGGGCCGATTGACTACGGGTGAGTTAGTCCCTGGCCTGCCGTTTAGGCGAAGCAGAAACAAAGTGATGTATGAGGTTGCGCACCCGCCCCAATCACTGATAGACAGAAGCCTAAACCTCAACCAACCAGGATATCGCGTTATACCAACACGACTCTCCACGCATAGCTTCACCACTCTGAGGTTGCTCACCCGAGGGAGTCAGGGTTGACTCCGGACCCCGAGTGCGCCAAACCCGTACCCGTAATCCCCGGGGGAGGGACTTTTAATAGATTTTACTCTGGTTAGTCTAGTAGTGTATCTGTTATTCCCCTTGCTTATATGAAACCAACTAGTGAGGCTTATTGTGCTAATACTTACCTTGATGTGAGGAAGTAGATAGAGGAGTAAGGTTTTATGAGAATAGTTTAAAAATAGGTAGGGAAAGTCATAAGGATGTGACACTTCAGATTTGGGGGGGGGGGGTGAAGTGCAATATTTTTATTTACTATAGAATAACGTAGAGAAAGATATCCTGAAATGTTTTAGGAAATCAAACCAAGATTAAGCCCGCCTGGATAGTGTGGTGGTAGCGTCAATGCCCCACATTCAACAGGTTCTGAGTTCGAATCTCGCTTAGGGTGAGTTACCCGGTTAAGGGTTTTTTCGGGGTTTTCCATTATCCTGAGAAGACGAATGTTGATTAACTTTAAGCTCCATGGACCCCGTTATCATTTGAGCATCATTTCAGCAATTTCATTCATCGTCCGATATGACCAATCAGGTTAAATGACGTTAAGCTACAAAAAACAGGGATTGAATTTAAATGAGGTTATAGTTTTTACTTTCTTTACATGTATTATCTTCACAGTGTATAGAGAAGGTATAGCATTCCACCCAAAATTTCGATACCGAGATTTCACCGGAAGTGCAGTTTTAGGGTCCTATACATCCAAAAAAAAAGTGTTTTTAGAAAAAGGTCCATGTGTGTCTGTGCACACGATAACTCAAAAAGGAAAAGTCGGTAAAATACCAAACTTGGTATTAAAGTTCAGTATCTTCCAGGGATGCCACAGGAAGATATTGAGAAAAATCTCCCCATCCCAAACTACCCTTTACGTGGAAAAAATGTCGAAGATTTTGTTTTTCTCAAAAATTGCTCTAACGGTTAAAATGCCGTATGTTAACTATATATTACAAATAAAGAGAATATCTTGAATGTTCTAGAAACAGCCCCTAGAGATCTCTTTATTTTGAACGAATTTTGCGTAACTGATAAACCATAAGAAATAGAGAAAAACTTACAACACAAAAAATGTAGATCACGGTAAAACACCCAATTTATGTCATATGTATGCGTTTTTTCGAGGAATTTTATGGTGCTAAATGTCAATTAAGCAGTATATTTGGACTGTAAGTTTTAAACCAGTATAATGGTGAATGTGTGTGTGGTATTTGGTTGTAGTTTCTGGAATAGCAGAAGCATAATGACTACTTCTGAGATATTCCTTGTTATTTGTATCAGATTAAAAAAACTTACTTTTCTCACACGGGAAGTTGTAAACTCCTGGCACTACATAGAAAGGGATTCCAACCACATGACAACCAGCTTTTGAAAGATTGGACTATCACTTGGGTTTGGTGTATTCCCTTATTTTCCTCCTACTTACAAAAAAGCAAGTAATTAAGACAACTTCTGCTAATGTTTGTCTCGATTATCATAAAGTTAATAGAAGAATATACTTTTTACAATAATTTGTTACAGCGATGTAGAGAAAGCAATATGAATGGAACACATCACATTTTTACTTTCTCTACACGTACTATTTATATCGTGTATACAGAAAGTATTATATTGCACCCAAAAATTCGATACCGAGATTTCACCGGAAATATATGTTTTGAGATCCCCTGAATGAAAAAAAAAAGCATTCTAGAAAAATGCCCATATGGTGTGTGTGTATATATGTGTGTATATGTGTCTGTGGGCAGCATTGCTCAAAAACGAAAATACCATACTTGGTATTTAAGTTTGCTATCTTCCAAGGATGCGACACGAAGATTTTGAAGAAAAATCCCACCCAAACTACACTTTACATGGGAAATTTTTCGAATTTTTTATTTTCTCAAAAATGGCTCTAACGATTTTCACTAAAATACATCATGTTTAAGATATTTTTCTGACAAACCATATGTATATCCTAGATTTTCTGGGAATAACTGAGACTGAAATTAGCTCTCTATAAAAAAACTATTGTTAGTTATTAATTATTTAGCACTGTATAAGTAAAGATTACAAATGCTTATTAAGGTATTATTTAACAGAGTAAATTCAGCTGGGGCAGAAATAGAAAGCTGACGCCAAGATAGTAGAAGGGAGTGAGAAGAGCTTTGTTAGAAAGGTTTCTTTTGTCCAGTCACGTACAACCGGGCTACGACGGAGGTAAACCTTAAAATTCGGAAGACAGTAATTTTCCATTGTACAAAACGTGTCACGTGAGGGTTGCAGTGCACCCTGGGATGAGAAAACTATCTTTTGGGTAATATTTACGTCAATTGCGCGGCCTTTCTGTCCAATCAGAAAGAAGCCGCCATTACGTTATTTTTAGTATTTAAAGAGCCCAAGAAGGCACATCGGGACGGTCTGCTGTCTGTCGCCGTCTGTTAATTGTAATACTGTCATGCTGTCGGTTGTCGGGCTGAACATCACTTCTTCACACAAAGTTAAGCACGGTAACTTGTAACGAAAACTTAGTAGTTTTCAGCACTCTAAGTGTATTTAAAGTCAGTGTGACGTGTGTTAAATTATATTGTATAAAGCAGAATTAAGGAAGAAGAAGTAAATATAATTACGTGTGATTAGCCAAACATTAAAGTTCCTAAGAAGTGTTTAAGTTAGCAGAATTGTACAGTAAAGTGCTTATCTCTCATCTCCAAGTAGGAAATAAACTCCAAGAAAGTTACTCAAGTCTTCATTATTATAGATCACTCCCTGAACTACCACCATTAGCTGCACCACCCCGAGAGAGTCAACTATCGTGCAGGCTGGGCAACACCGAGGCAAATTCACTGGTAGCAGATTCACATCACCAGGTACGTGGGTCTACTCATAGGTAGTGGAGCGAGTCATCAATCTGGGCTTGAAGCCGAGAACTCAGCATCTGGTGTTTTTAAGGCCACCGCACAGGGCACCCAACGTCGAGCTCACCGCATATGACGACCAACGTATGAGTTCACCGCATAACCTCTGAGGACCTCTTCATTTAGGACGACTTTTCTATAACTGGCAAACCGTAAAAGATAAATAAAAACTTAATACGCAAACAATTTATACCATATTTATTTTTGTTGTTGTAGAGTTAACCGTTTTCTCAAATGAGAAGAAATCTTTCTTCTCGTTTCTCGCTTATTCTTGACAAGCAAAGAGATTGGAATAGCAATTGCTTCACAGAGCGAACGGCTTTTAAATGACGAGACTATTGCTTTACCCTGTGCATTTTCTTATTTCCCTTCTTCTTACAAGGAAACTAGTAATTAGACTAATTCTGCTTATGTTTATCTTTATTAATTGATGTAGACAACAGATTAACCCTTTGAATAAAAGGTTTGTTTGCCGTACAGCTAGAGGACATCGTGTGAATGGAACACATCAGGTTTTTTTAAAATATTCTCCTTTAATACAAATTTGCATTCGATGAAAGCAATTCTTGAAGCAATGATCCGCACTTCCTTACTCACTTCAGGTACCAGGTTGTTTATAACGTTCCACTGCTTTATTTGATGAGAAAAAAGAGATTCAACTAATTTTATCTTTCAGTTTTGTAAACAAAAGGAAATCTACTCGGCTACTAGCTCGGGGCTGAAAGGTGGAGGGTCCATGGTGCTGGCGTTTAGGGAATTCAGATACTCCGTTGTTAGTTTTGCTGTAAGCGACGATGGATTGTTATGATTTAAAATTATTTTTCCTTTTGAACGATTTACGAACATTTTAAAATGTTTTCTGTAAACAAATATTTGTGTACCGATGGCAGTAACAGCCAGTCTACCTTCTAACGCTACAGTAGCAAGATGGCTGGTTTTAGGGGCAAGAACAACCAGCAATCGTTTTCTTACCTGCACTGCAAAGTCATCAGACTTTTGCGGGTGTAAATTGTGTTTGAAAGAATAATTGAGCCGATTGGTTTTTCTTTTAAGACAACAGATCCAATATCCAATACCAATTTTGAAGTGCGCGTTGGAATTCCTCAAAAGTTTCTCTACACCAATCAACGCATTGTTTTTGATCGGAAGTCAGCTATGTAGAATCCTTCGACAGGTTCTCTCTGATGTACGAGTAAAATGTTTTGAGTTTACCTCATACCAACGCCCATTAAATCCTCAACAAGTCCGTCGTGCTTCTCCAAACATTGCTCGAAGACAATATATTTTTTCTTTCTCTATACGTAGGTACTATGTACATACTGTATAGAGAAGATATTGTATTGCACATAAAATTCGATACCGAGTTTCATCGGAAATATATGTTTTGAGACTCCCTGAATAAAAAAAAAATTTTTTAGAAAAATGTTCCTGTGTGTGTGTCTGTGGGAAGCATAGCTCAAAAACGAAAAGACCGTTAAAAACCAAACTTGGTATTTAAGTTTGGTATCTTCCAAGGATACGACACGAAGATTTTAAAAAAAAATCCTCCCACCCCAACTACCCTTTACGTTTAAATTGATTAAAATATTGTATATTAAATATATTTACATGACAAATGAAATGTGTATCTTGAATTTTATGGGAATAGCCTCTGAAGACTACTTTATTCCGGATGAATTTTACGGAATACTGAATAACTGCTAAACCGAAGAGACGGAGAAAAACTTACCACAAAAAAATGAGAACACCTTAAAGCACACAATTTATGTTGCCTATATGCATTTTTTTCGTGGAGTTGATCCTTTTTGGGATATTCCTTGTTATTGGTTTCAGCTTTAGAAACTTACACTTTTTTCATACAGGAATTTGTCAACTCCTGTCCATACAAACAAAGGAACTTCAGTCACATAGTAACCAGCTTTTGACTTCACTTTAACCTATGATACTCCCTTATTTCACTTACAAGGAAGCAAGTAATAAGAATATTTCCACTAATTTTTTCTCGATTAGTATGAAGTAAATAGAAGCATAAGCTTTCTAATAATAATTTGTTGCAGAGATGTAGAGAAAGTCTAGTGAATGGAATACATCAGCTATTTTTTGTTCCAGTTGCTTTCGCTTCTTCCTTTTTTTTTTTTTTTTTTTTACCAAATTCAATTCAATTTTTATCAGATTTATCTAGTTGTACACTCCATTTTGCCAAACCCAATAAAGCTCAACACTAAAGACATGTGTTTTGAAGTTCTGAAGTTATTTAAAAAATGTGTCAAATCCTTCTTTTGGGATGTTCTTGAAATATATACATCAAATGCGACAATATTGTGTTTTACATTTGGAGACTGGATGTTATCAGCACATACAAACATGTGTCCTATGTCCCGCTTTCGATATAGGCGTTAAATAAAGTTTGCAAAAATGGAGTTGGAACAGTTTTGAACTCACAAGTTCAATTCAAACCAATAAACTAGGAAATGGTTAACGTAACAACAAAATATGTTTGACAAACTGTGACCTATAACAGGATTAATATGTATTATTATTATTATTATTGTTGTTGTTGTTTTGTAGTAAGACGGTCTATTTATTACGATTTATCAGGTATACAGAAATCATTGGGAATAAAGAGATCTTCAATTGAAAATACTTCATTTCTTTTGTCATGCACTATACTCTTCCTTCACACTGTGGCCGCTGCAATAATTAAAACACCAAATGAAATCTTTTAAATTCGTGATAAACAAAATGTTGCTCGGACGACGACGGCCACCGCATTCTTACTCCCCTGAATAAGTTATTGCACTTAGAGTTACACGTACCTTATGACATGAGATATATTGCCCTCTGTCTACACATTTCTGACATTTTTACACAAAAGTTGCACTTATACTTGAGATTCAATATCCGAAATTAACCGCCGAGCGGTGGCCCAAGTACACAGAAAAGCATTGTATTTTAATCGGAATCATTAGGCATTTTTGAGAAATAAAATATGACTAATAAATGTCTCATGTGTGGGCTGTTTTTTGGGGAGAGGGTTTTCATGAAAAACATGTTGCATCCTTGGAAGACGCTAAACTTAAATACCATGTTTGATGCTAAACCGCTTTCGTTTTTGAGTTAAACAGACAGACACAACACTAACACATTCCAACATACACAGACATTCAGTCTCTCTTTCTCTAGACAGGTGAGCGCCCTTAAACATCATCATTATCATCATTATCTCTGCTTTTAGCCTGGATTTTTTAGTTTTTATCAGGTATTGTTTTAGGTTTGCTTTTAAACAGTTTTTGTCTATAATTTTAATTATTTTAATCCTTAGTATTTTAGATTGCTTTTAGTGATATGCATTGACTGTTTTATTTGCAAGGGCGTTAATAACTAGCAGTTGAGCGCCCTTAAACCTCAATCACCATCATCATCATCATCTCTCTCCTATACATCTTTTTAGCTTCAGAAAGCCTCAAACGAGTATTTTCATTGAAATCTAGGTGCTGAATTTGTTTTTGGAAATTAAATACTTATACCTACCTTAAATAACATGAATTCCATGCTGGAATCCAGGAACCATGTTGGTTTCCTGGGAGAGAGAGCGCTTGAGAGAGAGAGCGCTTGAGAGAGAGAGAGAGAGCGCTTGAGAGAGAGAGCGCTTGAGAGAGAGAGAGAGAGAGAGCGCTTGAGAGAGAGAGAGAGAGCGCTTGAGAGAGAGAGAGAGAGAGCGCTTGAGAGAGAGAGAGCGCTTGAGAGAGAGAGCGCTTGAGAGAGAGAGAGAGAGAGCGCTTGAGAGAGAGAGAGAGCGCTTGAGAGAGAGAGAGCGCTTGAGAGAGAGAGAGAGAGAGCGCTTGAGAGAGAGAGAGAGAGCGCTTGAGAGAGAGAGAGAGCGCTTGAGAGAGAGAGAGAGCGCTTGAGAGAGAGAGAGAGCGCTTGAGAGAGAGAGAGAGCGCTTGAGAGAGAGAGAGAGAGCGCTTGAGAGAGAGAGAGAGAGCGCTTGAGAGAGAGAGAGCGCTTGAGAGAGAGAGAGAGCGCTTGAGAGAGAGAGAGAGAGAGAGCGCTTGAGAGAGAGAGAGAGCGCTTGAGAGAGAGAGAGAGAGAGAGCGCTTGAGAGAGAGAGAGAGAGCGCTTGAGAGAGAGAGCGCTTGAGAGAGAGAGAGAGAGAGAGAGAGAGAGAGAGAGAGAGAGAGAGAGAGAGAGAGAGAGAGAGAGAGAGAGAGAGAGAGAGAGAGAGAGAGAGAGAGAGAGCTGCTCAAGGAGGGAGCTAAGACACACTTTTTTGCTTTCCTATGTGTACGGGGAAACCGAATACGGCACCTACCGTATTCGTTTTTATAATATTTATAGTGCGGAAACTTTGGAATTTGCATTGAATTAAGGATATGACGGAGGGTTTTAAGTACGAATAAAATAATAATAATAATAATAATAATAATAATACGGAAATGTCTTGTTTTGTTCATAAAAATACGCTGTTAAAGAAAGAATGGCAAGGTAAAGAACGTTGAAAATTATTAGTAGTCTGCGGTTGCAAGTCTCATTAGGTTGAGTTCTGTGCTGGTTTACTCTTTATGCTTGTTTACGCTGGAGGAGGTGAGAAAGAGGAGGGAACCACCGCTACAGTCCGGTCAAAATTGTTATAACTGGCGCAACAGATCTGGACATGTGAAAATCTTAATGAGAGCTATGAAGCGAGTTGTACTTTCAGATAAGCAGTTCACCAGTCGATTCATGCCTGTCACAGTCAATGTCAAATATCTGTCACTTGCACTATACGGCGCTGCACTGATAAACATGTGTTTTCATATGTATATTCACATCTACAAAACATCTATACAAATGGCCTACTATATAAACAATGTCAATCGTCTGCCTCCAATTCTTCCACACCTGTCAGTCCTTCGTCTTCGTTCACGTCATTGTCATCATCAGCGTTATCACTACTTTCTGCACCAATTATGTTGGATTAGAATTCTTTCTATTCGATTTTCTACAATTATTTCTAATGATTTTCAATATTCTCGACATGTCGACATACATTTTTCCTTTCTGACGTGCCAATTTATGAAATTCGCTGGCGACACAACTGTTCCACATCTTTTAAATTGAAAGTGATATATTAAATTTTCTTTTTCTTTTTTCTCCTTTTTGAGAACCCTGGAAACGGAACTTAGTGAAATATCAGTTGCCTTGGCTACTCTTTCATTCACTTTCTACAGGCTTTTGGAGAACTCGGTTAAACATATATTTTCTTCCTTTAGCTCTGTCTCTTGTTTTATGAAGTCAAGTACATTTGCAATTATTTCTCTGCTCTGACTAAGTAATACCTTGCCACTTAACTTTCAAAACGTAGGAGCCATGGTTAAAAAAATAAAATAAGTAAAATGAACACTATTTACTGCCCATTGAATACAAACATATGCGGAACGCTTTCGATACAGACTGTACAAAGTTTGCTCGCTGTGACTTTAAGTAAGCAAAGTATTATATCACAAACTCCAATAAGCTAGGTTCGGTAGCTGGGTTGGCGGTCAGGGTCACGATTCCAGAAGTTTTGCGCCGACAATAGCTATGCTGATAGAACACTTGGCACATAATCTTTTCTATGTATGCCTAAATTTCACCAAAATAAAAAAAGCCTTCCACTGACGATAAAATAAATAATTTTCTCTTTGTAATGGAATCAGTCATAGAACCATAATTAGAACAAGATTAACTAATAGCTTAAAATAAAAGCAAAGGTTGCCCATGTACATAGTTCACTTTAAAAGTTCCATTGAGTAATGATATATTTTGTTAATGTATGACGGGTAAAGCGTTTTCTGACGCCAATTAAATTTTGTATTTAGATAAACGTCTGTATTGTGTAACTGGTGCAAACCGGAAGTATGGTACATCCTCAATGTTTATTCTTGTGGATTTATGCTTAGTGCCCAAAATTACGTCATTATATCACACATAGCTGCACATCCCACATTTTAATGCACAACGTTTTTTATTTTGTTCTCACTTTTAGAGTAACTGAATCCGGAAGCGCTTCTTTTACTGTGTGTAGTAGTTTGTTTACTATGCAAAGTGCTTCGGACATATTTAAATTTGCAGACTCAAGTATTGCTATTATTTTAAATAGGTCTGTAAAATTATTTTTAATGTATACTAGAGGTTCCTTTAGTTCTTCTGATATTAGTGATTTTGATAAGTCCATTGCCGCACAGCCCTCGCTGTCCAACGAATTTAGTACTAATTACACTCCCCTGCAAAAAAAAAAAAAAAAAAAAAAAAAAAATTATAACTCCACGATAAAAGTAACTGATTCCTAAGGAAAAGGATGTACTGATTTTGAAAATCTCCTATCACGTCCGGTTAAACAGATATGAATACATTTAGGTTCTCACCTACGAGGTTTCAGATCAGATATCATGTAACATTTATTATTGTGATATAATGATATCTGATATAGTACTGTATATCATGGTGCTTTAAGATTAATTCAAAATGTTGTTTACATGCATGCAATACTATTTGCACTATACAGGGTGTTTCTAAATAAGACCGACAAACTTTGGGAGCAATTAGATACCCTTCTTTTAAGCATGTTTGGTTAAGGAACCTACAGGCTGCGGCGCTTCGTTTCAGTACAAGAAAGACATTACTGGGAGTGGACGTAAGTAGGCTTGTGCAAATAATAAGTCATTCAGGTTTACATACATTTGTGTGTTTATTGTGCAGCAAGAAGAAACTAAACATAACGAAAAAACTCAAACTCAAACACTCAACTACTGTTTAAAACAAAACAAAATAAAGCAAACAATTGGTCAAATTGGTTGTCTTATCACATCAACAAGTGCTGGAACACTGACCTCCAGACAAGAAGTGCATCGCTGTGCCATACCTTGTCTTACCCTTTCAAAGATGCCAGGGGTTTCCTTGATTTCAGTTGCTGCGCTGGCAATTTGCGCTACAAGGATTTCCTCCGTGTCAACAGCAGTTTCATAAACCATTGCATTCATGTGGTCCCACAAAAAAATCCCACTGGCGTCAAATCAGGAGAATGTGATGGTCAGGCAGTGGGTCCACCTCGACCTATCCAAAGATTGCCGGATTTAGCTGTCAGATGGTTGCGTATGGGTTTCCCAAAATGAGTTGGTGCCCCATTATGCTGAAACCACATGTTCATTCTGATATTGAGAGGAAGCGGATACAATAACTCAGGCAGACCATATTGAAGAAATGCTAAATAATTATTGGCGTTCAGTCGATTGGGCAAAATGTATGGTCCCACAAGGAAGTCATCTAAAATTCCTGCCCTGACATTGACACTAAATCGCTGTTGATGTGATTGCATAATCGTGGCACCATACATGAGAATTGAATATCCTCTCACGTGTGAAGCATGCTTCATCCCTGAACAACACGGCTTGCAAACTCTGGTTGGAGCATGTATTTGTTAAATATCAATTACAGAGGTTCACTCGGAGTGGATAGTCAGCTGGTGTTAAGAGCATGGTCTCTCTCAAGATGATACGGATGCAAAATTCTCCAGATCGTGACATGGCCAGTATGAAAGTGTCATGCCATCTCTCGAGTACTCAGCGAAGGATTAGTCGCTACCCACTGCAGCAGGCTTCCTCGAGTTCAGGTGTTCGCACAACACGCCTCCGTTCTTGTCTGTGTAATGACCCCCATTCGCATAATCTCTGATGAATACTGGCAAATGTCGTATGGTGAGGACACTGGCGGTTTGGAAATCTTTCCCTGTAAAGCCTCTGCGCCAAACGACCACATGTTAATGCTTCACCGTATACCAAATGCAAGTCCACAATTCATGCCATGTGTAACGTTCCATGTCTGCCGTGCTTTCCAAACGTCACTGTTTCGTTCACAATGAAAAACGTATTACAACTGAAGCAGTACGTAGAGAAACAGTTAGAAGGGGCAGACTGGGAAGTAAAGAAACACGCTGTAAACAATACTACTGCTAGTGAGCTCTGGAAGTAAACAAACCTAGTGATAGTAGTAACAACAAACGCCTCTTGGACTGACGAGTGTACTATGTTCTCCAATTCCTTCCTATTCATATCCATCTTGTACTGAAACGAAGCGCTTCAGCCCATAGGTTACTTGACAGAATATGATTCACATAAGGTTATCTATCTACTGCCAAGTTTTGTCGGTCTAATTTAGAAACATCCTGTAACTCTGCTTAAAAGTATTTGGTAGCATGTGATTGCCTCTTGTATTTCTGTTTGCTTTCCCTCACAAGAAACCAACAATAATTCTCCTTACGACCTTGCTATCTCTTCTCCATGAAAACGTTCCGCTTGCTCATCACTAACATCACCCAGATTTTCCGGAAAAAAGCCTAGATGTGAATGGAGGAAATGCATTTTCAAAGACATTCTACAACTCATGTCTATGTAGCATTTCAACAAATTTGAAAACAAAGTTTTATGTTGTTTTTTTTTCTTTGGGTTTCCAAGAAAGCCACACACAACCCTCTTGTAAATGTTTGCCAATCTGCTAATTCCACCCTTTGTAACCTTATTTAAAACATTTCGTCTTCCAAGAGTTTTCAGATTTGAGGTCCAACAAAAATTCTTTCTATCAATTTTGCGTAAGTTAAGTGTGGAAACTTGCCTTGCAAATATGCAAATCCACTTCGTCCTTGTTGAGTGCCTTAACAAAATTCTTCATCAGCCCAAGTTTTATATGTAAGGGAGGGATAAGAATCCTATAGGCTGAACTAATAGTGCTTGTTTTACATTACTCTCCCCTAGGACATGTTCCTGCCGCTTGCCCCACTGTTGCACCACATAATGTTTTTGCGTATCAAGACTGTCCCACAAACATAAAAAGCAACAATATTTTGTGAAGCCCCCTTTTAATTCAAGCAGCTAACCATTTACTTTGTCACCACATAGCTTCTAACAATGAACCTCATATTTTAACATACGTACAGTCTTGACCATACTTTCATAATTTTCTTTAAGAACTACAGAATGAAAAACTGGAACACATGGAAGTAACACAGGCTTTAAGATGAACTTTGATGAATATATAAACAATCGCCAGTCACCTGGATAATGCTCAATTACTATCTCACTCATTAAACCATTGATGTCTATACAGATGCAGATATTCTCTTCCTTAGAAATATATTTTCTAAATTTATGATGCCTATTTCGAAAGTCTCTAATTGTTGTACCAGGTGCAAGTAATTTCCATTGTTGCAGCCTGGAACCTAGAAGTTCAGAGTCTTGTGTGTCAATCATTTAAGTGTACTTGCTCTAAAAATATTTTTCACTTTCAGAAAGTTCTGGTTGAAAGTGAGGATGTTTTTAAGTAGAGGCCTCTGACTCCTGGTATAACTCAGACACCATTGCTGTCACTACTCAATGTCTAAGGAGGTACAGGAACAGGCAATTCCTTGCTATGTGGAACGGGACGCATTGCAGAAGGAATATCTGGATACCGAACTTTTCCTATACAGTCCAGATATATCTGTCATGCAGAAGTAACAGTCATTAGTTAGTGCTCACCACATCAAATGACAAGGCCTTAAATTTGCTCAAACATTTGCACGTACAAGTGATACAACATTGATGAAGTGACCATTGTCTTTCCTGATCACCAATTTGACACCCAAAGTATAAAGAATATGCACATTTGGTAATGTTATAAAATTTTCTCCTCTTATTACTTTCTCTATACGAACTATATACATAGTGTATAGAGAAAGTATTGTATTGTACCCAAAAATTCGATACCGATATTTCACCGGAAATACATGTTTTGAGACTCCCTGAATCCAAAAAAGCATTTTTAGAAAAATGTCCGTGTGTATGTGTCTCAGTTCGTATGTGTGTGTGTGTATGTGTGTGTGTATGTGTGTGTGTCTGTGGGCAGTATAGCGCAAAAAGGAAAGGACCGTTAAAGCCCAAACTTGGTATTTAAGTTTGGTATCTTCCAAAGATGCGACATGAAGATTTTCAAGACTATCCCCCCGCCCCAAACTACCGTTTACATGGAAAACATTTCGAAAATTTTGATTTTCTTAAAAATGGCTCTAACGATTTTGATTAAAATATGGTATATTAAAGACATTTACGTGACAAATAAAATGTATATCTTATATTTTCTGGGAATAGCCTCTGAAGACTACTTTATTTTGGATGAATTTTACGGAATTGTGCATAACTGCTAAACCGTAAGAGATGGACAAAAACTTACTTCACAGAAAATGTAGCTCGCTATAAAACACACAATTTATGTCATATACATTTTTTTGTGGAGTTGATTATTTTTAAGATATTCTTGGTTTTTCGTTTCTGCTTCGAAAAGCATACTTTTCTCATACAGGAATTTGTTAACTCCTGTCCATACAAACAAAGGAACTTCAGTTACATGGCAACCAGCTTTTGGCTATCATTTTAACCTATGGTACTCCCTCATTTCGCTTCTACTTACAAGGAAGCAAATAATAAGACTATTTCTGCTAATGTTTCTCGATTAGCATGAAGTAAAGAGAAACATAAGCTTTTTAACTACAATTTGTTGCAGAGATGTAGCGAAAGTCATGTGAATGGAACACATCAGATTTTTTTTGGGAATAAACCGTCCACAAATATGAGAAAAATTATCTGAAATATTTCTGCACTTCCGATGGGAACTATCTCTTTGCATAGCACCACTAAAAAAATCACACTAAATGAAAACACGTCACAATGTACCTCGGGGCTGTCTACACACCCACAAATTATTTTCGCAAGTGAAACTTATGTTAAACTGTTAGCCGACATCCCAACCCAGGTATAAATGTCAAATTTCGACTAAGGTCTCTTACCTGGATTTCACTGTTTACCGTCACTGCTTTTATAGAAGAACAGTCAAATGTATAAGTGGTGTAACTGACAAATGCTTAGTTAAATTGAACAGCATGATTTCATCTTTACATTTTGTAAGAAATCGTGTAGGACAGGGGTGGGCAACCTATGACACGCGTGTTACCGTCTGGTACGTGAACTCGTTTTCGATGTTGTACGTCTAAAATATCTAAAAATTGGGACATGATGTTCCATTTCAAGCATCTTTTCAGAATCTGCTTGTTGGGTAGTGTTATTTTATCATAGTAACTTGCATTGTATGTTGCTATCACTCATGTAACCACAGGTAGCGTAAGGTTCCCCTCACAGCCCCGCGACTGTATCACCCCTCCCCGACCGGTGCTACGTCACAAAACCTCCATGCAAACATAATTGAATTTCCGACCACAGGCAATCGACGCCGAAGCATGCGATTTATTAGGAAGCAGAAAACCAATCGATTTTGGGACACTGGATGAGAAGAACCTGCTTTCAAAGAAACGGGGAATATTCGGGATAAATACGAGTAAACATTACCATATGAAGCGCAATTTTAAAGTAAATAGATATAGATGGATAATACTACAATAGGTAATGCGTACAAAAACGCGTGGGATAAATACGTGGTTATTTATTTGTAATTATTTCTTTGAAAATTGTGTGATAGAATTAAATATGGTTATTCCTTGTAAATATCAAATTGTTGCAACATTTCAAGACAGAACAAGTAGTTATAATTTGTTGTAGACTATAGACTACTACGTATGCTTGATCTGAAATATGCGTACAGTTGGTGAACGTTCACATGGAGGTCTTGGCTACAGGATAAGCTAGACTTAACAGACACTGCCAGTAAGAAAGAGTGAGCGTTAAGTTTTGATGGTAAAAGCGCCCTTAAGAGTGCAGATATCGATTGAAACGTGCGCTGCCCGATATGAAGAGAAGGAAACGCAATAAGCGCTTCGCCCCACTTCACACAGTGGACGCATGTTTCCGGACAGATCCATCCCCTTGAATCAACACATTAGTTGCTTTCCCCAAAGTGGCATTGTAAGTTGAAAGTACGCGGCTTTAGCAAAAAGTACATTTTTGGTTTTCTTAGTAAAACAATTAAATTAGCCTTTGCCCCAAGGGGAAAAATATTTGAGCAAACTTCACTTGAGCGTGATATTTTAGATGTGTTTCTTTCTTCTTCTTCTTTTTTTTAAAACTTTTTTATTTATTCTATAACTGAGCAATTTTATCTATCTTCAAAACATTCCTTGTGAAGCAACGTTTATCGAAATGAATTTAACTCTGTTCAGCGCGCATGCTACAAAGCTTTTCTAAAATACTTAGTTATTTTATTTACTTATTTTAATACTCACAAGTCTCGCTGTCATACTGTCAATTGTTTTTAGTAAAATATATAGATATTTGGGTGGAATTAAAGGAAGTGTCTATTCCATTCGCTGAAATTTCACCGGGATTTTATGTTTTGAAGTTACTTGAAAAAGGAATAATTTAGACTGTGTTGAGTGTGGGCTTATGAATGTACACCAGTATATTCGGGGTAGAGAAGGTATTGCATTCCAGCCAAAGTACGATACCGAAATTTCACCGTAAATATATAGTTTATAGATTCTTCAATCAATAATGTTTAATTTCTCTATTATGTTTATCCTATAGAAGTCCTGTATACCACAAAAATTCTACAGGTACCTAGATTTAATCGAAAATATGTGCTTTGAGACCCCTGATTAAACGAAATATTTGTAGAAAAAATGTCTTTGTGTGTGTGTTCCTGTCTCTCTGTATGTGTGAGTATTTAGTTGTTGTTTTTTTCTGTAAACAGCATAACTCAAAAATGAAATGTACGTGAAACTTGAAATTTAAATTCAGTAAATTATCGTCTAAACAAACGACACGAAGATTTTCAAGAAAATTCCCCACCTCAAACTACCCCTTAATTGAACATTTTTGAAATGTTGATTTTTCTCAAGAATGACTCAATGGATTTAATTAAAATAATTTACATTACAAATAAAATGTATATTTTTAGTTTTCGGGAATATCCTGTGAAGTCTTCTTAATTCGAAAGGAATTTTGTATAACTGGTAAAGGTTACGCGATACACGCGAAAAAAAAATTAGCTCTTTAAAACACACATTTATTCTAAATAACCTTTTTGTGCCACAAGCCAAGATAATGGTTGGTATTTTTCAATAATTATCCATCTTGCGATATTTACATATTTCCGGCTATTGTATGATGTTATAAAGGCTAGCATATATCAGCTAATTCTTAAAATGTGACTATTATTATTGCCTCTATATTGTACCTGTTTCTCAACAGACTTCTCCTAATCCAAATTAAGTATTTGATATAAAAATAACTTTCCTAAAAACAATTTCTACCTTTCTAATAATAAACGATGGAGAGTAGAGAAAGTCATGTGACTGTAAAACATCAGATTTTTACTTTCTTGAGCACGTACACAGTAGGTAGTGAAGGTATTGTATTCCACCCAAAAATTTAATACCGAGACTTCATTGGAAATGCAAATCTGAATAAAAAAAAAAAAGCTGTGTGTGTTTGGCGTATCTGTATGTTTTTGAACAGAACAGCTTAACTCAAAAAGTAAAACTCTGTTAAATACCAGCCTTGGTTTATTACTTGGAAAAATTGTCCATTTGATTTTCTCAAAATTTGTTCTATTTGATTAAAATAACATGTGTTTAAGATATTTTCATGAGAAATGAAGTAAATTTTCTTGGCATAACCTCTGAGGTCCTCTCCATTCTGGTTTACTTTTGTATAACTGGTAAACCATAAGAGATAAACAACGCTTACTACACAAAATATTTTGTTAAAACATACAATTTATGTCAATTTTTTTTAACGTTTTTTGTGGTGGCAACCATTTCCGACATATTCGTTATTATTGGTTTCAATTTTTAAACACTGGTCGCGGTCAAGCAAAGAAAACGGAATTTCAAAGCCATCACAGCGATCAGCTCCTAAAATATTTTACTATTCCTTAGGCTAATTTATTCCCTAATTCCTTTTTTATCTACTAGAAATCCGTAATAGAAGCACTTATACAAACGGAATAACACGAAGTAGTTAAAAGAATGCGTTTTTGTAAGAATACTTTGTTGAAAATGGGTGCGGAAAGTTTTATGAATGCAATTAGATTGTTAAAAAATCTGATGTGTTCCATTCACAAGACTTTATCTACATCTCGGTAACAAATTATTGTTAAAAAGCGTATGCTTCTATTTACTTCATGCTAAACGAGAGCAGAAATAGTCTTATTACTTGCTTCCTTGTAAGTAGAAGCGAAATAAGGGAGAATTATAAGTTAAAGTGATAGTCAAATGCTGGTTGCTATTTGACTGAAGTTCCTTTGTTTGTATGAACAGGAGTTTACAAATTCCTGTATGAGAAAAGTATAAGTTTTTCAAAGCTGAAACAAAAAACAAGGAATATTTACAAAGCGATCAACTCCACGAAAAAAATGTAAATCACATAAATTGTGTGTTTTAACGAACTATACATTTTTTATGTGGAAAGTTTCTGTCCATCTCTTACGGTTTAGTAGTTATGCAAAATTCCATAAAATTGATCCAGAATAAAGTAGTCTTCAGAGGCTATTCCCAAAAAATTCATTTGTCAGGTAAATATCAGTAATATACGATATTTTAATCAAAATGTTAGAGCCATTTTTAAGAAATTCAACATTTTCGAAAAAAGTTCTATGTAAAGGGTAGTTGCGGTGGGGGGATTTTATTGAAAATCTTCGTGTGGCCTCTTGGAAGATGCTGAACTTAGATACCAAGTTTGGTATTAAACGATCTTTTCGTTTTGAGCTGTGCTGTCCACAGACACACACGCACATACCACACGGACCTTTTTCTGAAAATGCTTTTTTTTTTTTTGGATTCAGGGAGACCCAAAACATTTATTTCCGGTGAAATCTCGGTATCGAATTTTTGGGTGGAATGCAATACCTTCTCTATACACTATGTATATAGTATGAGTAGAGAAAGTAAAAAAGTCAGTGTGTGTATTTGTCAACAGTAGAACAACAAAACAAAAAGTTAGATAAATACCAAAGTTGGCGTTTACATCAAGTATCATCCAAAGATGCGATGAGATTTTCAAGAAAATCTTCCCATCACCAGCTACCCTTTGCATAGAAGTTTTTTTTTAGAAAATGTGGTTACTTTAAAAATGGCCGTAACTTTTTGGATTAAAATACTATATATTAAATATATTTGCATGAAAAAATAAAATCTTGAATATCTTGAATTTTCTGGGAATACTCTAAGAGGTGCACTTCATCAAAAGCAATTATTCAAAATCCTAGATATTATAACTGTTAGTACTGGGACATTAAAGAATAAACGAAAAAGTACTACACAAAATATTGTAAGTTCTCTTTCAAGTATTTATTGCAATTAGCGTTTTTGCGACATAAACCATTGCCGAAATATCCTTATTAATTGTTCAATCACTCAATACTTCACTATTCTTTTAGGTCAATCGATTTTCAGTTATTACTCGCGATTGCATATATAGCATCTAATTTTTAAAATTTGACTATCGCTATTTGCAAACAAGTGAGTGCGAAAATCTTGTATACAAATATTGCTACATTGCATCCTAATGAGTACGTACATTTTATTGACGATAGTATGGAAGTTATGGGCGATAACATTTGCGGTTGTTTACGTAAATGTTCTCAAATTATACAGGAGCTTCAAAACAAATGATTCTTATGATTCTGAGGGGCGTTAATATCAAGTGTAATTATGCACTAAATATTAAGTGTACATTATTTTTATGGAAAAGAACATAAGCTACTATTTAACATTTTATAACTTGAAACCCCTTTTAATATGGATAACAGATGAACATAAAATAAACTTTAAAAGTTCCATGTGAACCACATGTGTTCATCCGCAACTCACCTGCTGTTAAACACGTTCAAATGTTTGGCACGCATTAATCTGCGAATATTCCCCTCGAAGAACTATTGGGAAAATTAAGACAGCTTCTCAAGGAATTTCACCCAAACCAGAAAACGTTTTTACGGCAATTCTTTTTGCAAAAACCGAACCACGCCCAATATAGAATGGGATGCTGAGAACCGCAGCAGTCAAAGAGCGTGCATAAATAAAACGCAATTAATTTCAGAGTTTTTGGTCCCAGAAATCTCTGTGCTTTTAATAGCCGTGTCTCTTCTCTTTAGATTGCATTAGAAATCCGTGTAACATTGCTTTGCGCTCATTCTTAGAGCTCTCTGCGAATTGTTATCGGATTTCTCTGAAGACGAGGATAGCAGGCCGCCTCTTTAATCCTACTCCGTCACAAGGCTTATGGCGCAGAAATGCCATTTTGTAACGTGTTCTATGACACAGCAGACTAATACAAGCCTTTCCATTTTGTAACGTGTTCTATGACACAGCAGACTAATACAAGTCTTTCCATTTTGTAACGTGTTCTATGACACAGCAGACTAATACAAGTCTTTCCATTTTGTAACGTGTTCTATGACACAGCAGACTAATACAAGTCTTTCCATTTTGTAACGTGTTCTATGACACAGCAGACTAATACAAGCCTTTCCATTTTGTAACGTGTTCTATGACACAGCAGACTAATACAATTCTTTCCATTTTGTAACGTGTTCTATGACACAGCAGACTAATACAATTCTTTCCATTTTGTAACGTGTTCTATGACACAGCAGACTAATACAAGTCTTTCCAAGACTAATACAATTCTTTCCATTTTGTAACGTGTTCTATGACACAGCAGACTAATACAAGTCTTTCCAAGACTAATACAATTCTTTCCATTTTGTAACGTGTTCTATGACACAGCAGACTAATACAAGTCTTTCCATTTTGTAACGTGTTCTATGACACAGCAGACTAATACAAGTCTTTCCATTTTGTAACGTGTTCTATGACACAGCAGACTAATACAAGCCTTTCCATTTTGTAACGGGTTCTATGACACAGCAGACTAATACAATTCTTTCCATTTTGTAACGTGTTCTAGACACAGCAGACTAATACAATTCTTTCCATTTTGTAACGTGTTCTATGACACAGCAGACTAATACAAGTCTTTCCAAGACTAATACAATTCTTTCCATTTTGTAACGTGTTCTATGACACAGCAGACTAATACAAGTCTTTCCAAGACTAATACAATTCTTTCCATTTTGTAACGTGTTCTATGACACAGCAGACTAATACAAGTCTTTCCATTTTGTAACGTGTTCTATGACACAGCAGACTAATACAAGTCTTTCCAAGACTAATACAATTCTTTCCATTTTGTAATATGTTCTATGACACAGCAGACTAATACAAGTCTTTCCAAGACTAATACAATTCTTTCCATTTTGTAACGTGTTCTATGACACAGCAGACTAATACAATTCTTTCCATTTTGTAACGTGTTCTAGACACAGCAGACTAATACAATTCTTTCCATTTTGTAACGTGTTCTATGACACAGCAGACTAATACAAGTCTTTCCAAGACTAATACAATTCTTTCCATTTTGTAACGTGTTCTATGACACAGCAGACTAATACAATTCTTTCCATTTTGTAACGTGTTCTATGACACAGCAGACTAATACAATTCTTTCCAAGACTAATACAATTCTTTCCATTTTGTAACGTGTTCTATGACACAGCAGACTAATACAATTCTTTCCAAGACTAATACAATTCTTTCCATTTTGTAACGTGTTCTATGACACAGCAGACTAATACAATTCTTTCCATTTTGTAACGTGTTCTAGACACAGCAGACTAATACAATTCTTTCCATTTTGTAACGTGTTCTATGACACAGCAGACTAATACAATTCTTTCCATTTTGTATTACCTGATGCCTCATTTATGAAATGGTAAATCTTATTTAGTAAGAAATTGCTGTTTATGATAAAATTAAGCGCAGGACTTTCATGAACTAGTTGGAAATTATCGCATGTCATTGTTGCTTCGTGTAGCAAATAACGAACTTGACAGCTGTTCCTGGTATTCTTATATAGCATCCTTTCTACCAAAACCCAATTTTCAGAGTAATTTGCAGTGACAATGTATTCCTCGTGTTCTATTACCGTTCATTTGTTTCAGGTGCACTTTTTTTATGGTAGATAAGGTAATAGTTTCAGTATTATTTGAACAGCATCATCTCTACTGTTTCTATTGTTTTTCATTTTTTATGCATGACTTCCTTCATTAGATTGCTCTCCAATAAAGAATGTAGAAAATTTTAAATAATTACACTTGCCGGACATTTTTCACATCTGTCTATATAACGTTTTAAAGAGAGAGACTGATAAGCCATTTTCCAGGATGATTTTCGTTCAATGACTACCTGATGAATTGCGTATTCTTTCGGCTTTTAGGTAATAAACTGTTTTGTTAACGGCGCAGTCGATTACCAAAATCATAATAGTACTTTACGATGTTTGCGGAGAGCCATTCAACACAACGCTGACTTCACACACTGCTGACACAACCTATTGGCTCCTTGAACAATTTCATAAGACATTTTCGATCATCCTAGCACTCAGCGACTTTCACCTTTTACCTGAACTGAACACGTGGCTAGGAGGGCAGCATTTTCAAATCAACGAAGATCTTCAAAATAACGTCAATGCTCATTTGAAATCATTGGCGGCAACATTTTTTGAAGCGGATATTGCAAAGCTTGTGCACAGGTACAATAAATGTCTCAATCTTTTCGGTGATTATGTTGAAAAGTAACCACAAGCGTACAAATGTTTTAGTAACAAAATAATTGTTTTCTATGAACTTGCCTTTTATTTATAGCCTATCGGAGGTTGAAAAAAACCTCGTGTTTACCATGCGATTGTGCAGTTGCTGGCTCCGGTATATATTTGTCAAAGTTTTTTACTTTGTCTTGCCCGTAAAGATGTCATGATAATAACTAAATCATAAGCGTTTTACAATCTCTTGTGTTGTGTTCTGCATTCTGCTTTTCGTTTTTCTCTATTCGCTTTTTCCATTCTCGTTACTCGCTAGAGAAGTTCAAATCTTAGGTAATTTCCTCTTTATAATTATTTATGTTAGTTAGGAATGCACCCAGGTTTTTCATTGTATTATGTCTATTCGTTATCATGTTCCGTTAATAGAGCTATGTTTGTCTCAGTCGGTTTTGTTGAAGACCAGATATTTTATGAATAATTATAATGATTATTGCTTAAAATCTATTCCTGTTAATATGTATTTTTGAAAATAAATGATATGAACCGCTGTTCTATAGAAGTTATTGTTGTTTTCATAAACTGAGGCTATATATGCGCGTTTAAAAAGTTATGGGTTATCAAAAAAATATTTATCTGTGATTATTTCCCAATTAAATATATTTATTAGTTGATTCGTAAGTAACCAGTGTAATGTTTGTCTCACAGCATATCGCATTTGCATTTGAAAAAAAAATTAGGAATCGGCAGATCATTTTTAATTAGTATATCGCGAAATTGCAATTGGGATTTTCTTAATTATAAGTAGCACAATCTAGGTCATGTGTTGGAAAGATTATTCATGTTGGCAAGCTTGTTATCTCATGTTTTTTCTGCTGAGATAAGTGATTCTTATTTCTATGCAACATGCTCCAAGGCAGCTGTTCAGTTACCATCTATATTGCTTTGTTTTCTTTCATCAAGGCATATCATTGTTGATTGTAAGCTATCATGGAAAGTGTGTTTAGAGTTAAGTGTTTGCCATCTGATGATGACATTTACAGTGCAAGCCTCTTTCCTAACTCAAGGCCTCCTTTACTGAGTTCTCTCTTTTCTAAAAGTGTGTTTAGAGTTAAGTGTTTGCCATCTGATGATGACATTTACAGTGCAAGCCTCTTTCCTAACTCAAGGCCTCCTTTACTGAGTTCTCTCTTTTCTAAAAGTGTGTTTAGAGTTAAGTGTTTGCCATCTGATGATGACATTTACAGTGCAAGCCTCTTTCCTAAATGTGAACTCAAGGCCTCCTTTACCGAGTTCTCTCTTTTCTAAATCCTCATCTCTATTTCATAAACAACCAAGTGTGTTTAGAGTTAAGTGTTTGCCATCTGATGATGACATTTACAGTGGAAGCCTCTTTCCTAAATGTGAACTCAAGGCCTCCTTTACCGAGTTCTCTCTTTTCTAAATCCTCATCTCTATTTCATAAACAAACAAACGTGTTTATTCTTTAAAACATAGTTCCTAAATGGGGCCAAAACCAGCCTCATCTCCATTTCATAAACAACCAAGTGTGTTTATTCTTAAAACACTCAGAGTTCTCAAAATAAGGGCCAAATCCAGCTTTTCTAACCTACTATCCAGTAAGGCTGATTTCCACGTACCTGCTTTAACAACTTGCAACATCCCTTGCTCCCAGACCAGACAATTCACTATATTTTGAGCTTCGCCTCAAATTAGTTGACCGTCTCAGTTTATATTCGGTAGATTTAAATACCTTACTACAATAACATTTATGACGCATTTAAAATTATAATTAGTGGTACTACAAAACTTAGGAATTTCTCAGATCTATTTCTGGCCAGTAAGATTCAATAAAACACGCGAATTATATTCAAGTACACCAAAAGTAAGTGCTTTTTTTAATTTTCTTTAGCAGCTTTGTTATGCTATGTTATGCATAACTGCAGGGATGCCAACATGTTTCACCAAAACGGCTCGCGTGAGCTGTGTTAGATCTAGGTTAATGCACGGGAACGTTGAGTAATACGGTAGGTATCACCAGCTAGATGCGCAGTAAACTTGCGTGCTGATGACGTCAGCTGGTGTAGCGGGTTGCTCTCAGTACAATGGCAGTGTTTATGAGGATTTTGATTGTCAAGCTTCTTGTGAGCGGATTCAGTTATGAAGGAGGGAGGATCATTTCTCTCCAGATGATTCCCGCATTCGTTCCATACATTTTAACGAGAAAGATTGTGAACGAAATTTAAAAGCGGAACTCTTCAAACTTGCTCCTAAAAAGATTAAAAAGAATTGCTGTACCATATTTAAATTTAAAGTTGTCTAATGACTTGTATCAGAAAGTTAACAGTCCTAAGAAAGGAAGAGAAAACGGCTTCTAAACAGAGATGCAAAACCATAGTAAATGCTGTGTTAGAAGAAATAAACAGCAATTCTGAAGTAAATATAGTAAATATCTCCGAAAATCCTGTTACCTCTCCCTCGTCATTTAACACAGCACCTACAAATACAGAGGACATTAAATCAGAAATTTAAGCACTTAGAAGTCACAATTTAAGATTAGGGAAGAAAGTAACACGTTCAGAAAACGAATTGCAAGAAGTACAATCCGAAATGTATAATTTAAGAAGCGTTGAACGTGCATTCCAACAAATGTTCTCAATTTGCCAGCAGTAAGTTTTACTTACAGATACATATAAAAATTGGGACTCTGATGACATTTCAAAGGAAATCATTTTGAGATGCATGTCTAAGAAGGCATATGCTTATGTGAGAGAATGTCTTAAAAGTTCTATAACCATCAAAACACGCTTGGCCCAATGACATGAGCAACGTCGAGTAACGTTAAGATCCACAGACCCCGGGCTCATTTGGACATAATTTATTCGATTTCATTCATAATCCGATAGGGCCTATCAATTTAAGAACGTTAAACTAAGAAATAAGTATTAAATTGCACTTATTTAGTAGCTGTGGGTTTCTTTGCATGCATTTAAAAATATTACCTAACAAAACAGTTGAACAACTACTTAATTAAAATTCTGAGGACACTACAAGAAAGAAACGTAAGGAGATAACGCTTGAAAAACTACACAAGCCACAGCCTGTAATGAGTTCTTGTGAGTTCAGCAGTCACATTGGCATGTATAGCGAAACTCTTTTGGGAAGAAGATCAGTTTAACTAACGCCAATATGTTCTTTATTCTCATAAAACTACTAAGAAAACAAGAGAAAAACAAACACTAGCATTTTTATGTCACCAGGTTTCGTTTTTTCTGTCAATAAAAGATCCCATAGAGAAAGAAATTCGCTGCTTACAAACATTGAGAAACTATACATTATAAGGAGTGAATTCGGATAATTACAACAGGATGTGTTGATGTTAATATCGACTTATTTATTACGTATGCTAACAATGTTTCAACATGCTATTGTATATTTTACGGCACGTAAAAGCACCTTAAGCCTCATTGAGAGGCCTCTGAGCAAAATTAAGCAGTCTTTCATGCCCAGTCTAGAATGGGACGCTGAGAAACACAGCAGTTAAAGAGCGTCCATAAATAACCCGCCATTTCATTTCATGCTATTATATTGAATCCTTTTATGTTGTTTTATATCGGTACACAATAAATCATTATATGAAGATACATAAAATGAACAAGTAATAGTATTTTGCCTGATTTCATACTATTACGGGTATTAAAGTCTAATGTACAGCAGTCCTGCGATTATAGTGTTTTTGGTTCTCTGTAAGTTTAAGAAGAGAAATCAAAGAATAAGTAAATTCGCTGTTCTTTTTGCTTTTTATGAGGCCTTGAAATTATAAGTAAGCATTGCTTTCTCTACACGTACTATGTACATAGTGTATAGAGAAGGTATTGCACTCCACCCAAAAATTCGATACCGAGATTTCACCGGAAATATGTTTTAGTGTCCGCTTTATCTAAAAAAAAAAGCATTTTCGGGAAAAAATTCGCGTGTTTGTGTGTGTGCGTGTGCGTGTGTCTGTGAACACGATAACTCAAAGACGAAAAGTACGGAAAATACCACACTTGGTATTTAAGTTTAGTATCTTCCAGGGATGCAACACGAAGATTTTGAGAAAAAATCCCCCCACCCCAACTATTCTTTACATAGAACGTTTTTCGAAAACTTTGATTTTCTCAAAAATGGCTCTAGCGATTTTGATCAAAATATCGTATATTAAAGCTATTTATCTGACAAATAAGATGTATATCTTGAATTTTCTGGGAATAGCCTCTGAAGAGTACTTTATTCTGGATGACTTTTACGGAATTTTGAATAACTCCTAAACCGTAAGAGATGGAAAAAAACTTACTGCATCAAAAATGTAGAGCACGTTAAAACACAATTTATATTATATACATTTCATCGTTTTTGAGACATTCCCTAATTTTGGTTTCTGGTTTGAAAAACGTATACTTTTCTCATACAGGAAATTGTCAACTGCTATCCATAAAAACAAAGGATCTTCAGTGACATAGCAACCAGCTTCTGAGTATCACTTTAACCTTATTTCGCTTCTACTTACAAGGAAGCAAGTTATAAGACTATTTCTGCTAATTTTTTCTGATTAGCATGAAGTAAATAGAAGTATAAGCTTTTTGAGAATAATTTGTTGCAGAGATGTAGAGAAAGTCACATGGTGCACATCAGATTTTTTTTGTTATGTTGACAATGTTCGAGCTATTGCCTAATCATTGAGAAAGATATGGATAGTCTTGCGAGCTTTCGTAGACAGCAAATAATTAATCCTGTGAAATATGGCGGAATAAAGATTTCTAACCTGGACAGTAGATAATGGTATTGGTCGGAACCGTGCACATTACAGCAGCCAATAGAGAACACATACATACATCTAATTTATTGATTTATAATTATATTTTGTACTAATCGATATATGACAACGCAAATGTTTACCCAAGCATGTAATATTACTCTTAATGTAATGGAAAACGTTGTTAGCTTAAGTTTATAAAAGTACATATATACACTGACTTTTACATATTGAGATAACTAGCACAGTCGTCTATTCATATTAAGATCTGACACATGTTTAGCTTGTAGAAAAGAACATGTTAAATATTTAAAGAAATTTGAAAACGTATATTTTCACCCATAACCTAAAATATTATTTTAATAATCCACACTAGATTTTAAATATATACGTTTTTGTTTAGAATCGATCTTTTGTTCCGGTATATCTATAAGTTTATTATATCATTATGAATGTTTTAGAACGTGCACGTCCCTAACTTTCGTCGCCCTCCGTGGTGCAATGGTTACCATATACCCAAGGTCACGGGTTCAAATCCGGCGGAGGACGATGGGTTTTTCTGGGAATAGAAATCCTTAGCGTGACTTCCTTCGGAAGAGAAGTAAAGCCGTTGGTCCCGTGACGTAGATATACGGACACGCCCAGTATTGAATGGGACGCTAGAACCACAATAGTTAAAGAGCCTGCATAAATATAACTCCATTTCGTTTTTTGGTCCCTAACTTTCCCCTTCACTAGCTATTCCATTGATGTCTTAATTTTATGCATTTTATCTTTTCTCGATGCTGCTGTTGGCATCTAGTACTTTGCTGATAAGAATGAAAAAAAAAACTGTATGGAATAATCCTGATTCCTTTATATCTATAACGAAATATGTAATTTAAATATTTCTGCAAAGGCATATAGCGATGAAAGGGATGTAAATAGAAAAAATAAGCTATCGTAGGAAAGGTTTGTACAGTCACTAATAAACGATAAAGGGTAGCGAAAGCCTTGCTAATGAAACACAGCAAGTTTATACTTTCTCTACTACGTGCATAACTAATAAATCGTATGAAACCAAATTTACTACAATACAAATTTAGATCTCATTAAAGCACGCAGTTTTTTATGTGAAATTAACCACTTCCAAGATATTATTTGTTGCTGTTATTTGGCTATTTGCCCGGCATTGACTGGCAAACTTAAGACTCGCATCACTTTATTAGCTCAGTGACATAGCACATCACTATTAAAACATAACCGAAGAGTTTCTGAGAAGAATTTGAACACTTATCACGTAACTAACTTTGAAGCTGGTCGAATTTTCATTTACGAGGTAACCAGTCTGCTCAATAGATTCCGTCATGTCCTAAACCTCATCGGGAATAACAGACTCGTGTATCCCAGAAGGTGATGGCCATCTCAGCTCGCTTATCTATGCTTGGCTTTCCTGGTAAGGTTCGACTACTTTCTGCAAAGCCCAGCCACCATACAATGCACAGAAATTACGTCACACACTCTCAGCCCATACGATCAATAATTTGAATCCAGTACGAGGTAAAGTAAGGCGATCGATGGAGTTTCATCTAGCGGCAGAAAACAAATGTGTCACATTTAACAGATATAATTTTTAGTTTTTTCGATGTCTTCTTAAGGATAAACTTTAAGGGCAGGTTCAGGTGTATACATATATAATTATAAAATTATAATTATAACATTTATAAAATATATAAAAAGAAGCATTAATTAAACAGGCATAATCAGTAGTTTGGAGTCCAGTGGAGAATGAACTGGGATAGGTTGTTAGAAGCCCCGACCGCAGTGAGTTGTTGGTGATAGATGACCGACTCCACTTGAATGATTCGTGCTGAGCTCTTCACAAAGTTCCTGCTTCCGCAAACAATAGGACAAGTAGAGGACATGCCACTTCATCCGTCCATATATGCTTCATTGCAATTTTAACACAGTTTCAATACGGATGCTACTACTGCTGAACAAAGAAAGATATAGCCTCTGGCCTGCCTGGCCCGCCTAGCTTTCCTAGCCTGCTAGCCTGCCCTGCCTAACCTGCCTGCCCTGCCTAGCTTTCCTAGCCTGCCCTTAGCTAGCCTGCCTGCCTGCCTGCCTGCCCTGCCCTGCCCTGCCTAACCTGTCCTGTCCTGCCTAGCCAGCCTGCTTGTGCCAACTGAACTAGTAGAGAACAACAAAATTGCTCTGAATTGCACTCCTTTCACTCAAAAACTAACTTTTCTGTGACACTTGTCATATAATTATTCTTTTGCGTTTTCTCATGACCTCTCTTCCTCATTTTATTATTTTGTTTACACCAATAATGCATAACATAGTCTGCAACATTAATGTTTAAATTAAAGTCGAGGAAGGAAGAGGGTTATTTTTTTCCCTCAGTGGGAGCTTAGATAATTCTTAGGGGCGATCAGTTTTCACCAGCTCGAAACAGCCGGTGCCTATACAATTTCACTAAATAGGCAAGTTTTTAATCATCTTTCACTGTGTGGTAGTTGAGTACTCACTCATTCTAAAACCTCCAATTACATAAAATTCTCAGCTGATTAAAAAATCTCTCCGAAGGTTAGAATTACAGCGCCTTGCGTTGGATAATATATTAAAAAACCTGTGGAAATCTTCAGACATTTTTCAAAAAAAAATAATTGATGTTTTCCATTCACATGACTTTCTCTAGCTGTTGCACTAACAAACCTTTTATTCAAAAGATTAATCTACACATGGTAATCGAGATTAACAAAGCAGAATTAGTCGTATTACCTGCTTCCTTATAATTAGCAGGGAAATAAAAAATCCACAGGTTAAAGCGATAGTGAAGTCCTTTAAAAGCGAGTGGCTATGTGAAACAATTGAAATTCCATCTATTTCCTTGCCAGCAGTAAACAAACAAGAAATGAAAGATGTCTTTCCGTTCGAAGTTTAAGCGGCTTAAAATTGAAACCAATAATCCGGAATACCTCGAAAACGGTTAACTCTACAAAAAATGTATACAACATTAATTGTGTGTTTTAATGTGATCTACATTTTTGTGCAATATGTTTGTGTCTATCTCTTATGATTTGCCAGTTATACAAAAGTCATCCAGAATGAAGTGTTCTTCAGACTATTCTCTGAAAATTCAAAATGTCCATTTCGTTTGCCATAAAAATATCTTAAATGTAAGGAATTTAAATGAAAATCGTTAGAGCCATTTTTGAGATAAAAACTTTTTTTCAAAACAAGTTTCATGTAAAGGGTAGTTGGGGTGGGGATTTTCTTAGAGATCTTCGCATCCTTGGAAGATACTCAACTTAAATACCAAGTTTGGTATTTAACAGCTTTTAGCTTTGCTGCCCACAGATATGTTTGTAAAAATGCTTTTTTAATCAGGGAGTCTCAAAACATGTATTTCCGGTGAAATTTCGGTACCGAGTTTTTGGGAGGAATACAATACCTCTCTATACACTATAGACGTAGTAAGTGTGGAGAAACTAAAAAGGACTTTGGGCCTTAGAACCTCATTCTTTATACCTTTCTGATCTCTTGTTAAGTATCAAACTTCATTCATTTGAGTTTCCCTTTAAGGTAAAAGTAATGAATAACGCAGGGGGCCAAAAATATTACGCACAGCTGGAAACAAATTCCCATATTATCCTCCATAACAAAACAACTCGAATAGTGCTTCTTAGTTCAAGAAGATAATTTTCTATAAGGTCCTCCATTATTTTTTGATGTTTAACAATCTTCAAAACACATCATACCGCAAAGGGTCATTCTCTTCATAAATACCTAGAATAAAGAACAGCTCATTATATTAAAAATCTGATGTGTACCATTCACATGACTTTCTCCATATCCCTGCAACAAATAATTCTTAAAAAGCTTATACTTCTATTTACTTTATGCTAATCAGAAAAAAATAGCAGAAATAGCCTTATTACTCGCTTCCTTGTAAGTAGAAGCGAAATAAGGGACAACCGTAGGTTAAAGTGATAGTCAAAAGCTGGTTGCTATGTGAATGAAGTTCCTTTGTTTATATGGATAGGAATTGACAAGTTCCTGTATGAGAAAAGTATACGTTTTTCATAGCAGAAACCAAAAATAAGGAATGTCACAAAAACGACGGACTCCACGAAAAAAATGTATATAACATAAATTCTGTGTTTTAAAGTGCTCTACATATTTTGTGTAGTAAGTTTTTGTCCATCTCTTACGGTTTAGCAGTTATTCAAAATTTAGTAAAATTCATCCAGAATAAACTACTCTTCAGAGGCTATTCCTAGAAAATTCAAGATATACATTTCATTTGTCAGGTAAATATGTTTAATATCCGAAATTTTAATCAAAATCGTTACAGCCATTTTTGAGAAAATAAAAAATTTCGAAAAAAGTTCCATGTAAAGGGTAGTTGGGGGTGGGGGGATTTTTCTCAAAATCTTCGTGTCGCATCCCTGGAAGATACTAAACTTAAATACCAAGTTTGGTATTTTACCGACTTTTCGTTTTTGAGTTATCGTGTTCACACACACACACACACACACACACACACACACACACACACACACGGACCTTTTTGTGAAAATGCTTTTTTTGGATATTGGGGACCCTAAAACATCTATTTCCGGTGAAATCTCGGTATCGAATTTTTGGTGTGAGTGCAATACTTTCTCTATACACTATGTACATAGTGCGTATGGAGAAAGTAAAAATACCAATAGGTCATCTAAACCAACCACTACTGCCCTCTGAAGACATTTCTTGGGTGGAGTGCAATAACTTCTCTATACACTATGTGCATAGTATGTATAGAGAAAGTGAAAATGCAGAGATAGAGTTTACAGCTTCTATTATATATCTGCACTGAATTCTAATGGACTTTCTGGGTGGTTTAATACATTTAATAATGGTGTGATCCATATAGGGTCATCTAGCTATAACGATTTAGATTAAAATTTCGTGTATTAGGGATATTTACCTGACAAATAAAATGTATATCTTGAATTTTCTGGGTATAGCTTCTGAAGAGTACTTTATTCTGGAGGAATTTTACGGAATTTTGAATAACTGCTACACCGTAATAGATGGACAAAAACTCATTACACAAAAAATGTAGCGCACGTTAAAACACAAAATTTATGTTATATAGGTACATTTCTGCTTTCTCTATACGTGCTATGTACATAGTGTATAGAGAATGTATTGTAATGCACCCAAAAATTCGATACCGACATTTCACCGGAAATACATGTTTTGAGACCTCCTGAATCTATAAAAAAAAACATTTTTAGAAAAATGTCTGTCTGTGTGTCTGTGGGCAGCATAGCTCAAAAGCGAAAAGTCCTTTAAAAACCAAACTTGGTATCTTCCAAGGATGCGACACGGAGATTTAGAAGAAACTCCCCCAATCCCAACTACTCTTTATATGAAATATTTTCGAAAATGTTGATTTTATAGAAAATGGCTCTAACGATTTTGATTAAAATATCGTACATTAAGGATATTTACCTGACAAATAAAATGTCTATCTTGAATTTTCTGGGAATAACCTCTGAAGACTACTTTATTCTGGATGAACTTTGCATAACTACAAAACCGTAAGAGATGGACAAAAACTTAACACACAAAAAATGTAGAGCACGTTAAAACACACAATTTATGTTATATACATTTTTTTCGTGGAGTTGATCGTTTTTTAGATATTCTTTGTTTTTGGTTTCAGCTTTGAAAAACTTATACTTTTCTATACAGGAATTTGCCAACTCGTGTCCATACAAACGAACTTCAGTCACATAGCAACCAGCTTTTGGCTTTAACTTTAACCAATGGTAGTCCCTTGTTTCAGTTCTACTTACAATAAAGCAAGAAATAAGACTATTTCTGCTAATTTTTGTTGATTAATATGAAATAAATAAAAGAATAAGCTTATTAACAATAATTTGTTAGAAAGATATAGAGTAAGTCATATGAACGGAACACATCAGATTTGTATATATTTGCACTTAATTCTTATGGATTTTCTCGGTGTTTTAATACTTTTAATAATGGTGTGATCCATATAGGGTCATCTTATTTTAATAGCGGCTGAAGTACAAAAGTGTAATAAATAAATAAAAACTCGTAATAGACTTTAAACAGCTTTTTCTTAACGAATTGCTGTTTTCGCTAAATTGACACCCAAGAGGCGAGGGAACTGAGTTTGCATAGCAGGATGACGTGGTGTTACAAACAAAAGCAGAGCGCTTTCAGGGCACTAACCTTAAAGGGCGGACAGAGTGCTGAGGGCACTTGTGTTAGGTTAGAGAAGCATACAGGTTCATGTAAACATTGTGAAGGCTCGGGCAGTGGCAGGGAGTCTCTTATACAAAATATTCGTCACCACCAACAGCCTCATCATCATAATAAGTTTCGGAATATGCTGTCGCGCTTAAAATAGAAATAACTGTTGTTACAGAAACATGGTGATGTTCTTAATCATATAGGTATTGCTACACAAACATTTTCGGCTAAGCAATAATGTTGACAAACGCTGTTATAAAGTAGCTTATTGTTTAACTTCAGAATTTTTACTTTCTCTACACGTACTATATACATAGTGTATAGAGAAGGTATTGTAATACACCCAAAAATTCGATACCGAAATTTCACCGGAAATATGTTTTGAGACCCCCTGAATACAAAAAACGCATTTTTAGAAAAATGTTCGTGTGTGTCTGTATGTCTGTGGGTAGCATAGCTCAAAAACGAAAATAAGTTTGGTATCTTCAAAGGATGCGACACGAAGTTTTTTCAAGAAAATCCCCCCACCTCAAACTACCCTTTACATGGAAAATTTTTCGAAAATGTTGTTTTTCTTAGAAATGGCTCTAACGATTTTGATTAAAATACTGCATATTAAAGCCATTTATTTCACAAATAAAATGTATATCTTGAATTTTCTGGGAATAACGTCTGAAGGCTACATTATTCTGAATGAATTTTACGAAATTTTGTATAATTACTATCCCGTAAGAGATGGAAAAAAACTTACAACACAAAAAAGGTAGAGTACGTTAAAACACACAATATATGTCATATGCATTTTTTTCTGGAGTTGATCGTTTTTGAGATATTCTTTGTTTTTAGTTTCAGCTTTGAAAAACATACTTTCCTCATACAGGAATTTGTCAACACCTGTCCATATAAACAAAGGAACTTCAGTCATATTGCAACCAGCCTTTGACTACCGTTTTATTCTATGGTACTCCCTTATTCCGCTTCTACTTACAAGGAAGCAAGTAATAAGGCTTTTTCTGCTAACTTTTTCTCTATTAGCATGAAGTAAATAGAAGAATAAGGCTTTTGAACAATAATTTGTTACAAAGATGTAGAGAAAGTCATGTGAATGGAACACATAAGATTTTTACTTTCTCTATAGGCACTATGTACATAGTGTATAGAGAATGTATTGCACTCCACCATAAAATTCGATACCGAGATTTCACCGGAAATATATGTTTTAGGGTCCCCTTTATTTAAAAAAAGCATTTTCGAAAAAAGGGCCGTGTGTGTGTGTGTGTGTGTGTGTGTGTGTGTGTGTGTGTGTGTCCGTGTGTCTGTGAACACGATAACTCAAAAACGAAAAGTAGGCAAAATACCAAACTTGGTATGTAAGTTTAGTATCTTCCAGGGATGCGAAACGAAGATTTTGAGAAAAATCCCCCACCCCCAACTACCCTTTACATGGAACTTTTTTCGAAAATTTTGATTTTCTCAAAAATGGCTCTAACGATTTTGATTAAAATTTCGTATATTAAAGATATTTACCTGACAAATAAAATGTATATCTTGAATTGTCTGGGAATAGCCTCTGAAGAGTAGTTTATTCTGGATGAATTTTGAATAAATTTTGAATAACTGCTAAACCGTAAGAGATGGACAAAAACTTACTACACAAAAAATGCAGAGCACGTTGAGTTCGTCGTTTTTGTGACATCTCTTATTTTTGGTTTCTGCTATGAAAAACGTATACATTTCTCATACAGGAATTTGTCAACTGCTCTCCATACAAACAAAGGAACTTCAGTGACATAGCAACCAGATTTTGATTATCACTTTAACCTATGGTACTCCCTTATTTCACCTCTACTTACAAGGAAGCAAGTAATATGGCTATTTCTGCTAATGTTTTACTGATTAGCATGAAGTTAATAGAAGTATAAGCCTTTCAAGAATAGTTTGTTGCAGGGATATAGAGAAAGTCATGTGAATGGTACACATCAGATTTTTACTTTCTCTAGCCCCATATGTACAATGTACATAGGGATAGAGAAGTATTGTATTCCACCCAAAAATTCGATACCGAGATTTCACCGGAAATACATGTTTTAGGACCTCCTGTATCCAAAAAAAGTATTTTGAGAAAAAGGCCCGTGTGTGTGTGTGTGCGTCCGTGTGTCTGTGAATACAATAACTCAAAAACGAAAAGCAGCTAAAATACCAAACTTGGTATTTAAGTTTAGTATCTTCCAGGGATGCGACACAAAGATTTTGACAAAAATCCCCCTACCCCAAACTACCCTTTACAATGTTGATTTTCTTAAAAATGGCTCTAAAATACATATTAAAATATCGTATATTAAAAATATTTACCTAACAAATAAAATGTATATCTTGAATTTTCTGGGAATAGCTTCTGAAGACCTGTTTATTCTGAAGAATTTTGCTTTATTTGGCATAATTAGTAAACCGTAAGAGATAGACAAAAATTTACTCTACAAAAAATTCAGGTCTTGTTAGAATACACAAGTTATGTCATATACATTTTACTCGTGGAGCTTACA
This sequence comes from Hymenopus coronatus, assembly GCA_030762935.1. NCBI lineage: Eukaryota > Metazoa > Arthropoda > Insecta > Mantodea > Hymenopodidae > Hymenopus > Hymenopus coronatus. The sequence continues at coordinate 3,745,060 of CM060889.1, read as the reverse complement.
GTTTTCGAGGTATTCATAGTTATTAGTTTCAGTTGTGAAGTACTTATACTTTTCTCAGATGGGAGTGTCCGTTTTTCTTTTGTTCTACTCCTGGCCAAGAAAAAAAGCGATTTGTAATGACAATCGCATAACGACAACTTTTAAAACATTTGACTATTGGTTTAGCCTAGTGTATTCCCTTATTTTCTTCGTACTTATACGGAACTAAATAATAAGAACATTGTGCTAATGAGTACCACGATTAGCAAGGTGCAGAAAGAAGAAGAGAAAGTCATGTCACATCAGAATTTTTTTATTATAAACTTTGAGCAACTCATTTTCCCTTTCACTAACCTGGGGTGGTATTGCCATACGTAAGGAGACGCAACGTCTTCACTATGATGTTTGTTGCTGCCACTTTCCCAGTTGCGTCTTCCACGATTCATCATATATTAGGCAACTTGTGTTCCATTCACATGAGTTGAGAAAAAAATAGCAGAAATAGTCTATTACTTTAAGCGCACGTTAATGATATTTACATATGCAAAACAGCATATTATTTTATTCATTATTAGAAAATCTATTGAAAGACGGATAACACCGAAGTTGTTATTGGGATAAGTATTATCCTTGAATATATTTATAAAAATCTGATGTGTTCCATTCCATTACCTCAACCCATCCTGTTTTTTATTCAATAGAAGCACCGCGCAAAACGCTTAGGGCATCGCTCTTGGTTACACAGAAAACTGAATGGCCTCACACGTCTTGTGAAGATCGAGCGTGAAGGCAATAAGCTGCAATGTAGGGTCGCATCCATCTTTAGGAGTGATTCCACCTTCTGATGTAGTACTCAAATACAATGTCCGTAAGACTTCTACTGTCCCACACTTGACTACCAGATCATCGCCGTTATGCCTTATAAAGTACTCAAGCGTCCCAATGCCCTTTCATCGGAAACGTTAATTCTAATCCACTCACTGTCATAGAACACGAGCTGTAGGACCGTTCCCGACAGGATTGGCTTCACCAACCACATAAATTGGCTCAACTTATTCGGACCCTTCTCAATAAGAAATCTCCTGGGCATGACTTCATTCCCAAATCTGCACTCAACAGATCACAAAAAGCCATCAATTTGCTGTCCATCTTTAACAGTTCCTCTAAAATGGAAGTTTGCTGAAATTCTGTTCGACAAACCCTACAAACCTAGAAACGCACTTCAAGCTAGTGTCTCGTAAGTTTACTATTGTGTCCCTACCAGAAGAATCTGCCCTGGAGGTATGAACTTGCATCAGCAATTCGATTATGGCTCAACTTCCAGCATATCAATAGATATAAATATCTTTGAAAATGTATGCCCATGTGCTTGCAATGCTGATTACCCAGGTACATGCTGGGATAAAACATTACACGATTAATTTAATGTAAATATTATATCTATTTATGACATCATCCTGATCAGCTATTAAGTACTGTGCACCCCAACCCCTCTGGAGAGCAGAACCCCAAACTTTTCTCGCCAGAGGACTATACTACCTGCTTTGTTTATGCTTTTGGAGAAAATTATACACACAAGTTTACCCGGCTAATTTCTCACCTCCATACCAGTTTGGGTTTCCGCCTAATTATTTCACGATGAACTGGCTATTATAGTTCACGCAATCCATTCTTCAGAGGTTTGAAACCCTTCAGTACACAGCAGCAGTATTTTTGGACATCGTCCAGGTGATCGATAAGGTGTTATTTCTGTACTGATATCTTACTTCTTACATCTAAAAGTTGTTGCGTATCGGCCTTCCTCATTACCCATTTCAAATCCTTTGCTGTTTCCTTTATGATAGGCGTTTTGCTGTTCGCACAGGTGGCATTCAATTTTCCCCGTTACAGTGGGTGCTCCACAGGGGCTATCCTCACTCCTCTGTTTTCAATGTCTGACTGACGCAATTTACTATCTTCTAATTATGATTCCTGATGATGCCGTAGTCTATTATTCCCATTCCAATCCGCACTGCTATCGCCACTCTTCAGAATTCCATTGATGTAATTTACCTTTGGCTCATCAGCTGGCGCATTTGCCTGTATGTCTACAAAACAGAGGTGCCAAACACTTTTGTGGGCAAGTACATTGTCCTGATGAAAATGTTTCTTTTCTTTTTTAACCCGGGTTTGTTTTCACGAATGCTTGCATTCAGTTTGGTTAGAATTTGAGAGTAATGTTCTCCAGTAATGGTTTTTCCTTTTTCGAGATAGTCAATCAACAAAATTCCTTTGGCATCCCAAAACCCTAACGCCATGAACTTTCCCGCCGATGGCACCATCCTCGCCTTCTTTGGAGCTGAAGAACCAGCTTCTGTCCACTGCCTCGACTGCTGCTTGGATTCGGATGTGCAGTGGTGAATCCGTCTTTCATCCATTGTCGCCCTCCGTGGTGAAATGATTACCATGCTAACTTCATATACCCAAGGTCGCGGGTTCAAACCCGGCGGAGGACGATGGCTTTTTTCGGGCGTAAAAATCCTTAGCATGGCTTCCTTCGGAAGGGAAGTAAAGCCGTTGGTCCCGTGTCGTAGATTTACGGCACATAATAGAATCTCAAAGCCTAATAGAGAGGCCTCTGAGCAAAATTAAGCTGTCTTTCACGCCCAATTTAGAATGAGACACTGAGAACCACAATAGTTAAAGAGCGCCCATACGTCATTTATATTTTTCATCCATTGTGACATATCGGCGTATAAAGTAATTTCTGTTCTTCTGAAAATGCGCCAAGCACTTTTCAGAAAGTGTCGTGCGAATGTGTTAGTTATCCATATTGAGGATACGCGGCACCCATCTTGCGCAAAGCTTTTTCATGGTTTATTCCTGATGAAATTCCAAGAGCATTAGTAATTTCACGCTCCTTTGTCCGCCGATCTTCCAAAATCTTGTCATGCACTTTTTCAATGATTTCCGGTGTGGTTACAGTTTTTGGACGTCCTTCACGTGGATCGTCTTGGACGCTTTCACGGCCACGTTTAAAATCGGCCATCTATTTCTTCACAGTGGAAACTGAAGGAGAAGAGTCACCATACACATTTACAATCCGCAAATGATTTTCTGAGATGCTAAGCCTTCTTTTACCAAGAATTTTATCACATCACGACACTCGAATTTCTCCAATTTCAAAGCAATAAGCACTTCCTCTGCTTCAAAACAACTGCCTACAGTCAACTATTGTCTGGAATGACTTGTAATTTTACATAGGGTCTATTAACATTCGTACCAACGTGAGGGAAAAAAATCATGCAGTAGTGCCGCGATTTCTGTGTGAGGCCGAGAAATTTTCAGACCACCTTTGTAATGTGTTAATTTTAAAGGTTCCAAGAGAAGTATAATTTTGCACATAAAAGGAAAAGAGTTTAATGTATTCATTTTAAAGGAACGGTTCAAAGAAGAGCGTATTTAAGAAGTGACACAGCCGTTACTATCTACTGCAAACTGTCTAAAAGCCACAGTATTTTGTAATGCATTCATTTTTAAGGTGCAAGTAAAACATTTATTATTTACGTTTTGCACCTTGTTTTGTATTTAATAAGTATTTCACTTTTTCTATTCGTAGCATTTTTGTAACGCTACGAAATTCTTCGAAGTTTTCAATTTTTATGCTGTGGCCACAGTTGGTAGATGACATTGCTCATTAAAAGCGTACGCCATGACACGTCGACCTCCGAAGCAAAATCTCCAAGATAGTTTCAGCTTTTACCAACGTAAATTAGAAGTCGCATTATTTTGGTTGATATTCAAGGACGAACGCATGTTTTTGTTTAAGTGGGTTGTAGTAGTTTTGCTGCCGCTCTAAAATGATACAGGATAAATAACGAATTTACAATTAAAGCATAGAGCGTGGAGCGTCTGAAGGCTATGTCACTTTGAATCAACACACGGCGTGTTAATTGCTTAAATACCAAACATTACGAATACATGTGTTGTGGGGACGAAACTCACGCCAAATTGATTCTATTGCGCAATTGCGAACGTAAACAAGGCGTGCACCTCCTATTGGCACGAAACTCAGTGTGTAAGCCTTAAACTTGACCTAAAATAGCGCACGCGAACGACTTTGGCGTGTTTGCCGCTGTGAACTGCGTATCACATAGCACATCAAAGCCCTGAAGCAAATGGAGTACTTTTGGTATAAGCATTTATACATAAATCGTGTGTTGCCCTAGTCTCGAGCAATTTCTAAAGCTTTGTACTACCAGTCTAGAAATAATAAATTACTAGATTTACCGGTGAGACGTTTCTGGAGTACTAATATATTTTAAATGCCTCTAAAGAAACACAAGGCTAATGAGCAAGAGGAAGCCACGCTGGGTGTTGCAGATAGTTCAAAATAGCTTATTCCCTTCAGCGATGTATGAATGATAACAACTTTGCTTAAAGTACAATTTCTCAATTTTCTGAATGAAAATAAGGTACTATACGGTAATGAGCATGCTACATATTCACCACTTATTGGTGTGCAAAAGTGTCAACTTCTTTTGCTCTAAAAATTAAAGAATAAAGTTTTAGCATCTCATCTTGTTTATACATTATTTTCCAGGACAATAACATTTCATAGAGTAAAATAAGGAGTAGATATTATGAATTTAGACCCTCGAAGTTACTATATTATTTAATAATAATAATAATAATAATAGTAATAATAATTTGGGCTTTGAAAATTTCTGCTTTTTCTGCTAATAAAGAACTAGCTATATCATGCAACAAGAATACTAAGTTATTAGTACAAGGAATAAAAGAGTAAGTAGCAATTTAACTGCAGCTATTGACAAAACCGAAGCCAGCCAAAAACTATAAATATGGCAGGCAATATCCTGGAACAGCATACGCTATTCTAAAGTTTTCATTAAAAAGCAGAAAGAAAAAAAAAACATTGTTTGCGATCTTGTAAAAGCATATCTTCCGATTACATGTTTTTCTTCTTCTCTGAATAACAAAGGTGAATTCCCTTGCAGTATTCTGCGTATCGAGCGGGCTCTACTGTATTTACTTAAAGGTTCGCCGACGATGAAAGAGAAACGACAAGAGTGAGACAAGTTCTTTCCATTGAGAGGCGGCATTTCATTTTGATTTGCGTCAGTCATTGGAGGTACAAACAGCAAGCTTATAATATAATGCTCGAGAAAGCCTTCCACTTCTGTGTTTTGAAGGACATTTCTCGCAGTTAAAGCACGAACTTTTCCATTATATCCGCTCAATTTAAATGTGCTGAACCATTAAAGCAGAAATGTTGTCTTTAAACATTGGCGCACCAATGAGAAGAATCTCTCCCTGGAATATATTCTGTTTTACACGCTTCCACAAGCATTACATTGCCCGCCTGGGTAGTGTGGTGGTAGCGTGTCTGCCTCATGTTCAACAGGTCGTGAGTTCGAATCTCGCTTAGGGTGAGTTACACGAATGAGTTTTTTTCGGGGTTTTCCCTTATCCTGAGAAGACGAATGTCGAGTAACTTTAAGCTCCATGGACTCCGAGATCATTTGAGCGTCATTTCACCAATTTCATTCATCGTCCGATATAACCAACCAGAATAAAGAACGTAAGCTAATAATAATTCGCTTCTCTATAGTCACAGTATAGGATACAGATTTTTATGAAGGAGTTCTCTACAGCGAGTAATTATAAATCTTACGGAGGAAGAGATGAGGCGAGGGAGTTATCCAACAGGCAGCAGGAATAGCGCCTATGTTTGCCGGACCCCATGGCCGCGTTCGCCTAGGCGTCTCGCTTTGGGGCTTCGAAGCGTCGGGGATCGTGGGTTCGAGTCCCGCCTTGGGCATGTGTGTGTGTGTGTGTGTAAAAAGAAGAAAACGGTCGGAGTCCCGACCTAACTCCGGAGCTGTATTTTAAAAAATAATAATAAAAAAAATGTTACCAGATAGTGATTGGGCTACACGCGTCTCTCTTCGCCCGGCGGCCGGCCACATGTGAGATGCGGACTAAGTGGTGCAGGGGCGGGTTTTCTCCGGTTTCCCCCGCCATCCCAATTCCACCGGTGTTCCTCTTCATTCCACGAATCATGTAGAAAAAGCGGGGTTTAAACGCTTAAACAAAAACCCCGGCTGCATGAGCCTTATAGCCAGGAACAGTGGAGGTAACGAGACCAGCATAAAGCATAGTTATTTACAGTATTCATCCACTGTAGCTGATCCTGATACCTTGAAACATGAAAAAGAGGACACGAGGGAAGAAAAATTCACGGCAGGATCCATCCCGACATTCGACTACCGACCAGCGAAAATTACTGTCAGGATGGGATCTAGCGAAAGCTGTCGCTTTAAGTGAGGCATAGATTCACTAGTTTGGAACCACTAATGATTCATGACCTTTAAGTGAGGCATAGATTCACTAGTTTGGAAGCACTAATGATTTATGACCTTCTGTGTACCTGACAGCTTTATGTATGTTGATCACGTGATTCTTTAACATGATAGAATTCCAATTGGAAAGTCATCGAGTAAACTCGGGATCTAGCGAAAGCTGTCGCTTTAAGTGAGGCATAGATTCACTAGTTTGGAACCACTAATGAGTCATGACCTTCTGTGTGCCTGACAGCTTTATGTATGTTGATCACGTGATTCTTTAACATGATAGAATTCCAATTGGAAAATCATCAAGTAAATTCTAAGTCTGCCTATGATGATTTGACCTTCGTTGTTGGCAATTAATTTTCTTTAATTGATACCTAAGTCCTGTTGAAAGGGAGTAAATAAATAAACATACATTACATATATACATAAGCACTTAAATAAGCGAGGAAGAAATGTATATATAATAAAATGTACGATGCAATTAAAAAGCTTACCGTGCGGCTGGAAATATAAAAGGCGGAGTTACAAACGAGAAACATGTATAACTTTCCTTCTCCTTCCTAGTATTAATGAGAATCAGCCGCTTAACACGCATTTTCACTTACTAGAAAATTTAACGAGTGAACAATTCGCCAGGAAGTTATTTGACCCCTTGCAACACTATGCATGTCGAACTTGTAAAGGTATTTGCAGCTGCATTACATATCAATATGACTCATTTTTACCTTCTCTACACGTACTATGTACATAGCGTATAGAGAAGGTATTGCGCTCGACCCAAAAATTCGATACCGAGATTTCACCGAAAATATATGTTTTAGGGTCCCCTGTGTCCAAAAAAAGCATTTTCACAAAAAGATCCGTGTGTGTGTGTGTCCGTGTGTCTGTGAACACGAAAAGTCGGTAAAATACAAAACTTGGTAGTTAAGTTTATATCTTCCAGGAATGCGACACGAAGATTTTGAGAAAAATCCCCCACCCCAAACTACCCTTTACATGGAACTTTTTTCGAAGATTTTGATTTTCTTAAAAATGACTACCGATTTTGATTAAAATGTCCTATATTTAAGATAATTGCCTGACTAATATATATATGTATATATTGAATTTTCTGGGAATAGCCTCTGAAGACTATTGTGGATCAATTTTACGGAATATTGCCTAACTGCTAAACCGTAAGAGATGAACAAAAACTTAAAATATAGAGCACGTTAAAACACACAATTTATGTTATTTACATTTTGTTCGTAGAGTTGTGCGTTTTTTAGAAATTTCTTGTTTTTGGTTTCACCTTTAAAAAATTAACTTTTCTCATACAGGAATGTGTTAACACCTGTCCATACAAATGAAGGACTTCGATCGTTTGACTTTCACTTTAATCCTTATTTCGCTTCTACTTATAAGGTAGCAAATAATAAGACTATTTCTGTTAATTTTTTCTCAATTAGCGTGAAGTACATAGAAGCATAAGCTTTTCAACAATAATTTTTGCAGAGATGTAGAAAAAGTCATGTGAATGGAACACGTCAGATATTTTGTATAAGATGTTTATGTTATGCAAAAATCATCCAGAAAGAAGAAGTCTTTACATTAAATTCAAGATACCATATATTTTTATTCGTCAAGTAAAATCTTTAATGTTCGGTATTTTAATAAAATCGTTAGCCATTTTTTAGAAAATCAAAATTTCGACTTTTTTCCATTGCTTGTATTCACCATAGCTACTGCTTCGGTACGCAATACCAGTATCAAATGAAACCATCGTTAATGCAGATAATATACCCGCGTTTCTCTGCTTTTCAGCCCAAAAGTATACAAATGAACTCTTTAGTCATTAACGTTCTCAGGCACACGTATACATAACGGAATTTATTTCCACCTCAATATTTTGACAACACTCGGATTTGTTCGCTTTGCAGTAGCTTTGGAAGCCCACGTTTTTCATTCTTTCTTTCTTTCTTTTTTGTTTGTTTGTTTGTTTCGGAGGTTTAGGTTGGCCGAGCCAAATTACAAATGTATAGGGCACTCTCTGCTCCACATCTGTGAAATTCCCAAAAAGGATTGCATGTGCGATATATTTTAGAAATTTATGTCAGTTACTATACACAATAATGTGACACTTTTACAGTTTGAAAATTCTCGCTTGCATAGTTCTTTAAATATTTTTACTTTCTCTAGCCCGTCTACATGGTGGATAGAGAATATATTGCATGCCACCCAAAAAATTCGATGCCGAAATCTCACCGGAAATGTATGTTTTGAGGCCCATGAGTTCGAAAAAAATTTTTAGAAAAGGGTCCGTGTGTATGTGTATGTGTATGTGTGTGTCTGTGGACAGCAAAGCTCAAAAACGAAAAGACTGTTAGAAGTCAAACTTGTTATTTAAGTTTAGTATCTTCCAGGGATGCGAAGATTATCAAAAAATTCTCCGTATCACAAACAACCTTTTACATAGAACAATTTTGAATTTTTTCTTTTTTAAATGACTAATGCTTTTGAGTAAAATATGGTCAATTAAAAGTATTTACATCAGAAGTAAACTGTACATTTTCTGGGAATAGACGCTGAAGAACCCTTGATTCTTGATGAGTTTTGTAGAATTTTCCATAACGGTTAAACCATAAGGGATAGACAAAAACTTGCTGCACAAAAAACGTAGACCTCGCTAAAACACATAATTTATGACATACTTTTTTTTTATGAAAAACTGACTTTTTCCGAGATATTCCTTGTTATTAGTTTCAAATATAAACTACTTAAATTTTTTTCAAACGGGAAGTGACTTTACCTTTTATCTCTCTTGCTTTACTGCACACCACGCAAAGCAAACCGAACTTCAGTTGTTTCACATAGGATCAGATTTTAAAAAAATGTTTGACTATCGATTTAGCCTGATTTGATGAAGTGTCACTTTTGTTCTACATCTCTGTAACAAATTATTGTTAAAAAGCTTAGTCTCGTATCTACTTCAAGCTATCCGCGATAGACATAGCCGAAATTGTCTTATTACTTGCTTTCATGTAAGTAGAAAGGAAATAATGGAATACACAAGGTAAAGCGATAGTCAAATCCTTTCAAAGCTGATTGTTGTGTGATTGAAACCCATTTCATTGCAAGGCCAGGAGAAAAGTTTTAAGTATTTTAAAGCTGAAACCAATAACAAGGAATCGTATATCGGAAATGGCCCACTCCACGAAAAATGTATATAACATAAATTGCATGTTTTAAGATATCTATATTTTTGTGTAGTAACTTTTGACCATCCCATACGGTTTACCAGCTATGCAAAATTCAGCAAAATTCCTCCAGAATAAAGTAGTCTTCAGAGGCTATTCCCAGAAAATTCAAGATATACATTTTATTTTTCATATAGGTAAATATTTTAATATATTGTATTTTAATCAAAATTGTTAGTCATTTTATAGAAAATCACGATTTTCGCACTTTTTTTCACGTAAAAAGCAGTTTAGGGTGGGGAATTTTCCCTAAAATCTTCGTCTTGCATCCTCGGAAGATGCTACTTAAATACCAAGTTTGGTACTTTTACTGACTTCTCGTTTATGAGGAGTTCTTTTCACAAACTCACAGGACTTTTTTTAGTCTGATGTGTTCCATTCACATGATTTTCTCTGCATGTCGATAACAAATTATTGTTAAAAATCTTATTTTTCTATCTCCTTCATGGCAATCGAGATAAATGTTAGCAGAAATGATCTTATTGCTTACTTTGTTGTAAGTAGAAGGAAAACAAGACACTACACTAGGCTCGGCCGATAGTCAAATATTTTAAAAGCTGGTTGCCATATAAATGTAATCCGTTTCTGGAGTTGACAAATTCCCAAATGAGAAAAGTTTAAACTAGCTATTTTAAAACTGAGATAAAAAAAACAATTCACGAAAAAAAAAGTATATATACGACCTGTATTGTGTGTTTTAACGATATCTACATTTTTGGAAAGTAAATTTTTGTCTCTCTCTCTCTCTCTCTCTCTCTCTCTCTCTCTCTCTCTCTTACGATTTACAAGTTATGCAAATTAAGCAAAATTCATTCAGAATTAAATGGATATTCCCACAAAATTCGGGATATACATTTTATTTGTCTTGTAAATATATTATATATACGGTATTTTAATCAAAATCATTAGAGCCATTTTTGAGCAAATACAATTTTTGAATTTTTTTCCATGTAAAAGGGTAGTTTACAGTGGGGGAGTTTTCCTCGAAATCTTCGTGTCGCATCCTTGAAAGATACTTAAATACCAAGTTTAGTATTTTACAGACTTTTCGTTTTTTTTCGTTTCGTTTGACAAAAGTTTAAGTCCCTTAAAATTGAAACCAGTAACTCGGAATATATCGAAAACGATTAACTTTACACTACAAAAAAAAAAAAAAAAAAAAAAAAAAGAAGTATATTGCCTAAATTGTGTGTTTCAACGAGATCATTTTTACTTCCTCTGTACGTACTATGTACATAGTGTAAAGAGAAGGTACTGCACTCTACCAAAAAATTCGATACCGAGATTTCACCGCAAATATATGTTTTAGGGTTCCCTGTATCCGAAAAAAGTATTTTCAGAAAAAGGTCCGTGTGTATATGTGTATGTCCGTATGTCAGTGTGTCTGTGAACACGATAACTCAAAAACGAAAATTCGGTAAAATACCAAACTTGGTATTTAAGTTTAGTATCTTCCAGGGATACGACCTGAAAATTTTGAGAAAAATCCCCTTACAGCAAACTACCCTTTACATGGAACTTTTTTCGAAAATTCTAGTTTTCTCAAAAATATTTACTTGACAAATAAAATGTATATTTTGAATTTTCAGGGAATAGCCTCTGAAGACTACTCTATTCTGGGTCAATTTTACGGAACTTTGCATAACTGCTAAACCGTAAGAGACGGACAAAAACTTACCACACAACAAATTCAGAGCACTTTAAAACGCACAATTTATGTTATATACATTCTTTCGTGGATTTGATTGTTTTTGAGATATACCTTGTTTTTGGTTTCAGCGTTCAAAAACATACTTTTCACATACAGGAATTTAACAATCCCTATCCATACAAACAAAGGAACATCAGTCACATAGCAACCAGCTTTTGACTGTCACTTTAACCTATGGTACTCCCTTATTTCGCTTCTACTTACAAGGAAGCAAGTAATAAGACTATTTCTATTAATTGTTTCTCGATTAGCATGAAGTAAGTAGAAGCATAATCTTTTTAATAATTTGTTGCAGAGATATAGAGAAAGTCATGTGAATGGAACACATTAGATTTTTATGAAGTAAGGTTTTGTGTATCTCTTAGGTTTACCAGTTATCCAGAATGAAGAGGCCTTCACAGGCTATTCGCACAATATTCGTGCTATACGTTTTTCTATTGTCATTAAAATGATTAAAAGAGCATGTTAATCAAAATCGTTAGTTATTTTTGAGAAAATCAAAAATGTCAAAACATTTTCCATGTAAAGGGTAGTTGTGGGTGGGGGATTATCTTGAAAATCTTCGTAGCACGGACGCGGACATGTTTCTAAAAAAGTGATTCTACTTTATCTACACGAACTATGTACATAGCGTAAAGAGAAGGTATAGTTAGCCACCCAAAATTCGATAACGAGAGTTCACCGGAAATACATGTTTTGGGTCCCCCTTAATCCAAAGAGAAACATTTTTGGGAAAATGTAAGCGCGCGCGCGCGCGTGTGTGTGTGTATGTGTGCGGACAGCATAGCCCAAAAACGAAAAGACCGTTAAATTCCAAACTTGGTATTTAAGTTTGGTACCTTCCGAGGATGGGACATGATGATTTTCAAGAATATCCATCCACCCCCAACTACCCTTTACATATTTTTTTTTTCGAAAATTTGGATTTTCTAAAGACTGTCTTTAACGATTTTGATTAAAATATCGACAGTAAAGATATTTACCTGACAAATAAAATGTATATCTTGAATTTTCTGGGAATACTACTTTATTGCGGATGTATTTTACGGAATTTTGCATAACTGCTAAACCGAAAGAGATGTACAAAAACGTATCACGCAATAAATATAGACCACATTAAAACACACAATTTGTTACATACATTTTTTTCGTGAAGTTGATGGTTTTTGAGATATCCCTGGTTTTTGGTTTCAGCTTTGAAAAACTTATACGTTTCTCATACGGGAATTTGTCACCTGCTGTCTATACAAACAAAGGAACTTCAGTCACATAACAACCAGCTTTTGACTATCAATTTAACCTATGGTACTCCCTTATTTCGCTTCTACTTACAAGGAAGCAAGTAATAAGACAATTTCTGTTAATTTTTTCTCGATTAGCATGAAGTAAATAGAAGCATAAGCTTTTTAACAATACTTTTTTGCAGAGATGTAGAGAAAATAATGGGAATGGAACACATCAGATCTTTTTGAGTCAGGGAGTCTCAAAAAATATATTTCCGGTGAAACTTGGGTATAGAATTTTTGGGTGGAATACAATATCTACTATTACATTGTACATACGTGCTAGAAAATGTATTTTCTATGTCGGGACATTAAATGCCGTATTCCGGTGAAATCACGATGTTGAATTGTGCAATACCTTCTCTAGCTATGTACCATGATTGTATAGAATTTCCGGTTAGAAGAAGTTCTAGAGAGGGGTGGTATTGTAAATTGTCCATAAAGTATTGATATTACAATTTCACCTGTTGACATTTACTCCACTCATATTAGATTTCTACAAGGAAGCTTTACCGCTTTCAAATGATTCTTACAACATAAGGCAAAGATTAGATAAATGTGGAGATTTAAAAAAAAAACTGATGTATTCCATTCACATGACATTAGCAGAAATAATCTTATTACTTGTTTCTTTGTAGGTAGAAGCGGAACAAGGGAGTACCAAAGGTTAAACAGATAGTCAAAAGCTGGTTTCTATGTAACTGAAGTTTCTTTGTTTGTGTGGACAAATTTCTGCATGAGAAAAGAATGTTTTTCAAAGTTCCATGTGAAGGGTAGTTTGGTTTGGGGGGATTTTTCTCAAAATCTTCGAGTCGCATCCCTGGAAGATATTAAACATAAATACCAAGTTTGGTATTTTACTGACTTTTCGTTTTTGAGTTATCGTGTTCACAGACACACGGACACACAGGGACCTTTTTCTGAAAATACTTTTTTTGGATACAGAAGACATCCGGTGAAACCTCGGTTTCGATTTTTTTGGTGGAGTGCAATATCTTCTCTATACACTATTACATAGTACGTATAGAGAAAGTAAAAATCTGATGTTTTCCATTCACATGACTTTCTCTACTTCTCTGCAACAAATTATTCTTAAAAGCTTATGCTTCTATTTACTTCATGCTAATCAGAAACAATTAGCAGAAATTGTCTTATTACTTGCTTGCTTGTAAGTAGAGATGAAATAAGAGAGTACCATAGGTTGAAGTGATAATCAAAAGCTGGTTGCTATGTCACTGAAGTTCCTTTGTTTGTATGGACAGCAGTTGACAAATTCCTGTATGAGAAAAGTATAAGTTTTTCAAAGCAGAAACCAAAAACAAGGAATGTCTCAAAAACGATGAACTCCACAAAAAACAAATGTATATAACATAAATTGCGTGTTTTAACGTGCTGTACAATGTTCGTATGGTAAATGTTTGTCCATCTCTTACGGTTTAGCATTTATTTCTAATTCCGTGAAATTCATTCAGAATAAAGTAGTCTTCAGAGGCTATTCCCAGAAAATTCAAGATATACTATTTATTTGTCAGGTAAATATCTTTAATATTCGAAATTTTAATCAAAATCGTTAGAGCCATTTTTGAGAAAATCAAAATTTTCGAAAAAAGTACCATGTAAAGGGTAGTTGGGGTGGGGGGATTTTTCTCAAAATCTTCGTGTCGCATCCCTGGAAGATACTAAACTTAAATACCAAGTTTGGTATTTTGCCTACTTTTCGTTTATGAGTAATCGTCTTCACAGACACACGGACACACACACACACACACACACACACACACTGACCTTTATCCCAAAATGCTTTTTTTAGATAAAGGGGACCCTAAAACATATATTTCCGGTGAAATCTCGATATCGAATTTTTGGGTGGAGTGCAATACCTTCTCTATATACTATGTAGATAGTACGTGTAGGGAAAGTAAAAATATTTTCAGTATATTACATTTGTGCAGCTGTCTTGTATAAAGTTCTGTGCCTCCATTTTTACTTTCTCTACACGTACTATGTACATATTGTATAGAGAAGGCATTGCACTGCACCCAAAAATTCGATATCGAGATTTCACCGGAAATATATGTTTTAGGGTCCCCTGTATCCAAAAAAGTATTTTCAGAAAAATGTCCTTGTGTGTGTGTCCGTGTGCCTATGAACACGATAACTCAAAAACGAAAAGTCGGAAAAATACCGAACTTGGCATTTAAGTTTATTATCTTCCAGGGATGAAACACGAAGAAATTCAAGAAAATCCCCCACCCCAAACTACCCTTTACATGGCACTTTTTTCGAAAAATTTAATTTATTCAAAAATGGCTCTAACGATTTTGTTTAAAATATCGTATATTAAAGATATCAATCTGAAAAATAAAATCTATATTTTGAATGTTCTTGGAATAGCGTCTGAAGATTACTTTATTCTGGGTGAATTTTATGGAAATTTCCGTAACTGCTAAACCGTAAGAGATGGACAATAACCTACCACACAAGAAATGTAGAGCACATTAAAACATACAATTTATGTTGTAAACATTTTTTTCCTGGAGCTGATGGTTTTGAGATATTCCTTGTTTTTGGTTTCAGCTTTAAAAACATACTTTTCTCACACAGGAATTTGTGAACTTCTGTCCATACAAACGTCAATCACATAGCAACCAGCTTTTGACTATCATTTTAATCTATGATACTTCCTTACTTCTATGATACTATGATACTTACAAGGAAGAAAGTAATTAGACTATTTCTGCTAATTTGTTCTCGATTAGCATGACGTAAATAGAAGCATAAGCTTGATAGCAATGTTGTTGCAGAGATGTAGAGAAAATCATGTGAATGAAACACATAAGATTTTTAAACATAGTTTTGTGCTATGCTTTATGTATTTTAGCGTATAACTTGAAATTCCAATGAAATAAATACGGTTGATGCAATGATTATGTGTACATAAATGTCTATTTTTAATCAAAAAGGCGAAATTAATGACATTTTGACCTTTATATGCGCCTAAACACCAATTAATCAGCCCGATATCTGGTTATTATGAGAAAGCTCGTTTGGTTCTCGCCGTAAAACTTTTCTTGCGGCTCAATTAGAAACATGAGGTCAAGGATCGTGCCATTTTTGCCAGGCAATGGCAAATGCAAATTTAGAAAGATGAATGGACATTTTAAACAGTGGAAATAATTATTGCATCACCTTCTATGTATCAGTATTTTTATTTTTGGCAGCTGTTTGCTTCAGGTTATGGCAGTCAATTGTTAAATTGTTGGTGGTACATTCTTTCCTGTATAGTTAAGACTTCCTATCAAATTTTTCCAACAATACACAGCTCTTTGTTGTCATTGTTTTGATTTGCAATGAATCTGTGTGTATACAGTCATTTTATGTTGAGACACGACAGAGAAAGATGGGCAGGTCAGTGGAATTAACATCAGACAAGAAAGCTGTTATACTTGCTTGTACATCAGTTGGCCTCAGCACAAGAAATAGCCTCTAAAACAAGTTTTAATCAGAGTACTATTTCAAGATTACTCAAAAAATACAGGGAGGAAGGAAGAAGAGATCGAAAAAGGGCATTTACTGCGAAACAGGATAGGGTATTGAAAAGACTTTCTCTAAGTGATCGTCGCCTATTATCCACTGAACTAAAGCGAGACTGGGAAGAAATGTGTGACATCTCAGTAACCAGTAGAACTGTCAGAAACAGACTACTGGAAGCTGAACTCCCTGCTCGTCGTCCTAGAAAGAAGCCTTTATTGACTAAAACTATGCGAAAACAGCGACTAAGTACATGTTACATGGACACCAGAGATGTGGGACAGAATAATCTTTTCAGATGAATCTGGTCGCCTCCTTAGCGCGGTGGTAGCGTTGCTGCTTGCCAAGCGGGAGACCTAGGTTCGATTCCCAGTACCGGCGTGGGAATTCCCCCCCCCTGGATCGGGGTACACTCAACCTCGTGAGGTCCCTGGGGGGGGGGGGCAATCGAGGAGCTACTTGATGGAGAAGTAGCGGCTCCAGGTCATGAAGACCACATTAACTGGCCGGGGGAGATCGAAGAGCTGACCACGTCTCACCCCACAATACTGCACCCCATCCATGACGTTTGTAATAAACCGAGATGGGGGACGCAGCGACCGGGCGGTAGGCCAAGGCTCTTAGTGAGCTGTGCCAATCTGCATGACTCCGATGGAAAAGTGTTCGTACGACGAAGGAAAGGTGAAGAATTTTTAGCTTCGTGTGTAACACAAACAGTAAAACATCCACAAGAGAAGATGGTCTGGATGCATTTCCAGCCATGGACTGGGCCGTCTTGACTTCATAAACGCTACTGTCAATGCAAATGTCTACATGAGCATCCTTGAAAGAAGGCTCAGGCCCTCAATAAGAGACCACTTTGGAGATGTTTCCAATAGCATTTCTCAGGATGATTCTGCTCCTTGCCCCAGAGCTGTGATCAATATCTGTACTAAGCATGAAGCAGATCATGTTCCAGTATAATACTCATGTGTTTCTACATTTCAGGTAAAAAACGTCCTTAGATAAAATGGGGTTCAAGTGTTAGAGGGCCTGGAAATAGTCCTGATTTGAACCCTATAGAGAATTGTTGAAAGGTTATGGGGAATGCTGTTGCTAAAAACAAGCCACTCCTGTGCTTGTGTGGTTTCGTGAACTCAATCAGGAATACATTAAGAATTTAATTCTTTCCATTATTAAATGGCAACAGTGCATTCATAAGAGGCAATTATATGTTTGCAAATACTAAAAAGTATGAGTTTTAAGTCACAGCATTAATTTTTAATGTTTGCCCATCATTTGTATTAATATTTCGGAAGAATAAAACAGACTAGCAGCCAGCGGCGGTTGCTGTGTAGGAGCACAAGAGCACGTGAACCTCCAATATTTCTTAGTGGATCTCCTTTTTCTCTTTCAGGAAACATTTAATAAAATGCGCTATCCGGTGCCACTTGTTTAAATATACCGCGCTCTGCTCTTCAGATTGAACACAGCCGAGAACCTGAGGGGGTGACAACAACGCTTGTAGCATAGGCCTCGTGTGCTAGCGTATTACTAACGTTTAGCATCTCTGGCTTGCGCGGGCAACAAAACAGCTCGGAATTTTACAGCCAGAAATGAGCACAGTGCGAGCGTGCATATTAACACCTCCAGGGTTCTGTTTATCAGCGGGAGGTGCTGCTATCTTTGAGATTTAGTTGAAACTATCCGGAAGTGCAACTGCAGTCTTTGTGAGACGCGCTATTTTTCTTAGTAATTTGCATTTTATGCGAGAGTTGAGCAGTTCAAAACAGAAAACAACCTCAACGAAGGAACTTTTCCGAAGATTGTTATCACTACGACCATGACTTCATCAGAACCAGAAATATGCTTTTCCACAATAAAAAGAATTGATACCTTTACTAGGAATACGATGGGTGAAGACCGACTTTCAGCGCTGGCAATGCTTGCTATTGGGAAGAAACTTGTCAACAGTATAAAAGACTTTAATCACCGAGTGATATAAAAGTTTGCACATTTGAAAAATCGGCGCGTGGAATTTCTGCACAAATAAATATGGTGTTAATTGAAACAATGTAAATATTATTCACGTAAATACCATTCTTCACATGAACTGTATCAAAGGACTTCACCCCTTCATCACCTCATATTGCTGTTAACTCTCGAAGACTAAGAAATGCAACATCTTTACAATACTGGGTGGGTGATGATTTGTGTAACAAAGTTATAATTCTTGTTATTAGGCACTATCATTGTTTCTAATATTACTAGATTTGATGTTACAGCGACGGCGGTAGCAGTAGCGGCAGCGGCTGCGGCAGTGGTAAATTGCTGATTTTGTGAACACCTGAATTTTTTTTCCACGAGCCGCCACTGCTAGCAGCCATATGTACTTACATCCATTTCTTTCTAAAAATGCTAAATTATAAATAAATATTTGATTTGTAGAAATCATTCATGAGAATAAAATAAAATTAATAAAAAGTATTGTGCATAATTGTATTTAATAGTTCCTAATAGAAATAGAGAGAAACCAAGCCAATTTAGCACAGTTATTCAATGATTAGAACAAACATCTGAAATATAGAAGGTGATGGACTAATTATTTCCATCACTGTACATGTCTTGTGCGTTATACTCGCAGATGCAGTTATTCCGAATTTCCTTCATTCTGTTAAACTATTGAAGAAATAATCGGCTTTTGGGTATGTGAAAGGAAAATGGTGTCCTAATTGATTGCGGTGTAAAAGTACTGAACAGGTAATGTTTCATTATCCTCTCATTACGGCCACTCTGGGAGACAATCACCAAGAGCTAGCGGCGATTTTTCTAGTTTTCTGGTCAAGTTATATTTGGTGACACTGCGTCTGTTCATTGGCATTGTTACCTGAAATAACTATGACCGTATTTGGCGGTAAATTGTAACTGTTGCGTTGGGACTATTTTGCAGGTACGTTTTCAGTTGAAAGCAAAAAATTGTTGTTGCGTAGAGCATTCGTGTTCCATGTGTGAATCTATTTGGAATATTTTGATGCTTATATAAGTAACACTAAATTTTCTAGCCGTTTTCACAATGTAACTTTGTATTAAATATACTAGATTACGATAATAGCGCTGGGAAGTGATTCAATACAGAAGTGTTGTTTCGAAAGAAGATTTGGTCCTAAAGTCAAATTACATCTCCTCGTATACCTACCAATGCTTTCAAGGCTCCTGTATGGTTACTCAGAATTTGCAGCTCCTAATGAATGGACACGCTCGTACAGATTGATCTTACTCCACATGCAGTTGTGAATTTTAGCATTTCCAGCATGCCCACTCAAATTTGGATATACTCTTGATTGTCTTAGCGTTTCAAACTTACAAAACAGCTCCATGTGTCTAAAGCTCCACAAAAAGACCAAATTATCTAAAATAAAATATGTAACCAGGTCATGGTGCAATCCTTGTATGGATAACACCGCTATTCCAGATAATAAGAACTCCGATAAAACTACCAAAAATGCTACGCTGCCACTCCCCAATGATATAACAACACCTAGTTACTTTAAAATATTAACTCAAACATGAAAGAGAAACTGGAACCAATAAATGCGAAGAAAGCTCCGAATGGTGCAACAGGGTTGCTCGGTTACACTCATCTCAGCTTATCTTAAAAATATTGAGAAATGCTCACGCAAAATCAACCAATTCTTGCCTACACTCTAAGAAACCACCTCTTAAATGACATATGCAAAATTCCTTCACATGTCAGCTACACTTTTACTGAATTTGAAATAAAAGAGTACCATAGATTAAAGTTGTAGTTAGAAATTCCTTTGTTTGTATGGACAGGAGTTGACGTATTCTCGTATGAGAAAAGTACACGGTTTTTAAAGCTGAAACCAATAACAAGGAATATCTCAAAAACGATCTACTCCACGAAAAATATGTATATAACATAAATTGTGTGTTTTAATGTGCTCAACACTTTTTGTATGGTAAGTTTTGTCTATCTCTTACGGTTTAGCAGTTATGCAAAATTCCGTAAAATTCATTCAGAATAAAGTAGTCTTCAGAGACTATTCCCAAAAAAAAACAAGGTATACATTTTATTTGTCAGGTAAATATCTTTATTATACAATATTTTAATCAAAATTCGTTAGAGCCATTTTTGAGAAAATCAACATTTTCGAAAAATGTTCCATGTAAAGGGTAGTTGGGGTGGGGGATTTTCTTGAAAATCTTCGTGTCGCATCCTTGGAAGATACCAAACTTAAATACCAAGTTTGGTGTTTAACGGTATTTTCGTTTTTGAGCTATGCTGTCCACAGACACACACACACATACAGACACACATAGGTCTTTTTCCAAAAATGCCTTTTTTTTTTATTCAGAGGAACCCAAAGCATGTATTTCCGGTGAAATCTCGGTATCAAAATGTTGGGTGCATCACAATACCTTCTCTATACCCTATGTACATAGTACATGTAGAAAAAGTAAAAAAAAAAAAAAGCCTGATGTGTTCCATTCACATGACTTTCTCTACACCTCTGCAACAAATTATTGTTAAAAAACCTATGCTTCTATTTACTTCAGCTGATCCCGAAAAAAATAGCAGAAATAGTCTTATTACTTGCTTCCTTGTAAGTAGAAGGGCAATAAGGAAGTACCATAGGCTAAAGTGATAGTCAAATCTTTTAAAAGCTGTTGCTATGTGAACGAAGTTCCCTTGTTTGAGTTAACAAATTGCCGTATGAGAAAAGTATAGGTATGTTAAAACTAAAACCAATAACAAGGAATATCTCAATACGGTTCACTCTACGAAAAGAAATGTATATAAGAAATTCTGTGTTTTAAGGAGCTCTACATTTTTTATGTGGTAATGTTTTTTCTATCTCTTATGGTTTATCAGTTATGCAAAATTCCACAAAATGGTTCCTGCATAAATGTCTTCAGAGGCTATTCCCAGAAAATTCAAGATACACAATTTGTTTGTCGTGTAAATATACGACACTCTAATCAAAATCGTTAAGAGCCATTTTTGAGAAAATGAAAACCTTCAAAATTTTTTTCCATGTAAGAGGTAGTTGGTGGCGGGGGCATTTCTTTGAAAATCTTCGGATCCCATCCTTGGAAAATAAACCTAAATACCTAAGTTTGGTATTTAACGGACTTTTCGTTTTTGAGTTATGCCGCCCATAGACACACACACACACACACACACACACACACACACACACACAGACAGATAGACACACACGGACATTTTTCTAAAAATGCTTTCTTTTTAATCAGGGGGTCTCAAAACATATTTCCGTTGAAATCTAAGTATCGAATTTTTAGGTGCAACACAATACCTTCTCTATACACTATGTACATAATACGTGTAGAGAAAGTAAAATATAGGCGTCGTTAAAGCACACAATATATGTCCAATACTTTTATTTATTCACATAAATGTTTGTAGCGTTAACCATTTCCGAGATTTAGTTGTTATTGGTTTAAATGTTCCAATGGGAACTAATGGGAAGCGATTGCTTTTAATTGCTGGCCATACAAAGAAAACTGAGACACCGGCTTGTTTTAAGTTTAGGCAAACTTTAGCTTATTGTATTTCCTTATTCCTCTTGTAAAAGGAAAATGTAATAAATCACTGTTAATGTAGATAAAAGAATAAGCTTTAGTATGAATATGGAATAATTGCTTTTCCACACAAGCCGTGTGTAGGAGAGGAGTTGGATAGGTAGAGTCAGACTGGAAAAGTCAATGCCATAGCCGGGATTTGAACCACGGACCTTCTCAGTGGCAGAGCAACCGGCTAGAAATCGGGAGATCCGTGGTTCAAATCCCGGCTATGGCACTGAATTTTTCAGTCTGACTCTACCTATCCAATTTAGTATGAATAATTTGTTGCAGCAAAGATAGAGAAACTTAGTGAATATGTATTTGTTAATGTACTATTTTCGCGCATGTTTTGTTTCGGGAAGAAGAGGGGGGCGTGCTTGTTGCCAGTATTCTTTAGACTTTAATTATTATGTGAATAATCATTTAAAATCTTGACAGAGTGTGTGTCTGTCTTTCTGGGTCGCGACTTCAAATCGTTCAGTTGCGTAAAATGTTCCCTTTTCATGGCTGAAAGTATTATACTCTGAAAAGGAGAAAAGAATTCCATTCGTCGACAGTTGGAAGGATCTCTTTCTGTTGCAAGCGGAATTCCTTTCCATAAAGAAGCATGTTCGTGACGTCACGCTGGAGTCAGAAAGGTTTTATTGCCGCATAGCAAATAAATTAGTAGTGCTTATTTGTCAATCTGCTCCACTTACTGCATCGTGTACCTTTAGTGGCAATTTAATGCAAGGCTTCTATCCTTAGATAGCATGTCTTCGGGTTTGCAATCACATTTCAACACTGTGCACATTTGGGCAGGGTTGCTAGATTCATTTCACAAAAAATCGCCAGAATTAATTTAAAAACCGGAAAATTCATATTGAAATCGCCATTTCACGTTCTAAATTTTTAGCGGGAGACAGTTAAAAAATGCCTGTAAGATTTGATTTAGAATTTTGTTTGTGTTTTTACATCATGTTTCTTATGGTCAGATCATTGGGCTCTTAGTTGCAAACTTCACAATAAAAAAAAAAAAATAAGAGTTATATCACAAGACGCCCACTAAAGCCTTTATTTATTAATTTGAACTTCAGATCTGCAAAGTCATATCTGCAGGATTTCTCTTTGGAACAACTTGCTTGTCGGCAATGGTGTTACCTCGTGTAGTGTTATAGTTGGTTTCTGTTTCTATTTAGATGTTTTTCATTATATTACGTACTCTCTCACCAATATTTCCAGACTCTGAGGAGGATAGGGAATAATACCGATAAATGTCCCACCCCCAGTCGGGAATAGAACCCGGGACCCTTCGCAAAGCAGGAAGGAATCACATTTGCCCCACTTACCTATTGCTAATATTTTATTTACTCAAATTACTATAAAAACTGCAGATACAGTATCAGTGTATTATTCAAAAACTAATATCGTGCATATAATATTAATATATATTTGCATTAAACTGGTGCATTTGATTTAAACAGTTCTCTGCATTAATAGCGACGTAACAAGTAGTGACTTAACCAACATACCATCACTCTACTCATTAATATATCACTTAATTTGTAAACAATGTACAATATACTTTAAATTTAATTTAAATTATTTTCGTGATTTCAGAAGTAGCCCAAAAATTCGCAAATCACCTCAATTAAAAATCGGTCGCAACATCCATCTTTTAGTAGCCCAAATGGCGAATATTCGCCCAATCTGGCAACACTGCGCACACTTGGGTACAAGCCGTTTTAAATGATATAGTGTCATGACCGAGCAAAGAGATATCATAACCAGATAAAGTGAAGTTCCAGTAAGACTTCTCTAGTTCAAAACAAATTATTACCTTCTCTACAGTACTAGCTATGTATATGGTATATACAGAATTTACTGCATCAAAAAATTCGAATTCATCGAAAATACATGTTTTGAGATCCCTGAGTAAAATAAAACATTTTTAGACAAATGTCAGTGTGTATCTTCTGTCTGTGTGTGGACCTGTGTGTGGGCAGCATTGCTCAAAACCAAAAGACTATTAAATACCAAACTTGGTTTGGTATCTTCCATGGATGCGACACGAAATTTCCAAGAAAATCCTGAAATTTTGATTTTCTCAAAAATGGCTCTAACGATTTTGATTAAAATTCTTTGTATCTAACATAATTTTATGACAAACGAATCTTGAATTTTCTCGGAATAGCCTCTGGAGGCCTCTTCAGTATGGAGGATTTTTGCATAACTGGCAACCCGTAAGAGATACACAAAAACTTACTGCCCAAAAAATGTAGATGTCATTAAAATACACAATTTATGTTATACACATTTTTTGTAGAGTTAACCGTTTTTTTGGATATTCTTGATTATTAGTTTCAATTTTAGCCACTTAAATTTTTCTCAAATGAGAAGACATCTTTTTTCACGTTTCTCGTTTGTTTAATCCCAGCAAGCAAAGAAACTGGAATGTCAATTGTTTCACATAGCGACCGGCTTTAGCCTCTGCATTTTCATATTTCCTTTTTACTTACAAGAAAGCTAGTAATAACACTAATTATGCTTATGTTTACCTGGATTGGCATTATATGTATAGATAACAGACTAATCTTTTTTTGCCCAACAGCTAGAGCATGTCATGTGAATGGAACATATTAGATTTTTTTCCCTTCTACTTACAAGGAATCAAGTAATAAGGTCAATTTCTGCTTATGTTTATCTCGATTAGCTGATGTAGATAGAAGCATATGCTTTTTAACAATAATTTATTATAGAGATGTAGAGAAAGTCATGTGAATGGAACACATCAGATTTTTTATTGTATTAATTGTAGCACAGTGATGATGTCGACCTGAATTTGCTATACGTCTTATACGCATTGAATTCAATTGTTTGGCAGCATAAATGTGATAGAAATAATAATAATAATAATAATAATAATAATTACAGTGTTTTATAAAACCGAAACTACATTACAGGGAATTCAAAAAGTATGCTTTATAACTTAATTATACCGATTTCAACTATAAAGGCGAACACTAGTTGGAGGTTTTGGCTTATTTCTATGCGTTCCCTTTCCAACTAGAGACAAAAAACAAACATGCTCTAAATACACCATACGTTTTAAAACAATTTTTGAACATATCATCTACGCATTTTCTCAACCAAAAGCAAATTCACATTGCACTCATTATGCAATATTAACCATAAAATCTTATGTATTCCATTCACATGACTTTCTCTATACCTCTGCAAGAAATTATTGTTAAAAAGCTTGAGCCTCTATTTACTTCATTCTAATCGAGAAAAAATAGCAAAAATAGTCTTATTACTTCCTTCTTTGTAAGTAGAGGCAGAACAAGGGAGTATCATAGGTTAAACTGATATTCAAAGGCTGATTGCTATGTGACTGAAGTTCCTTTGTCTATATGAACAAGAATTTACAAATTCCTGCATGAGAAAAGTTTTTCAAAGCTGAAACAAAAAACAAGCCATATCTTAAACACGATCACTTCCACGAAAAAAATGTATATAACATATATTGCGTATTTTAATGAGCTCTACATTTTTTGTGTGGCAAGTTTTTGTCCATCTCTTATGGTTTAGCAGTTATGCAAAATTCCGTAAAATTCATCCACAATAAAGTAGTCTTCAGAGGATATTTCCAGAAAATTAAAAAAATACATTTTATTTTTCAGGCAAATATCTTTAATGTACGATATTTTTAATCAAATTCGTTAGAGCTATTTTTTAGAAAATCAAAGTTTTCGAAAAAAGTTCTTTGTAAAGAGTAGTTTGGGGTTTGCGGATTTTTCTCAAAATCTTCGTGTCGCATCCCTGGAAGATACTAAACTTAAATACCAAGATTGGTATTTTACCGTCTTCGTTTTTGACTTATCGTGTTCACACACAAACTTTTAAATAGTCACAGGAGATGAAATGTAAAATCTTGAATCTTATCTTTAATCTGATTGTTATTTAATAAGAAAATATAGGAACAACAACATATTGTAAAAGCTATATACTCGTAGTTTTTGCACTATACAGAAATCCTTATACCAACAGCGCCATATTTCCCGTGTGCAGATAACCCTCCGTGCGTTATAAAAGTTATAGAACTCCACGGAGCAAGCATACACCGATCAGAGCGAGCGACCTTGGATCTTCTCGCCTTGCATATCAGCGCGCTTGTAGAGAGACACTTCTCTCACTTATTTTGGAGCAGTGTAAACACATGCAGAAAATTACATGTTTTCCATTTCAATTACTGCCTCTACGCCAGCTATGTACAAAGTGTATAGAGAAAGTATTGTATTGCACCCAAAAATTCGATACCGAGATTTCACCACCAATACATGTTTTGGGACACCCTGAATAAAAAAAAAAAAAACATTTTTAGAAAAATGTCCGTGAGAGAGAGAGAGAGAGAGAGTCTGTGGGCAGCATTGCTCAAAAACGAAAAGGCCGTTAAATACCACAGTTGGCATTTAAAATCAGTATCTTCCAAGGATGCGACACAAAGATTTTCAAGAAAATCTCCCCACCCCCAACTACCTTATATACAGAAAAAAAAAAAAAAACGAATATTTTGTTTTTATCAAAAATGACTTTTAACGATTTTTATTAAAATCTCTTAGGATAAAGATATTTACATGACAAATAAAATGTATATCTTGAACTTTCTAAAGACCTCTTTATTTCAGACGAATTTTGCGGAATTTTACATAACTGGTAAACCGTAAGAGATAGATTAAAAACTTACAACACACAAAATGTAGATCTCGTTTAAATACATAATTTATGCCATATACATCTTTTTCGTGGATCTGGCGTTTTCGAGATATTCGTTGTTATTGGTTTCAGTTTTAAAACACTTTTCTCATTCGGCAACTTGCCAACTCTTGGCCACGCAGAGAAACGGATTTCAATCCCATAGCAGCCACATTTTAAAACATTCGACTGTCGGTTTAATTCTAACGTATTTCCCTAATGTTCCTCCTACTTATAAGGAACTAAGAACTAAGACCGTTTCTGCTAATGTTTATCTGGATTAGAATGGCGTAGATAGAATAATTAACAATAATTTGTTACCGAGATGAAGAGAAAGTCACGTGAACAGAACACATCATATTTGATTTTAGAAAATACTGTCAGTTTTAATTCTGCAAGTAATTAAAAAGTCTGTTTCACCTATCAATATCCTCCGACAACCAGTTTAGTAAAACTGTTCTTGTTTAACATAGACCCACTGTAGCATTAACTACACTGTAACAAAAACCATGCTTGAGGACAAGTAGAGCTTCAATGTATTACTAGATATTATTGATATTATTATAACTATTATTATTAATAATAATATTATTATTAATTTGATTATCAGAATAAAAAAAAACTCTTGTGTTCCATTCACATGACTTTCTCTACATCTCTGCAAAAAAGTAGTGTTAAACAGCTTAGCCTTCTATTTACTTCGTGCTAATTGAGAAAACATTAGCAGAAATAGTCTTATTACCTGCTTCCTTGTAAGTAGAAGCGAAATAAGGGAGTACCAAACGTTAAAGTGATAGTCAAAAGCTGGTTGCTATGTGTCCTTTGTTTGTATGGACACGAGTTGACAAATTCCTGTAAGAGAGAAGTATAAGTTTTTCAAAGCTCAAACTAAAAACAAGGAATACCTTAAAAACGAGCTACTCCACGAAAAAGATGTATATAACTTAATTGCTTGTTTTAATATTCTCTACATTTTCTGTGTGGTTATGTTTTTGTCCATTTCTTGCGGTTTAGCAGTTATGCAAAATTCCGTAAAATTCATTTAAAATAAAGTAGTGAGGCTATTCACAGAAAATTCAAGATATACATTTTATTTGTCAAGTAAATATCTTAAATATCCGAGATTTTAATCAAAAGACACTTTTAAGAAAATGAATATTTAAGAAATTTTTTCCACGTAACGGATAGTTTGGGGTGGGAGGACTTCCTTGAAAATCTTCTTGTCGCATCCTTGGAAGACACCAAACTTAAGTACCAAGTTTGGTATTTAACGGTCTTTTCGCTTTTGAGTTATGCTCCCCACACACACACGGACATTTTTCTAAAAATGTTTTTTTTTGGATTCAGATGATCCCAAAACATATATTTCCGGTGAAATCTCAGTATCAGTTTTTGGGTGCAATACAATGCCTTCTCTATACTCTCGGTACATAGTAAGTGTAGAGAAAGTAAAAAGTGCGTGTGTGTCTGTGTGTGAATGTGTGGGTGTGTGTCTGTGTTGTCTGTGTGGGTCTGTGTGGGTCTGCGTGTGTCTGTGTGGGTCTGTGGGGGTCTGCGTGTGTGTGTGGGTCTGTGTGTGTCTGTGTGTGTATGTGTGGGTCTGTGTGTGAATGTGTGGGTGTGTGTTGTCTGTGTGAGTATGTGTGTGTCTGTGTTGTCTGTGTGGGTATGTGTGTCTGTATTGTCTGTGTGGGTATGTGTGTGTATGTGTTGTCTGTGTGGGTCTGTGTGGGTCTGTGTTGTCTGTGTGGGTCTGTGTGTGTATGTGTTGTCTGTGTGGGTCTGTGTGGGTATGTGTGTGTCTGTGTTGTCTGTGTGGGTATGTGTGTCTGTATTGTCTGTGTGGGTATGTGTGTGTATGTGTTGTCTGTGTGGGTCTGTGTGGGTCTGTGTTGTCTGTGTGGGTATGTGTGTGTATGTGTGTGTCTGTGTTGTCTGTGTGGGTATGTGTGTCTGTATTGTCTGTGTGGGTATGTGTGTGTATGTGTTGTCTGTGTGGGTCTGTGTGGGTCTGTGTTGTCTGTGTGGGTATGTGTGTGTATGTGTGTGTCTGTGTGGGTATGTGTGTCTGTATTGTCTGTGTGGGTATGTGTGTGTATGTGTTGTCTGTGTGGGTCTGTGTGGGTCTGTGTTGTCTGTGTGGGTCTGTGTGGGTATGTGTGTGTATGTGTTGTCTGTGTGGGTCTGTGTGGGTATGTGTTGTCTGTGTGGGTCTGTGTGGGTCTGTGTTGTCTGTGTTGTCTGTGTGGGTATGTGTGTGTATGTGTGTGTCTGTGTTGTCTGTGTGGGTATGTGTGGGTATGTGTGTGTCTGTGTTGTCTGTGTGGGTATGTGTGTGTATGTGTTGTCTGTGTGGGTCTGTGTGGGTCTGTGTTGTCTGTGTGGGTCTGTGTGAGTATGTGTGTGTATGTGTTGTCTGTGTGGGTCTGTGTGGGTATGTGTGTGTCTGTATTGTCTGTGTGGGTATGTGTGTGTATGTGTTGTCTGTGTGGGTATGTGTGGGTATGTGTGTGTCTGTATTGTCTGTGTGGGTATGTGTGTGTATGTGTTGTCTGTGTGGGTCTGTGTGGGTCTGTGTTGTCTGTGTGGGTCTGTGTGAGTATGTGTGTGTATGTGTTGTCTGTGTGGGTCTGTGTGGGTATGTGTGTCTGTATTGTCTGTGTGGGTATGTGTGTGTATGTGTTGTCTGTGTGGGTCTGTGTGGGTCTGTGTTGTCTGTGTGGGTCTGTGTGAGTATGTGTGTGTATGTGTTGTCTGTGTGGGTCTGTGTGGGTATGTGTGTCTGTATTGTCTGTGTGGGTATGTGTGTGTATGTGTTGTCTGTGTGGGTCTGTGTGGGTCTGTGTTGTCTGTGTGGGTCTGTGTGAGTATGTGTGTATGTGTGGGTCTGTGTTGACTGTGTGGGTCTGTGTGGGTCTGTGTTGTCTGTGTGGGTCTGTGTGAGTATGTGTGTGTATGTGTTGTCTGTGTGGGTATGTGTGGGTCTGTGTTGTCTGTGTGGGTCTGTGTGAGTATGTGTGTGTATGTGTGTGTCTGTGTTGTCTGTGTGGGTATGTGTGTCTGTATTGTCTGTGTGGGTATGTGTGTGTATGTGTTGTCTGTGTGGGTCTGTGTGGGTCTGTGTTGTCTGTGTGGGTCTGTGTGAGTATGTGTGTGTATGTGTGGGTCTGTGTTGTCTGTGTGGGTCTGTGTGGGTCTGTGTTGTCTGTGTGGGTCTGTGTGAGTATGTGTGTATGTGTGGGTGTGTGTCTGTGTTGTCTGTGTGGGTATGTGTGTCTGTATTGTCTGTGTGGGTATGTGTGTCTGTATTGTCTGTGTGGGTCTGTGTCAGTGTATGTGTTGTCTGTGTGGGTATGTGTGTGTATGTGTGAGTATGTGTGGGTCTGTGTGTGATGTCTGTGTGGGTCTGTGTGAGTATGTGTGTGTATGTGTGGGTGTGTGTCTGTGTTGTCTGTGTGGGTATGTGTGTCTGTATTATCTGTGTGGGTCTGTGTGAGTGTATGTGTTGTCTGTGTGGGTATGTGTTGTCTGTGTGAGTATGTGTGTGTCTGTGTTGTCTGTGTGGGTATGTGTGTCTGTATTGTCTGTGTGGGTCTGTGTGAGTGTATGTGTTGTCTGTGTGGGTCTGTGTTGTCTGTGTGGGTATGTGTGTGTATGTGTTGTCTGTGTGGGTCTGTGTTGTCTGTGTGGGTATGTGTGTGTATGTGTTGTCTGTGTGGGTCTGTGTTGTCTGTGTGGGTCTGTGTTGTCTGTGTGGGTCTGTGTGGGTCTGTGTTGTCTGTGTGAGTATGTGTGTGTATGTGTGGGTCTGTGTGTGATGTCTGTGTGGGTCTGTGTGCGTATGTGTGTCTGTGTGTGTCTGTGTGGGTCTGTGTGGGTCTGTGTGTGTATGTGTGTGTATGTGTGGGTATGTGTGGGCCTGTGTTGTCTGTGTGGGTCTGTGTGGGTCTGTGTTGTCTGTGTGGGTCTGTGTTGTCTGTGTGGGTCTGTGTGAGTATGTGTGTATGTGTGGGTCTGTGTGTGATGTCTGTGTGGGTCTGTGTGCGTATGTGTGTCTGTGTGTGTCTGTGTGGGTCTGTGTGTGTCTGTGTGTGTCTGTGTGGGTCTGTGTGTGTATGTGTGTGTATGTGTGGGTCTGTGTGTGATGTCTGTGTGGGTCTGTGTGCGTATGTGTGTCTGTGTGTGCCTGTGTGGGTCTGTGTGTGTCTGTGTGGGTCTGTGTGTGTTGTCTGTGTGGGTCTGCGTGTGTCTGTGTGTGTTGTCTGTGTGTGCTGTGTGTGTATGTGTGGGTCTGTGTGGGTCTGTGTGTGTCTGTATGGGTCTGTGTGGGTCTGTGTGTGTCTGTGTGGGTCTGTGTGTGTTGTCTGTGTGTGTCTGTGTGTGTCTGTGTGGGTCTGTGTGTGTATGTGTGTGTTGTCTGTGTGAGTCTGCGTGTGTTGTCTGTGTGGGTCTGTGTGTGTCTGTGTGTATGTGTGCCTGTGTGGGTCTGTGTGTGTCTGTGTGTGCCTGTGGGGGTCTTTGTGTGTCTGTGTGTGTATGTGTGGGTCTGTATGGGTCTGTGTGTGTCTGTGAGGGTCAGTGTGGGTCTGCGTGTGTCTGTGCGGGTCTGTTTGGGTCTGTGTGTGTCTGTGTGGGTCTGCGTGTGTCTGTGTGTTAACTGTGTGTGCCTGTGTGGGTCTGTGTGTGTCTGTGTGTGTCTGCGTGGGGCTGTGTGTGTCTGTGTGCGTCTGTGTGGGTTTGCGTGTGTCTGTGTGGGTCTGTGTGGGTCTGCGCGTTTCTGTGTGGGTCGGTGTGTGTCTGTGTGGGTCTGTGTGCGAATGTGTGGGTGTGTGTCTGTGTTGTCTGTGTGGGTCTGCGTGTGTCTATGTGTGTCTGTGTTGTCTGTGTGGGTATGTGTGAGTATGTGTGTGTCTGTGTGGGTCTGCGTGGGTCTGTGTGTTGTCTGTGTGGGTCTGTGTGTGTCTGTATGTATGTGTGTCTATGTGTGTCTGTGTGTGTCTGTGTGGGTCTGTGTGTGTTGTCTGCGTGTGTCTGTGTGGGTCTGTATGGGTCTGCGTGTGTCTGTGTGTGTTGTCTATGTGGGTCTGTGTGTCTATGTGTGTCTATGTGGGTCTGTGTGTGTTGTCTGTGTGGGTCTGTGTGTGTTGTCTGTGTGGGTCTGTGTGTGTCTGTGTGGGTCTGCGTGTGTCTGTGTGTGTTGTCTGTGTGGGTCTGTGTGCGTTGTCTGTGTGGGTCTGTGTGTGTCTGCGTGTGTCTGTGTGTGTCTTTGTTGTCTGTGTGTGTTGTCTGTGTGGGTCTGTGTGTGTCTGTGTGTGTCTGTGTTTGTCTATGTGTGTCTGTGTGGGTCTACGTGTGTCTGTGTGTGTTGTGTTTATGTCTGTGTGTGTCTGTGTGTTTGTGTGAATCTGCGTGTGTCTGTGTGTTGTCTGTGTGGGTCTGTGTGGGTCTGCGTGTGTCTGTGTGTTTGTGTGTGTCTGTGTGTGTCTGTGTGGGTCTGTGTGTGTCTGTGTGGGTCTGTGTGTGTCTGTGTGTGTCTATGTGTATCTGTGTGGGTCTGTGTGTGTTGTCTGTTTATGTCTGTGTGTGTCTGTGTGGGTCTGCGTGTGTCTGTGTGGTTCTGCGTGTGTCTGTGTGGGTCTGCGTGTGTCTGTGTGGGTCTGCGTGTGTCTGTGTGGGTCTACGTGTGTCTGTGTTTGTTGTCTGTTTATGTCTGTGTGTGTCTATGTGTGTCTGTGTGGGTCTGCGTGTGTCTGTGTGTATCTGTTTATGTCTGTGTGTGTCTATGTGTGTCTGTGTGTGTCTGTGTCTGTCTGTGTGTCTGTGTGTGTTTGTGTGTGTGTGTCTGTGTGTGTTTGTGTGTGTGTCTGTATGTGTTTGTAAGTGTGTGTCTGTGTGTCTATGTGTGTTTGTGTGTGTCTGTGTTTGTCTGTGTGTGTCTGTATTTGTTTGTGTTTGTGTGTGTCTGTGTGTTTGTGTGTGTCTGTGTGTGTCTGTATGTATCTGTGTGTCTGTGTCTGTGTGTGTCTGTGTCTGTTTGTGTTTGTGTGTGTCTGTGTGTCTGTCTGTGTGTGTCTGTGTCTGTTTGTTTTTGTGTGTGTATGTGTGTGTCTGTGTGTGTTTGTGTGTGTCTGTGTGTGTTTGTGTCTGTGTGTGTCTGTGTTTGTGTGTTTGTGTCCGTGTGTGTTTGTGTCTGTGTGTGTCTGTATGTGTCTGTGTCTGTCTGTGTGTGTCTGTGTCTGTTTGTGTTTGAGTGTGTCTGTATGTGTCTGTGTGTGTTTGTGTGTGTCTGTGTGTGTTTGTGTGTGTCTGTGTGTGTTTGTGTGTATCTGTGTGTGTTTGTGTCTGTGTGTGTCTGTGTGTGTCTGTGTCTGTCTGTGTGTGTCTATGTCTGTCTGTGTGTGTCTGTGTCTGTCTGTGTGTGTCTGTGTCTGTCTGTGTGTCTGTGTCTGTTTGTGTTTGTTTGTGTCTGTATGTGTCCGTGTCTGTGTGTGTTTGTGTGTGTTTGTGTGTGTCTGTGTGTGTTTGTCTGTGTTTGTCTATGTTTGTGTGTTTGTGTGTGTTTGTGTCTGTGTGTTTGTGTCTGTCTGTGTGTGTCTGTGTCTGTTTGTGTTTCTGTGTGTCTGTATGTGTCTGCGTGTGTTTGTGTCTGTGTGTGTTTGTGTCTCTGTGTGTGTTTGTGTGTGTCTGTGTGTGTCTGTATGTGTCTCTGTGTGTTGTGTTTATGTCTGTGTGTGTCTGTGTGTTTGTGTGAATCTGCGTGTGTCTGTGTGTTGTCTGTGTGGGTCTGCGTGTGTCTGTGTGTGTCTGTGTGTTTGTGTGGGTCTGCGTGTGTCTGTGTGTTAGTGTGTGTCTGTTTATGTCTGTGTGGGTCTGCGTGTGTCTGTGTGGGTCTGTGTGGGTCTGCGTGTGTCTGTGTGGGTCTGCGTGTGTCTGTGTGGGTCTGCGTGTGTCTGTGTTTGTTGTCTGTTTATGTCTGTGTGTGTCTCTGTGTGTCTGTGTGGGTCTGCGTGTGTCTGTGTGTATCTGTTTATGTCTGTGTGTGTCTGTGTCTATGTGTGTCTGTGTGTGTCTGTGACTGTCTGTGTGTCTGTGTGTGTTTGTGTGTGTTTGTGTGTGTGTCCGTAGGTGTTTGTAAGTGTGTGTCTATGTGTCTTTGTGTGTTTGATTGTGTCTGTGTTTGTCTGTGTGTGTCTGTATTTGTTTGTGTTTGTGTGTGTCTGTGTGTTTGTGTGTGTCTGTGTGTGTCTGTATGTGTCTGTGTGTGTCTGTGTGTGTCTGTATGTGTCTGTGTCTGTTTGTATTTGTGTGTCTGTGTGTCTGTGTGTGTCTGTGTCTGTTTGTTTTTGTGTGTGTGTATGTGTCTGTGTCTGTGTGTGTTTGTGTGTGTGTCTGTGTGTGTTTGTGTCTGTGTTTGTGTGTGTTTGTGTCCGTGTGTGTTTGTGTCTGTGTGTCTGTATGTGTCTGTGTCTGTCTGTGTGTGTTTGTGTTTGAGTGTGTCTGTATGTGTCTGTGTGTTTTTGTGTGTGTGTCTGTGTGTGTTTGTGTGTGTTTGTGTGTGTCTGTGTGTGTCTGTGTCTGTCTGTGTGTCTGTGTCTGTCTGTGTCTGTTTGTGTTTGTGTGTGTGTCTGTATGTGTCCGTGTCTGTGTGTGTTTGTGTGTATTTGTGTGTGTCTGTGTGTGTTTGTGTGTGTCTGTGGGTGTGTCTATGTTTGATTGTGTGTGTTTGTGTGTGTTTGTGCTGTGTCTGTGTGTGTTTGTGTCTATGTCTATGTTTGTTTGTGTGTGTCTGTGTGTGTTTGTGTGTGTGTGTGTGTCTCTGTGTGTCTGTGTGTGTTTGTGTCTGTGTGTGTTTGTGTCTGTGTGTGTCTGTGTGTGTTTGTGTGTGTCTGTGTGTGTCTGTATGTGTCTGTGTGTGTCTGTGTCTGTTTGTGTTTGTGTGTGTCTGTATGTGTCTGTGTGTGTTTGTGTGTGTGTCTGTGTGTGTCTGTGTGTGTTTGTGTGTGTCTGTGTCTGTGTGTGTCTGTGTTTGTTTGTGTGTCTGTGTTTGTTTGTGTGTCTGTGTGTGTTTGTTTGTGTGTGTCTGTGTGTGTTTGTGTCTGTGTTTGTTTGTGTGTGTCTGTGTGTGTTTGTGTGTGTCTGTGCGTATTTGTGTGTGTCTGTGTGTGTCTGTGTTTGTCTTTATAAACAGCATAAGTAAACAGCTTTAAGTCCGCTAAATACCAAGCTTGATATTTAGGTTCAGTCTCTTTCAAGGAAGCGACACGAAGATTTTCAAGACATTTTCCCCAGTACATACTACTCTTTAGACAGAAGCTTTCTCGAAAATTTATATTTTCTGATAAATGACCCTAGTGATTTTAGTTAAAATGTAGCATTTTTAAGGTATTTTCATCACAAATACAAGGCATATCTTGATATTCTGAAGCCCTTTTCTTTCTGGATGACTTTTGCATAATTAGTTAACTACAAGAGACAGACAAAAACTCTCTACAAAAAATAAATAAATAGATTTCATTAAAACACTCAATTTATGTCAAATGCAATTTTTGTGTACAGTAAACCATTTCTGAGATATTCCTCGATATTGGTTTCAATTTTGAATACTTAGATTTTCTCATTGTTCGCTTTCTTTCTTCCTGATCAAGCAAAGCGATTGGTTTTTAAAATATTTGACTATATTTTAACTTATTGCATTTCCTCGTTCCTCTTGTGCAAGTAAATAATTGTTAAACATTTATCTCGATAAGTGAAGTAGAGGGAAGAATAATGTTTCTTAAGAATAGTTCATTGCAGCATAAGTGAACATCGGATTTTTATTATGTACAATAGTATTTACAGTTTCTTAAAGCAATACAACTATATAATTGCATTAATACATAATTTTACAGCCCAGAGCTCAACCAATTTGATTCCACTAAAGGCACAAAAATAAGGATCTTTGCGACACGGACCGATTTGCTTTTACCAATTTTCTAGAAAGCACAGAGGGCGTAGTGAAATGAAAACATTTGAGCTCATCAGTAAACTGGCATACACCTACCGGAATAAAGAGGATGCTAAACAGCACAATTGATAAAAGTAGATAAGTGGTGAGATAGAAAAGTTTCAATATTTCATCATCAGGACAAAATAGCTATTATTTATACATACGCATTTTCGTGTCCTCGAGAATACATTTCCCATCAAGAGGCTAGGAAGTGCGGATCTTGTGTGCCTTTCCAATACACAAAAAAGTACTCACATCAACAGAGAAATACTGTCACCCGTACGTTCAATGTCCAACCAAGAGGGGGCATTTTTAATAATATTATTATTATTATTATTATTATTACATTCATTAGAAAAGGAATTAGTGTAGGTTACTGAATCCAACCAACTGTTGTATCAGATACAAATCTGATGTGTTTCAGTCATATGATTTTCTCCAGATCTCGGTAACAAATTGTTAAAAAGTTTATTCATCTATGTTCTTCATGCTAATCGAAATAAATATCGGCAGAAATGGTCTTGTTAGTTATTTCCTTGTAAGTAGAAGGGAAATAAGGGATTATAGGAATGTACATGGCCAATGTAAGTTTAAATTGGAGTTCTGCTATAATTACATACATATCAAGAGCATTACTGTTCTTGTGTGATGGTAGTTTATGGAGCGCATTTGCTATTGGAATACACGAACATTCATTTGCGTTTAAATACTAGGAGGCTATGAAACTATAATGATTACAGGAAAATGAGCAGTGTGTATAGACCAAGAGAGTCTGGCTACAGGAGAATATAGGTGCTGAAAGTTCCCGTGACGTGAGTGAGTGTAATGTATTCAGAATATACAGAATGTTTCTAAATTAGACCGACAAACTTTGGGAGCAGTTAAACATGTTTGGTTAAGGAACCTACGGGCTGCGGCGCTTCGTTTCAGTACAAGAAGGATATTAGTGGAAGGAGTGGACGTAAGTAGGCTTGTGTAAATAATAAGCCATTCAGTTTTACATACATTTGTGTGTTTATCGTGCAAGAAGAAATTAAACACAACGAAAAAACGAAAGCTCAAACACTCACCCAACTGAGAAAAAACAGACAATTGGTCCAATTGGTTGTCTTATCACATCAACAAGTGCTAGAACACACGTCCACTGACCTCCAGACAAGAAGTGCATCGCCAATGCCAGGGGTTTCCTTGATTTCAGCTCCTGCGCTGGCAATTTGCGCTATAAGGATTTCCTGCGTGTCAACAGCAGTTTTATAAACCATTGCCTTCATGTGGTGCCACAAAAAGAAATCCATTGGCGTCAAATCAGGAGAGCGTGGTGGCCAGTAAGTGGGTCCACCTCGACCTATCCAAAGATTGCCGGATTTAGCTGTCAGATGGTTGCGTATGGGTTTCCCAAAATGAGTTGGTGCCCCATTATGCTGAAACCACATGTTCATTCTGATATTGAGAGGAAGCGGATACAATAACTCAGGCAGACCATATTGAAGAAATGCTAAATAATTATTGGCGTTCAGTCGATTGGGCAAAATGTATGGTCCCACAAGGAAGTCATCTAAAATTCCTGCCCTGACATTGACACTAAATCGCTGTTGATGTGATTGCATAATCGTGGCACCATACATGAGAATTGAATATCCTCTCACGTGTGAAGCATGCTTCATCCCTGAACAACACGGCTTGCAAACTCTGGTTGGAGCATGTATTTGTTAAATATCAATTACAGAGGTTCACTCGGAGTGGATAGTCAGCTGGTGTTAAGAGCATGGTCTCTCTCAAGATGATACGGATGCAAAATTCTCCAGATCGTGACATGGCCAGTATGAAAGTGTCATGCCATCTCTCGAGTACTCAGCGAAGGATTAGTCGCTACCCACTGCAGCAGGCTTCCTCGAGTTCAGGTGTTCGCACAACACGCCTCCGTTCTTGTCTGTGTAATGACCCCCATTCGCATAATCTCTGATGAATACTGGCAAATGTCGTATGGTGAGGACACTGGCGGTTTGGAAATCTTTCCCTGTAAAGCCTCTGCGCCAAACGACCACATGTTAATGCTTCACCGTATACCAAATGCAAGTCCACAATTCATGCCATGTGTAACGTTCCATGTCTGCCGTGCTTTCCAAACGTCACTGTTTCGTTCACAATGAAAAACGTATTACAACTGAAGCAGTACGTAGAGAAACAGTTAGAAGGGGCAGACTGGGAAGTAAAGAAACACGCTGTAAACAATACTACTGCTAGTGAGCTCTGGAAGTAAACAAACCTAGTGATAGTAGTAACAACAAACGCCTCTTGAACTGACACGAGTGTACTGTGTTCTCCAATTCCTTCCTATTCATATCCATCTTGTACTGAAACGAAGCGCTTCAGCCCATAGGTTACTTGACAAAATATGATTCACATAAGGTTATCTATCTACTGCCAAGTTTTGTCGGTCTAATTTAGAGACACCCTATGTAAGTTATTCTAAAGTACTGGTTCTCTCTTTGTCCCTAGTGTAGAACCGTCCAGAGGCTGTTGTGATTGATAAAATCAAATGGATGAGAGCATCGAGGTTTTGGAGGGTTATGGGATCCAATTTGTTGCTCTTAGGTAAATATATTAGATAAAAAAAAAATACCAGACAGGATGGCCGTTTTTAGTGTGATTAAAAGTGGAATCCGATGATGCGATATTTTTTGTATCTACGTACTGGTGTGGTGCACTAGCTGACAATTATTGTTGAAAACAGAATAATGATGCAGTGAGCTACATTCTCATTGCTGTGGACTTAGCATTCCATTCTATGTACATATATTGGGCATGAAATACCGCTTAATTTTGCTCCGGCTTGAAGTTCTTTTGTGTCGTAAATCTACGACACGGGATCACCGACCAGTTCCATTTCGAAGGAAGCCTGGTAAAGATTTTTACGCTCGAAAAAAAACCTCCGCCGTGTTTGAACCCGCGACCTTGAAAACCAGAGGCTTCATGTTATGCCCAGACCACGGAGGACTACCAGTTTCTTATAAGCAGACTGTTATAGGATTATGCATAAAGTAGCTCAAGTTGAGAGATTCCAGTGTATATTATAGAATACATTTAACTGCTATTGTTGTAGGGGTGTTCTGCATTTCTATGGGAGTTTTAGCATCCCCTGTAGCAAGTCTTGAACGGTTGAATGCAATCTTTTCCATATGCCGATGTTTTTATTTTTACTTTCTCTACACGTATTATGTACATAGTGTATACACAAGGTATTGCACTCCACCCAAAAATTCGATACCGAGATTTCACCGGAAATACATGTTTTGGGCCCCTTGTATCCAAAAACAGCATTTTCAGAAAAAGGTCCGTGTTTGTGTGTCCGTGTGTCTGTGAACACGATAACTCAAAAACGAAAACTGGGTAAAATACCAAAGTTGGTATTTAAGTTTAGTATCTTCCAGGGATGCGACACGAAGATTTTGAGAAAAATCTCCCCACCTCCAAAAAATACCGTTTACGTGGAACTTTTTTCGAAAATTTAGATTTTCTCAAACATGGCTGTGACGATTTTGATTAAAATATCGTATATTAAAGATATTTGTCTGGCAAAATGTATATCTTGAATTTTCTGAGAATAGCCTCTGAAGGCTACTTTAACCTGGATGAATTTTACGGAATTTTGCATAACTGCCAAACCGTAAGAGCTGGACAAACACTTGCTGCACAAAAAATGTAGAGCACATTAAAGCATACAATTTATGTCATATGCATTTTTTCGTGCAGTTGATCGTTTTTTAGATATTCCTTGTTTTTGGTTTGAGCTTTGAAAACCTTCTTATACAGGAGTTTGTCAACTCCTGTCCATACAAACAAAGGAAGTTCAGTCACATAACAACCGGCTTTTGAATATGACTTTAATCTTCGTACTACCTTACTAGTAATAAGACTATTTCTGCTAATTTCTTTCTCGATTAGCATGAAGTAAATGGAAGCATAAACGTTTTAAAAATAATTTATTGCAGAGATGTAGAGAAAGTTATGTGAATGGAACACATCAGATTTTTTATATTTCTATTGGAAAAGTGTGGGTACAGTTTCCTGATAATTTACATTAGTGATTTAAGTTCTCGGTGTACTCAAGGATCGTAACAATATCCTTTCAAAAAGTTTCTAAACCTGTAACTCAGGTTCTGCCACAATGAGGGGATTTAGTGGCTTTAGTTGTTCTGAAATGGATGTATGATTTTATTTTCTTTGTAATAGATTTTATCTGTTGTGAGGTGATATCTTGTTCATCGATGTAGTTACTTAATAGTTCTTCACGTTTTTTATTTATATAGGCATTAGATCTAATGCTGTGGCCGAAATATGAAATATTGCATTTAGTACCCAAAGGTAACTTTTATTGTAACGTGTTTACAAAGTGAGTTTGGATATCGGTTCTAGTTAATACCAGCTTTAATGAGTTGTTTCAAATGCAGATGTAAGTGTTGTGTATAAATAGTTACCTCAGGTACGTGAATTGCAGAGTTACTCTACTGTTTATGTTGCTGTTGATGACGTCAATTTCCTTAGCGTATTCCATTTTAGCGAGGAGTAAATGAAGACAAAACTTCTCTCCAAACGCAAACAATGTACTGTACAGAACAGAAATATTGCTTACGTGACAAAAAAAAGTCATAATGCCGTAATGTGACAGAAAATGTACTCCAAAAATTTCGAAAATATACATATTTGTAACTTAAAAATAAGCGACATTGAAGTTCCAATTCTCATAAAGCTAGCGAGAAGGACCAAAACTGCTTGGTAAGTAATGCTTCTGTATTGGAATATTTGTTTTTTCACACAAGCCGTGTGTAGGACAGGAGTTGGATAGGTAGAGTCAGGCTGAAAAATTCAATGCCATAGCCGGGATTTGAACCACGGATCAGTCTGACTCTACCTATCCAACCCCTGTCCTACACCCGGCTTGTGTGAAAAAACAATTATTCCATACAAATTGACCATAATAGTTTCCTATACTATGAATCCTGGGACTTAAGTACCTACAACATTGTAAGTCGCCATTGGGGTTGTCATCTCAAAATAATTTGAGAACACCTTGTGGTTTACCGGGAAACATGCGAGTCAGTTGAGAAATTTAATGCTATGCCGGCATGTTGCCATGGTAGCTCAGAGCCAGAGCAACCGGCTAGAGATCGGCAGATCCGTGGTTCAAATCCCGGCTATGGCTTTGAATTTTTCAGTCTGACTCTACCTATTCAATGCTTCTGTATACTTGACTTAAATATGCTTAAAATACTTGCAGAGCTTAACGCGGTCGATTGCAATCAGGAGGTCAAAATGGCTTAAAACTCACATAAGACTTGCATCTTTACTTCGTTTTTTGAACTGCATGCATGCCTTAAACTGGAATAACTGAGTTACACACTTTCTCTGTTGTTTTTCACAGCAACATATATACAGTACCGCTCAAAAGTTTTTGAACAGCTTGTTTTGCTGCATTTAACAAGTGTATAACGCCAAACAAAGTCAATTTCATATTATAAATGGTAGAAATCCATGGAGACATAATTGAAATTTACTATGCTACCTTTTGTTTGTCAATTATGTGCATTTGTTGGCCCTTATAGGAACAGTTACCATAATGTCTGTGATTCCCTAAATGTCGTTCACAGACATCTGTATTGCCTGCGAACAGCACTTTAGTAGTTCATAAGCAAGTGAATGCTACACATTGTTATTGTGCAGTTGAAAAGTCTGAAATGGGTAACAGAAGGGCGCTTTCAGCAGAAAAACGTGCTGAAATAGTCAGCTTGCATACAGCTGGCCACGCCATGCGTCACCAACAAACGTGATCAAAACAGCACCCATGCTGACAGCAGAACTGAACAAGACGAGGGATGAATCTGTGAGTGTTTCTACAGCGAAGAGACGACTTCAGGATGCACATCTGAACGGTTGCATTGCGGCAAAGAAACCCCTATTGCGAGCTGTCAATAAGCGGAAAAGATTACAATGGGCCAAGCGACATGTAAGCTGGACTGTTGATCAGTGGAAAAAGGTATTATTTACTGATGAATCTAAGTTTGAGCTATTTGGCTCAAAACGTCGCCTGTTTGTTCGACGTGCAAAAGTTGAACGCATGGCACCTCAGTGCATATCCTCTACAGCCAAGCATGGAGGTGGTTCGGTGCTGGTAAGGAGTTGTTTTGATGGCAATAGGACGGCCAATATTGTGAAAATAGAAGGAATGATGAAGAAGGAGCATTATCACAATATTCTCCAACGCCATGCCAAACCGTCTGGGATGAGGTTAATTGGCAAGGGGTTCATTCTGCAGCAGGACAATGATCCCAAGCATAAATCTATACTCTGTAAAAGATACGTTGAACGATTGGAAGAGACACAAGTCTTGAAGAACATAGTTTGGCCCCCTCAAAGTCCTGACTGAAATCCTATTGAATTACTTTGGGATTATGCGGACAGAGAGATATAAAAGAAACAACCCACTAATGTAAATGTATTGTGGAGTCATGTGCACAACATATGGATGGATATTTCTGAAGATACCCTGGCCCTCTTAATAGGAAGAATGCCCAGAGTTTGCGCAGCTATAATTAAAGCAAGGGGAGGTTACTTTGAAGAAAGCAAAATCTAACACGTATTGCTGATTTTCATTAAATATACTGTTGTGACTACAAACTCTGTCTTTTTTATTCCATTGTTTCAATAAATCCTAAAAATGAGGTGTGTTCAAAAACTTTTGAGCGGTAGTGTAAAACTTAAAGGAATCAAATTGTTAATGAATATGGCAACTTCACCAACATACGAGTAATATAAAGAGAAAGAATTTATTGAAAAAAATGGCCTTTCTTTAACTGAAGGCTGCTGTATACAAAGCTTACCAAGATGCAAATCTTAAAATATGATATAAAATTATTGGATAATTTGTGACACCAACCTAATTCAACAGACCTATAATTACAACAGTAACCCCTATAAATAGATATAATATTGTGAACTAAACATCGTACAAATTATTTTTAATATGAGAAGTTACAATTTAATCACGGTACAAGCCACTTTTTTATTGCAACTCCTGTGACAATTTGCTTTGATATGCCGTTATCTCAAGAAGTAATGCAGATGATGTCTTTATGTTTATTTTTATATAATTATTTTAGACCAAACAGTTATTTAGCTCTAATGGTTATTACTTTTATGTTTTCTATTAAACTATACATATTATAAACCTTTTGTTAATAAGTTTAACTTTTACTTTCTCTACACGTACTACGTACATAGTGTATAGAGAAGGTATTGCACTCCACCCAAAAATTCGATACCGAGATTTCACCAGAAATATGTTTTAGGGTCTCCTGTATCTGTGAACACGATAACTCAAAAACGAAAAGTCGGTAAAATACCAAACTTGGTATTTAAGTTTAATATTTTACAGGGAAGCGACACGAAGATTTTGAGAAAAACTCCCACCCCAAACTACCCTTATATCGTATATTAAAGATATTTCTTGAATTTTTTGGAAATAGCCTCTGAAGACTACTTTATTCTGGATGAATTTTACGGGATTTTGCATAACTGCTAAACCGTAAGAGATGGACAAAAACTTACCGTACAAAAATGTACAGCACGTTAAGACACACAATTTAAGTTGATCGTTGGAGTTGATCGTTTTAGAGATATTCCTTGCTTTTTGGTTTCAGCTTTGAAAAACTTAATTATCTCATACAGGAATGTGTCACCTCCTGTCCATACAAATAAAGGAACTTCAGTCACATAGCAACCAGCTTATGACTGTCACTTTAACCTATGCTACTCCCTTATTTCGCTTCTACTAACAAGGAAGCAAGTAATATTGACTATTTCTGCTAATTTGTTCTCGATTAGATGAAGTAAATAGAATAATTTGCTGCAGAGATGTAGAGAAAGTCATGTGAATGGAACACATCAGATTTTTATGTCATGTTTTGGAGTTCATCTTTATTTTGTTGCTAAAGAAACTCAGCGGTGTAAAATCTGCGTACTTCATAATATACCTAGTTCCCCCCTTTATGCGTTCTTTCCATACTCTCATGTAACCAACCACTATGTAAGTTTAAAAAGTTCAGTTGGACAACCTTGATATTCTCGCCTTGTAATCGTAAAAAATGTAAACAAACAACAGGAAACATTTTAGAAATGGTTAAAATTGTTGCAAAATCTATGTTTTTCTTGTACTAAGTGATACCTAAAAAGCAAGAATAGCTTCACCAGACATTTAAGAAAACTCTACATATGTGTACCTCATCTTTCCAGAAGTTAAAATATAAACCGTCTTTTAAGTATTTCTGTATTTCCATATTTATTTTCTATATATTTTTGGAGTGCATAGTGACATGAAAGAATTGTTGTTTCCTTGGGAGACAGCTGGTTATATCAGAATGTTGGCAGCCATGCAGCCTCTCACATACGCAGAGAAACAGAAACAGTACCTTTTTTTCCTAAACTTTCTGAAATTCTGTAAGTGGAACTCAAAGCGTCCTATTCGTGAAATCAGTTAATCGGCACAAAAACTAAAAATATATATTATTTTGTAGAACTGCTGTTGTGGTTGCATACAAGTAGGGATAATGTCTCTTTGAGATAATTTAGTTTTGCCTAATGTTAGAAACCTTAAAATGTGTGCATAACAAATGCTGTATTTAAAAGTTCACGTTACAATACTCACGCAAATTATCAGTAAATGAATTTGAAAGTGGTTTTGCTGTGAAATACAAAGAGCGGTAGGGAACAATGTTGACCCACATCCCAGCCTCACAAGCTTCCCTCATTAGGCAAATGATCTCCGTAACCTCGTCCTCGGTTTGTTTACCAACAGCCGACTGCATTCATTATTCAAGCTTTGGAAACAAATAGAGTCT
The DNA here is from genome assembly GCA_030762935.1 of Hymenopus coronatus. NCBI lineage: Eukaryota > Metazoa > Arthropoda > Insecta > Mantodea > Hymenopodidae > Hymenopus > Hymenopus coronatus. The sequence goes on along the minus strand of CM060889.1, from coordinate 3,700,767 downwards.
GTACTCTTAGCTCTGTGCTGCAAGTGTGCATTTTATTCCTATTTGAAATGACTGGGGAAAAAGAAGTGAGCGCTAATTAGAGTGTGGGGAAAAAAATTCTTGCAACTGCGCCTGAGTTCACAGCATCAACTTTTTACCAACTTGAAATGCGCTGTGTATTTTATTAGTTTAATTAATATTTTTACATAGAGAAATATATCTGCTTCAGCAGCCAAGACTGAGCACGAAACGTTAGGGCGAAGAAGTTGCTATTGTGCTCTTTGTTAATGCTAGTAACACAATTGCCTTTGTGCAGCGAGATTCTTAGCGCATTAGAGACATAAGTAACAGGGTAAATTTTAAAGAAAGGTCTCTCCCTTAACAGTTAGCAGCTCGGGACTTTTTCATTATAAGGAGCGGTCACGTGAGTCGAATACAAAGAACTTACAAAATTAGTCATGTGACAACGCCATTATCGCGCTTGTTTTCAACCAATCAGGAAGGAGCTTTGGGTATTTAAGCGATGCGTTTACAAGGAATCGGGTTACTGTGATTCTTACTGTTATTGTAATTATTGTTGCAGCTTATTCTGCGTGATAGACGCGCGATGCTGTACGCGGTACGCTATAGGCGGTACGTTGTACGTACGTGAACGCGGAGATGCGAGTGACCTAGTATGTAATTTTATTATGCGAGATATTGTACTTAGTGCACGAGTTAATTTGTCGCGTAACAGAAAAGTACGCAGTAATTACCAATGCCCGTCGGCAACAAGAACTTAGCAACAGCACAAAATAGCACTAGTTGTTAATAATTCTACGTCTTCAAGAATTCTTATGTCGGGAGTCGCTCGTAGGATTAGTGGCTCAATAAGCAACGAAGGAGAATAAAAGCATTAATTTAGTGGAATCTTAAGTGAAGTACTTTTATTTTTGAGTCTACCCCGTGTTACATACCTTAGTCATTCTTTCTCCCCCTGAGTGAGTCAACTTGTGTTCTACAGGGACGAGTATAGCCGGTGCAACAATGGACTGTTCAGAGGTATGTACATTTTCGTTTATAAAGTATTTCAGGGGTGCTAATCCAGACCGACAAATGAACGGCGACATATTATGGACAACAAACACGACAGCGGCTTATTGGTCTGTATAATTTTACTTAATTGTGAAAGAGATTACAGAACTTCTAAATTTAAGAATGAACAATCAAATGAAGACGTAGCATAATCATTTTTTTCATCTCGAATCGAAACTTTCTCTCGAAAACTTTAAGTATAAAAACTGTTTTATACAGAAATAGTTCGGTTATTTTGAGAGTATAGAGCACAATTAACAAAAGGTAAATTAGCTTGTGGAGTTCCAACATTCCAATACTGAATACCATTTATTTACACCCCCAAAGAAGAAAACACAGCATAACAAAATAGTTTAGAATGAGAGAGATACAGATTTTCAAATGTTGTGTCTCTATTTTTCTTTAAGACATACTGTGACCATTAGTCCGTTTAAAACTGCTTGTTTTATATATGGGCACAGTCCCAAAATGACCATAATACTAATAGCGTACAACACAATAATGATTTTCTTACCTGAGACCGGACAAAATTGACGCTACAGTTAATTGCTTTCTTGAGTCGCCAGGCTTTCAAAGACCTACAGTCACACTATTTGTTACGGAAAGATTTTAATACATTTACTTGCATTGACTCCTTTCTTGACAGTATAAATTTTATCATGATAGAAAGATTTGAGGGTTTCAACACTTTGTACTTAGCCAAAAAATGTGCTAGAAATACATCTTAAGAAAATAGTATACGTCCTGCGGTCGTAATCGCCGCACGTGTGTCAAAGGCTTGCTTCGGAAGTCAACAGATTGTTAGCATACATTGTCACACCTCCGTTAGTGGACACGTGTGCCGCCAGCTAGTTCTTTTTGTATAAAAACTGTGACTGTTACACTTGTGTGAGGGGACACGTGTGCTGACAGCAGTTCTTAGTCATCGAAACCGCATTGTTACACCTGAGTGACTTTGTGACAACTGCGGTGTTTTGCACGTGGGACTGCTACTGAAAATTTCCTGCCACATGATCCGACAGGTATGAAAAGGAGAACGAATCCTGCAGAGAAGTTCAGCTTCGACTGGGAATGCAATGTGTACAGCAGTTAGGTCAGTTTGGATGGGAAATTCGAAGTTTGCAGTAGTAGCCACAGCCGCCGAACGTCGAAAGAGAACTATTGCGAACGCATCGAAGAAATTGTGAACGAATTTTATTTGTAATCAGTTGGAAAAATTAAAAAAAAGTTTTTGTTACACTAGTAATTATGATGACGACGTGAGATGATGAAACCTTTACTCGCAAGAATGGACGAAGTGTAAACGGAAATGAAACCAGGAACAGTAGAAATGAAGAAAATGCAACTCGGAATAAATGAAATTAGGAATGGAGAAGATGATGGAAAAGAAGATGGAATCCGATATAACGACTGTAAATTGCGCGATGGAGAAGATTCAAGCGGAAATGAAAACAAATTAATTGCGGAATGGAGAACCTGAATTAGAAAATCTCGAACAAAATCGAAGAACAACTGGTCTGCGTGCAAAAGGAAGTAGAAGAGCTTGGAGATAAAGTGGATGAACTTGGCGGAACGAAGACAGACCACGACCAACGACTCAGTGCCCTGGAAGGAAGAAACAAACACCAAATATCTAAACACGAAGATGGAAAATATGCTATATGGATGTCTGAAAGACTTGAAGGCTGAGACGAGCGAAACAACATATGCACGCGTCAACCCATCCAAGTTCGACTGAACACCCACCTTCGACGCTTTCCGCCGTTAGTTCGCCACCGTCGCCGACTGTCAACATGAAAGGAGACCGTACAAAAGATAGCAAGCTTCCAGGGAAGGGCATCATATGTACTACCATTCATACGTCGGCCATCTCCGGGTAGTTCTGGGAGACCTAGAGATCCGCTTCGGGAACCTTCAACTGACAGACTACCGCAGTCTGCTTAAATCGAGGCTGCAACAGACAGGGGATGTGATGCAATAGTTCATTCACCCTGGTGAATGAACAGTTGGTGAACAAAGCCCTGGTAAACCTCCCAGGTAGTTAAGTGACCCAAGAAGTCGCCTACACTATGGGAGTGCTTGGCGTCGAGATACGATGATCATGTGCTCGGCGACTACAAGACTATCCACGAGGCGGTAGCACTAAGGATGGAGGCGACCAACCGGCGAGAAGTATTCGCTACGAAGGTGCAGAGAAACAACCAACAGAAGATGACGGTCTTTCAGTGGTGTGTGCTGGGAATCTGACGAGCCTAGTACCTGGTCTGTTTACATCAAGAGGACCATCAGGCCAAAAACGAGAAGGACCAGCATAGCGAGGAACGCTATGCGTCTTGGGCAGAAGAGTGGTGAAAATCCTCATCGTAGACGACTGGATACAAGAAAGACTGTACCGGATACCAGTAGACACAGGGCAGACGTGCCTTAATTTTATGTATTAATGGATTATTATTGAAATATAATTTGAAGGTAGATTTAACTATAATTTAATCACACCTGACGAGGCGAAGGACTTGTTGACTGACCCAGTCAGTTCCAACAACTAGAAACAGTCTCTGTTGGAGTTTGCATTGAGACGGGACACTGTGAGCCTGCGAGTATCTGTCGCGAGGGTAGCCGAGGATGCTATACTGGAACTGGACGTCCTCAGGAGCCACGAGGCAACGGTCGACGTCAACCAGAAGAGCTTGCGACTCGGCCGAAACGAGATGTTGCTCCAGAGTCCCCACGAACATCCGAGGATCTGCAGGGAGATCCTGAGGGAAGATGTTTTTCCCGCAAGAAGTGAGATTTTTGAGAAGGTACCTAGAGAGAAGTTGTATTGAATCGGAAAACACCATTGAATGGAATATATGTTGTGACCGTGAGGTTACTGAACCCACTGGCTACCGAGGAGGAGTTCCAGACCGAGTCGGAGTTAGGGAAGTGTGAGCCAGCAGCGACTGTATCGCCGTGCGACGAAACCGACCAGCCAGTGCCGTCGCAGGATCTGAAGCCCTGACTAAAAGGTTTGCTGAAGAGGGCGACCGACCATCTGACCGCTTCATTACGGTGGAGGATCCGGCATATATTTAGAAGAGAGTCCGACATATATTTAGACCTAATAGTCTGTTTTTGTGTAGGAAACCGTATTGTAGCCGCAGTTACCGAGTAGGGCATATTCTCAGCACCGAAGACGCCCGACCTATCCGGCAACCACCATAACGAGTTCCTGTGGCTAAACAGTTGGAGGTACGGATATGCTGGAACACATGAGTTAGGAGAATCGCTGAAGAGCCCGACAGCCCTTGGTACTCCCCTGTAGTCTTGGTGCACTTACTTCCATAGGTGTATACAAATGTGGCCACTGTACTTTGATAACAACTCAAAATAAAGACACGGATACTAGACACAGGCGTAGCAGAGTTCCCATAAGCCGTTATCCCGAGATCAACGTGGGATGTAGCACGTGAACAATGTGGTACATCTTCTCCCCAGTGGGTAGGCAGTACAATATCGAGTATCCAGAGAAACTCGCGAAAACCTAAAGGCCTTGGGCTAAGTGAGTATTGGCGTAAGCGTTCGTCCAATTCGGTACAGAAAAAAGGGGTAAAATTTGGATCTGAAAGCATGCATTTAAGCCTACAGGCAGTGCAATCCCCCTCCCCCTCGATATCACTGAGGAGGTTCTGCAGTATCGGCGTAGAGACAACTGGGCTGGTCGGCAGTGCGCCAAAAGCCACACGGATGCCTGATAATGTGCAGCGTCTAGTCTTCTTAGCACAGACGGACGTTCTGAGGAACAAACAATGCATCCACAGTCTAACTCAGATAGGATCAGAGCACGATAAAGACGTGGAAGCACTTCCGATCCGCTCCCAAGATTTTTCACTTAGTATTCGTAAAATATTTAGAGAACGGTCACATCGCGCTTTTAGCTGTGCTATATGAGGTGCCCAAAAATTTCCAATCGAATATCAACGCAAGGAATCTAATCTAATATGCAAAGGGAAGTAAATCTGAACCGAGTCGAAAAGAAGGCGTCAAGCCCCTTCTACGGCTCCAGAAGTTCACGCAGAGTGACTTCTCAGGTGAGAAACGAAAGCCGTTATGAAAACTCCAATCAGATAAGTTGTCTAAACACTGCAGCACGCGACGTTCCAAAATGTCATACGTTGAAAAACACAAAAGATGGCAAAGTAGTCTACAAAAAAGCAGGCCGAGCCACCTGGGGGAACACCTGGCGATATAGAGTTAATCGCTATTGCAAACAGCGTAACGCTTAATACTGATCCCTGCGACGCTCCATTCTCTTGAATAAAAGGATTGGAAAACACGGAGTCGATGCTTACTCGGAAAACGCGGTCTCTCAAACTCCTGAATGAACAGCAGTAGGCGTGTACGTACCTTCCAGTCGTGGATGGAACGTAATATTCCTCCTCGCCAACACGTGTTCCTCCTCAAAGTCGAAAAATGTCCCGACTGTTTGACAGTTCCTAAGAAAGCCGTTCTTGATATGCGTCGATAGCGATACGACGTGGTCAGCCGCTGAACGACGTCTCTGGAAACTTCACTGTGTGCTAGTAGATTTGGGATTCCAAAGACCACACCAACCGTCCATTTATCAGACGCAACTGGTGAAGGAAATACGACGATAGCTGGAAGGAAGATGGCGGCCCTTTCCGGATATTCAAATTGATATGATGGTGGCCTTCCGCAACTGTGCTGGAAAGATATTGTCAACCGAGAGCTCGAGCAGGAAAACCTTACCGTCAGATGGTATATTTGGACGAGGATTCCATCTGGATCGGTGCAGCCTGCCGCATGAGAGTGCATGTTCTAGCCCCGCCATGGTGAACAGACGATTGTAATCTTCAAAGTTTCCGAAACGAATGGAGTATCCTTGAGATTCCACCTGAGCGTTAACGGCAAGAAGATCACGGGAAGAATTATCTGGGCTAGACACCTGAGCGAAAGCATTACCTAAAGTGTTTGCCACGTCAAACGTATCAACAATAGCTCCGGCAGATGTTTTGAGACCGACGCTTGATATGGGTTGATTTACCGGCCACACGCCTCAACTTATTCCATACAACAGAGGAAAGTGTATGCCGATCACAGAAGCCTTCAAACTAGCTCCATGGTTGCTTTTTGCAGTCCTTAGCAACTTGTCTAGGTTTGGCCCGCATCTTCTTATATTGTATTAGGTTGTCCAACCTAGGGCGACTCTGGAAAATCCGAAAATTGCGAGGACGAATGGTATCCCGACATTCATCTGTCCATCAAGGAATAAGAAATCGATGAGGTTGGCCAGCCGACCGTGGAATAGACGGCATTCTTTCTGCTAAGCGGCAGAAAGAATGGTGGCTGTGAGGTGTTCAACTAAGAAATCCACAGAGTCGTACTCGTTGCAGTTAAAACAGCCAAACAGGGAAAAAGACTCCAGTTGGCTCGATCGAAGCGCCAGGTAAACTTGTGGAAACATAAATCTGATACTAAAAGACTCATAAGAATTGACAAGTGGTCACTAGAGTATAAAACAAAGATGACATTCCATTATGGAAACTGCGAACAATGGAGAACAAAGAGCTATGTTGAAGTGTGAAAAACTATTGAAGGCGTCAAAAAGATCTGTGGGCTCTCCGGTGTTCAGAGAGAGAGAGAGAGTGACAAAGAGAGAGAGGGAGAGAAAGAGAGAGGTGATTACTTGCCCAAGAAATCGGCATTCAGATGACCTCTCGTATAAGCTCGAGGTGAGCCTCAAAGTGGGTGGTAGGCATTCACGTCACTGACCAACCGAAATAGTGTTGGTAGCTGGAAACTAGGTCTTCTAAATCAATACGCGAGAGGTCAGCAAATGGAAACAGATAAATACTACAAATTGTGAATTTGGTAGATGACAGAGAAATCCTTACAGCAACTAACTGAATGCCAGACAGTAATGGCACGGATTCACCATAAAGACGAGCTTCACAGTGCTCCCATGTGCAGGAACATCCTCTTGATAAATCACCATACAACAGAGTATCGCCTGAAAGTGACTTTGTCATATGGACAGAGCTTTGTCACTTGTAAGCAGAACTAAACATTGATTCTGGTTGAGCAACAGTTCAAGTTCTGGTCGACGTGGACTAATTCCGCGAATGTTCCACTATAGGATAGTCATTTTCTATATTATGGGATAAGTTTTAAATCGAAAGAAGTTTCTACAGACTGGGCTGTGCTGGCCGGTTGTTAGGCTTGTACTGTTTTCAGGAGCACGGTCCTGCCCCTTCCGCACTGTCCGTCTGGCAGTGGAGGCAGGACCGTTCTGGTCATCTCCTCCACGGGGAAGGAATCCGTTTCCAATAGAAAATTTCGGTTCGAGAACCTCGAACCGATTAGAAGTACTGATCTACGTAGATAAAGAAGAAACTTCCAAAGAGAATCTACGTGGAGATTGGCGTTCCGGTAGGTGGTTTGGGAAGGAGAATTTATACTGTTTTTCAGGAAGTCCATCCTACAATAGCTGGTCTTAAATGTTTTCGCTGGTGCAGAAAATGCGACGGGTAAGCCGGTCTTGGTACCCGAGGTCGAAGGTTTGGGTGTCACTTTTTCTGAACTACTATTTTCATTGGCAGTTTTGCCAGATGTAACGCCGAAGAAGACGTAGAGTTGTGTGTGGTCTGGCTATTAGAATACTTTCACAACTTGTGGCCCCGATATTATCGCTGGTCTGAGTTGCGATTTCCCGCCTCAGTACAGGTTTAGCTACGACTAAGCTATCGGAGCGATGGGTACAGAAGGTTGGCGGTTTCACAAGAGCTTACAGGCTTCCGAGGACACCGTCTCTTTCATCTGTACTTCCTGAATCGCTCTCTCCTCTGTAAAACGGGGATACTCACGGGAACTATATGGATATTCGCCACCACAGTTTACGCAGGATGAAGTTGGTGTTCACGCTCCATAATACGTGGCATCTGCACAGATAGTACATCTAGCCTGACCAAAACAGAATTCACTTGTGTGCCCAAAGCGCTGACACCTGTAGCACCTGAATGGGTTCGAAATATAGGGCCTAAGCTCGATGGCTTCGTACCCTGCCCTAAACCTTTGCGAGAGGTCTACCCAATCAAAGGTATGGAACAGGGTGCGGGCAAGCACGAATTCTCAATTTCTTTCCGTGGACCCTATAAACAAATGTAACGCCTTGTTCCGGCACATTCTCCTGAATCTTCTCTTCGGACAATCCGTCCAAAGCGCGGGTGCTGACAAAGACGCGCGAGGAGTTTAATATCTTGTGTGTTTCCACCTTAACCGGGTAGCTGCCTCGGATTCTTCTACCAGGAGTATAGCGTTTCACGCTCGAATCCAAGATTGAAGCGGATCAGCAATTTTATCTAAGTCCTTTTGGATAGCAACCGACGTGAATTTTTTGCCTTCTTTCGTTCTAGTGACTAGTTGCGAATACTACCGAACTAACTATTCCTTTTGCCTGGACATTAAGATTTGTTTTAAAATGTTAAAACAAATAGATGTAATAGATGTCCAGCTTTTAATAAAATTAAGATTTGTTTTTTGATTTTAGCATAAATTCATTCCCCAGTGCTCTCTAACCACCACGGGACCCATCGAGGTCTACAAAGGGGATATAGCAGGCTCGAAATCCCGTTCATCCTGGAGTTCGGTATAGTACCTAGTCCTGGCCGATTGACTAGGGATGGGCGAAGAGAAATCAAAGCGTACCCTTCCCAGTCACTGAAAGACAGAAGCCCAGCCTGAGATACGCAGCCCTCAAAGAACCAGGACATCCCTTTCCACGGGTCTCCACGCACGGCCAACTTGTGGGTGGATGTTTTGACGGAGGTTGCCACTCAGAAGTTGCCCACACGAAGGAGCCAGGGTTGGCTCGGGTCCCCGGGTGCGCCAAACTCGTACCTACCGTAGTAGATCCCTGGGGGGCTTTAGCAGGATGTAGAGAAAGAAGAAAGGAACGAAGGAAAGAAATAACCAAGAAAGCAAATGACTTCCCATTTGAGGAACGTATTTCATTACAAAGTGTTTAAGAATTCAAACGATAACAAGCAATATTTTGGCAACGGTTAATTAAAAACAACAATTGAAAAGGCACTTTGTGCGCTTTGACATAGGGTATAAGATTGTAGTAAGATTTTATTTTTGTCTTACGGTTTATCAGTTATACAAATATCAATCCAGAATGAAGACACTACAGAGGTCATTTTCAGCACGATTAAGATCTACATTTAAATAAAATCATTAGAAGCATTTTGGTAAAATCAAATGTTTTGAAAATGTGTTAGTGTAAACTGTAGTTTCGGGTGGAGGAATATTCTTGAAATGTTCATATCGCATTCTTGGAGGATGTTGAACTTAAATACCAAGTTTGGCACTTAATCGACTTGTTGCTTATGGCTTATGTATGGTTTTACATCACATGGTCTTTTTCTAAAAATACTTTTTCATACGGTTTGAGTTAGGGAGGCCTCAACACATATTTTCAGTGAAAACCCGCCAACTAATTACTATACGTAGGAAACATTTGCAGGATATTTCTGTCCATTCTGCAAGAAACTAGAAAAAGCATATTCCTCTATTCATGTTAATGAAAATAAACATTTGTAGAAAGGTACACTTACACAGTTAATATCGCAGGAAGCACTGATACAATTATCCATCCATTCCGCAGTGCAAGAGAATGACACAAATGTGTTAAGCCACTCCTAGTTCAATTGCTATACAGCATTTTTGTTTCAGGTTAGGTGTCCAGTCAGTTTCCGACAAGCAAGTGTATGATGTTGCATGTAACTGCGCTTGCGTCCGTATTTGTTATCTAACAATGTCTACGATTTTCAGGAACATCACTCATAGAAAAAATCTGATGTGTACCATTCACATGACTTTCTCTACATCTCGGCAACAAATTATTCTTAAAAAGCTTATGCTTCCATTTACTTCATAATAATCAGAAAAAATTTGCAGAAATAGTCTTATTACTTGCTTCCTTCTAAGTAGAAGCGAAATAAGAGAGTACCATAGGTTAAAGTGATAGTCAAAAGCTGGTTGCTATGTCACTGAAGTTCCTTTGTTTGTATGGATAGGAGTTGACAAATTCCTATATGAGAAAAGTATAAGTTTTTCAAAGCAGAAACCAAAAACAAGGAATGTCTCTAAAACGATGAACTCCACGAAAAAATTGTATACAACATAAATTGTGTGTTTTAATGTGCTCTACATTTTTTTTGTGTAGTAAGTTTTTGTCTATCTCTTACAGTTTAGTAGTTATTCAAAATTCCGTAAAATTCATCCAGAATAAAATACTTTTCAGAAGCTATTCCCAGAAGATTCAAGATATATATTTTATTTGTCCGGTAAATATCTTTAATATACGAAATTTTAATCAAAATCGTTTGAGCTATTTTTGATGAAATCAAAATTTGCGAAAGAAATTCCATGTAAAGCATAGTTGGGGGTGGGGGGATTTTTCTCAAAATCTTCGTGTCGCATCCCTGGAAGATACTAAACTTAAATACCAAATTCGGTATTTGACCGATTTTTCGTTTTTGAGTTATCGTGTTCACAGACACACGGACACACATACACACACACAGACCTTTTTCCGAAAATGCTTTTTTTAGATAAAGGGGACCCTAAAGTATATATTTCCGGTGAAATCTCGGTATCGAATTTTTGGGTGGAGTGCAATACCTTCTCTATACACTATGTACATAGTGCGTATAGAGAATGTAAAAAGGTAACTACCCCAATTACGCACGTTTTCTTTTTTAGCCAGCCATGGATTTTAGGTCAACAAATCGTTTAACACGGTAAGGAAGCTTTTCTGCAAATAGCAAGAGCCTTGAATTTAATATTTACTGCCGATAAGGAACGCTTATTCAGTTGTGTGTCTCTATTATTAAATTGGTAAATTGAACAGGTGCGTTCCTACAGAAATCGGTTCACATGAGTCCAGTCGTTTCCGTATATAATATTCATGTCAAAAAACTCAGAGCAACAATAATGTTTTATCATTACACATACAAAACACTTTAAAACTTCAGCGTATCTATGTGTTTATTAGTAAGATAACGCCATATTATTCATATTGTTTAATTACATCTTTTGTTTATTCCTTCTCGTTTGTTTATTATCCACAGCCAGCAGCATCTTCGTTGATGGGGAAGAGGGCCGTTGGTCTTGGGCCATGGCCCTGCGCACACCTCCAAGCGTTGTGCTCTGGAGTTTTCCTTTTTACTTTCTCTAGCTCCGTATGTACAATGTACATAGGGATAGAGAAGTATTGTATTCCACCCAAAAATTCGATACCGAGATTTTACCATAAATACATGTTTTAGGACCCCCTATATCCAAAAAAAGCATTTTCAGAAAAAGGTCCTGTGTGTGTGTGTCCGTGTGCCTGTGAACACGATAACTCAAAAACGAAAATTAGCTAAAGTACCAAACTTGGTATTTAAGTTTAGTATCTTCCAGGGTTGCGAAACGAAGATTTTGAGAAAAGTCCCCCCACCCCCAACTACCCTTTACATGGAACTTTTTTCGAAAATTTTGATTTTTTCAAAAATGGCCCTAACGATTTTGATTAAAATTTTGTATATTAAAGATATTTACCTGACAAATAAAATGTATATCTTGAATTTTCTGGGAATAGCCTCTGAAAAGTAGTTTATTCTGGATGAATTTTACTGAATTTTGAATAATTGCTAAACCGTAAGAGATGGACAAAAACTTACTCCACAAAAACCTAGAGCACATTAATACACACAATTTATGCTATATACATTTTTTTCGTGGACTTCGTCGTTTTTGAGACATTCCTTATTTTTGGTTTCTGCTATGAAAAACGTATACTTTTCTCATACAGGAACTTGTCAACTCCTATCCATATAAACAAAGGAACTCCATTGACATAGCAACCAGCTTCCGACTATCACTTTAACCTATGGTAGTCCCTTATTTCGCTTCTACTTACAAGGAAGCAAGTAATAAGACTATTTCTGCTAATTTTTCTGATTAGCATAAAGTAAATAGTAGTATAAGCTTTTTGAGAACAATTTGTTGCAGGGATATAGAGAAAGGCATGTGAATGCAACACATCAGATTTCTTTTTCGTGTACAGCTTTAGCAGGAGAAGCGTGAACTACTGTCGTCCACGTGTGAAGAACAGAGAGGTGTGGTTCGACATTTGTGTGCCCAAGGACCTAAACCGAGTGAAATTCACAGGGACATGCGCGCCGTGTATGGGGATGGTTGTATGGACCGTAGCAATGTCTCCAGGTGGTGTGCGTTCTTTCAAGGTCGTGTGAACTGTAGGAGGACAAACCATATCCTCACAAAGCGATATAGAAGTGGAATTGTACATAATATCATAATTGTAAACTAGCTGAGAATATTTAGTGATAGAAACTTGTACAAAACTGCCAGGAGCCAGGAACAAGAACTAGTCGCCCGAGTGTACTCGGGCGGGGGCAAATCACCACGGAACCTATCCGCTTTTCTCGCGGATTTACCCGTGTGATATAAAAGATGTAGTCTTGTGCAAGCGTTTATGTCTGTGTCGAAGTAATGTGGCAGGGTGTTTCCCTCTGTGCAGCCGGCGCGGGCTGGCTTACCTACCTGAGTGGTCACCCACCCAGAGAGGGACCAGGCCCGATGCTGCTTACCTTGGCCAGCCGCTTGCGGGGAGAACTGAAGGGATGTAGGTACGGGGTGGGGGAAGCCAGTGTTGCAGATCTGGTCTGAGTACAACTGGACGGTCACCCGTCCGAGTCGGGACCGGACCCGATGCTGCTTAACTTGGCGGGTAGAACTGTAAAGAAGGGAGAGGCGGCCGGAAAACTACCATCCCAAGGCGTCCTTGGGAAGGCGGTAGCTTAAGCGTCTCCTAGGCAGCGTGTGGTCGTAAAGACCGAGAGTGTTCACCTGGGGATTTGGGTGGGGAGCAAGTTTAGCGTATATTGTGCGAGCTCTTTCTCGCACAACGTCCACTATGTAAGGGATTCCGGAGTGGGAATGGAGAATGTGGGAGGGGAATCTACGGTCTGTGCCATATATCATCCTCAATGCCCTGTTCTGCACGGTCTGCAGCCTGCGGATGGTGGAACGAGCCACCGAACCCCAGACCTCGCAGCCGTACAGCATCAGGGGCGGGATGACTGCGCGGTACAGCCGTAGTTTTAGGTGTGTAGGCATGGTGGAGCGGAAGATGGGAAACAACTGCCGTAGGGCAGCGTGTCCCATACCGACCTTCTCCCTGACATGTGGAGTGAAAGTAAGGCCGCGATCGAGGAGCACTCCAAGGTATTTGGCGGTGCGGACCCAGGGGATCAGCCGCCGCCGCAACCTCAGCGACCTCTCCGGTCGCCAGCCACGCACTTTAACCAGCAATAGAGCTGAGCTCTTCTGCGGGCTGATGGCCATCCGCCACTGTTCACTCCATCTGCCTATGGCCTGGAGCTGTCTCTGTAGCTGGGGGAAGCAATATCGGGCGTTCTTGTTACGCGACTGAGTTGTAACTTATATAATTAAGGTAAGGCGAGCTAGCTTAATTCCAGGTAACAGTCCACCAATCACCACTTGGTAATGAGAACAGGTTTAGGCTAAATAACGCAAAATGGAAAAGGAAAACCTACAGAATAAATTACGCTTTTGCTTGCATCTAACAGCATGTTATGTATGTTGTATTCATAATTTAAATGCTATCAAAACAAAGTTTCAGTTAGGAAGGGAAGAAATTAAAATTTTAGAAACTATAAAGTATGTGAAGATTTTTGTGAATAAAGAAGATTTCATGCAAAATGTCCATATACCTATATAGGCTTAAATTTAAAAAAAAAAAAAAAAAAAAAAATATTACTTAATATTTACTCCTAATGTAAGAAAACAAAAAAGAAATTTTAACCAGCCAATTTTGTCTTGCCCAAAATAAAAATATGATGTGTACCATTCACATGACTTTCTCTATATCCGTGCAACAAATTATTCTTAAAAAGCTTAAACTTCTATTTACTTTATGCTAATCAGAAAAAAATGAGCAGAAATAGTCTTATTACTTGTTTCCTTGTAAGTAGAAGCGAAATAAGGGACTACCATAGGTTTAAATGATAGTCAAAAGCTGGTTGCTGTATCAATGAAGTAAGTTCCTTTGTTTATATGGATAGGAGTTGACAAGTTCCTGTATGAGAAAAGTATAAGTTTTTCATAGCAGAAACCAAAAATAAGGATTGTCACAAAAACGACGAACTTACGAAAAAAAATTGTATGTAACATCAATTGTGTGTTTTAACGTGCTCTACAGTTTTTGTGTAGTAAGTTTTTGTCCATCTCTTACGGTTTAGCAGTTATTTAAAATTCAGTAAAATTCATCCAGAATAAACTACTTTTCAGAGGCTATTCCCAGAAAATTCAAGATATACATTTTATTTGTCAGGTAAATATCTTTAATATACGAAATTTTAATCAAAATCGTTAGGGCCATTTTTGAAAAAATCAAAATTTTCGAAAAAAGTTCCATGTAAAGGGTAGTTGGTGGTGGGGGGATTTTTCTCAAAATCTTCGTGTTGCATCCCTGGAAGATACTAAACTTAAATACCAAGTTTGGTATTTTACCGACTTTTCGTTTTTGAGTTATCGTGTTCAAAGACACACGGTCACACTGACACACGGACCTTTTTGTGAATATACTTTTTTTGGATATTGGGGACCCTAAAACATATATTTACGGTGAAATATCGGTATTGAATTTTTGGGTGGAGTGCAATACCTTTTCTATACACTATGTACATAGTGCGTATAGAGAAAGTAAAAAACATCCTCTGAAGGGTGAATTTCAAACTATCTGTGTGAAATTGCAACATTCGAGCTGCAATACCAGGACAGAATAAATATATATATTGAGTGTCACTTTTTAATCCGTCCTCGTGTGTATAACCAAAAATTCACAAAGGATAAGCAAGAGGTTTCTATTGTTAAAGGTACAGTGAAGTTTTTATTTCCTCATGAATTCTTGGCTCACATATCTTGGCTGGATTTTTGTATCAGTATTTAACTTTCCATTACAAAACGTCTATTGCCAAAATGTTACCATGAAATATTTGCAATATAATTATTATACGTAACATTGAATAAACGGAAACACAACGTTATATGTGAATTTGTTTTAGAGATCTAAGAAATGGCAATGGGAAGAGAAGCCGTATGGCTACGGGTTTTCTTATATCACTGAAATACCTACTACAGAACAAGTATTCTGATCCCAAGGACACGGGTTCAAATCCAACCCAGCCCATGACTATTAAAAAGGACAGCCCCATATGCTTAAATAGAATTGCTGGCATGTAAAATAACTCCTGCGGGACAAACTTCCAGCACACCGGCGGCGCTGATATCATCCTGGCACTTGACAGTGTCATCAACAAGTAAAGAATTAATTAGTTATTAGAGAAAATATTCCAACCATTAAAAATGCCATACCGAAGCATGGGAATTCTGATTCCCGAAAAAAGAAAATAGAGACAGACAGCGAAACTCAGACAAACGTCAAATTTCATAATTATGTCAAGCTTTATTTAAGAATGCCAGACAAAGATTTTAAAAAAAATCCACACAAACAAATAGCCTTTTATGTGAAAACGTTTTCATAGTATTTTATCTTCATAATTTTAATTTAAACATATAATTTTACATATTAATAGGAAAAATATGATGTGTTCCATTCACATGACTTTCTCTACTTCTGTGTAACAAATTATTGTTAATAAGCTTATTCTTCTATTTACTTCATGCTAATGGAGAACAACTTAGCAGAAATAGTCTTATTACTTGTTTCCTTGTAAGTAGAAGCGAAATATAGGAGTATCACAGATTAAAGTGAAGTCAAAAGCTGGTTACTAGGTGACCGGAGTTCCTTTATTTGTAGGGATACAAGTTGACAAATGCCTATATGAGAAAAGTACAAGTTTTTCAAAGCTGAAACCAAAAACAAGAAAAATGTCAAAAACGACCAACTTCATGAAAAAAATGTACATGACATAAATTGTATGTTTTAACGTGCTCTACATTTTTTGTGTGGTAAGTTTTTGTCCATTTCTTACGGTTTAGCAGTTATGCAAAATTTCGTAAAATTCATCCAGAATAAAGCAGTCTTCAGAGGCTATTCCCAGAAAATTCAAGATATACATATTGTTTGTCAGGTAAATATCTTATATACACGATATTTTAATCATAATCGTTAAAGTAATTTTTGAGAAAATCAAAATTTTCGAAAAAAGTTCCATGTAAAGGGTAGTTGGGGGTGAGGAATCTTCTTGAAAATCTTCGTGTCGCATTCTTGGAAGATACCAAACATAAATACCAGCTTTGGTATTTAACGGTCTTTTCGTTTTTGAGCTATGCTGTCTACACGGACCTTTTTCCAAAAATGCCTTTTTATGGATTCAGGGGGACCCAAACCATGTATTTCCGGTGAAATCTCGGTATCGAATTTTTGGGTGGAATACAATACCTTCTCTATACACTATGTACATAGTACGTGTAGAGAAAGTAAAAATGCAAGCAGCCTTTTATGTGAAAACGTTTTCATAATATTTTGTTTTCATAATTTTAATTTAAACTTATAATTTTTAGATATTAACAGAAAAAATAAACTTTATTCCTTGAAATTTCTGTAAGTAATATGTAAAATTCTCTTTATTCTTGCTAAATGTTGTAAAACTTAGAAAACACAAGCACTAATATTTTGCCAGTATTAGTCGTTTTATGACTTATCGCTGTTTTATGATTGTATTTTATCATTTTGCGATGGGAAGGCATCTAATGGATCGTATTTCAAACTGCAATTCTTGTTCCGAACAAATGAGCTCATTTAACTAAGTTTGCCTAGTAGTACAAGCAGCTTAGTTTTGAGTCTCACATCGTAATTAACTTAGTTCAAGTAAAATTTAAAAGTATCTCGTACTTATGCTGCATTCACAATGAAATGTAAGCGCAGACGCAATGTAAGCGCAAGAGTTTGGATTTCTATTATTTAATGTAAGCATTCACATAGAAACGCAATGCAATGCAACGCAAGAGCTTGCAAACTCCAAACTTTATCCTTGCGTTGCGTCCAAAGAGGATGAAGTCTGCTTCTTTTCTCTATGCATTACCTATGAAATCAACAACAGACGATCGCACTACAACATTTTACAGCGCCTGCTGTACATGCATGTTCTATTTGGCCGTGCCGCGCCATCTCTAATCTCCCTCAAGAGGTTATGACAGTCTCCTTGCGAATCCTTCTTTGATTTAATGGATGTAATATCATCTGTGTATAGATTTATTGGTTCTCATAAATCGAAGACACAGAGAGATAACTCTTAGTTCATTAAATGTGTAGCTTTATCACTTACTACAGTTTCTATGCTTGTACTATTTTCGGTAATTCTGCAAAACGGCTCTATTAATTCTGCCGTCTGCAAAACGGGAACTACCACGTTGGTATCTATAGTAAGAAATAAAGCGATATGTGAAAACACATTGAAGACTTTCTATTAACCGATTTTAAATTACTTTCTGTGTTTTCACCACAACCTACACATTTCAATTTTATTTCCTGCTATAGATACCCTGACGTATCTCCGTTTATCAGACGGTAGAATTAATAGAGCCGTTGTGCAGAATTACCCTATTTTCAATAATTTTGAATGAGCAATTATTGTGACGTCACTGCCGCGTTTGTCAGTTATTAGTATGTAATGTATTTATTTTGTAAAAGATTGAATTTTCTTATGTGGTATTGTTGGTTATGTTATTGAGTTTGTAACTTGCGGAGAGCTTGGAAGATGTTTGAGCTTGCGAATCTAGCAGCTCTTGCGTTGCGCTTACGATTGCATTGTAAATGGTCTTCCCTCGCGCTGGCGCTTATGCTACATTACGTCTGCGCTTGCATTTCATTGTGAATGTAGCATTAGACTTATCTGGCCAAACAGCCTTCGTAATAATTCTTAAGTAGAAAGAATTATCAATTTTTCTACGAATAATGCAGCATATAGGGGATACCTATGCACCAGAGCATATCATAAAGGTTTTAAGGCACAGTTAGTGGTTTTCTGCTAGTCCAAGGACAGTTATGTAATGAAAAGTAATCTGCAGTAGGGAATGCTAATGTTTTATCACTGCTGCCTTTACGACAAGATAAGTACACATTAACTACGTTCGAAATGACCTACACAAACACGCAAGACCTTTGATTAACAACTTCGTACCACCTGTTTCAGCTTGGCATAGAACCGCCTGAACCCGTTTCAGCATGGCATAGAACCGCCTGAACCCGTTTCAGCATGGCTTAGAATCGCCTGAAACGGTTTCAGAATGGCTTAGAACCGCCTGAAACGGTTTCAGCATGGCATAGAACCGCCTGAAACTGTTTCAGCATGGCTTAGAACCGCCTGAACCCGTTTCAGCATGGCTTAGAATCGCCTGAACCCGTTTCAGCATGGCATAGAACCGCCTGAACCCTTTTCAGCATGGCTTAGAATCGCCTGAAACGGTTTCAGCATGGCTTAAAACCGCCTGAAACGGTTTCAGCATGGCATAGAACCGCCTGAAACTGTTTCAGCATGGCTTAGAACCGCATGAACCCGTTTCAGCATGTCTTAGAATCGCCTGAACCCGTTTCAGCATGGCTTAGAACCGCCTGAACCCGTTTCAGCATGGCTTAGAACCGCCTGAACCTGTCAATACCGTATTTCAAAAACATCTCTTTAAAGGGGTTTTCCTCTTCAACGAAAGATTCACGCCTATGCCCAGTTCACAATGGAGCGCAGTGTTGCCAGATTGGGCAAAAAGTCGCCGATTGGGCTACTAAAATCCGCTTTTTGCGACCAAATTTTGATGAAGGCGATTTGCGAATTTTTGGGCTACTAAAATATTTCTGCAAAATATAACTTTTATTATTGTCTGTTTTTAACTTTATGCGCCGTTTGGTAGGGAAGAGAGCTCTACATTTAAATTGAGGAAAGACAAATACTAAATCATCTCTGACGTGAATAAAACTTGTTTATACAATGCTATTTTAAGCCTGCCAGTAATTACTTTTTTTTTTTGCGCGCGATATAGTTAATTTGCGGTACTTATTAATAGTGTTGCTCTGGATGGATCATAAGTTGGCATTCTCACTTGCAATGTTGTGTCAATGAAAGCAAAAGAAATGTCCGTGCTGGTAGTTAATGTTTTGTTATACTTCTTGTATATTAGAATTGTTGGTTTGCTTTTATTGATATTTTAACAATTAAATTTAATCATGGTCAAAAGCATTAGTGCGGGAAGTAAAACCATACGAATAAGAAGTATGTTCCCATAGCAACACATCGGAGAATCGGCTCCTAACATGTAACGTTTATCGTTCTGTTAATAAGATTGTATGGTTATAAGTCTATATGTCTATAAGGCAGCCCTCAACTGAGGGAAGTAATTAATAAAATAAATACTTCAGGTAATATTTCAATATAATTATCGGCGCCAACGTCTCGTATTTTCATACTCTTTCCCGAATCTTGTCACTCTAGTTAGTACTCCAATATTATGCCATTTATTATGATTGTGCTATAGTTACAAAGATACCGGTTATAAGAATCTTTTGAAAATATTCCAAGAGTGTGTGTGTGTGGGTGTGTGTTTGTGCATATAAAATAGTAAAATAAATTGCATATTTTAATAAAAATATTGAGCGACTTCAACTGAAACTTTGCGATTTTTTTAATGATTCGGGCGAAATTTTGAGAAATGCTTCTGGCAACACTGATGGAGCGATCTGACAGCGCAACAGACATTACCTTAAAGGAGGACATTTTGTGTGACTTCTAACAATAAAATATATGCTATTGTAATTTGTGATAAAGGCTTAGTGTCAAATCCCTTTTAATGAACAAGCGGTAGTAATTTACTAAACAAACAGAAAAAGTATCTGCTCGCCTTGCAGCTCAAATGCCTCAATGCATTACCATTCACAGCATGCATGACACTCTAATCGTACAGCAAGCTACAGTCAGCCATTTGTGGAATATGAACTCAGAAGTAGATACACAAAAATGTTGCAGTAGGACTTTACTGCCTTCTACTTACGACCAGGTTTCTAATAAACCACAATCCTAAATACACTGGTCTAAAAATTAGGTTTAAGGTAAGATACCCCTGTAAGTGTTTTGTTGGAAAATGACATACTTTATTGTTAAACATTACACAAAGACATGCCACGAGTTTCTTCCCCACCAAATCCGTGTAACATGTGATTCATGCATGAATATAATGTAATGAAAACGTGTTTGTCACAAATTTGTAACTAAGTAATTCTGTATTAAGATAACTCATCTCTTTCTTGAGGAAACCAATATATCAAATTTTCAAACCGTCGGTCAATAGGTTGAAGAGCTTGTGATGTGTCTTTGTAAAGAAATATTGTGCAAGAACAGGTAGTGCACAGCGTAGGGTACAAAATACAATTCCTAGATCTGCAACAATAGTGTCGTCTCTCTCTCTCTTGTAACGTTAGCTCCCTTCTCAACTTCCCTGTCCAAGTGCGACTGACGCGCGATGCACAAAACCTCTACACTTGGTTTGCCTTTTAGAGCCCTGCTCTAAATGTTATTCAAATGTATGCACTTAAGTAACTATTTGTTACTAAAAACCAACATCTTTTTTTTTTTAATAATGTTTAACGCTCGCTTTTACTACCAAGGCACCGCAGGTGATGACACTGGTTATACATGGAATGAAGATGGAGCACAGGTGGAATACGATGGCGGGGGAGAACCCGGAGAAAACCCACCCCTGGGCCGCTTGTCCACCATAAATCTCACGTGCGAGAGGCGAATGGTCTACCCACTCGACCACGGCGCGGCCCAAACAACATCCTCAGTACTTGCCTTCAAATATGTACGAATAGTCCTTAAAGCGGCAAGTACGGGCGACGAGCTCGCAATAAGAGAGGTCTACGTTTGTTTGTTTAATGAATCTTCTTTACTGGTCAACCTGGCTCGACCTCTACCAAACTCAAGTAGCGCACAGCGATGATATGGTGATAGTGCAGTGGGATAGAGAAGGTTTAGAACTTAAACAAATGGTCAGGAATTTGGTTTTGTACTGAGACGGGCCAAATCTGAAGGGGACAAGCTTCGAAAGAATCTACAAGTACCCCTTGATTAGCAGATTTTTTTTCCTAAGTCGAGACAACGTGAACCTTGCTGCATTTACCACCACTTTTTTTTTTTTTCTTCTTGTCGGGACTTCGGCGCTGTAATCCTTTTTTCCCGAAATTTCCTTTTATTACTGTTTCCTGTTTTATGACAAATGCACACATTTACAAACACACAAACACCCATGCCCCTGCGCCACGAAGCACCAAAGCGAGGCGCTTTAGCGAGCGGGGCCACAGGGACCGGCATTGACGCTAAGTCCGATAGTTAAGCCCGAGGGAATACTTAAGTGTAATGTTGGTAGCAGCCTTTACTGCGAGAGATATTTGTACTCTGAAGGGAGGCCATTGCTGGAAGCAAACTGTGTACCTCCGTCTAGCCTATTTTTTAAGTAGCGTCCTTTAACCTGGTTGGCTATATCGTACGAAAGTGCAGTTTTAACATCTTGTAATATATTAACACATCAACCATGGCAGAGAATAGTTAAGGGCGTTATATTTCAGTTAATTCCTAGACCTATCGAAGGTAATCCTAAAATACGTGACTCATTCAGGGAGCTGAAGCAGCAACCAAGTGGTAAATCCAAATAAACAACAGCTTGAGTCAAGCGGTACTGGCGATACAAGGATCCCAGAACAGAAAGGGAAACGGCCAGCGTTTTAAGCCAGAGCTGTACGTAAGTTAGAGCTATTCCAGAGGAAACATTTTCTGTATGACGCACACTAGAGTTGCTGGACATGGGTAAAACTGCAGCTCAGAGGAGCTCACATATTGATGCAATGGCAGTAGAGCTTAGGTAAGAAATTAGTAGTTGATATGAAAAACTAGAACAGATAGAGAGAGAGAGAGAGAGAGAGAGAGAGAGAGCGCTTGATAGGCGACTTATAGCTGATAGGAAAATATTAAAAAGAAACTTCTGCTGCAAGTTTTAAAGGGGAGAGAATTACGTATATTGTAAACGTTAAAGGGGAGCATCCATTAGTGAAGACCGCACTCCAATAGGAAACAGCCAACGGTTAAGAGAAGTCAAAGTAATCAAATAGGAATTAGTGTGGCCGACGGTTGTATAGAAATAGCAATAGGTGAAATAAAGTGAGCTAATAATGGTGATCGCACTATAAGTTTAGCATGAGTGAAAGAACCTCGGCTAGTTTGGTAATGACCAGAATCCATCGAAGGATAACAGAGCTTACCAACGGTTTGTATTTACTGACTATTGGCAACAACAACAACAACAACAACAACAACAGGGCTGCTAATAATTTCCATTGAAACGTGATTAGGGATAACTGAGGTTATTATACAATTAATAAAATACATTTTTGAAAGGAACTTTTGTAAAAATACATTATCCAGAAAATGGTGTTGGGCAATTGAAGCAATAACTAAGTTGGACTTCAACAGTGTAGAAAATTGGAAAAGTACCAGTAAGTATGAGAAAGAAGATTCATGAGAGAATGGTACATAAATACATAGAGATTTCCATTTATGTGTGTTATTAGCACCAGTTGGAAAAAGTGACAACTGAAACACTTTCTTGTTTCCATAAAAAGTTTTGAGAGCTCTCGTGGGCTTGTTTCGTTCTTTGCCGACGGCTTTTTAGATCACCTGTCATTGGTGCTTGCTTCTTACTGGTCCTGGGTCATTCCTTGAAGGTTCTCCTGTGTGG
This sequence comes from Hymenopus coronatus, assembly GCA_030762935.1. NCBI lineage: Eukaryota > Metazoa > Arthropoda > Insecta > Mantodea > Hymenopodidae > Hymenopus > Hymenopus coronatus. The sequence continues at coordinate 3,677,880 of CM060889.1, read as the reverse complement.
AGTGGGAGACAGACCGCCGACAGTGTGAGCAGTAACGTGGGACGGTGACGGTTCCCAGGACTGGGGATGGGCTGTATAACATTTTAGGAAGGTAAGCGACACTATTTAGCACTTATTCATGACCAAAATTTAAATCCAATTACTGTGAGCTCTTGGAGACAAGGCTTTCCTTCCTTTTATTTAATTATATAGTCTGCCGGGTTTAAATTTCGAACAAAATGCAAAGGCTTTTCTTGGGAAATTTTTTTCGGGTGATTGGGGAAATCTGGTGCATTTCTATTGTTCTGGGGCAGTAGCTTTCTTTTGTGCAGTTTCTGGCATCAGTTGATTTTTATGTCCATGTTTATGAGGATGGTGTAACTGTCCGAGCTAGATGGCCAATGGCTTTGATTTATGAAGCTATTTATGGCGGTAATTTTAATAATGTATTGGGGGTATGTTTTAATTGTTGCGTTTCAGCGGTTCTGCTTTAAGAATTAAAGAATTGAAACAGTTTTAGAATTTTGTGAATTGTAAGGGTTAATGGTTTTTATATTGTTACATGAAATGGTTTCTTTCACTTTGTTGAGAGATTGGGTTAATTATGCTGTATGATGCTAATGTACGGTTGAACGAAATACTTGGATCATTGACATTTCTATGAGTCATAATATTTTGTACGTATGAGCTACTAAAGTTATGGGAAAGCAATTTTCTACTACATTCGTATTAGTGGTACCACCTATCGTGTCTACTAGTGTTCATTAAAAGTAAATTCAAGATTAGAAGAATGTCTCAATTATAAGCTGAAATCTTGCATTTCCGTTGGAATTTACGCACCTAGAGATAGCCATTCTCATCGGCGTTTATGCCTAATTTTTTGTTACTCTCATATTATACATTATGCACTCAATTCATGGCAGTTTTGCTGCAGATGCTTTAAGTTTAAAAATAAAAATAAATTTCTTATTTTTCTTTTTGGAAAGACTTTCCTATTTCACCGTGGTGAAATTTGTTCTCGTACATTGAAAGATTTGGTTTTACTCACATGTTGTATAGTTCTTAGGTGGTTGCAGGGCATGGTTCCTTTGCCAAAATATGGAAGTGGAAAGAGAATTTAACTTGAGAATTGTTTCATATTTTTTGTATTCTTCGATTTATTTTTTTGTTTGTGGGTTAAGGGGTTTAAAATTTCTTCTTTTTTGGGAACTTTTATGTTAACGCGTTTTAGATTATTGGTTAGGCTTTATTTCTTTTCTTTTCTGATTATAACTAGAATATATTCACGTTATAATTACAAACCTTACAAATCTTTTTGTTTGTGGGTTAAGGGGTTTAATTTTTCTTCTTTTTTTGGGAACTTTTATGCCAACGCGTTTTTAAATTATTGGTTAGGCTTTATTTCTTTTCTTTTCTGATTATAACTAGAATATATTCACGTTATAATGACAAATCTTTTTGGCGGGCGGGGGGTGGATTCATATTGTTGACTCGAGGTTTTCTTAATGGTTTTCTTTGAAATTCCACTTTGCGTTTTGGTATGGGATTCAGTCTTTTCCATTTATTTGGTTATTGTTGCTTGGCAAAGGTGTGTAGCCCCCTGCCGCACGACCACTGCACCGTGAAAACAAAGCTTCAAGCTTCTTTCGCAAGGCCGGAAAAAAAATGAAAATGTAAATATCTGAGGAAAAGGGAAGGCAACGAGACGAAAACGTGCAGCTTAAGAAAAATTACCAGTCGCTGGAACCCCACAATATGTATTTCATATGGAGGAAAATTTCACTCTGGCTGAGAAAGATATCCAGAATAGGCTACAAAATAATGTCTCTTATCAACGCTAATGCCTGCCGTCTATACATATATTTCAATGCTCACGCCAGAAACTAATAATTATTAACAATGACACTCCCCAGAATCCAAAAGGTAATAATAAAACTTGATATATATCAGAATTGCTTTTTACTCTCTGACAATTACACATATTTGCATTTCTTTATATATTTGTTTGATTCACTTTGGATTGCAATCAATGTTTAGCAATAACAAGAGAAAGTACAGCCGCATAACAAGAGTAAATTCTATACCAAATTTGCTCAAATCATTGAGTCCAGAGTTTGACACACCCTCTATATGCAATACCCTTCAAACTCAAACAAATGGCATACGCAGGTAGATGACTATCATTTTCTGCTCAAACTAGATTACGTTGGCAAGAGACGCTAGGAAAACTCCACACCTGGGCAGTTCACGCAGGTCTTAGTCTTTCTCACTGTAAGTAAAAATGCATATGCTTCTCCAGATCTTATAATATCCCAAACCCCACTATGACTATCGAAAATAAGATAGTTAAAGTTGCCAAAACTGTCAAAATATTGGGATTAACATTTGACTCAACGTTAAGCTGCAAGTATCACTTAGCCGAATTAAAAAACGAGTGCATAAGAGGACTAAATGTTCAAAAAGTTCTGGCACATAGAAATTGGGGTGCTGACATCAACGTTCTCTTAAAAACCTACAAAGCTCTTATTAGAACAAAATAGTTCTACGGCGCCCAGATATATCACTCAGCTAAACCAACAGTTTTAAAAACACTAAACACGATTCAAGCGAATGCTCTTAGGATAAGCTTAGGAGCTTTTAGAACCAGTCCTGTAACCAGCCTATTGATAGAAACCAATGAAACGCCACTGGACTTCCGAAGAATGGAACTGTGCTTGAAATATGCAATCAAGATTTCAGGATGACCTAACTCAGAAATCCGTCGATACGTATTCACAGACAAACACAAAAGAGAACTCACCGCAAAGTCAAGGCAGTCATTACCATTCCATCTTAAAATAGGAACATACATAGAAGAACTTGGTCTAGAAATCCCTCCCACAATGCCACGGACATTTCAAGAATTACCTCCATGGAGAATATCTCTTCCCCAACTTAACTTGGATGTTACAAACTATCAGAAATCTCAAACAGATACATCTGTATACAGATTAGTTTTCCAAGAAATACAAAATATTCATTCTAACCGTAAATTCATCTACACCGATGGATCCAAAACAGAAAATGGGAGTGGGTGTGCAGTGATAACTCCAGACAACACGATTAAACTAAAGCTTCCTGATTCATATTCCATATTCTCCTGCGACCTTTATGCACATTAACCAATCCAGCCACAGTGACTTTCTTGTACTTACCGATTCACTAAGCACTCTCCAAAGTCTTAGAAACCGATCGACTGATCTTGAACTACTCCAGGACATTCAAACTCTTTATCGTCAAGCTCTCTCAGACAAAAATGACATCACTTTTACATGGATTCCGTCTCATTGTGGCATCAAAGGTAATGAAGCAGCAGACAAGGCAGCCAAACAAGCAACTCGACTAGCAGAAGTTACGAGACATTCAGTGCCTTATAGTGACATCATAAGACACTTTTACAGGCACCTTAGAGCAAAATGGAAACAAATATGCAGTCAAAATCCGCCAGTAAAGTTGCATATGGTAAGGAAAGATGACGTCACCAATCCTTGCCCCGTACGTTCACTGAAGAGGAAAGAACAAGTGACTATCGCAAGACTACGAATAGGACATACTAAACCAACCCACTCATACATCTTCACCAAAGACAACCCACCTCAATGTGAAGTCTGCAACACACAACTCACCATTAAACACATTGTCACAGAATGCAGAAGATACACTACAGAACGACAGCTCTACAGCATCACAGAAGATATAGCCACAACACTGAATACTCCACAACAAGTAAGTTCTACTCTTTCTCAGAAGCATAAAACTGGATTTCAAACTGTAATGTGCTTATTCACGATATTTTATTTAAATCTATGTAAAACTTGCTTTCCTAGTGTAATTTTCAATTCACAGACCCTTGTTTAATGTGTAAATCATTTCTTTGTAATATGAATTCAATTGTTAAAAACATTGTACGAGTTAAAGCGACCTAAAATAAATAAATAAATAGATTACGTTGATATTATTTGTAAAATTTATTCAGACATGTTTGTAACAAAACAAAATAAATAGAGGAATAGTCCCTTTGCCAAGATCCAAAAATAATTAAATGGTTCTAAAAGTTATAGAAATAGAGCAAATAATTATCAATGAAGAGTAATAAATTCATATTAAGGTGCAAAGACCAAAACCAAGAAATCAGGAAAATAACCACAATATATATGTTCTTACACTCTACACGGCCGGCGGTTTCGGGTTTTCGGGGCCAGATTTTATTGGTTTCGGAGAGATCTTCAGTTCCTGCTCTTCCAGGCCATCTCTGGCATTCCAGGCGCTTATTAGCGCCACAAGCAGAGGCCTGCTATCCAGAAAACCTCGCTACCACCCAGAGAAGCATCAGCTGACAAGAATCTACCAGCTTTAACACCGAGGACCCTGATTGGCCGGCCACCACAACTGGAAGAAACCCTATTCGGCTGCTTCAGGTGATCCGGCCAATCACTCTAATAAGAGCGGAGTGCACTTCCAGACCATCGGAAGTGCAAAGGCAGCGGGTAGCCGAAACAAGGCCACAGCCATCCGACCTTCTAGGTAGGGTAAGGCGCGCTAACAAAGCGTCCGGTCCTCTGTTTCGGCCTGCTTCTCAGCCCCTGCTGCCTGCAGGTGAGGGTAAACCGAGGTGTGAGTTTTGTGCACTGCACCCTAGGGTGCAGGGCAAGTGTCCCTGTTTATAATGACCCGAACCAAGACCAAACCATCCAAAAGGCAAAGCCCCAAGCGGCTCTGCCAATGATGAACCAACGGCCGTTGCCAGCACCAGCACTGGTGCAGCCACCCTGCCCTCCAGTGGCCCTGCTACTGTAGAGGGCAAAAACAGATCTAGCCAGGAACGCCAAGGCGGTAAAGGCAAGGTCATCTGTCTGGACACGTCCAAGCAAGCAACCAACGAGGGCCTCCCGCGCGAACCAGTTTCACGTGTAGACCAAATTCCGGAGCCTGACTCCGACGATGACTGTGCCAGTGTGTGCAGTAACATTTCACACCACAGCGGCAGGACCTCGGTCCTGTCGTACCACTCATCCTCCATGATGGTAGATCAAGAGGAGTCCTCTTCCGGCCTCTCCACAGACGGAGAGGATGATTTTCGTGTAGTGGCCTCGAGGAAGGAGAAGAGGCAAAACCGCCCAGAATCCTGGGTCGAGGAGGCACGTTCCACCGATTATCGTGGACGACTTTAATGGGGTGGTAGGCTTCCTCAAGGAGGTAATGCCATCCCTATCGAGTCAGTGCACGGTTCGGAAGAACAAGCACCGCTACGTCTTCCAGGCGAAGATTCTGGAGGATTATAACCTCATATTGCAAGCCCTCAAGAGGAAAGGTGTCCCTCATTTTACCTTTGGACTGGACAAGTTCCGTGACCTTCGCAGGGTCATTCGTGGCTTACCAGTCGACACCTCGGTGGAGGATATCTCGACAGACCTTATCCGCCAGGACATCACCCCAAGACTGGTGAAGCAGCTCACCAGGTCCGCTCCAGATGGGCAAGGCCCCAAATCTCCCCTCCCTCTCTTCCTCGAAGTAGTGGAGCGGGTCAATGACCCTGAGGCCAAGAAGGCGTCACCGCCATCTGTTACCTCAGGATCAAAATTGAACCTTCCAAGGGCTCTGGCGGGCCCCCTCAATGTCACCGGTGCCTGGGGTTTAACCACTCCAGTCACTTCTGCTTCCGTAACCTGCGCTGCTTAAGGTGCGTAGGCGCCCACCCTAAAGAGATCTCCGAGATAGCTCCCACCGCGAAGCCGATTTACGCAAACTGTGGTGGCGATCATATCGCTTGTTATGGTGGCTGTCCTAAGAGGATCGCTGTCATAGCGGCCGGGAGACCGCCGCCAGAACTACAGCAGGTCACAAGATCAGCACCTGTCGTCAATCAGCGCCCAGAGGCGCCAACAACTGCACCTGCCCCTCCTGCAAGACACCCGGCGCAACAAAGGATAGCCACCAACACCACTACGGCGCAAAGGGTTGAGCGTGGCCCTGCGAAGCCACGGGATGGTAACAACACAAACCAACTCCCACGCAACAAAGAAGCTCCAGCCAACCCCAAACAAAAGCCCTCCACCCAAGCTAAGGTGCGCTGGCCAGCCAGGCAGCCTAACTTCTCCCCCAGGGCTACGCAAGGGAACGGTACTCCCGTACCCGAGCGACAGCAGGGGCAGGAGGCGGCTGGCGGCGTGCCAGCGCCCCGATGCACTCCTCCCACACCCTCTCCCAGAAACATCACCCCCACCACTCCTCCTGTCCTGCAGATGTCGGATGTGATGGCATGGATACAGCAGCTTTTGCTGAACCACGGCCGGCGCATCTGTGATCTACTGGTCAGATTCCTATATGCCACAGACCCAGCCGCAAAGATGGCTGTCGCCATGGAGGGACTTGCCCTCCTGACCGTGATCGTCCAGACTGCCCAGAATGGCGAATCGAAATAAGTCTCGTACCTCTTTCCGATTCGCGTTCTGGAACGAGTGTGGTCTGAACGGTCAGGGGAGTGAGCTCCAACATTTTGCCGCCTCATTTGCCCTAGACCTCGTGCTAGTCAGCGAGACTCATCTCCGTCCAGACACCTCATTCCGACTTCCGGGCTACAACTGCCTCAGAGTGGATCGTGTGGGCCACCGAGGAGGTGGCTTAGCGATCTTCGTGAGAAACAGAGTAGTCCACAAACCCATCCAGCTCCCGCCTCTTCAAACCTTGGAAGCCACGGCTGTCTGTGTTGACCTTGGCGGTACAAGTTTTACTGGTGTCTGTTTACCACCCACCCCATAGGCAGTTCGTACTAAACGATTACCTTTCCATCCTAGCCCTTCTTCCTAATGTCATCCTGGCCGGGGACTTCAATGCCAAACATCCGCGTTGGCATTGCGGCCCCCGGGCGGACGCCCGAGGCAATGATATCATACGCATGATAGATGCGGACCCTCAACTCAGAGTAGAGGGCCCCTGGCAACCCACACACCATCCACGAGGTCAAGGACGGGCATCCGTTATTGACTTCGCGATCATCAAACAATTCCCTTTTCATACATCTCTCACTTCGATCAACGCACTTCATTCCGATCATAACCCCGTGTTAGCTGAGGTTAACACACGGGTTGCCAGTCATGACGTCTCGGTTCATAACCGCGACGTTGACTGGGAATGCGTCAGGGTTTGCCTCAATGACTCCATCCCGCCGAACCCTAGGATCACAGACATCCCATCCCTAGAGGCTGCGGTCCGATCCTTTACCTCCATCGTGGTGCGAACTGCCCATAACCTAACCGTTCACACCCCAGCACCTCTACACCCGGATGTCCTTCCCCTTGAACTCCATCTGCTCGTACGCCGTTCCTGGGCTGCCCGCAGGCTTTACCAGCGTCACCGCACACCACATAACCGAGCACTCCTGAGGCGTTTACGCCCAGAGGTCCGGACCCGACTACGCGAGCACAGGGTGCGAGCGTGGGAGGAGACGATGACCCGCTTGAGGCTCGAGGATGGCGACGTGTGGAGGATTGCCAAGCTCTCCGACACCGCGGAGGTCAAATCACCTCCCCAATCCAAGGCACCCAAGGCCTGGCTTATGAACCCCGAGCCAAAGCTGATGTGTTCGCTGACTACCTCGAAAGGACTATGAGGCCACGAGAAGACCCCCAGGACGAAGACTTCTCGGACCGTGCTCGGCGGGAGGTGCGTCGATACCTTCGACGTCCCCCCGACGAGGCGTACCGACTTCCCGTCATCCGACCCAGTGAACTCCAGGGCGCACTCCGGCGTCTCAACCACAAAAAGGCAGCGGGTCCTGACGGACTAACCACCACCATGCTCCGATTCCTTCCAATCAAGGCGGTACTCTTTCTAACCAAGGTTTTCAACATGTGCCTCACCTTGTGCCACTTTCCACGCGAGTGGAGGGAGGCCCGGGTGATATGCATCTTGAAGCCGGGGAAAGACCCGTTACACCCATCCAACTACCGATTCCATCAGTCTCCTATCAGTTCTCTCGAAGGTTTTCGAGAGGCTAACACTAGTCCGCTTGTCCCCTCTCTTGGGCGACATTCAAGCCATCCCAGATCACCAGTTTTGTTTTCATCCTGGGCATTCTACACCCCAGCAACTACTGAGAGTGGTAGAGGCCGCTGCCCTGGGTTTCCAGGGCAGAGCCTACACTGCGGCGGTGTCGCTGGATGTAGAGAAAGCCTTCTCTACGACCTGGCACGCGGGTCTGCTCCTCAAACTCATCTGACTGGAGCTCCCGACACACATCATACACCTACTACACTCATACCTTAAACACAGATATTTTGTAGTTTCAGTTGCGGGACACAAATGAACACCTAGGCCAATAAGAGGCGGAGTCCCCGAAGGCTCTGTACTTTCCCCCACGCTCTTTAGCGTCTACATGGCCGACCTACCAACAGTGCAGCAAGTCAACATAGCTCAGTATGCTGATGTGCTCTTATACTGTACAAACACCCACGCAGAGCCTTCAACCCCATTCAGAGACACCTCTGCCTCATCCAAGAGTGGTGCGAGCGTTGGCGATTGTCCATAAATCCGGAGAAAAGCCTCGCTATTCTCTTCACCAAGCGCCGCTTTCCCGCAAACTTCCTCACATTCACGTACCTCAGACGAAGGATGCAATGGACCAACACCATCACCTACTTGGGGGTGAAGCTTGACAGGGGCGTCACTTTAGGGAGCACATCAGGGGGCCGTGGTGCCGGGGCAATGGGGCTGCGGCCTCACGGTACCCGATGCTGAGGTCCTCGATGACGGTTCGCCTTAAGTTGCGCCTTTTGAGGGCTCTCATAATCCCCTTATTAATCTACGCCTGTGAGATCTGGGGCATGGCGGCAGACTCCAGTCTGCTGTTGCTTCAGCGGGTACAGAATAGGTGTCTTCGGGCTATCTATTCTGTGCCTCGAGGCTTTCCAACGAGACTCCTGCACGAAGCCTCTGGTCTACCATACCTGGAGGACGAGATTAGGCGTCGGGCAACAAAATACAACGAAGAGTTACCATTCCATCGGAGCGCCCTCGTTAGGTCTCTTGGGGATTACGATCCCACAAACCGCCGCTTCAGACGATACCGGCTTCCCCGCATGGCTTGCGGGCATCCCGGGTAACGAAGGAGCACCACCAACAGCTGCTACGGCTAAGCTCATAATCCTTCAAGAGTTGCTTGGATTCAAAATTAAAACCTCAAAACAAACATTTTGATTAACACACACCAGCGGTGCACAAGGGCCGTTGCACCATCAAGGCAACCGTCGAGGAGCAATATTTGCCTCCTCCCGTCACTCCACAACCCCAAAACACACCCGCCATCCTGCAAAACCCACAATCCCGTAAGAACGTGGTTAAATTCTCTCCGAGAACAGGGACACGTCTAGCACACCTCGGGCTACCCTCAGCCTGCCAATTACACTGGACTGGACACTCTACACCCTAAGGATCTAGAATGGTGTAAACTCAGTGCACAATCGCGCATAAGGAAAAACAAGCACTTTAACCACAGGAAATTATAAAAATGGATATCCTTACGAGCGTAAATTTCACCTGAAATAGAGCATTTCGCCTTCAGAGTTAAACGATCGTTTTGATCGTAACTTTGCCTTTTCATGCCTGTTCACTAAGCCCCAGCAAAAGGAAAGACTACGGCTAAAGAGACTTTATCGAAAGTGCAATCCCTGTTGCTATACTAGCTTTGAGCTGCAATCCTCTTACCCTCATATTCACCCACAGATCCCTGGCTGAATAACAGTATAAACAATAGTTTCATTATCCCCATTAAATAACAAAGAAGGATCTCATAAAAAAAAAAATAACCACCACTCCTAAAAATCATGAAAGTGCTTAATTCTTAAAATAGAACAAATTAATTGCAACTGATAAAAAAACCAAAACAAATTAAAATTATATAAACCCACATGGCCTAACTCTGCTCCATTAAATCCTTCAGCTATATGTCTGTCAACAAGAATTAGGGGATCAACTACACTGAAAATAGATTAAGCCCATGAACCATACAATTTAGTTAAACCTCTCCAATGTACTGTAAAGGTAACACGACAAAGCTTCTGCATTCCATGCGAAATTATTCGCACCTACTTATTTATATGCCGGATAAAAAAGAAAAGGGCACCGAACAAAAGCGCACACTACATACATATTACCGATTTTCTAGATTCCAAAATGATATGTCCTACCTGTGCAATGATCAAAAAGTCATCCCGGCTCTGGGCAAGCACACGTAATCCCCAATTATCTCGGCTGCCCCGCACTCAACACACACTCCTCCAATATCATGACTCAAGGTGGCAGGAAAATATTTTAGCCGGCAGGAAGGCCAACAGTAAATCAACGCACAGCACCTACCTGAGCAGACCCGGAGGCACCCGGCTAAACACGAAGATTGACGAGCGTCGCGACATGAGCATTGGAGACTTAAACAAGGAAAATAATACAAAAATAAAAAAAATGTTACCGACGATTTATTATGTCTCTCGGACAATTTCTGCCCAGGAGAGAAAGTGTTTTATGAACTTGAGATATTAGCGGTTTTGTTTTTTGAGTATATTCTATTGCGCCTTGAACGTGACAATGAAGCGCTCACTTGCGTCTAAGCACACCTCGAAAAACTGGGCGTTTGGCTAGGTGTTGGTAAGGATATTTAGCTTTAGGTTTACCCCCATCCTATACTGAGGTACTCACAATGTTATTGCTGACGCCTTGACTACGTGTTTCACATTATAGCGAGCAAACATCTACTGTCCCGATGGTAGAGACCTTGTTTTTGTTATTGCTGACGCCTTGACTACGTGTTTCACATTATAGCGAGCAAACATCTACTGTCCCGATGGTAGAGACCTTGTTTTTGTTATTGCTGACGCCTTGACTAGGGTTTCACATTATAGCGAGCAAACATCTACTGTCCCGATGGTAGAGACCTTGTTTTTGTTATTGCTGACGCCTTGACTACGTGTTTCACATTATAGCGAGCAAACATCTACTGTCCCGGTGGTAGAGACCTTGTTTTTGTTATTGCTGACGCCTTGACTACGTGTTTCACATTATAGCGAGCAAACATCTACTGTCCCGATGGTAGATACCTTGTTTTTGTTATTGCTGACGCCTTGACTACGTGTTTCACATAATAGCGAGCAAACATCTACTGTCCCGATGGTAGATACCTCGTTTTTGTTATTGCTGACGCCTTGACTACGTGTTTCACATTATAGCGAGCAAACATCTACTGTCCCGATGGTAGAGACCTTGTTTTTGTTATTGCTGACGCCTTGACTACGTGTTTCACATTATAGCGAGCAAACATCTACTGTCCCGATGGTAGATACCTTGTTTTTGTTATTGCTGACGCCTTGACTACGTGTTTCACATTATAGCGAGCAAACATCTACTGTCCCGATGGTAGATACCTTGTTTTTGTTATTGCTGACGCCTTGACTACGTGTTTCACATAATAGCGAGCAAACATCTACTGTCCCGATGGTAGATACCTTGTTTTTGTTATTGCTGACGCCTTGACTACGTGTTTCACATTATAGCGAGCAAACATCTACTGTCCCGATGGTAGAGACCTTGTTTTTGTTATTGCTGACGCCTTGACTACGTGTTTCACATAATAGCGAGCAAACATCTACTGTCCCGATGGTAGATACCTTGTTTTTGTTATTGCTCACGCCTTGACTACGTGTTTCACATAATAGCGAGCAAACATCTACTGTCCCGATGGTAGATACCTCGTTTTTGTTATTGCTGACGCCTTGACTACATGTTTCACATTATAGCGAGCAAACATCTACTGTCCCGATGGTAGATACCTTGTTTTTGTTATTGCTGACGCCTTGACTACGTGTTTCACATTATAGCGAGCAAACATCTACTGTCCCGATGGTAGATACCTTGTTTTTGTTATTGCTGACGCCTTGACTACGTGTTTCACATTATAGCGAGCAAACATCTACTGTCCCGATGGTAGATACCTTGTTTTTGTTATTGCTGACGCCTTGACTACGTGTTTCACATAATAGCGAGCAAACATCTACTGTCCCGATGGTAGATACCTTGTTTTTGTTATTGCTGACGCCTTGACTACGTGTTTCACATTATAGCGAGCAAACATCTACTGTCCGGTGGTAGAGACCTTGTTTTTGTTATTGCTGACGCCTTGACTACGTGTTTCACATTATAGCGAGCAAACATCTACTGTCCCGGTGGTAGAGACCTTGTTTTTGTTGTTGCTGACGCCTTGACTACGTGTTTCACATTATAGCGAGCAAACATCTACTGTCCGGTGGTAGAGACCTTGTTTTTGTTATTGCTGACGCCTTGACTACGTGTTTCACATTATAGCGAGCAAACATCTACTGTCCGGTGGTAGAGACCTTGTTTTTGTTATTGCTGACGCCTTGACTGCGTGTTTCACATAATAGCGAGCAAACATCTACTGTCCGGTGGTAGAGACCTTGTTTTTGTTATTGCTGACGCCTTGACTACGTGTTTCACATAATATCGAGCAAACATCTACTGTCCGGTGGTAGAGACCTTATTTTCGTTATTGCTGACGCCTTGACTACGTGTTTCACATAATAGCGAGCAAACATCTACTGTCCGGTGGTAGAGACCTTCATTTTGTTATTGCTGACGCCTTGACTACGTGTTTCACATTATAACGAGCAAATATCTACTGTCCGGGTGGTAGAGACCTTGTTTTTGTTATTGCTGACGCCTTGACTACGTGTTTCACATAATAGCGAGCAAAAATCTACTGTCCGGTGGTAGAGACTTTATTTTTGTTATTGCGGACGCCTTGACTACGTGTTTCACATAATAGCGAGCAAACATCTACTGTCCTGATGGTAGAGACCTTGTTTTTGTTATTGCTGACGCCTTGACTACGTGTTTCACATTATAGCAAGCAAACATCTACTGTCCCGATGGTAGAGACCTTGTTTTTGTTATTGCTGACGCCTTGACTAAGGTTTCACATTATAGCGAGCAAACATCTACTGTTCGGTGGTAGAGACCTTGTTTTTGTTATTGCTGACGTCTTGACTACGTGTTTCACATAATAGCGAGCAAACATCTACTGTCCCGATGGTAGAGACCTTGTTTTTGTTATTGCTGACGCCTTGACGGTTTCACATTATAGCGAGCAAACATCTACTGTCCGGTGGTACAGACCTTGTTTTTGTTATTGCTGACGCCTTGACTACGTCTACTGTCCGGTGGTAGAGACCTTGTTTTTGTTATTGCTGACGCCTTGACTACGTGTTTCACATAATAGCGAGCAAACATCTACTGTCCGGTGGTAGAGACCTTATTTTCGTTATTGCTGACGCCTTGACTACGTGTTTCACATAATAGCGAGCAAACATCTACTGTCCGGTGGTAGAGACCTTCATTTTGTTATTGCTGACGCCTTGACTACGTGTTTCACATTATAACGAGCAAACATCTACTGTCCCGGTGGTAGATTTCTTGTTTTTGTTATTGCTGACGCCTTGACTACGTGTTTCACATAATAGCGAGCAAACATCTACTGTCCGGTGGTAGAGACTTTATTTTTGTTATTGCTGACGCCTTGACTACGTGTTTCACATAATAGCGAGCAAAAATCTACTGTCCGGTGGTAGAGACTTTATTTTTGTTATTGCGGACGCCTTGACTACGTGTTTCACATAATAGCGAGCAAACATCTACTGTCCGGTGGTAGAGACCTTCATTTTGTTATTGCTGACGCCTTGACTACGTGTTTCTCATAATAGCGAGCAAACATCTACTGTCCCGATGGTAGAGACCTTATTTTTGTTATTGCTGACGCCTTGACTACGTGTTTCACATAATAGCGAGCAAACATCTACTGTCCGGTGGTAGAGACCTTGCTTTTGTTATTGCTGACGCCTTGACTACGTGTTTCACATAATAGCGAGCAAACATCTACTGTCCCGATGGTAGAGACCTTATTTTTGTTATTGCTGACGCCTTGACTACGTGTTTCTCATAATAGCGAGCAAACATCTATTGTCCCGATGGTAGATACCTTGTTTTTGTTATTGCTGACGCCTTGACTACGTGTTTCACATAATAGCGAGCAAACATCTATTGTCCCGATGGTAGATACCTTGTTTTTGTTATTGCTGACGCCTTGACTACGTGTTTCATATTATAGCGAGCAAACATCTACTGTCCCGATGGTAGACACCTTGTTTTTGTTATTGCTGACGCCTTGACTACGTGTTTCACATTATAGCGAGCAAACATCTACTGTCCCGATGGTAGAGACCTTGTTTTTGTTATTCCTGACGCCTTGACTACGTGTTTCACATAATAGCGAGCAAACATCTACTGTCCCGGTAGTAGAGACCTTGTTTTTGTTATTGCTGACGCCTTGACAACGTGTTTCACATAATAGCGAGCAAACACCTACTGTCCCGGTGGTAGAGACCTTATTTTTGTTTAATGGCTTACAAGAATTATTCACGACTTTGGAACACCATCAACGTGAAGATCCTGAGTTAAGTGATTTGATCCGGAGGTTGCAGACGGGAGAGATTATTCCGCCATACTTTTTACGAAAAGGCGTTTTGGTATGCAAATCTCGTTTTAATCAACAAATTAAGGTTGTGTTGCCAGCCGCACTAGTTCCGGCTGTATTGTTTACATCATTCTTCTTCTTTGGGGGGGGGGGCGTTTAGGCATATATAAAACGAGGGAGAAAATTAGACAACATTTTCTCTGGAAGGGCATTGAAAAAGACATTGCGGTGAGGGTCTCCACTTGTACGCTCTGTTCGATTCCAAAACTTGTCCAACTTTGGGGCGATTTAGTGTATGATTATGCCTCTGAGCTTTTGGAGAATTGTTTTTGTAGGACCTTTTCCCCTTTGGTTAGTACCGATGCCTTCTCAAAGTTTGTCTGGTGCTCAGCTGTGGTTATATCTGCGTATCGGATAATGGCACTCAGTTTACTGCTGGGTCGGTTAGGGATTTTTTGTTTTGTTTTTTTGATTGAAGGGTTAAACATATTACCCTATTACACACCGTATTACCCTAACCCTTCCCAGGCTGAGAGAATTAATCGCAAAGTGAAATCGATTCTAATTGCGTATCATTACACGAGCCAGAACCATTGGGACTCAAATTTGCAGACTTGCACTATGCTTTCGATGTAGCTCGGCATGAAGCTCCTAAAATTCTCATTGCTTTTTAATTATGTCCGAAATTCCACCTTGTCTAACCTGCTGCCATTGTCGGACCTCCTTCTGATAAGATCACCCAGCAACAAGTATCTCAGAATTGGCTTAATGCTTTTCATAATTTAAAACTGGCCTGGAAACGCCAATATCAGGAGAATTCTAAGCCGTCTCCGTTTAGGATAGGTTCAAATTGATGTGTCGTGACTTTCCTATTAGCTCAAAGAGTAAAGAGTTTGCTACCAAATTGGCCCCCGGTACCTGGATTCATATACAATAGTCAACTTTTTAGGGGCGTATCTTATTTACTCCGAGACGATGCTTCCAACAGTTGCACGTAGTACACATTTCACAATTGAAAATTGTGACATAAATAATGTAAGATCTTGTGAAGAAATGTGCGCTCGTGCTCTCATTTTTCGCTCTTGTATAGAGCTAACTTTCCAAGCCCACTTTGGGGCGGTGTTGCCTTTTTAATGTTAATCTCAATTTTAGGTTAGCCATATACCTGGGTTTCTGAGCTTTTGCTTGCTCGAGTGAGATTTTTGTTTCAGGGCCATTTTACTTATGTGTCACCGTTCTTCAACTTGTGCTGGGGATTACGTTACATGATACTAGTGTCTACATCTACGAGAACTTCGCATCTGTTTTGCTCCTCCCGGGGGATCAGTGAGCTGCCCTTTTCCAACAAGTGGTATTACTTACTGAGTCTAGATGGATTTTGATGCAGTTGGTTCAGGGGACTAGCTACTAATCAAGGTCATTTATCTCCGCCTGATGCGATGTTGCTGCTGAATTATGTTCCGTGCACTCTTTACTCCATGTTTTTTGTGTGGGAGCTTCTTCAAATTAACAACTCGACTAGTGTCATGTGTAAACTGTTTCCTGCTATTGGTGCTCCAATTTTGGGCTTGGTGTTTCTGTCTCCGGAAGGAAATGCAGTGCTAAGTTTTTTTTTTTTTTTTTGGTGAGAAGTCAATTCTACTGGAACGCTTGATCCCCATAACAGTGACTATGCATTTAGTTGATTTGTACAATTTTTCATAATGTTTCCTTTTCCTAATATTGGTGGAATTTTGGCCCGTAGGGCGAGTATTTTTCTTTGGGGTCGGGGGGGGGTTGAAAGTTTAGTTTTTGAGAGCTCTCGTGGTCATGTTTATGAACTTTCGTTCTTAGGTCGCCTGTCGTTGGTGCTGGGTCATTCCCCTCTCCCTTGAAGTTTCTTCTGTGTGGAGTGGGAGACAAACGCCGACAGTGTGAGTATCGTTTTGGAGTAACTGGGACGGTGACTGTGCTGTGTCGGCTCCCAGGACTGGGAGTGGGCTGTATAACATTTTAGGAAGGTAAGCGACACTATTTAGCACTTATTCATGACCAAAATTTAAATCCAATTACTGTGAGTTCTTGGCACACAAGGCTTTCCTTCCTCTCATTCAATCATATAGTCTGCGGGTTTAAATTTCGAACAAAATGCAGAGGTTTTGCTTGGAAAATCTTTTCGGGTGATTGGGGAAATCTGGTGCATTTCTATTGTTCTGGGACAGTAAGTTTCTTTTTGTGCAAATTCTTGCATAACTTCATTTTATGTTCAAGTTTATGAGGAATCAAATGGGGATAGCGTAACTGTTCGAGCTAAAAGGCCTAAGTCTACTAGTATCAGCTTGGTGAAATTAATTCTCGTACATTGAAAGATTTGGTTTTACTCACATGTTGTATAGTTCTTAGGTGGTTGTGGGGTTCCTTTGACAAGATATGGATGTGGAAAGAGAATTTAACCTGAGAATGGATTTTCCTTTTTAAATTCTTCGATTTAGTTTTGTTTGTGAGTTAAGGGGTTTAAGTTTTCTTCATTTTTTGAGAACTTTTAAGCTAAGGACGTTTTTAGATTATTGGGTAGGCTTTATTTATTTTCTTTTGTGATTTAACCATAGCATATTCAGGTTGTAATTATAAATCTTTTTGGTGGGGTGGTGGATTCATGTTGTAGACTCCAAGTTTTCTTGACAGTTTTCTTTGCATATTGGTATAGGATTCAGTGTTTTTCATGATTAAAAAGGTGCTTAACTATACTTACTTTTCCATTTATTTGACTATCATTGCTGCTTGGAGCTATTTCCTTATTTGTGATATTCTTGCGCATTTAGTTGTAAGTTTTGCATATCAAGTGTGGCTATTCTGCCAGTTTATTACTGTTGCTAAATTACAAGTGGACTATACTTGGAGTTAGAGTGAAAGTCAGGGTTTCCGTAAATGCTGTTTACGATATTGACACATTGATTGGGGTTGCATTGTTATCGTTAGGAATTAAACCTGTATTAAGCAAACATATACAAGTAGTCAATGTGTGTACATTTATCAGAGTAAAAGTAGATTTCTCAGATTAGGGTTTTCAGTATTCTGTCTGAGTTTTGGGGGCTGATATTGTCATAGTTTTCAGCTTTGGATGGAAAATTCTATTTTGAATGTGGATTAGTTTTTGTCTTAATAATGGACTTGAAGATTGCAGGCATTACCTTTTTTGTTAAAGAGAAAGTATTATTGTTGCCCATTTGTTGTGATACTCTACACCTAAACTTTTATGAATTTTTCCAAACAAAATAAATGAAGTTTGGTGGCGACGACCAGTAGTTTATTTAAAACATACCTTTTCGTTTGGTTCTGTTCTTTCTTCCCCAGATATATAGTTGTTGTTTGTTTTTGTTTATTTCGTTTTTATCTACCGCTCTTGTGGAAGTATTTTGTAGTGTTTTCAAAATAGGTTCATCATGCTGCACTGAGTGCGTGTGGTGGCGCACAGCTTCTGGAGACAAAGAGATACACAAGAATTCGCAGCCCGCCTGGGTAGTGTGGTGATAGCGTGTCTGCTCCACATTCAAAAGGTCGTGAGTTCGAATCTCACTTGGGGTGAGTTGCCCGGAATAAATTTTTTTTCGGGGTTTTCCCTTATCCTGAGAAGACGAATGTTGAGTAACTTTAACCTCCATGGACCCCGAGGTCATTTGAGCATCATTTCACCAATTTCATTCATGGTCCGATATGACCAACCAGGTTCAAGGACGTTAAGCTAAAAAAGAAAAAAAATTCCCGGGTGTCATGAGTAGCGTGACAGCACAAACAGTTGAATTGTCATATAGCGCACGACTAAGATTTAATGTTATCTTTATTGGAGCGAATGTGGCATTTACATACAAACGGGGAAGGTTTATCACGCAGCCCATACCCAGGCACCAGATACTCAATCCACTTGAAGAAGTGGGAGAGAGAGAGATGACAATTACTCTAATTTCCCACTAACTTTATAACAAGTATCAGGAAAACAAATTATTCGAACCACGGAGAAAAAGTGCAAAACTTGGCATTGGGGAGAGATAACTTTGTCAGCCAGCTAATGACTAAACACTTGCTTGCTTATTGCTCCTGTTAGGGGATAACTTTATCTGCAGTATTTACAAGTTCGAGGCAGCATCCTGATGGCAGGGCGAGCTGCAAAATAAAAATTGCAGGTTTCGTAATTTACCATTAATAATATGTGGATAACATCAGTAGCGGAAAGTCGAGAAAATTAATTAAAATAAGAAATTAAATTAAAGAATTGTCAAAATACTCAAAGCTCTTATACAAATGAAGTTATTTAAAAACAAACTGTTGCATAAAAAAACAAAAAAAAACTAGATTTTATCACACGACCATAAGGCCAGTCATTACATATGCATGCCAGACATGCTTGAAGATGCAATTAAACAGAAATCATTAATATTCGGCAGAAAAATTCTTAGAATAATTTTTAGCCCTAGAAGAATGCAACTGGAGAGTTTTTTTTAAAAAAAACTGCATAAATTATCATTTAATCAATTAGAAACCAAAACAACATTTGTTGAGAACAAATAGATTGGTCTTCTTCGGGCATATACAAGATTGGTTAAAAATTGAATAGTGGAATCCAATAGGACTGGATAGGAGGAAGAGCAAAGGGGCGACCGTAAGCTCACTGGGAGCACGGCGTCATAAAGGACATACCTCCAGAGAATTAAGGCCGGAGCATTCTAATGAAGGACAGAAGAAAGTCTCAAAAAATTCTTGAGAAAGCAGAAATATTCAAATATTGCATCTTAAGAAAGAAATAAAGAGAAAGAACGAGAAAAAAGTAACTTATAGATTATGATTTTCTTTATTACAAAAGACTTTTAAAACCCTAAATATTGAATACACAATAATACGTAGCCATTATAAGGAATTTGTTCATTGTTTATTATGTTTAATGCATATGAAGTACGGGTGTTGATTCTCAACTTGTGTGCAATGTCCGAATGCAATATGTATTACAAGGTAATATGGAAACTACATTTACATGGTGAAGAGATTTCGAAAAGTTCTGGGCCATGATTGGTTGAAAAACATCCCTTAAAACATGATTGATTAGTCCTTATCCCCATTTGACAATGATGAAATAGTCATTTTGAAAACATGACAATGAATAATCCATAAAGGTTTATTCTTGATATTCAGCATTTCTGATTAGACACCCATGCATCAGAATTAATCTGATAAAACAATGGCATTAAATAACAATTAGCACATACAACGTGACGGAAGACAGCAACAGATACTGCTCAACACACAATCCTCACTGCTATTCTCTGCATTTAGTTTATACTTGCACATAAGACATCTTTAAACCCTTTACTGCCAATCACGATCTAATCGTGATGTCCTTTTCATGCTCCTTAACTGTATCCAGCTGGAAAGTCTGTATACTTTCTACGTCATAGCCGTAGAGAAAGGCTTTCTGGAGCATTTTAGGGCATTAGCTTTACATTCCAAAGTGCTAAATTAGCTGCAAATTTAATTTCAATAGCTGCTGTTTATGTTGGTTGAAAAATCCTAAGAGGAAAAATCTGATGTGTTACACTCACTTGACTTTCTCTAGCTGTTCTAAAAACTTCATACATAAGATTCTTCTTCTTTCTGCACCTTGCTAATCGTGGTATTCATTAGCACAATGTTCTAATTATTTAGTTCCGTATAAATAGGAAGAAAATAAGGGAATACACTAGGCTAAACCAATAGTCAAATGTTTTAAAAGCTGTCGTTATGCAATTGTCATCACAAATCGCTTCTTTTCTTGGCCAGGAGTAGAACAAAAGAAAAACGGACACTCCCGTCTGAGAAAAGTATAAGTACTTCACAACTGAAACTAATAACAATGAATACCTCGAAAACGGTAAGCTCCACGAGAAAAATGCACATAACATAACTTGTGTATTTTAACAAGACTTAAATTTTTTGTACAGTAAGTTTTGTCTATCTCTTACAGTTTACTAGTTATGCCAAATTAAGCAAAATTCATTCAGAATAAACAGGTCTTCAGAAGCTATTCCCAGAAAATTCAAGATATACATTTTATTTGTTAGGTAAATATCTTTAATATATGATATTTGAATCAAAATCGTTAGAGCTATTTTTAAGAAAATAAAAATTTTCGAAAAAAGTTCCATGTAAAGGGTAGCTGGGGGATTTTTTTCAAAATGTTCGTGTCGCATCCCTGGAAGATACTAAACTTAAATACCAAGTTTGGTATTTTAGCTACTTTTCGTTTTTGAGTTATCGTGTTCACAGACACACGGACACATGGACACAGGGACCTTTTTCTGAAAATGCCTTTTTTTGGATACAGGGGGTCCTAAAACATGTATTTCCGATGAAATCTCAGTATCGAATTTTTGGGTGGAATACAATACTTCTCTATCCCTATGTACATGGGGCTAAAGAAAGTAAAAAGAGCTGCAGTTTGTGAAGTATTAGAAGAAAGCAAGCGATTTTGAATTTTCAAACCTTGATGAAAGGGTTTCTGACTTCGACATATGAGAGGGGCATATATTCTAGCTTCAGCAATGAAAGTGCATCAGATAACAATGACCCTGGTACACGTGCAAATAGTAGTGTACTTATCCAAATTGAATTATGGAGCCGTAACCAGATGAAGCAAAGTGAATTCAGCTACACAACATACAAGTGCTAAATTGTACAGTAATCGACATTACATCTGTACCCTATGGCTTTATGTCATTTTCATTATTACTTGTATTACACCGATGTGTGTTTGTAGGTGTGTGTGTGTCTGTGTGTGTGCGTGCGTTTGTGTGTGCGTGTGTGTGTGTTTGTGTGTGTGCGTGCGTGTGTTTGTGTGTACGTGCGTGTGTTTGTGTGTGTGCGTGTGTGTGCGTGCGTTTTGCTGATTATTTTCAGTTGCAGGTTACATAAATTCATTTTTTGTATTTTAAAGAATAAAACACCAGACAATAACAGATTGCTGTTTCAATAAAGAAATATGTGTACTTTCATTTCATTAGCCTGAACTTTCTGTATAGTAAGGTTTTGTATGAATAGTTATTCATTATTTTGGGAATTAGTATTTTTTTCAAATTTTTTTTTTTTTTTATGTTTTTAACGTTTTAAAAAAATTGAAGAGCCTTGTCATCCGTATAATACATATTATACAATAGACAAACGGATTTACTAAAGATAAAAAAAGAGATTCAGTTCCCTATATCATTTGGTACTCCTTTTATTACTAATAATTTACATCTCTGCATTCTCCTGTAAAATCGATTGGCATTTTACAGACAGCATTCTGTTATCCGAGATAGCACTAAAGGGGTTCAAATTCTCTGTTTTACTGTATAGATAAGAGCTCTTTATGATTTCCACAGGGTTCTGGTCATGTATTATTTCAGTGGCAAGGCGCTGCAGGTTAACAATATCTATCTGTAAACTCCATACCTCATCGAGAAACGCTAAAGGAGGCCATGGACTCAGCTTTTTCACTCACCAACCAGTTTAAATAACTTCATCAGTATCCAACTTTACCTGCAACAGAAATAGGAGCACATTTAATAATTCATACCCACATTTAATGCTTAGAAATCAAGATAATTCCCAAATGTTTTCAGAATTTCGAAATATTTTAAATTTAAACAAACCATAAAATTAAAAAAAGAGAGTTCCAGAGCACAGTAATCTGCATATTTTACTTCAAGCTTTAATTAAGTGACTACACTAATAACCTTTTTGTGCAAAAGAGCTGCGAGTGCCCAATATATACGAATCAGTCATTTATTGTATGTAAATCATAATAATGTGGGCTTTTGATTGAAGGTTAAAAGAAGCAGAACGATCTACCTGCAAAATTAATAATCAAATTTGGGGGAAATGTTCTGCCCCTTTGGCTTATAAACACCGTATAAAGAGGATTAAAACAAAAAAAACAAAAACAAAAAGGTTCAAATTTCCTTTATAGAAAATTATTATAGCCTCAGAATGGTGGTTCAGCGTTAAAAGCATCAGCCGAAGATTGCTGGTTCAAATGCCGACAAGAGCATTGACTCTTTACTTGTTTTAAATTTCCATCTAGGTGAATACATATAGATTGTATGAAATAAAATATATCGCAATGCATTATTTGTATTCATGGCATCATAATTCACGCTGTTGCTATAGCGCATTGGTAGCGGCTCTGCTTCTGACACGGGGGACCCGGGATATACTACCGGTGGGACAGCAGGTCTGGATGTTGTGTCCCTTCACCTCTATCATATCACCGCGGTATCATCCTGCTTAGTCACAGTGGTAGCGGCTCTGCTTCTGACACGGGAGACCCGGGATCTTCAACCGGTGGGACATTAGGTCTGGATGTTCAGTCCCTTCACCTCGATGCCGCGACATATCTGCTTCTGACACGGTGGACCTGGGATATACTACCGGTGAGACATCAGGTCCAGATGATGTGTCCCTTCACCTCTATCATATCACGGTGGTATCAAACACCTTAGTCACAGTGGTAGCGCCTCTGCAAATGACACTCGGGTCCCGGGATCTTCAACCGGTGGGACATCAGGTCAGGATGTTCAGTCCCTTCACCTCTATGCCGCGACATATCTGCTTCTGACACGGGGGATCCGGGATATACTACCGGTGGGACAGCAGGTCTGGATGTTGTGTCCCTTCACCTCTATCATATCACCGCGGTATCATCCAGCTTAGTCACAGTGGTAACAGCTTTGCTAATGACACGGGGACCCCGAATCTACTACCGGTGGAACATAAGTCTGGATGTTGTGTCCCTTCACCTCTATCATATCACCACGGTATCATAATGCTTAGTCACAGTGGTAACAGCTTTGCTAATGACACGGGGACCCCGAATCTACTACCGGTGGGACACCAGGCAGGATGTGTCTCTTCACCTCTATCATATCACCGCGGTATCATCCTGCTTAGTCACAGTGGTAACGGCTCTGCTAATAACACGGGGACCCGGAATCTACTACCGGTGGAACATAAGTCTGGATGTTGTGTCCCTTCACCTCTATCATATCACCACGGTATCATCCTGCTTAGTCACAGTGGTAACAGCTTTGCTAATGACACGGGGACCCCGAATCTACTACCGGTGGGACACCAGGCAGGATGTTGTGTCTCTTCACCTCTATCATATCACCGCGGTATCATCCTGCTTAGTCACAGTGGTAACGGCTCTGCTAATAACACGGGGACCCGGAATCTACTACCGGTGGAACATAAGTCTGGATGTTGTGTCCCTTCACCTCTATCATATCACCGCGGTATCATAATGCTTAGTCACAGTGGTAACAGCTTTGCTAATGACACGGGGACCCCGAATCTACTACCGGTGGAACATAAGTCTGGATGTTGTGTCCCTTCACCTCTATCATATCACCACGGTATCATCCTGCTTAGTCACAGTGGTAACAGCTTTGCTAATGACACGGGGACCCCGAATCTACTACCGGTGGAACATAAGTCTGGATGTTGTGTCCCTTCACCTCTATCATATCACCGCGGTATCATAATGCTTAGTCACAGTGGTAACAGCTTTGCTAATGACACGGGGACCCGGAATCTACTACCGGTGGAACATCTGGTCTGGATGTTGTGTCCCTTCACCTCTATGCCGCGACATATCACCGCGGTTTCATCCAGCTTAGTCACAGTGGTAACGGCTCTGCTAATGACACGGGGACCCGGAATCTACTACCGGTGGAACATAAGTCTGGATGTTGTGTCCCTTCACCTCTATGCCGCAACATATCACCGCGGTATCATCCTGCTTAGACTCAGTGGTAACGGCTCTGCTAATGACACGGGGACCCCGAATCTACTACCGGTGGAACATCTGGTCTGGATGTTGTGTCCCTTCACCTCTATCATATCACCGCGGTATCATAATGCTTAGTCACAGTGGTAACAGCTTTGCTAATGACACGGGGACCCCGAATCTACTACCGGTGGAACATAAGTCTGGATGTTGTGTCCCTTCACCTCTATCATATCACCGCGGTATCATAATGCTTAGTCACAGTGGTAACAGCTTTGCTAATGACACGGGGACCCCGAATCTACTACCGGTGGAACATAAGTCTGGATGTTGTGTCCCTTCACCTCTATCATATCACCGCGGTATCATCCTGCTTAGTCACAGTGGTAACGGCTCTGCTAATGACACGGGGACCCGGAATCTACTACCGGTGGAACATCTGGTCTGGATGTTGTGTCCCTTCACCTCTATGCCGCGACATATCACCGCGGTTTCATCCAGCTTAGTCACAGTGGTAACGGCTCTGCTAATGACACGGGGACCCGGAATCTACTACCGGTGGAACATAAGTCTGGATGTTGTGTCCCTTCACCTCTATGCCGCAACATATCACCGCGGTATCATCCTGCTTAGACTCAGTGGTAACGGCTCTGCTAATGACACGGGGACCCGGAATCTACTACCGGTGGAACATAAGTCTGGATGTTGTGTCCCTTCACCTCTATCATATCACCGCGGTATCATAATGCTTAGTCACAGTGGTAGCGGGTCTGCAAATGAATCGTGGGACCAGGTATCTACCACCGGTGGGACATCATGTCTGGATGTTGAGTCCCTTAACCTCTATTCCGCGACATATCTATTTCTGACACGGAGGACCCGGGATCTACAGCCGTTGGGACATCAGGGCAGGATGTTGAGTCCCTCTATGCCGCGACTTATCACCGCGGTATCATCCTGCTTAGTCACAGTGGTAGCGGCGCTGTTAATGACATCAGGTCTGGAGGTTGTGTCCCTTCACCTCTATCATATCACCGTGGTTTCATCCTGCTTGGTGAGTGGTAGGGCTCTGCTAATGGCACGGGGGACCCGGGATCTACTACCGGTGGGAAATGGGGATTTATCAGGTCTGGATGTTGTGTCCCTTCACCTCTATCATATCACCACGGTATCATCCTGCTTAGTCACAGTGGTAACAGCTTTGCTAATGACACGGGGACCCCGAATCTACTACCGGTGGGACACCAGGCAGGATGTTGTGTCTCTTCACCTCTATCATATCACCGCGGTATCATCCTGCTTAGTCACAGTGGTAACGGCTCTGCTAATAACACGGGGACCCGGAATCTACTACCGGTGGAACATAAGTCTGGATGTTGTGTCCCTTCACCTCTATCATATCACCGCGGTATCATAATGCTTAGTCACAGTGGTAACAGCTTTGCTAATGACACGGGGACCCCGAATCTACTACCGGTGGAACATAAGTCTGGATGTTGTGTCCCTTCACCTCTATCATATCACCACGGTATCATCCTGCTTAGTCACAGTGGTAACAGCTTTGCTAATGACACGGGGACCCCGAATCTACTACCGGTGGAACATAAGTCTGGATGTTGTGTCTCTTCACCTCTATCATATCACCGCGGTATCATCCTGCTTAGTCACAGTGGTAACAGCTTTGCTAATGACACGGGGACCCCGAATCTACTACCGGTGGAACATAAGTCTGGATGTTGTGTCCCTTCACCTCTATGCCGCAACATATCACCGCGGTATCATCCTGCTTAGACTCAGTGGTAACGGCTCTGCTAATGACACGGGGACCCGGAATCTACTACCGGTGGAACATCTGGTCTGGATGTTGTGTCCCTTCACCTCTATGCCGCGACATATCACCGCGGTTTCATCCAGCTTAGTCACAGTGTTAACGGCTCTGCTA
This sequence comes from Hymenopus coronatus, assembly GCA_030762935.1. NCBI lineage: Eukaryota > Metazoa > Arthropoda > Insecta > Mantodea > Hymenopodidae > Hymenopus > Hymenopus coronatus. Next base: position 3,651,615 of record CM060889.1, on the reverse strand, counting down.
ATGACACGGGGACCCGGAATCTACTACCGGTGGAACATAAGTCTGGATGTTGTGTCCCTTCACCTCTATGCCGCAACATATCACCGCGGTATCATCCTGCTTAGACTCAGTGGTAACGGCTCTGCTAATGACACGGGGACCCGGAATCTACTACCGGTGGAACATAAGTCTAGATGTTGTGTCTCTTCACCTCTATGCCGCGACATATCACCGCGGTTTCATCCAGCTTAGTCACAGTGGTAACGGCTCTGCTAATGACACGGGGACCCGGAATCTACTACCGGTGGAACATAAGTCTGGATGTTGTGTCCCTTCACCTCTATGCCGCAACATATCACCGCGGTATCATCCTGCTTAGACTCAGTGGTAACGGCTCTGCTAATGACACGGGGACCCGGAATCTACTACCGGTGGAACATAAGTCTGGATGTTGTGTCCCTTCACCTCTATCATATCACCGCGGTATCATAATGCTTAGTCACAGTGGTAGCGGGTCTGCAAATGAATCGTGGGACCAGGTATCTACCACCGGTGGGACATCATGTCTGGATGTTGAGTCCCTTAACCTCTATTCCGCGACATATCTATTTCTGACACGGAGGACCCGGGATCTACAGACGTTGGGACATCAGGGCAGGATGTTGAGTCCCTCTATGCCGCGACTTATCACCGCGGTATCATCCTGCTTAGTCACAGTGGTAGCGGCTCTGTTAATGACATCAGGTCTGGAGGTTGTGTCCCTTCACCTCTATCATATCACCGTGGTATCATCCTGCTTGGTGAGTGGTAGGGCTCTGCTAATGGCACGGGGGACCCGGGATCTACTACCGGTGGGAAATGGGGATTTATCAGGTCTGGATGTTGTGTCCCTTCACTTCTATGCCGTGACATATCACCGCAGTATCATCCTGCTTAGTCACAGTGGTAGCAGCTCTGCTTCAGACACGGCGGACCAGAGATCTACTACCGGTGTGACATGGGGATTTTTCAGGTCTGTATGTTGTGTCCCTTCACCTCTATGCCGCAACATATCATCGCGGTATCATCCTGCTTAGTCACAGTGATAGCGGTTCTGCTTCTGTCACCGGGGACCCGGGATCTACTACCGGTGGGACATAAGTCTGGTTGTTGTGTCCCTTCACCTCTTTGCCGCGACATATCACCGCGGTATCATCCTGTTTAATCACAGTGGTAGCGGCTCTGCCAATTACACGGAGGATCCGGGATCTAATTACGGTTGTACATCAGGTCTGGATGTTGTGTCCCTTCACCTCTTTGCCGCGACATATCACCGCGGTATCATCCTGTTTAGTCACAGTGGTAGCGGCTTTGCTAATGACACGGGGGATCCGGGATCTATTACCGGTGGGACATCAGGTCTGGATGTTGTGTCCCTTCACCTCTATGGCTCGACATATCACCACGGTATCATCCTGCTTAGTCACAGTGGTAGCGGCTCCTCTTCTGACACGGGGGACTCGGGATCTACTACCGGTGGGACATCAGGTCTGGATGTTTTGTCCCTTCACCTCTATCATATCACCGTATCATCCTGCTTAGTCACAGTGGTAGCGGCTCTGCTTCTGACACGGGGGATTCGGGGTCTACTACCGGTGGGACACCAGGCCTGCATGTTGTGTCCCTTCACCTCTATCATATCACCGTATCATCCTGCTTAGTCACAGTGGTAGCGGCTCTGCTTCTGACACGGGGGATTCGGGGTCTACTACCGGTGGGACATCAGGTCTAGATGTTGTGCTCCTTCACCTCTATCATATCAACTTGGTAACATCCTGCTTAGTCAGTGGTAGCGGCTCTGCTTCTGACACGGGGGACCCGGGATCTACCTTCGGTTGGACATGGGGAGTTATCAGATCTGGATGTTGGGTCCCTTCACCTCTATGCCGCGAAATATCACCGCGGTATCATCCTGCTTCTTCACAGTGATTGGGGCTCTGCTAATGACACGGGGGACCCGGAATCTACTACCAGTGGGACATGGGGAGTTATCAGATCTGGATGTTGGGTCCCTTCACCTCTATGCCGCAACATATCACCGCGGTATCATCCTGCTTATTCACAGTGATTGGGGCTCTGCTAAATGACACGGGGGACCCGGAATCTACTACCAGTGGGACTTGGGGATTTATCAGGTCTGGATGTTGGGTCCCTTCACCTCTATGCCGCGACATATCACCGCGGTATCATCCTGCTTAGTCTTAGTGGTAGCGGATCTGCTAATGACACGGTTGACCCGGGATCTACTACCGGTGGGACATTAGGTTTGGATGTTGTGTCCCTTCACCTCTGTGCCGCGACGTATCACCGCGGTGTCATCCTGCTTAGTCACAGTGGTAGCGGGTGTGCTTCTGACTCAGGGCCCCGGTATGTACTACCGGTGGGACATGGGGATTTATCCGGTCTGGATGTTGTGTCTTTTCACCTATATGCGGTGACAGAGCACCGCGGTATCCTCCTGCTTAGTCACAGTGGTAGCGATTCTGCTAATGACACGGGGGACCCGGAATATACTACCGGTGGGACACCAGGCAGGATGTTGTGTCCCTTAACCTCTATCATATCACCGCGGTATCATCCTGCTTAGTCACAGTGGTAACGGCTCTGCTAATGACACGGGGGACCCGGGATCTACTACCGGTACTACCTCTATCATATCACCGCGGTATCATCCTGCTTAGTCACAGTGGTAACGGCTCTGCTAATGACACGAGGGACCCGGGATCTACTACCGGTGGGACACCAGGCAGGATGTTGTGTCCCTTAACCTCTATCATATCACCGCGGTATCATCCTGCTTAGTCACAGCGGCCGTGATTCCGCCACGGTCCAACTAATCTTCGTATTGTTCACCTTTATCATTAACACACTGAAGCCCAAAGTATAACTCGTGCCGTGTGATGAGACCCATGTCCGAGTACAGCTCGGACAGGTATTTGTAACGCTTTTAATTCAATTCTACGACCTTAAGTCGGTCTGGAGCTATGTGGCAAAGAACATAAACCAATTATCGTTTGGTTGTCTGATTTGTACTACCATCTGTCCTTGCTTTAGTCAACTATTAGGAAATTTAGTAGAGTCAGTAATATTGGTTGCCCGCGGGTAGTCCGCCATTTTCCTTGACGGTGATGTCTATTTGTTACTTTTTGTGTTCATACATAGTAAAATGCTGCATTTTCCTCGACTTCTGTAAACTGAAGCTGAAATTCAGTATAGAAATGAAGCTCTGAGAAAGTCCGATCCCGAGGTAGAGTTTTTGAACTTTCAATAAATGGGGTGTAAGCTGCTCTATGCAGATTTTTTCAAACTCATATTTGATACTTGTGTAAATTTAAAATAAGATATTAATACGGAAGTTATGACTATTTTCTTACTTGTTGAGTCCATACTTTTAGATTGTGCCAATACTTTTTGGCAGATTTGATTGATGTACTGTACATATTAACTCAGAGAAGGTTTAAAAACCCTGGGTTTCTTGGCCCTTCAACTAAGGAAACGCCTGGGCTTCAATGTGTTAATAATAAGCCAGTTAACTATCCTGTTAAATATTCACTTAGCTACAAATTGTAGTAGGATTTGCGAAGCAGGTGAAGTTGAGGGGGATCGCTCGGTTGGCATCCCATTGATCAATGCTTCAGCCAGATATTGCTGATCCTACCGATGTTGCTCTTGAACAGTTGGGTTGGTAGTTTACTTTACAAGCGTATTTTATGCCGCCAAATAGTATTGTTGGTATAACTGTTCAACCGGCTGGCTCACTTATTCGCATTGTTGGGATCAGCAGACGCTAAAAACTTTCCCAGTGGATAAGACTATGCTTAACAATGTCGTTTCCCCCGATGATTTGGACACAAAATTCTACTGACTCCAGTTCGGTGTGTCTGGAGCACTTTATCTCAGTACTGCGTTTCAGAGGACAGAATTTAGATAGAATAGAAGCAGTAGTTATTGAAATGAATTCAGTTTTATTTGAGTAATTCCGTAGTGGTGTCACTCGGCATGAAACAAATTAATACTTACAGAAGTATTTACAACATTATTGGTGTTACATATATTTGATTGTACATCTTCGATGCACCACATATTACTCTCAGCGTCTATTTTCAAGTTCCTTCAGACGGAAGAGTAGAAAAATTATATTATTTACTAATATGAACATCAATGTTTATTCTATTGTTATCGCCCGTTGCTATGACGGCGATGCAAATGTTATAGAAAGTAATAACGTGAAAATAACATACAATGTGTTTCATATACAATTGAAGACAATTAAATGAGTTTTTTCAATTACATAACCATTATCTTTTGTTTTAAAGTTAAATTCTTAAAAACGAATTCAATTACAATTTATTAAACACGAAGTGTTGCAGAACAAAGTCTAGATAACATCCCGTTTTGAAACTTATGCTTGCAATTGTTTCTTACGCAATTTCTTAAACAAATACATATTAGCAATTCCTTAATGTATTTATGCCTTTATCATTATGTTTGTTAGTTAATTGATGCATTACTTACGAATACATATGTAATCCATGAGTAATATAGTAGCTAGTACAATAATTCAATTTTAAATGCTTTTTTTTACATCATATCTTAGGTAACATCGTGCCTTTGATGCACGTCACTGGGCATTTTCTGCAGATACCTTCATTTTCCATTTTAAGGTTAAAAGCAGCTAGTTGACTATATTTTACTTGTTTTAGAATATTTAAAACAATCAGTATGAATCATATCTGTGACTAAGCTAAATGACTCGTAAAAACTAAAATTAAAAGAAATTAACGGCTTGTGTGATGGAAAACTGAAAAAGGAGATTGTCAGTACTATTAGTATACATTAAGTTTCTACATTTTGGTCCTTTGCTTAGAAGTGGTAGCGGTGGAAGTGGTTAACGTCATGTTGTAATCGTAACAGCGGCGGAAGCAGTACAGCAGCACACCCAGAAACACTTAGGATGCCGGAAATAATGACGGGGATGAAAAGATAAGAGCATGAATGTAAAAACAGGGATGAAAGGAGAAGAAAAATAAAATTTAAGGAATACAAAGATCCGTAAACATCAAAAGAATAATGGAAGGATAGAGTCAGACCGAAAATGTTATCCCATAGCTGGGATTTCAACCACGGATTCTGGTTTTCGTCTGGTTTAGCTAATCAACTGAGCTACCGTGACAAGATGCCGGCCCGAAATTAAACTCCCAAATGTCTCGTATAGCTTTTATTGATAATTATAGCCATTGATTGACCTAATAGTTTGTTAAAATATAAAGCTCAGGACTTTTAAATACTTACGATATTGTAAGTCGCCACATGATCTAAAGATCATTTGTAATTTACCGGGGAAAAATGCGATTTTGTTGCGGCAATCAAATATCGTGCCGGTATGTTGATACGTTAGCTCAGTTGGTTAGAGCAATCTGATGGAAATCAGAAAATCCGTGGTTCAAATCCCGTTATGACCTACAATTTTTCACTCTGATTCTACTTTTCCAAACTTGCCCTACCCAAAGTTATACGAGAGAGTAATGTTGCTTATCGGCCATTTATATTTCATATGGCACCAAAGGCTGTGGACACTGATGATGATGAAATGACAATACAGAAAAGAAAGTTTTAAGATGGAAACGTTCCAAATCTAGGTAACTGCATTTTCCCGACATTTGGCAGTCAAGAGGACTAAAGAAAACCTGGAAAAAAATTAAAATAGCGAGAACAGTTTTTTTTTTTTTTTTTTTTTTTTTTTGGTCGGCATTTCAACGAGCTTTTCGTTCATTAATGAATTTATCCACCAATGTCGGTAGAGCTTCAGTATGTTTATATGCATATATATAATTTAAGTTGCAAACCCTTTAGGTTGCAGCAGCAGCGGCAAATACTACTAACGGAGGTGCATATACGGTACTCCGACAACCCACACCACTTTCCTCGTTATCTCCCCTTTTCTTCCATTGCTATCCTTTCCCTTGTTTAAAACATCTGATGTGTTACACTCACATGACTTCCTCTGGCTGTTCTACAAACAAACTTCTTTCTACTCCATGCTAATCGAGATAAACATTTGAAGAATGTTCTTATTACTTAGTTGCTTATAAGTAGAAAGGAACTAAAGGAATGCACTATACTAAAGCGATTGTCAAATGTTTTAAAAGCTGTTCTTATGCAATTGCCATTGTATATTGCTTCTTTTGGAGTACAACAAAAGAAAAACGGATACTTTCTGCCTGGGAAAAGTATAAGTGCTTTACAACTGAAGCCAATAACAAGGAACAACTCGGAAACGGTTACCTCCACAACCAAAATGTAAAGCTTATAAATTGTGTGTTTTTGCCGATCTACATGTTCTGTGCAGTAAGTTTTTTGTATATCTCTTACAGGTTAGTAGTTAAGCAAGATTCGGCAAAATCCATCCAGAATAAAGAGGTATTCACATAGGTTGTTCCCAGAAAATTCAATATATATTTTATTTGTGATGAAAATATCTTTAACATACGGGATTTTAATCAAAATCGTTTGAGCCATTTTTGAGAAAATCAAAAGTTTCGAAAATGTTTCCATGTAAAGGGTAGTTTGTGGTGAGGAGATTTTCTTGCAAATATTTGTGTCGCATTCTTCGAAGATACTAAACCTAAATGCCAGGTTTGGTATCTAACGGACTTTTCGTTCTTGAGCTGTCCACAGAAGCACACGGACCTTTTTCTAAAAATGCTTTTTTCGGACTCAGGGGACCCCAAAACGTATATTTCCAGCAAAATCTCGACATCGAATTTTTGGCTGGAATGCAATACCTTCTCTATTCACTATGTACAGTGTACAGACGGGGCTAGAGAAATAAAAAAAAAAAACACGGAAAAATGTGTATATCACACACGACGAATAGGTGAATTTTGTCTAAGATAACAATGAATCAGAAAGTTCTGCTATAACTACATTAAAAAGAATATTTCATATCATTTATTTGCTTCCTCATATAGTTTAACACATGTTATGTATTAAAGAACATGCCGGAATGAACGCCAATAGAAAGTTGATCATCCGGGTAAACGGAACATGACTTCCATATGAGGACTTTCAGCAGCCTTGCGACCGCAAGGTTTTAAAAAGATGAAGATTTGTACTCAGGAATACATCGAGAATGCTACGGCATTTCGTTGTAAATATAACAAGAATACAATAAACTAAAGCGATAGCCGGTTGCTTTCTTTTCTTTGGTTGCTAAGGAGAAAAAGAGTTTGGGATGTTATATTCTTATACAGAGGTAAATCCTCCATATGGGGAGGGTAAGACGATAAGTTAATACATCCACATGCCTTTCTCTTCCCTATATCATTTATTAGTACGTATAAAAACCATTCTTGTGAGTTATTTTACGTACCATGTACATAGTGTATAGAGAAGGTATTGCACTGCACCCAAAAATTCAATACCGAGATATATGTTTTAGGGTGTCCCCTGTATCCCTGCATTTTCAGAAAAACGTCCGTGTGTGTCTGTGAGCACGATAGCTCAAAAACGAAAAGTCTGTAAAATACCAAACTTTATATTTAAGTTTAGCATCTTCCAGGGATGCGACACGAAGATTTTGTGAAAAATCCTCCCACCGCAAACTACCCTTTATGTGGAACTTTTTTCAAAAATTTTGATTTTATGAAAAATGGCTAACGATTTTGATTAAAATCTATTAAAGACAAATAAAATGTATAACTTGAATTTTTTTGGAATAGCCTCTGAAGAACTCCTTATTCTGAATGAATTTTACGGAATTTTGCAAAACTGCTAAACCGTAAGAGATGGACAAAAACTTACCGCACAAAAAATGTAAAGCATATTAAACCACACAATTTATGTCATATACATTTTTTTCGTAGAGTTGATCGTTTTTGAGATATTCCTTGTTTTTAGTTTCAGCTTTGAAAAACTTAAACTTTTCTCATACAGGAATTCGTTAACTCCTGTCCATACTTCAGTCACATAGCAATCAGCTTTTGACTATCACTTTAACCTATGGTACTCCCTTATTTCCTTCTACTTACAAGGAAGCAAGTAATAAGACTATTACTGCTAATTTTTCTCAATTAGCATGAAGTAGATTGAAGCATAAGCTTTTTAACAATAATTTGTTGCAGAGATGTAGAGAAAGTCATGTGAATGGAAAACATCAGATTTTTTAATCTTCTTCATTTTAATTCGGATAAACCTTTGCAGAAACAGTTAGATTGCACATTTCGTTACAGGTACAAAATGAAATTGCTATTTCTGGACGCTCTTTAACTGTGGTTGTTCTCGTCCACTCTAAACTGGGCGTGAACCATGTAATTTTGCTCAGAGGTCTCTTTATCAGGCTAGAGGTTCTTTTACGCGAGTCTACGACACAGGACCGATGCTTTGTTTCCCTTCCGAAGACAAATGTGCTATGGATTTTTACGTCCGAAAAATTGCATCGCCCTCCGCCGGGTTTGGCTAAAGATATAAAGGGAATGAATATCCATAGTGAATATTTAAGGGCTAGAAGCTATACGCTACCCTATATTCCATATTCTCTCATGTATTCCCAAGGCCCAAACTGAATATCAAAAAGTCTTTAAAAATCAAAATAAAGTATTGAACAATTCGAATCATTAACAAAGAACGCTTTTGAAATGGCTTATGTCATACATATCCGTTATTTAACATTATGTTATATTTTAATGAAATCTTCGTTTTTTGTAGAGTAAACTTTTGTCTATCCCTGAATATTTGCCAGTTATACAAGATAAGACAGACTTTCGTGCGGATGAAATGGACTTCACAGGCTATTCCCAAAAAAGTCAAGATAAACATTTCATTTCTCATGTTCATATCATCTTTAGCACATAAAATTTGTCAAAATCGTTACAGCCATTTACGGATAAAAAAAAAATGAAAACTTTTCCATGTAAAGGATGGCGGCTTTTCTGGAAAACTTTTGTCCTTGAAAGATGCTGAAACTAAATGCGCAGTTTGGTATTTAACCGATTCTTCATTTTAGTGTTTCATTGTTCATAGTTACACAGACGCACGCACGCGCACACAATACATACAAAACTTTTGTTTTTAAATGCTCTTGATTTTATTTATTTTTTATTCAGGGAGTCTGAAACATACATTTCCGGTGAAATCTCGATATTCAATCTTTGGGTGGAATACAATACTATCCCTGCTTATGTAGTCTAAGATTTAAAAATGCTTATTCTTAATTACACTTCACTTTATTCGAGACAGAAGTGCTTTTATTATATATTTTCTTGTACGTGTGCCCATCCCTATGGTGTGCCTCATAAGATTAGAATTCTGAGTTCGAATCTCCGATAGGGTGAATTAGCGTGATATTATTTTAATGCCTTCCATAGTGTAGTGCATATCATGTTAGCCTCTTTAACGCAAGGTTCCGCGTTCAAACCCAGTGGAAGGTGATGAATTTTTTTCTTTCTTTTTTTTCCGGACGTAAAAACCCTTAGCATTCTCTTCTCTTTGCAATGAAAATAAACTTACATTTCAGAAAAGCATACATATTTTAAAAAAAAAAACAACAAAAACAGGAAACGCTTAACACTGTACACAAAAATGTTGTGTTTAACGAGATATAAGGATGTGTGTGTTTTGTAAGATAAGACCTTGATGTATATTTATGCAAAACTCATTCAGTATGAACAGAACTTTAGACTCTATTCGCAGAAAAACACAATGTGTACACTACTGAATATGAAAATATCTTAAACATATGGAATGTTAATCAAAATCGTTTGAGTTATTTATAAAAATGTTCCAAGTGAAGCGTTGTTTGAGAAGAGAATTTTTTACTGAAAATCTTCGCGTCGTACCTTTGGAAGATGAACGTAAATACCTTGTTTGATACTTCAGCAAGTTTGCGTTTTTGAGTTATATTGTTCGCAAACACAACTTTTCATACAACTTTTCTAAAAACTATTTTTGGGACAGGGCCACAAAACATGTATTCTTGCTGAACTCTTGTTACCACTAATTGTTACTTAACACTCCCGCAGTTATGTGATAAGGAACACAAAATAACATTAAAAACCATTCTTTCGAAATGCACTCGGTTATAACTAATTTTTACTTTCTCTATACGTACTATGTACATAATACATATATAGAGAAGGTATTGTATTGCACCCAAAAATTCGATACCGAGATTTCCCCGGAAATATATGTTTTGAGACCCCTGAATCCATAAAAGCATTTTTAGAAAAATGTCCGTGTGTGTGTATGCCTGCCTGCCTGCCTGCCTGCCTGTCTGTCTGTCTGTCTGTCTGTCTGTCTGTCTGTGTGTGTGTGTCTTTGGGCAACATAGCTTAAAAACGAAAATTCCGTTAAATTCCAAACTTGGTATTTAAGTTCAGCATCTTCCAGAGATGCGACACGAAGATTTTAAAGAAAATTCCCCCACCTCCAACTATCCTTTGAATGGAAAGAATTTCGAAAATTTTGATTTGGCCAAAATGGCTCTAACGGTTTTAATTAAAATATCGTATATTAAATATATTTGCCTGACAAATAAAATGTATATCTTGAATTTTCTGGAAATAGCCTCTGAAGACTACTTTATTCTAGATGAATTTTCGGAATTTTGCATAAATGGCAAATCGTAAGAGAAAGAGAAATTCTTACTTCACAAAGAATGTAGAGCTCGTTAATACACACAAATTTGTGTTATGTACATTTTTTTCCTGCAGTGGATCGTTTTTGGGATACTCCCTTGTTATTGGTTTAACATGGTATTTAGGTTTTGTTATCTTCCAAGGTTGCGACACGATGATTTTCCAGAAAATCCCCGAATACAAACTACTCTTTGCATGGAAAGAATTTCGAAATTTTTGAATTTTTATACAACAGCTAAGGATTTGGATTAAAGATATTTACATCTTAAAAAAATGTATATCTTGAATTTTCTGGGAATAACCTCTAAAGACCTCTTAAATCTGGATGAATTTTGCCAAATTTTGCTTAACTGCTAAAGTGCAAGAGATAGAAAGAAAAAAAAAATACTGCACAGAAAATAAAGATCTCGTCAAAACACTTTACGTCCTTTACATTTTTGTTGTGGAGTTAACCGTTTCCAAGATATTCCTTGTTATTGGTTTCAATTGTAAAGTACTTATACTTTTCTTAGACAGGAAGGTCCGATTTTCTTTGTTCTTCTCTGGCCAAGGTAAAAAGCGATTTACAATCACAACCGCATAACGACAGCTTTTATAACGTTTGACAATCACTTTACTAAAGCGCATTCCTTCAGTTTTCTTCTTCTTCTTGTTATAAGAACCTAAGTAATAAGGACATTCTGCTAATGCTTATCTCGATTAGAATGGTGTAGAAAAATAATAATATTTTCTAAGATGTTTGTTTGTAGAGCAGCTAGAGAAAGTCACGTGAGTTTAACACATGAGATTTTTTTAAAATATCTCACACTACCAATATGAGGAACTGCAGACGTCGCAGCTTCCTCAGCGAGTTCTCTCCAGCTCCAGCGAGCTCTCACCAGCTCCAGCGAGTTCTTCACCAGTCCAGCGAGTTCTTCACCAGATCAAGCGAGTTCTTCACCAGCTCCAGCGAGTTCTTCACCAGATCCAGCGAGTTCTCACCAGCTCCAGCGAGTTCTTCACCAGATCCAGCGAGTTCTTCACCAGATCCAGCGAGTTCTCACCAGATCCAGCGAGTTCTTCACCAGCTCCAGCGAGTTCTTCACCAGATCCAGCGAGTTCTCATCATATCCAGTGAGTTCTTCACCAGCTCCAGCGAGTTCTTCACCAGATACAGCGAGTTCTCACCAGATCCAGCGAGTTCTTCACCAGCTCCAGCGAGTTCTCACCAGATCCAGCGAGTTCTCACCAGCTCCAGCGAGTTTTTCACCAGATCCAGCGAGTTCTCATCATATCCAGTGAGTTCTTCACCAGCTCCAGCGAGTTCTTCACCAGCTCCAGCGAGTTCTTCACCAGATCCAGCGAGTTCTCATCAGCTCCAGCGAGTTCTTCACCAGATCCAGTGAGTTCTTCACCGGATCCAGCGAGTTCTCACCAGATCCAGCGAGTTCTTCGCCAGATTCAGCGAGTTCTTCACCAGATCCAGCGAGTTCTTCACCAGATCCAGCGAGTTCTCACCAGCTCCAGCGAGTTCTCACCAGATCCAGCGAGTTCTTCACCAGATCCAGCGAGTTCTTCACCAGATCCAGCGAGTTCTTCATCAGCTCCAGCGAGTTCTTCACCAGCTCCAGCGAGTACGACCACAATCACCTGGCCGCGCTCTTCTATAGCCCGCCGCTGCATCCTTGCGTTTGACAGTTCGGGTGATTTCGTGTAGGGTTGGCCATGCTGCCTTTGCGGCGTTGCCAGAGTAACTAGTAAACAACAACCGCTGATTACAAATGTCTCTATCGTGTGTACAGATGAATATAAACAGTGTACATAGTAAACGAATGCCGATGAATAATGAAACTAATTCGTTATTATTGACGTTAACTGAAAATAATAGTGCTACTATAACGCATGTAGCACAATAAGTATTTGCGACAATATTGAACAAAAATGCAAAATAGCCTGTTACAATGAGAGAACGGTATAACAAAGTGACTTTCATGGTTTAGAATTTTAATGGCTCAATTCCATCCAAGTCTCAGTCGACGTCATTCTCGGAGGCACCATCATCAACATCGTCATCACCAAGATATATCATTAGTGGTTCACATTCACTGATGACTCCGTCTAATTCCTGTGCTTTTCGTATTATTTTGTGATCATGAATTTTAATGGCTCAATTCCATCCAAGTCTCAGTCGACGTCATTCTCGGAGGCACCATCATCAACATCGTCATCACCAAGACATATCATTAGTGGTTCACATTCACTGATGACTCCGTCTAATTCCTGTGCTTTTCGTATTATTTTGTGAACATGATTCACCTTCTTCTTCCATGAAGCCGCGTCCACTCTCGCCACTCCTTCCTGCAAAAGTCTATCCACCTCTATAATTGAGAAAGTCCTGTTATGTTTCCTGACTTACAACCAAACACCAACAACAATAATAACAAATATAAATAACAAGGAATAATACTAGCTTGTACAGAACAGCTCAACGCACGTGTTAGGAGTTCACAAACTGAGCACGTGGTTGGAAATAGCCAGGCATTGCAACGGTGCGGCATCTAGATGCGTTTCCGTTGTCTGACCGACCGACCGACCGACCGACCGGAATGCTGCTTTGTGATTGGTTCGAAAGTCAAATGGGTAACGCTTTTCATCTGTTTTCTATGGATGTACCAACTTAACTCCTAACTGTCAAGTGCAAGGATTCAGCGCCGAGGGTATAGCTACCATCGCATCCGTCACCGTTACCATTTCCAAAACCACACTACATAGCCTACATCGTGTTAATGTCCAGGGCCCCCAAGAAGTCGTCGACGCCGCCGCCTCCGCATCTACACAGAGAACATTTAGCGCCACCTGCCTCGAGCAACTTGACACCGCAGAAACTACCAAACTGCTTACGGAACTCCAGTCATCCAAATCTAAGCATCAGACTGCACGGAAATCCTCGAGTGTATGCAGCGGAAGATGCATAGTTAGAAAATAAGCAAAGGGCTTTGACATCCGTGGCTTCAGAACAGATCCATCCCGTGAAATACAACTTAGTTTGGTTCCTTTTTGGGGTAAAACTCTGACCCACCGATATGGAAACATATGAGACCTCTGCAGGAGGGAACCATCCACACGGAATCGCCTCCCGTGCTATAATGGTTACAAAGGTTCATATACTCAAGATCTCGCGTTCAAACCCGGCGAAGACCGATACATTTTTGGGCTTAAAAATCCATAATTTGGCTTCCTTCGGAAGGGAAGTAAAGCCGTTTGTCCTGTGTCATAGATTTATGGCACGTAAAAGAACTTCGAGCCTGATAAAAGTGGTCTCCGAGCAAAATTAAGCGGTCTTTCAAGCCCAGTATAGAATGGGACGTTGAGAGCCACAGCAGTTAAAGAGCGTCCATAAATAGAACTCCATTTCCATCCGCATGCAGCTCTCACTATGACTCGTCCAGGGCACCTTGCTATGGCCACTACTACCACATTACTTGTGTTTTTTTGCGGGACTCTATCAAAGCTGAATGTATTTGTTATTCCCCAACTTACCAATCTGCCTTTGAGCCCTCCTCTATCTCCTAACCTCCCCCAAAAAAGAAACCAACAACGACGATTTGTTTCTCCTTCGCGAGGAGGGAACTACACGTCTTTGATACGCCATAGAGAGAATTTCACGTTCCTGAGATGAAGAAGGAGCGCGTGGCTCACTTTTAGAATTTTAGAGCAACTTCAGATGGAGATATTTATATCTAGATAGATCTTCATAACCAGTATACAGAGTAATGGTAGGATATTTCACTAACGTGTGCTAATAATTAAATGCAGCTACAATTTGATCGTCCAATGTTTTCATTCATCTTCTATTAACACTACACAGATACTGAAACAGAAGAAATAAACCATTTTACAGCTTTCGATTTCTAGCTTTTCTCAAGACCTTTCATTTAAACTTCTATAATTCTCTGAAAATTATACCGATTTTCAAATGCATAGTGCATAGCGTTTACAAAATTATCTTACCTGCACTTAGTAAACCAAACTTTTGATACACTAACCTACCGAAACGAAGCAAAATAACCAAAAGTCCAATTACTTATCGTTACTAGAAGGCATATCGCCCTTGCCCTTATACCCAAGATGGAATTTTAAGACGTCCAGCAAGACATTTAAATTCCTCGGTAGTTAATATCATTACCAGAAGTATACGGAAACGATACATGAGCCGTTCAATAAGTATCCCTGTTAGAATGAAGACGCCACTGCCTTCAAATACAATTTGTTATTTCTCAACATAGTACCCTTTTAGGGATATACACTTTTCCCAACGTTTCTGCCATTTTCGAACCCCACCAAAAATAGCAATTGCCAAAATCTGTAAAATACACCTGTCTGGACAAATTTATCTCATTTTATCTTTATTATACACCTACGAGCCATTCCATCACGAAGAAGATAGGAAGGAGCCAGGTAGGGTGAATATAGGGGTTGCGGGACCAATTCATTACTCAATTTATGCAGTTTGGCAGCGGATGAACGTGCTGGTGGCTATCGTGGTAAAACAGCGCTTTATTCTTTACCAAATGAGGGTGTGTCTCCAAATTCTTGTCGAATCGTGCCAATAGCGCATTGTAGTATTGTCCAATAGTCGATTTTCCTAGCAAGTCAATACGTAACATAACCTTTTCATTCCAAAAAATCGCCGTCATTATTTTTCCAGCCGATGGGACAGTATTTACATTCCTTGGAGCCAATTCACCCACTGTTTTGATTGTTGCTTGGTTTCTGAAGTATAATGACAGCCGTATAGTTTATGAGCAACCGTGGCACCCATTGTGTTGAAAACTTTTCATCTCTAATTTATCATGCAAAATCTGAGTTGCCCATTCCTCGACACACACCTATGGTCTTTGCCAATTCGAATTATCACACGACGATCAGCGAGAAACATATAGCGGAATTTTCCAATTATTTACTCGGTAGCCGCATCTGCCAGGCAACCTGGGCGCTCCTCATTCCCTGGGTATTCCAAAAATGCATCACCTCGTAAGCTGTTTTCACAGATAACTTTCCAGCAGAGTCAACGTTTGTAAAAATTAAGAGAATCTTGCTTGAATTCTTTAATTAGTATTAGACAAATACTTTCCATTGATGTGTGGTGAAGTTTGAAACAGGTTTGCATGATATTAATGTAGGTCCCACTAAATAATAAAGCAAACAATATTTTCCAGTGTTAATTTCAGTTACTTTCCGCAATCTGGAAATGTGAATTTACCAACAAAAAACTCTCCATTTTGTCTTTCATTTGTGTCTTTATTATACAAATTTTGGTTTCAATTAAGTTTGTAGAGAATACATTTTGTTATTAAAAGAGGTGATTGGAAATTCACACACACATACACACATATATATAATATTTACCTTTAGATAAAGCAAGCTTTGCTTTCTTTTTTATTAGAATCTAGCACGTGAAGGGCAAAAAGTCAACAGTGCACGGATTATTACAAGTGAATTTGGTTTAAATTATATAATGATATTTTCCCTAGTTTGACTTATTGAAAGTTGGCACTCTCAACTAGAGAAAACTATTGCATTTATACCATGACAGAATTTACATGGCATCTATGAGCCTTTACTAATTTTCCTAGGCGAATTCCCAAGGTTTATGTTAGGAAATCATATTGGCTGCAACCCTTAAATTTTATTTTAAAATAATAACGAATCTCAGATATATTCATTATATCTCATCAACTTTCCATTTTAATATTGACTTTGTCATTGTATCTGCGACACTTTTTTGATTATTTGTGTGTGTAATAGATGTAAACCATCTTGAATGTGTTAAAACGGCGTATTTGTTATCAAATTTGTATTTTGGTTCCTTAATTTACTCAACTGGGCAATTTTAACATTTCCAAGTTTGATGAACTGCTCCAATCCTTGCTGCTAGTTGCCTTTGAAAGGCACTTGTGCAAATTAGGAAATAATATGCGCTGAACTCCATCTGGCTTAGTTTTCCATCTTTGTCTTGATATTTATATTGTTTCTCCTCTTACAACACCGGCATAAACTTTAATTAAACAGTGAAAAAGTAAATATAGATCATAAGGCGAGCTGTGGCCAAGTGCGAAACACGTGTATATCCTGCAATTAATTGTGTAGCTGTTTTTCTTGCAGCACACCCGCTATAAATAGCACAGATACAATTTGAAAACAGTAAATGACTGACATTTGTTATAAACTAAATATTTACTTGGTTGTGCATTAAAACAGTTAGACTATGCTAAAACTGGTTTAACCAGCACGCTCGCCGTCGCAAACCAACGTGTTGCCACTGCTTTGGGCAACCACGGCTTCTTTGGCTTGGCTTACGGCGGCAAACAGCAATGACCACATTTCTTCTATACGATACTACACTATTATTGAAGTTACCGTGAGGTGCACTTTGGTTTCCCACGTGTCGTGGGCTAGTCAATGTAGTTGTCTTCAAGAGTGAAGCGATTATAGTAAAGCAGCGTGTATGGGCACACACAATGAAGATAGTAAAGCGTCATGCTTAATGACGTGTCTGACGTGGAAGGTAGCTGAGTTTGCTTGGCTCAGAGCCAGACACTGTTCGAAACTAAACACATAATTAAGTCCATTTACATGTCCATCAGACAGAGTAATCAAAATAACAAATGCCAGTCACACAAACGCAATACACGGGAATGACATTCTAGTAGAAATATATATAACAGGTAGAATTTGGTATGCAAGATCGGTAATTTCCAAAGACGCGACGAAGGTTTTCAAGAAAATCAAACTCTTTACATGCAAGAGTTTTCGAAATGTTTTATTTTCTCAAAAATGACCCTAGGTTTTAATAACATAATTTAAGGTATCTACATTACAAATAAACTCTATATACACAACTTTATTTACTGGACGCATACATATAAGGTTGTAAGTTTTACAGGCCTTCGATGTAGTCACTAGCATTACCTACGATGTGTTCTCAGCGATGTGGGTAGACATAGATCAATTGTTGTTCACTGTTCTGAATTTCTTCCTATGCAGTGTTTTCTTCAGCTTAGGAATGAGGTCGAAGTCGCAGGAACTTTTGTCTGGAGAGTGTGGAGGATGTAGAGCCCAGCCCCAGAGATGGAACAAATCGGACAACGCTCCTGCTATATGGGCCCTCGCATTGTCATGTGTGGATTATCCATAGAGTGTCGTCTGGTTCTTCTCGCAGAAGCAAACTCTGCATGATGGTCTGTCTTGGGGGAACGACATGATTTAAGGTTACACCATCCAATAGTAGGCTAGGATTACCATTATTCTCACATAAGTAGCAGTGTTGTTTTTCGCGATGACACATGACGACGCCTTTCGGACGACTGATGTTTCAACTGTGATTCATAACATTTCGCCCAGATCTCATCAATGGTAATGGTACGTCGTAAGGACTCTCCTTCCCTCTCTTAGCGCTCCAAGTTTGTACGAGCAGCTTCATATCGCAGAAATTTCTGTATCTCCCATAACTCATGTGGAACCCAAAGCGAAGCAATTTTTCGCATCCTACGGCGGATCTTAAGGCCTCGATGCAGTGTCGAAAGTGCCAATCCAGTATCTGCGGCTAGTGAGTTCCGATCCGCTTCCACTGTTGTCTTCACTAAACTGTCAGTAATCGGTGGATGACTAAATCTAGTCATATGCGACGCATTTTCGCTTCCTCCTTCAAAGGTTAGTACACCACCTTGCCACTGTTCGGTACAGCAATGCATCTGCACCACAAGCCCCTCGCAATCCTTGTAATACTATCGCCCGTTTCTATCTCTGGCACATTCAGTTTTCAACCAGTTCTCTGCTCTGCATTGAAAACATTGTACTACGTTATACTGCGACGCCTAGATCTAAACTGATGACCTTCGCTCATTTTTGGGGGAGGGGGGAAAAAGAGCACATATGCCCGTATGAAATAGAAGCACCTAAACTACAGTGTAATAAACAGCTTTGCAACTCTAGTATTATTTGGATTCCATAATATAGTTGCCAAAACTAAAGAAACATTCCCCGTATTAAATGTTCTGGGAATAGCCTGTGAAATCTTCATTTGTAAGACATTTTGTATAACTTTGCATATCTGGAAATCCATAATAGACAAGACAAGCTCTGTTTGAACATGCAATTTATTTTAAATGCATTTTATTATGGTGTCGCCCATTTTCAAGTTATTTTATGGATAAGATGCAAGCAGACATATCCATGATAAAGAGTGAGCTATGGACCAAAATAGATGAATAACTGGCCAGCGTGAAGGAGATTAAAGAACTTGAAGGAGAGGTGGAAGCACTTGAAGAACTTTAGCCTAGGCTTTAACAACGTGGAGGACGTCGGGCCTTAGAAACGCGCGAGCTCTCTTCCAGTATCTGAAGAACTCATAATGAGAGTTTTCACTTACGACACCTACTGTTATATCTTACATCTCTCGTTGAAGATCACCTGAGTACTGACCAAAATGTTACAGAGGCTGGAGGCATCTTAATGCAAAGAGACTCCTTGTCTTCTGTAAGATTCTGCACGTGTCTCAGGCTTTCCACAATCCCAGGGTGATTTTATTGTGGTCATGACGCCAGCGACACCACTATTGAAGGCATTCTATCCCAAGTACAGAATGGCCAGGAGTGGGCAATAGCCTACTACAGCAAAACAAACTCCAAGGCAAAAAATCTTATGTGTACCATTCACTTGACTTTCTCTACATATCTATAACAAATTATTCTTTAAAAGCTTATACTTCTATTTACTTCATGCTAATCAGGAAAAATAGCAGAAATAGTCTTATTATTTGCTTCCTTGTAAGTAGAAGCGGAATAAGGGAGTACTATAGGTTAAAGTGATAGTCAAAAGCTGGTTGGTATGTCACTGAAGTTTCTTTGTTTGTATGGACAGCAGTTGACAAATTCCTGTATGAGAAAAGTATAAGTTTTTCAAAGCATAAACCAAAAACAAGGAATGTCTCAAAAATGATGAACTCCACGAAAAAAATGTATATAACACAAATTGTGTGTTTTAACGTGCTCTACATTTTTCGTCACGTAAGTTTTTGTCCATCTCTTACGGTTTAGCAGTTATTCAAAATTTCGTAAAATACATCTTCAGAGGCTATTCCCAGAAAATTCAAGATATACATTTTATTTGTCAGGTAAATAGCTTTGATATACGATATTTTAATCAAAATCGTTAGAGCCATTTTCAGAAAATCAACAATTTCGAAAAAAGTTCCATTAAAGGGTAGTTGGGGTTGGGGGGATTTTTCACAAAATCTTCATGTCGCATCCCTGGAAGATACTTAACTTAAATACCAAGTTTGGTATTTTACCGAATGTTTTTAAGTTATCGTGTTCACGGACACACGGACACACACACGGGCCTTTTTTTGAAAATATTTTTTTTTGGATACAGGGGACCCTAAAACATACGGTGAAATCTTGGTATCGAATTTTTGGGTGGAGTGCGATACCTTCTCTATATACTATGTACATAGTACATGTAGAGAAAGTAAATAGAACGGCAACAACTGCTGGCTTTAGCGCTTTCAGAAATACCTGTACGGTCAGCCAATCCACCTGATTTTTTTGGTAGGCGATGACACTGATGATACATGAAGATGGAGCCCCGGTGGAATGTGATGGCGGGGGAAACAGGAGAACTCGAAGAAAATCCACCCCTGCGCCGCTTTGTCCACCACAAATTTCACATACCGTCGCTTGGGATCAATCCCGGGCCGTCTAGGTGAGAGGAGAGTGGTCTGACCACTCGCCTTCAATTGGTCAGAGGAGTTTCAAGAAACTGGACGACCAATCAGTCCGTTGAGTCCAGAGGCTCCAAAATTCCACTTTACATCAAAACATTGAAAGAAAGGAGCTGCTTCAATTAGGGTGCAATTTCAAGAACATCCTGCCCAGAGGCGCAGGTGGAGGATAAGGACCTGGCGCAGCTGTCCATTGATTTCGGCGGTCCCTGAAAATGGATAGGATAGCGCGGGCCTGAGAAGGGAGCGAAATCCGACGCCCTCTTGGGGCTGCTTCCTGAAAGAAGTGAAGGCAGGGACTAGCTGAAATGGGTGGACATCGCACCCAGGAGTAGGGTCTATAGGTCCTACAAGGCTCAATGGGATTCACTGATGACCGAAGTGGCCATAAGGGTTAGAATGTTGGAGTTACCTAATGGGAAGAGTAAGAGACAGCACTTGTTCCTCCCTCAGAGTAAGGTGATGGAAGTACGTGCGGGGACTGCGATAGAACATCTAGGACCCAGCCGAACTATTGAAGATACGACGAAGTTTGTAATTGGATGAGACAAGCCCCGAGAATAGGCTATATGGGTGGGGTAGTTATCGCGCGCGAGTATTATGACACTCCCATGAGCAGGACAGCTCTCCCCCGGGGTAAGATCGAAACGAGCCGGGACGTAACGGTGTACAACAAAAGGATCGTGGAGGGCGAAGATTTGTATCCTGTAAACAGACAACCAAGAAGTCATACGGTCGCAGCAACAGTTGCAGTTCGGTCCTATGGGAGCGAACACCGCGGGTATACCACGTCAGCAACGCCATGGTAAAAAAGAGCACGCTAGAAATGTGAGGTAGGTGAGGGGGAACAAAACACACTCTCTAAAGAAACGGATGGACAGTTAATAAATACCGTTAAATTGCCGGTTAAGTTTCACAGAACTCTGGCCTAGAAAAGGAATCCTGTCGGAATCCTCGGATGGTCGGGATCCGGAAGATGCTCTACGTTTGTAGAACGCGACCGGGACTCCGGGGGCTTATTGGCCGGCTTGTGCTTTTTCCGAGAGCCCTCCTTAGAGGCGGCGACAAGTTGTGGACTAGGTGGGCAGGCTGGCCGCAACGTTCACAGGTGGCGTCGAACGTGCACGGGTTTCACCAAACAGTTGGCACCAAAAACAGCGCATTGATTTCGGCATATATGGCCGCAAGCATACGCGTTCATAACCACAGTACAAAGTCTCAGAAATCGTAGTAGCTCTGAAAGTTAAGAATGCCGTACACAGTGATAGTGACTGTTCATCGCGTTTACCGAGAAGACGGTACGCTTGGCACACACCTTGATAGGATAACTTTGTGACAATATCTGTTTTCGTCTCGCAGGCCAAGGTCACAACTACATAGTGGTCAAATGAAGTGCTTTTGCGCGGAGATAGCATTATAAAAGGACTCTCTTCCTGAACCGTCGGAGTCAGTATGCCATCCAGGGGGAGAGAAAAAAGACACTAAAATACGTTCCGGTTTGTGGTACCTGATAGACCCCTAACAGATTAAAACTGACCGGTAGGGGAGGGGCGAAAGTGTAGCATACGATGGATATTTGTTAGTCGTAATCCATTTTAATGTCATTTTATGTACAACATACTTATTTCTGCAATTAGCTTTTTTACACTTGAATTCTTAGGTTTCAGACTCTCGGCAAGAATGGCGAATCATTCTGAAGATCGTGAAGTTCTATAGGATAATCCACATCAACTTCGTATATATAGCCCAGATGGTCATCTTCTTTCAGCGTTTCTATATTCGTGCTGTCTGGATAAACCCACTGAAATGCGCCATAAGGTAGCGGATGCTGCATTGCCCAGCCTTATTGGTCAGTTACAACTTCGTATGCAATAAATCGAGCTGGATTATCAGAATCAAAATTTTCCATGAAGGAAAATGCTTGAGCATTCCGATGAGAAACCCGACATAATCGTTCTCTTATGTCAGACTCTACAATTAGAAGCTGCTCATAATCGAATAAAATTTCAGTTAAATTCCGGTATACAAAAGCATAGCATTCCAGGAGATGTAAAGTAATGAGGGAATCAATTTTATGATTATTCAATGTTTGCTCTCATCGGTGAGAAGAAGTACATCTGAGGTTAAGTAAAGGTCACTGTATTCTCCTAGATTTCGAATATTAAACTGCTCCCATACATTTTTAGCACGTTTATAGTGTTGGTCACTGATTTCCGCATTTAATTTATTGTAGAACGATTCCTTATGAGGCAAGTATATTTCTTTCAAAACATACCAAGACGTGATGTAATCGTACGGGAAAACTCCTCTTCTCTTCTCCAGAGTATTTGCACGTCTCAGGAAACGATGTTAGGTTTTTGTTAGTTTATCCAAGCTTGAACTGAAGAAACAGCATGAATCCACAAATCTATTTCGAGAATGAAATATAATTTTTGTTGTTGTGCTGAGCACGGAATCACCTCCACTCTTTCACTTGTATAACCTAGCTGTTTAACGATGAAATGTGAATCGTGTCCGCTTTAGTTGCGCATGAAGACTGGAATATAATTCGCTGTTTTGCAGGGTAGGTTGCACTTATTATGAAGACTTCCACAATATTCACCTTCCAGTTCTCTTCAGTGAATTTTTTATTACACAAGTAGCATTCGGTAGAAGACTCGAAATCCTTCTGTTGTTCATCCGACAGTTTCAGAGGTTTAACAGATTGGTATACATTACTAATCTTCTTTGCAAGGGATATTAGATAATCCATAAACTTCTCAGCAGCATCATAGCTTCTGTATACGTAAGGCGTAGTAGGAAGATCAGTCCCTAAGTGCTGGATAGATGGCGCTGGTTTGACGTAAACGGCGAAGCTCATAGGAGAATGCTTCTGATATGGCGTTGTATATGGCGCTTCTGAATTAGACTCGCATGAGAAAACTGGACTGAGAATACTCACAAAATTCGCATAGATTTTGAGCAAACCTTCCACACTTTTAAACTGAATGATCGAGGTTTCCTTCTGGGCACAACTATCCTGGCGATAGCATGCTGCTTGCAGATAGTAGCATGCTCCTGCCATTTTCCCACTCCACTTCGTCCATATTATCAAAATGAGTTGAAACATCGTTTACAGGTGGTCACTCGTTCTTTATATTTTGTCTTTTGTTCTCAAATAAGCTTCTCAAAGTTCTTGATGTATACATGGTGACGAGTTGCATTTTCATCACTCAGCAGAAGAAGGTCACGATGATCCCGTAGTTCTTCCTCTACAACCTTTATTGGAAAAGTTGTTGCTTTTCATCCAGTGCAAAAACATTAACAGATATATTGTTTTTGTTCTCGAATGCTGAGATTTCGGCCAATGGCGTAGGAAATGTGATAGATGAGAAGTTGTATATATCTTCAAGTTCCTTGTATTTGCTGACACGTTGAGGATCCTTTTGAATGAATTTTGCAAGGTTGGCATATAAAAAGCACTTCTCATCACGGTGGTTCAGTGAGTTAACAAGCGTTCTTACTTTCTGTAGATGCAGGTAAAGGAATATGCTGCCCCTCCGAAATGTTAATTCGAAGGCGTATTCCCTCCACAGTAAGCAGAGCACAATTGCTTCCTTTATGTTGCGATTCCTCCAATTCAGTAGCTAGTTTCTTGAATTTCCCCTCTAGAACAGTGTCTAAGTCAGTTTCTAGAAACACCGCCTGATTGTTGGTTTTGAAGGTCTATCAGCAGTTTCTCCTGCACTATTTACAAATTGACAGTTGTATGTACAAAGAGCTCTTTTTGAACACATTGTGTTTAGCCTCCTGCAGATAGGTCTTCATGTCGTTGTTAGAAATACATCGGATGAAGTAGGATTTCAGGCGTCCTTCGAACGCTGTTTCATACTCTTTCATTCCCCATTATAGTTAATAGCTGATGCCTAGTAGACTCGGCTTTTGTTTTGTTCACGGGCACAAGCTCTTCATTGTAACTGTTGCTGAAGGTTGCAGCACATTATTTACATTTTAAGAGTTGACCGCAGTTCATTTCATGTCGCCCGTTCTCATCGCTCCTTAAAAAGATTTTGCCGCACTTAATACAGTTATGGTTAGAAGTAGAGTTCGAAGGTACTCCGCTAATTGTGGCTTGCTGCATTTCTTCAATCTAATAATTTTTTATAAATCAGATTAAAATGAAAGCGCTTTTCTTGTCTTCGCACGTTCTTCACACTTTTTGTTAGCTAGTTTCACTAAGAACTGGATTCGAAGCAAACTATCGCAATGAAGCTCTGCTCTGGATTGCCCCCTGCCTTATACCAGCAGCACACCATGATTAGAACCTCACGCGACTTAGTCTTTGTCAGTGTTTTCTGTTCGAATGAGGTAATGTGTTTAATATATTTCGTTGTTTTATTAATATAAATAATATATCAGACCCATGTCATTTTTTTTTTTTACATATTTTGCACATATATACATATTTTAATATGATACATAAAACGTACATATTTTCTGGGTTTCGTTACAATTTTATTATTTTTTGAAAAAGATTGTAGTCACATTATAAACTACTGCTTTCACAAGTTTTGCTGAAAGCAACAAAAATCAATCTGCAAATAGGATGTAAATTAAATTAACAATGCGATAATAACCGCCTCGGCTCGTTCTGATTGTTGTCCATTTATATCAAAGCAGGTGCCGCTCGACAATGTTGATCTGCAGTGTCACGTTTCTCGTAGCGCTTTGGCCGTTTACAAGGACTGGAGAAATTGATTGTTAGCATTGTCGCGGTAGTCGGCATCTTGTAATACAATAGCTGCGAGGAAACAAAGTGAGCCGCTGGACAACCATCAAAATATAACGAGGCGACAATACTGCAGTTAGTTTCTTGCAAGTCTTAGTAAAATGGCACCAATTGCGTCCTCGCTATCCCGCAAGTTCAATTCATGGCTGAAATTAGATAGCGCCTTTACAACCGACAGAAAAATAATAGTCTGTCAAGCTTGCGGTAAAAGAATTGGCTGTTCCTGAAATCTCAATTGGAACAACATATCAAGAGTGCTCTTCACATACGCAACAAACACCTACAGTCTTCTAGAAAGCAAGTTCTGTTGACACAACATATCAAGAGTGCTCTTCACATACGCAACAAACACCCACAGTCTTCTAGAAAGCAAGTTCTCTTGACACAACATATCAAGAGTGCTCTTCACATACGCAACAAACACCCACAGTCTTCTAGAAAGCAAGTTCTGTTGACACAACATATCAAGAGTGCTCTTCACATACGCAACAAACACCCACAGTCTTCTAGAAAGCAAGTTCTGTTGACACAACATATCAAGAGTGCTCTTCACATACGCAACAAACACCCACAGTCTTCTAGAAAGCAAGTTCTCTTGACACAACATATCAAGAGTGCTCTTCACATACGCAACAAACACCCACAGTCTTCTAGAAAGCAAGTTCTCTTGACACAACATATCAAGAGTGCTCTTCACATACGCAACAAACACCTACAGTCTTCTAGAAAGCAAGTTCTGTTGACACAACATATCAAGAGTGTTCTTCACATACGCAACAAACACCCACAGTCTTCTAGAAAGCAAGTTCTCTTGACACAACATATCAAGAGTGCTCTTCACATACGCAACAAACACCTACAGTCTTCTAGAAAGCAAGTTCTCTTGACACAACATATCAAGAGTGCTCTTCACATACGCAACAAACACCTACAGTCTTCTAGAAAGCAAGTTCTCTTGACACAACATATCAAGAGTGCTCTTCACATACGCAACAAACACCTACAGTCTTCTAGAAAGCAAGTTCTCTTGACACAACATATCAAGAGTGCTCTTCACATACGCAACAAACACCTACAGTCTTCTAGAAAGCAAGTTCTGTTGACACAACATATCAAGAGTGCTCTTCACATACGCAACAAACACCCACAGTCTTCTAGAAAGCAAGTTCTGTTGACACAACATATCAAGAGTGCTCTTCACATACGCAACAAACACCCACAGCCTTCTAGAAAGCAAGTTCTGTTGACACAACATATCAAGAGTGCTCTTCACATACGCAACAAACACCTACAGTCTTCTAGAAAGCAAGTTCTCTTGACACAACATATCAAGAGTGCTCTTCACATACGCAACAAACACCTACAGTCTTCTAGAAAGCAAGTTCTCTTGACACAACATATCAAGAGTGCTCTTCACATACGCAACAAACACCTACAGTCTTCTAGAAAGCAAGTTCTGTTGACACAAGTGCAACAGGAACCGTCCGGAAATTATCTTATAAAGACCTGTGCAGTGCAATGGTTGCAGCTAACATTCCGTGGCATAAACTTCAAATTCCTCAATTTCGCTCCTTTCTAGAAAAAATATTGCACGAAGGTCATTCCTGACGAATTTATTCTGAGGAAAAGTATATTCATGTGTGTTATGAAGAAGCAGTTGCTCATAAATGGAATGAAATTGGAGTCTCCTGTATTTGGTTTGCCGTCGATGAAACTACAGATGACATGGGTCGGTACATAGCAAATTTAGTAGTAGAAAAACTAGATTCCGAAAGTCCAGCAAAGCAAATTCTAATCTGTTGCAAGGTGTTAGAACAAACAAATCACTATACAATTGCAAGATTCGTAAATGATGTGGCCAGAGGGTGTGTGTGTGAGGAAAAGGTTATAATTATGTATTCAGATGCCACAGCGTATATGATTAAAGCTGCTACTGCCCTTAAGGTTTTCTACCCAAATTTACTTCACTTCACCTGCTTGGTCCATGCATTGCAACGTGTTGCTGAAGAAGTAAAAAATAACTCTCTCTGTGTGAATAAGTTAACATCGGCAACAAAAAAGCTCTTCGTGAAATCATCACACAGAATTCAGTGGTATAAAAATGATCTCCAACATGTCCCTTGCCTCCTGAGCCGTACTTACAAGATGGCGTACGTGGTTAGAAGCTGTGAACTTCTATTGTGAATATTTTGAAGGAGTCCAGTCAGTGGTGAACATGTTCTCTTCAGAAGTAGCTGCTTCCATACGTGAATCTCAGGACATCTTTAAAGATCCGAAAGTGGCAAGCTCCTGTGCTTACATCAAAAGTAACTTCGGCTGGTTGCCTAGCACCATCAGGAAACATCAGGTTCCCTTCTTCACGAATCTATGGATTTAATGGAACTTGCATCACAGAAGCTTAGTGTAGTTGCAGGAAGGAAGGTAGGTGAAAAATTCAAAGCTGCACTAAACAGTAATCCAGGTACTCTATGCTTGTGTCCGTGTTTAAAGTGCTAAATGGTGACAGTGTTGATTTACCAAAACATTTCTCTGCAAATCACATTCCTGTGCTAAAATATGCTGCTTCGTGTGACGTGGAGAGAAGCTTCGCTGCTTATAAGAACATTTTATCCGATAGGAGACAAACAATGACCCCTGAAAATATGGAAAAGTATATGGTTCTTCACTGCACGTTCAAAGAAGCAAAAGAATCAAAATGAAAATGCCTGGTTGTTCAATGTATGTCAAGAGATAGAAAACTGAAAATGCATCCTCATTATAAAACTTGATTTATTGTTTCAGTCATTGATAAATTGGTTCAATATTTCAACATTGCTTTACCGTTTAAGATTTAAGTAAAATAATTATGTGAAATGACTAGCTTTAATAAATATAATTCAAAACACCATATTTCTTATTTTGTAATTACCTACTTGAAAATAAATTTTATGTAAATTATGCATAAAAAACATTTTCCCTATAATTAATTCTATATTTAGTCTTTAACATTTAACTCGTTGTAATTAATTTACGTAATTACAGACCCATCAAATTACAAAATGCTGGGTAATTTGCTGTTTGCTTTGAGGTGGTAATCTTAGCATTTAGAATATTACATATTTTGTTGATATTATATATTTTGATGTTTTTGTTACATAAATATGTACATATTTCGCACCTTGATATTACATAAAAATCCGGGCTCTACTGATAACAATATAATTCACAAGTACTAGTTATAACAGGCATGTGCAATGACTAGTATGGCTTTAGCATTATAAACATTTCACTTCTGGCGAGCAAGGTCGGAACTATGTGGTCATAAGAACAATAATATGTGAATGAGCGTATTCTGCAATGCATTCGAGTGAAAATGGTTTTGGAAAAAGGTCCGTGTGTGCGTGTGTGTATATGTCTGTGTGTGTGTGTGTGTGTGTCTGTGGACAGCATAGCTCAAAAACGAAAAGACCGTTGAATAACAAACTTGGTATTTAAGTTTGGTATCTTCCAGGGATGCGACACGAAGATTTTCAAGAAAATCCCCCCACCCCCAACTACCCTTTAAATGGAACTTTTTTCGAAAATTTTGATTTTCTTAAAAATGGCTCTAACGATTTTGACTAAAATATAGCATATTAAAGATATTTACCTCACAAATAAAATGTATATCTTGAATTTTCTGGAAATATCCTCTGAAAACTACTTTATTGTAGATGAATTTTACGGAATTTTGCATAACTGCTGAACCTTAAGAGATGGACAAAAACTCACCACACAAAAAATGTACAGCATGTTAAATCACAAAATTATGTTATGTACCTACATTTTTTTCGTGGAGTTGATGGCTTTTGAGATATTCCTTGTTTTTGGTTTCAGCTTTGAAAAACTTAACTTTTCTAATACAGGAATTTGTCAACTCCTGTCCATACAAATAAAGGAACTTCAGTCATATAGCAAGCAGCTTTTGACTATCACTTTAACCTATGGTACTCCCTTATTTCGCTTCTACTTACATGGAAGCAAGTAATAAGACTATTTGTGCTAATTTTTTCTCGATTAGCATTAAGTAAGTAGAAGCATAAGCTTTTTAACAATAATTTGTTACAGAGAGGTAGAGGAAGTCATGTGAATGGAACACATCAGATTTTTTCAGATGTGCAGATATACTAAAATATGGGGGGCTTGAGAAGTATTGGATAAGGAAAGTGGTGAACATGGGGTTAGTACTCACCTCAAGCCTATATATCAACATTGATTGGTAAACCAATTTCAATATCTGGAGGCAAAGGCAAGGAAGGTGTACGAGGCCCTTTCAGCAGAGAGGCATTGTGCAATGAGTGGGCTGGCAAGGAACACAGTGATTACGGCAGCAGCTTAACAAAGACTGACAGACAATGTCAATAATTGATTAAACCTGTCATCATCATCATCATCATCATCATCACAAAGCGGCTAACATATTATCTGTTTGATGCAGCAGCGCAGTGTTTAATCGCTGTCTACGTTCTTATCTGTCAGTTTGTAGGTTAATACATTTTCCTAACCAAATTGCCTTTCTGTGTCTCTGAATGACAATTCGAACAGCATTTATTTTGCTGTTGCAGCATGAAAGTAACATTTTTGGTTTATAATTAAAGTAAGGCTTACTAATATATATTTTTTTTTTAATTTCAAAATATTACTACTGCAGTATAACATACAACAATTCTTTATAACAGTTCTGACTGCATATATTTAATACTCGTTAATGTCTTGTTTTAATTGTAATTTATTTATTACAGGATTTTCTACTGTTACCTTTCTGAGCCCATTGCAATCTTTTCTCCCCCCCTCTCTCTCTCTCTCTCTCTCTCTCTCTCTCTCTCTCTCTCTCTCTCTCTCTCTCTCTCACACAACACAGTGCACATTGTTACAATTATTTACATTTTAGCTTCGTTTTCCACTCTTCTTATTTACATTTTGGGATGCACTTCAGTACGTTTCTCGTACGTGTATTTCATCTATACCAGAACACATTTAGCTGCATTTATATAATGAACACGTACCTTTCATTTTTAAAATCGCATTTGTAATCTTATTGCATTTAACAATGCTGCAGGCATTTCTGTATAGTGTAATGTTTCAGGAGTAGTAATATCAATGAAAGGAAAATGTTGAAAGAAATCAAAACCAAATTGATTACCAATAGTTAGAAACCATAGAGGTACAATAAGTAAAAAGATCCCTGGATTCCTTCCGGTGCTTACTCCCGTAACGCTCCCCTCGCAAGCATTTACATTTCTGTTACCGTGTAAGAAAAACTACATGAAAGATAAGATCCAGGAAGCAGTAATGCGCATTCTGAAGAAAGAAATTGAAATTAAGTATACTTAGAATCATATTTTTAGAAAAAATACTACCAATTAGTATAAAATACCTTTGCTCAAAATTGGGATGCAAGTTGTGGCAGAAAACTGTAACTAGACTTACTTTTACGGTCGAGTTTCTTCCACAGTGAAACATGGTGAGAATAACCTAACCACTGCTACCCTCTGGTGGAGGTTATTGTGACGATACCGTGCGGCAGAACTAATGAATGCAAGAGATACATAGTTAATGTGCAATATATATGTAATAATGTAAATGAGACTATATTAGTAGAGCATATTAATTATAAAAGACTAGATAGCTGAAACTGTACATGGAGTCATAAAAGAAAAATATTTCGTAAGGTTTTTGTGGACAGTAGTCAAGGACTGTGGGTGAAATGTTCAAAGAATGTCCTTGAGCTAAAAAGACAACGTAAACTTGAGGAGATTGTGAAAGTTACTAAGAATTAGCACCCTAAGTGAAATAGTAGGACCGTTTCTATTGGCTCATGAAAAGAGATGCTACTGGGAGTGGAAAAAACAAGTCAATTAGGGCACAGTTTTAATGTTTAGGCAGAATAAGGATGAAATGAAATGAGTTTTATTTATGGACACACTTTAACTGCTGTGGTTCTCAACCGGGCCTGAAAAACCGCTTAATTTTTGTCAGAGGCCTCTTTTATCAGACTTGAGGTTCTTTTACTTCCCATTTATCTACGACACGAAACCAACTTCCCTTCCGAAGGAAGCCATGCTAAGGATTTTTACGTTCGAAAAAATCCATCGTCCTCCGCCGGGTTTGAACCCGCGACCTTGGGTATATGAATTTAGCAAAGTGACCATTACACCACGGAGGACGACGAAATGAGGATGTTGGATATTTTCTGCAGAGACACAAGTTCTCATACAGTTCGTCCGCATCTCGAACTGTACAAGACTGTCTTTATTTGCTACACAGTTCCGTTCGTCTTTAGGTAGCAGTACATTCAGTTGTTCGGTCTTACAGATTATTTACGTAAGAAACGTGATACGCAAAGTTTAAATTTCCTAGTAAGTGAACGCGTTTTAGCTAGGATCTCAGAGAATTACTATAAAGTGTATATAAATTGTGAATATTGGTAGAAAACTTTAAATAAAATACTCAAACTAAAAGTTACAAATGTGTTATCACTTAAAATAGTTCCTTTCAACGTTCACGCCTATTAAGAGATATTTGCTCGACTGAAGTGTGCCTAATTAGCCGGAGCAAATATGAATTATATATTAAAAGCATAATTAATAATAAAAATAACTAGAGATGACGAAGAATAGGTGTGACCGGCGCAAATGGTTAAAAAGAAAAAAAAAAAAAAAAAAAAAACAATAACAACAACAAATAAACAAAAGGGATATTTAGAGAATTTCGCGCGGGATGTGTACATTCTAGGTCTCCATCCCTCTGCTGGTGTGATAACAAAAGAAAGTTTCCTCTCAAATGTTACCTGTTATAACCGTCTTGTGGAATTGAAACTATACTCTGCTGGCAGGAAAAAAATCGTCCACTATATATTGGGTCCTGTCTTAAGGCATTTTCCTCTACTTCCTAGCCTGTTCAAAATAAAAGTTTCTGAACGGAATCTTAGCTTTCTTGCTGGGTACAATGTACATAGTAGATGAAAAAGCTATTGCATTCCACCCAAATTATATTTTGCGATTTCAACGGAAATACATGTTTTGAGAACTCCTGTATCCAATTTTTACTTTCTCTACACGTACTATGTACAATTCGAAACCAAGATTTCACCGGAAATATATGTTTTAGGGTCCCCCTGTATCAAGAAAAGCATTTTCAGAAAAAAGTCCGTGTGTGTGTATCCGCGTGCCCGTGTGTCAGTGAACACGATAACTCAAAAACGAAAGGTCGGTAAAATACCAAACTTGGTATTTAAGTTCAGTGTCTTCCAGGGATGTGACACGAAGATTTTGAGAAAAAGCCCCCCATCTCAAACTACCCTTTACATGGAAAAAATTCAAAATGTTTGATTTTCTTAAAAATGACTAACGATTTTGATTAAAATATCGTATATTAAACACATTTACCTGACAAATAAAATGCATATCCTGAATTTTCTGGGAATAACCTCTGAAGACTACTTTATTGTGGATGAATTTTACGGAATTTTGCATAGTTGCTAAATCGTGAGAGATGGACAAAAACCTACCACACAAAAAATGTAGAGCAGGTTAAAACATACAATTTATGTAATATACATTTTTTTTTCGTGGAGTTGATCGTTTTTGAAATATTCGTTATTTTTGGTTCCAGCTTTGAAAAACTTATACATTTCTCATACAGGAATTTCACAATTCCTGTCCATACAAATCAGGGAACATCAGTGACGTAGCAACCAGCTTTTGACTATCACTTTAACCTATGGTATTCCCTTATTTCGCTTCTTACTAGAAAGCAAGTTTTAAGACTATTTCTGCTAATTTTTTTTTCGATTAGAGTGAAGTAAATAGAAGCATAAGCTTTGTTGTGGAGATGTAGAGAAAGTCATGTGAATGGAACACATCAGATTTTTTTAAACATTTTCCTCTGTGTATTTGTGAACAACGTAACTCAAAAATAAAAGTCAGTTAAATACTAAATTTGACATTTAAGTTAATTAGTCACCAAGGATTTTCAACAAAATTTCCCCAAACTACCCTTTACATGGAGGTTTTCCGGAGTTTTCGGTTTCCTAAAGATTTTGATTAAAATACATGTTGAGGATATTTACATATGTTAATGTATATCTTGCATATTTTTTGGAATACACTCTGAAGCCCTTTTCTTTCTGGGTGACTTTCGCACAACTGGTGAACATATAGACAAAGTGTTACATAACAAACATGTAGATCTAGTTAAAACACACAATCCTTTAAATTTTCTGAGATATTACTTGTTATTGATTTAAATTTGCCATTACGATACTTTTCTCAAATAAGAAGTCGTCATTCGTTTTTGTTTCTACTCATAACCATACAAAAGAACTGGATTTTGGTGTCATCACTTAGCGACAAACTTTTAAAAGATTTTACTATCGCTTTAGCCTAGTGTCGTATTCTCTTATTCTCTTGTACCTACAAAAATAAGTTAAAATGCTGTTTTTACTTTCTCTAGCCCCGTATGTACAATGTACATAGGGATAGAGAACTATTGTATTCCACCCAAAAATTCGATACCGAGATTTCACTGGAAATACATGTTTTAGGACCCCCTGTATCCAAAAAAAGCATGTTGAGAAAAAGGGCCGCGCGCGCGTGTGTGTGTGTGTGTGTGTGTGTGTGTGTGTCCGTGTGTCTGTGAACACGAGAACCCAAAAACGAAAAGTAGCTAAAATACCAAACTTGGTATTTAAGTTTAGTATCTTCCAGGGATGCGACACGAAGATTTTGAAAAAAATCCTCCCACCCCAAACTACCCTTTACATGAAACCTTTTTCGAAAAGTTTGATTTTCTTAAAAATGGCTCTAACGATTTTGATTAAAATATCTTATATTAAAGATATCTACCTGACAAATAATATGTATACCTTGAATTTTCTGGGAATAGCTTCTAAAGACCTGTTTATTCTCGATGAATTTTGCTTAATTTGGCGTAACTAGTAAACCGTAAGAGATAGACAAAAACTTGCTATACAAAAAAATGTATGTTTTGTTAAAATACACAACTTACGTCATATACGTTTTTTCGTGCAGCTTACCGTTTTCGAGGTATTCATTGTTATTAATTTCAGTTGTAAAGTACTTATACTTTTCTCAGACGGCAGTGTCCGTTTTTCTTTTGTTCTACTCCTGGCCAAGAAAAGAAGCGATTTGTAATGACAATCGCATAACGACAGCTTTTAAAACATTTGAATATTGGTTTAGCCTAGTGTATTTCCTTATTTTCTACCTACTTATAAGGAACTAAGTAATAAGAACATTGTGCTAATGAGTACCTCGATTAACAAGAAAGAACAATAATGTTATGTAAGAAGCTTGTAGAACAGCTAGAGAAAGTCATGTGGGTGTAACACATCAGATTTTTTTACTGTGTATCTTGTTTAGGATGGAGTATATAAAAGAATACTATTGAAAATTAATAATTACAGAATAGAGAGAGACAGTCATATGAATGAGTGGCATGTGATTTTTATTTATGATCTATGTTTACATGAATAGTAAGAGGTGGCAGCTGTCCTCCTTTCTTACTCGTTACTCCTGTTCAACTCTTAGGAGTAATACACGAGTAATTTTGGTTGTAGTCTAACGTAGTAGGAGTATAACATATCGACTTTGTACCATGTTTTGATGCTATTTTCAAAAACTAACATATTCAAATAGTGTAAACATTTTACATCAACTAACAATGCGAGGTTTGGTTCCGTGAGGGTGGAAAACGTTAATGTACTTTAGGACTTTCCATTGCATTCCGGACCTCCCGATCATAATCACAAGTTCGTTTTCCTTTCTTTTTTCTTTTCTTTCTGGCTATACGAAATTTATTATTTCGACTCTTCTAACGGTCATATACAAGTTTGAATTTAATTTTGATTTCTTGAGTGACTATATTCCCTTTAGTGGTAGTTACGAATGTACAATATTACTGACAGATGAAATCGTTGCTTATCATCAATCTTTATTGAATGGCAGTCGACTGCAATGTTCGCACATTGGCGAACACATCAGGACACAATGAAGAAAATGTCGTTTGGAATTAAAACCTTAAAGGTTGTGATTGGTACCAAAATTCTCCTCTACCCTTAATTTTCTAGTAGTCTTCCATATTCCACTTGCCTTCGCCTTTCAGCTAGCGACAGGCCATGTCTCTACTTGAGGTATACCTTGAGTTGATGATTGCACACATTCCTGATATCAGAGGGAATTTGCCACATTAGCTCTGTGACTAAGAACATTTCCAATATCGGGGTTCATTTAGGTTGGTATACTGACTCATTCCATTGACGGACATTTGGTATAAGGACTATCTACATAGCTCACCAGTTTTGACTTAGATACACTAGGTTTTGTAAACAACAAAGCATGATTTTTGAAAAACGGCCTAATTTTTACTTTCTCAACATGTACTATGCACATAGTGTATAGAGAAGGTATTCCACTCCATCCAAAAATTCGATACCGAGATTTTAACAGAAACCTATGTTTTAGCGTCCCCTGTATCAAAAAAAAAGCATTTTCAGAAAAAAAAAACAAAAAAAAAAACAGTGTGTGTGTATGTATGTGTGTGTGTCCGTGTGTCTGTGGACACGATAACTCAAAAATGGCTGTAACGATTTTGATTAAAATATCGCATATTAAAGGTATTTTCCTGACAAATAAAATATATATCTTGAATATCTGAGAATAGCCTCTGAAGACTAATTTATTCTGGTTGAATTTTACCGATTGTTGCAAAACTGCTAAACCATAAGAGATAGACAAAAACTTACCACAAGTACAAATATTGTAGAGTACATTAAAACACAAATTTATGTTGTATACATTTTTTTCGTGGAGTTCATCGTTTTTTAGATATAACTTGTTTTTGGTTTCAGCCGTAAAAAGCATACTTTTCTCAAACAGGCATTTCTCAACTGTGAACATACAAACAAAGGAACTTCAGTCACGTAGCAACCAGCTTTCGTCTATCACTTTAACCTATGGTACTCCCTTATTCCGCTTCTACTTAGAAGGAAGCAAGTAATAAGACTATTTCTGCTAATTTTATCTCGATTAGCTTGAAGTAAATAGAAACATAAGCTTTTTAACAATAATTTGTTGCAGAGATGTAGAGAAAGACATGTGAATGGAACACATCAGATTTTTTTTTTATTTAGAACTTATACACTACTTGATTTGTTATGACAAAATTGGAACTGGGTTTTTGTTTTTGCGCTTACCTTTATGTAATGTTTGATTTGTATCATAGCTTGCTGAAACCAATCCAAGTCCTTTTGTCATTGCAACAATCACATATTTGAATCTGGTGTGGTATATTCACATGGCTTTCTCCACCCTCTATCTTTTATTTGTAATTATAACTATTATTTATCTATCTACTTTCTTTTGTTCAAGATAAATGTTTACATTTGGTTATAAATACAACTGGGCATAGAGTGGACCATTTCGGTTGAGGCTGTATGGTATCCCACTGCGCTCTTTCGTAGGAGCAATTGCAGAGTGCTTTACACAAATGGTGTTCAGCTTTTTATGAGGAGTGAGAAAGCAACATAAAGAGGTCCAAATACGACACGACTAATGCCACTTACTTACCTTCATAATATCAAGCAACTTTTATTCTCTTTCTACAATCTTTAATTTTGGAGATATTGTACATGGCCCACTCTCATTAAAATGCCATGCTCTTTTCATTCAATGCTGAGAATCAGATGAAAATGGACTGGACTTTAAGAGAATGACAAAGCATTGATGAGTTGTCATTGTGCCAGGAAAGTATATTTAATATACAGCATTATATCAACAGTTTTGAGAAAACCAAAAATTTCGTATTTTCCGTGTAAAGGGTAGTTTGGAGAACCGGGATTTTTGTTAATCTTCGTGTTGCATCTTTGGTAAACACTGAACTCAATACCAAATTTGACGATTATCCGACTTTTCGTGTTTAAATTATGCTTTTCACGGACAACAAACGTCGGAAAGACACACCCATAAACAGCCACAATCGGACATTTTTAAAAAGCTTCAGGTGTTCTCAAAACATCTCGGTGTCGAACTTATTGTGTAATTCACTATTTACCTTACTATACACAGCAGTTGACAAATTCCTGTATGAGAAAAGTATGTTTTTCAAAGCTGTAACAAAAAAAAAAGGATCAACTACACGAAAAAAAATGCGTTTAACATAAATTGTGTGTCTTAACGTGCTCTACATTTTTATGTGAAAAATGTTTGTCCCTCTCTTACGGTTTAGCAGTTATGCAAAATTCCGTAAAATTTATCCAGAAAAAAGTAGTCTTCAGAGGATATTCCCAGATAATTCAAGATGTACATTTATTTGTCAGGTAAATATCTTTAATATACGATATTTTAATCAAAATCGTTAGAGCCATTTTTAAGAAAATCAAAATTTTCGAAAAACGTTTCATGTAAAGGGTACCTGGGAGTGAGGGGATTGTCTTGAAAATCTTCGTGTCGCATCCTTGGAACACACCAAACTTAAATACGAAGTTTGGTACCCAACGGTCTTTTCGTTTTTGAGTTATGCTGTCCACAGATACACACACACACACACACACGGCCCTTTTTCTAGAAATACTTTTTTTTTTTATTCAGGGGGACCCAAAACATGTATTTCCAGTGAAATCTCGGTATCGAATTTTTGGGTGGAGTGCAATACCTTCTCCATACACTATGTACATAGTAAGTGTAGAGAAAGTAAAAAAAGCTTATGTATTCCATTCACATGACTTTCTCTACATCTCCGCAACAATTTTTTTTAAAAAGCTTATGCTTCTATTTACCTCATATTAATCGAGAAACAATTAGCAGATATAGTCTTATTGCTTGCTTCCTTGTAAGCATAAGCGATAAGTGAGTACCATAGGTTAAAGTGATAGTCAAAAGCTGGTTGCTATGTGACTGAAGTCCCTTTGTTTGTATGGACAGGAGTTGACAAATTTCTGTATGAGAAAAGTATAAGTCTTTAAAGCTGAAACCAATAACAAGGAATATCTTAAAAACGACCAACTCCACGAAAAAAATGTATATAATATAAATTGTGTGTTTTAGCGTATTCAACATTTTTGTCTAGCTGTAAGCTTTTGTCTAGCTCTTACCGTTTAGTAGTCAAGAAAAATTTAGCAAACTTCATCCAGAATAGGGAGCTCTTCAGAGGCTATTTTCAGAAAATTCAAGAAATACATTTTATTTGGTTTGTAAATATCTTTAATATACGGGATTTTAATCAAAATCGTCACAGCCATTTTTAAGAACATAAAAATGTTCGAATATTTTTTCATGTAAGGGGTAGTAAAGGGTGGGAGGATTTTCTTGAAAATCTTTGTGTTGCATCCTTGGAAGATACCAAATCTAAATACCAAGTTTAGTATTTTAAGGACTTTTCGTTTTTGAGCTATGCTGTCCACAGACACACACACACACACACACACACACACACACACACACACACACACACACACACACACACAGATATTCCTTGTTTTTTGTTTCAGCTTTGAAAAACTTGTACTTTTCTCATACAGGAATTTGTCAATTCATGTCCATAAAAACAAAGAAACTTCAGTCACCTAGTAACCAGCTTTTGACTGTCACTTTAATCTATGGTACTCCCTTATTTTGCTTCTACTTACAAGGAAGCAAGTGATAAGACTATTTCTGCTAATTTTTTATCGATTAGCATGTCAATAGAAGAATAAGCTTATTAACAATAATTTGTTACACTCAGTATCTAATTTTTGGGTGGAATACAATACTTCCTCTATACAGTATGTACATAGTACTTATAGAGAAAGTAAAAATAAAGCATAATAAAATTAAAGACTATCTAGGGAGATACAAAGTCTTCCCACTTAAGAAAACTTCTAGGTATAAATTCGAACCAATAACAAGGATTATTTTGGAAATAATTAACTCCAGAAAAGAATGCATGGGATGTAAACTGCAAGCTGTAACGATATCTACATGTTTACTTTCTCTACACGTACTATGTACATAGTGTATAGAGAAGGTATTGCACTCCACCCAAAAATTCGATACCGAGATTTCACCGGAGATATATGTTTTAGAGTCTCCTGTATCCAAAAAATTATGATGTGTACCACTCACGTGACTTTCTCCATATCCCTGCAACAAATTATTCTTAAAAAGCGTATACTTCTATTTACTTTATGCTAATCAGAAAAAATTAGCAGACATAGTCTTATTGCTTGCTTCCTTGTAAGTAGAAGCGAAATAAGGGACTACCATAGGTCAAAGTGATAGTCAAAAGCTGGTTGCTATGTCAATGAAGTTTCTTTGTTTATATGGATAGGAATTGACAAGTTCCTGTATGAGAATAGTATACGTTTTTCATAGCAGAATCCAAAAATAAGGAATGTCTCAAAAACGACGCACTCCACGAAAAAAAATGTATATAACATACATTGTGTGTTTTAATGTGCTCTACATTTTTTGTGTAGTAAGTTTTTGTCCATCTCCTACGGTTTAGCAGTTATTCAAAATTCAGTAAAATTCATCCAGAATAAACTACTCTTCAGAGACTATTCCCAGAAAATTCAAGATATACAGCTTATTTTTCAGGTAAATATCTTTAATACACGACATTTTAATCAAAATCGATAGAGCCATTTTTGAGAAAATCAAAATTTTCGAAAAAAGATCCATGTAAAGGGTAGTTGGAGGTGGGGGGATTCCTCTCATAATCTTCGTGTCACATCCCTGGAAGATACTAAACCTAAATACCAAGTTTGGTATTTCACCGACTTTTCGTTTTTGAGTTATCGTGTTCACAGAACCACACACACACACGCACACGCACACATACGGACCTTTTTTATGAAAATGCTGTTTTACTTTCTCTATACGCACTATGTGCATAGTGTATAGAGAAGGTATTGCACTCCACCCAGCACAGATGTAGATGTTGTTTATCAATTGAACAAAAATCATCAAGAGGACATCAGAAGAGATTTCCAGAAAACTGAAGACATAATCTCAGGTTTCATGAATATGTCTAGTTTTTAGAATAAAAAGTTTTAGAGGCACTTTTTAAGAAAATCATAATTTTCGAAGATTTTTCCATATAAAAGGCAGTTTAGAGTGGGAAGGTTTCTTTGAAAATCTCCGATCCCATACTTGGAAGTTACTTAAATTAAATACAAAGTTTGATGTTTAACGATTCTTTTGTTTTTTTAGGTTATGTTGTTCATGGTCATACACACACACACACACATACACACACACTCCCCGAGCGCGAACTTTTTTACGCGTACACAAGTTAAAACGTGTGCTACAGATGAAATTTCGAAATTGAAATTTTTGATGGATTTTGGGTAAGTAGCAGAGAAAGTAAAAATGAGCTCAAAGTTCAACACTATGTGTGCATTTACAGTTTGTATGTGCGTTGATAATCCATTGAGCGTTACTCAAATTGCCACTGGATTTCTATTATTACATTAATTTGGTAGTTTCTCTGTTTCATAGATTGAATTTACCCTTTTTTGTGGGGGGGGGGGAGTTTGTTGTCAATGTTGATTTTTGTCAAGCTAACTCGGAGTATAAAAACTCCTCTGCGTAAATTACACAGCATAGCATGGATTTCTTTCTTTTGTTAATTTTGTAGACAATTTTAATGTATAATAAAAATAAATATTTTATTTTTTAATGACGTTGGCAATTTCCAGGATCATACCAGCGCCGCCGGTATGCCGGAATTTCGTCCCACAGGAGTTATTTTACATGACGGCAAATTTACTGCATGTAAGGATAGGTAGTGCGAAAAATATAATTAATGGAAACAACAAGTAGTGGTTCTGATGTTCTGTCTTCTTATATTATCAAGAAGGAGAAAGATTAAATGGGTTATTTTGGCACATTAGAATATAAGCATGGACTTAATAAAATCAAATTTAGTTACAT
This sequence comes from Hymenopus coronatus, assembly GCA_030762935.1. Lineage (NCBI taxonomy): Eukaryota > Metazoa > Arthropoda > Insecta > Mantodea > Hymenopodidae > Hymenopus > Hymenopus coronatus. Next base: position 3,610,482 of record CM060889.1, on the reverse strand, counting down.
GTTTATTTAATCTTCTCTACAAGAGATGTTTTTTGAAAGTCGTTTCTGTGCTGTCTTATACTTTGTATAAAAATTTATGAGGAAACAACTATTTATTTGTAATCACGAAATAATCGTGAGGGAAACTATAAAAAATACCAATGTGAGTACGATTATTAGGCTTGTGATTAAAAACAATTTTATTTAAATATAGATGAAATAATTATCTTTCAGGTTCACCGGTCGACACACAATTTAGATTGATGCTAACCTTTGCGAACTACTGTTCTAATGTAACTTTATGCAATCCCTTTTCATCAAACTTCATTAGTTTCACTTTCTTCAGCTTTTCCTTCTAATAAGAAGATAATTCTTAAAGTTATACTATCGAGTCTTCACATTTAATGTTGTACTTCCTTTTATTATTGTACTGCAATAATAATCCATAAACTCTTAGTATGTAAAGTAGTGAATGTTTGGTCATAGATCAATAGCATAAGAATGGTGTGGTGGTAGCGTGTTTACTTCACATTCAAAAGGTCGTGAGTTCGAATCTCGCTTAGGGTGAGTTGCCCGGATGAGGATTTTTTCGGGGTTTTCCCTTATCCTGAGAAGACGAATGTCGAGTAGCTTTAAGCTTCATGGACCCCGAGATCATTTGAGCATCATTTCACCAATTTCATTCATCGTCCGACATGACCAACCAGGTTAAAGGACGTTAAGCTATAAAAATCTCTTGTGCAGAAAATACACAGAACTCTCTTTTAACGTATGGGCCCTTAATAATTGTGACAGGAAACGTTTGCTTCTCTACCAGAAAAGAATCGGTCGATATTTTCTTTCAATGTCCCTGTTTAGATTCTGCGTTTCAATTTCTGATTGCTTTAACCCTTAGTTGCCTGCATTAGTATACTAAATATGCCGTTTTTCATTTAATTCAAGTTTAAAACTGGAGTTTTAATAAAAAATATATGGGAATAAACCTATAAAATTATTACATAAAATAATAGAGAAAATAGAAATGAAAATAAATATAGATCCTTTATTAGTATATTTCTTCCCAATTAAAAGTTTAAATTCTTCTACCAGTTTTCATATTCCTGTCAAATGCACTACCAAAACAGTGGTTCAAATGGCCATGAGTGTTAGGTCATAGGTAATGGACTGGCCATTCATTTACAGCCAAATGTTGCAAGTTCAAATCCAAGTAATTGTGGCAAAGGATGGGGAGAACCCAAATAAAATCGGTGTGATGTTTGGAAGCTAATGGGGTTACATTTGGCTGTAGTTTTGTCGGTTTTATTCTTTTATTTATTTAAAAAACTACAATTTTAGAGCAAAATTGTACATATTTTTACAACATAAAACAGTCTTGATTACTTGAAGTTGAAGGTTAGTATAACATGAAATTAATCCTAGAGTCAACCCTATTTGTTAAAACAAGCGGATCTTATAGGTATCGACAGGCAACAAAGGGCTAAGTGAAAGATGGCAATAATGTAGTAAAACACACAGCATTGTCATTAATACTCTGCTATAGCTCTGATATAATATCATCTAAAATATAGAATATTAAGGTTCGAATGCAAACTAAATTAATGTTGTGTAGCCACATATTCTATTGTTTCTATAGTACATTAATATTGGCACGTGGAATAATAAGTCACGAACTGTTCTACCTAAAATAAATGGTCACTGAAATGACAAAATGGCGTCTCTATGCGTTATAACGTGAGAGCTCCGGTCAGTGTTTTCACTAAATAGAATTACTTTACAGTACTCTGCCTCGGTTCTAACTTGTTCAATGTGTATATTTAGCCTTGTTTGTTATAACGTCCTACTCACGGTTTCAGTGAATTATTACTAATTGTAAACTTCAATTATTATTAAAAGAAGAACATCAATAATAACAACACTTCCGTCATGAATCAGACATCTCAACATTACCACTTAGATACTGCTTTAACCCATGTACCTACATATGTATTTAATACATATCCGCAGCTGTGGTTTGGTAATTAGTCCGAGGGCTCTGAGCTCGAATCCCGCTCCTTTCTGCAGAGTTTTATATTTTAATATATACTGTAATTTACGTATACATCTAACACACACACACACGCTAATTAAAAGTTGTACCATCCCTGAAATCCCCTAAATTACTAATGCGCCGTGCACAAATACAAACTTATTTCGGGAACACCGTGTTTAAGAAAAGTTTGGTATCATAAGTGACAGCGGAAATGACGTCACTACCTTTCAGACACTACACTGCAGTATCCCGGTTTGTTTTGTTATTGCTCGACTGCTACGGAGCCAAATATACACTCACACTGACGTCTGCTTTTTCAAGTCTTCGCTATTGAAATTCTGAAATTCGCACAGCAGCCTTTATACCAACTGCACTGGCATTCCGTACACTGCAACATACTGTTACATTTATGATGAAAGTAATGCCGAAGTATTGACAATACATGATTTGTTAATTCTTGAAAGCTATCTTAAACAGAGCAGAATCCTGAAATTTGTACCGGTTTCAGCCCAACGTGATATCTGTCAAATATAATTCAACTCTGTGAGTGCAGAGGTTCTTGAAAGTTATCTTAAACGAGCAGAATCCTGAAATTTGTACCGGTTTCAGCCCAACGTGATATCTGTCAAATATAATTCAACTCTGTGAGTGCAGAGGTTCTTGAAGACTCTCTTAGTTTTTCATCTTATGGTATGTGCTGAAAAGTTTCTTCACAGATTCGAATTTCAATTGATATGTTATATTATGGAAGTTCTATATAAGATCATTTCCATCGCACACTAGTGTTTTAAGTAATGTCATACACCACTTAAATGATCTCATAATTATTTCATCACTGAAAAGCATTCTTCCCGAAAGGGAGATAGGAGAGGCACATATTCTTTATCTTTCTCATATGGAAGAGTTAACCTTCAGAACTTGGCTAAAAGCGCATGTGTGGTGTTAGACACTTGTTGAGGAGTTGACGTCATAAGAGAGAGAGAGAGCGAGAGAGAGAGAGATAGAGAGAGAGAGAGAGAGAGAGAGAGAGAGAGAGAGAGAATAGCCAGGATGGATGATCAGCTTGATGTCTGGTATGAGAATGAATAAGACAATATGAAATAACGGTGAAAAGGATGAAAGGAAATGTGATTATGGATCAGGTGGCGTGAATGGCGGGGGAAACCAAAGAACACGACGAAAACCCGTCCGACGCCGCTTTCCACCACAAATCCACATGCGGTCCCCGATTAATGTTCATGACTTTCCACGTCAATCCGGTTTCGCACAAACTGAATGACACAGGATATTTTCGGGCTTTTCGCTAACATGACAGATTTTTAATGACTTCCAGTTCATAGGGGCAAATAGAATAAATTATTAAACTATTTCAAAACTGAGTTATTCGAGGGGAAAACCATATCGTGTAATGAGAGAAACTCAATAACCGCAGGGGAAAACATAGATAAATACTAATAGTTGGACAACTTCCTTTATAATCGAAAAAAAAAAATCTATTTTTACAGTTGACAACATAAATTCCATCATTATGATTAATGCTTGTTAGTTGGTATGAGAATCTAGAGGCGGTCCATATGTCAGGAACGAGAACTAATTTTAAATTAATATGGGGTTATATTATATCTCAACTTCTTCTCTTATTGGCCAAGGTATCACTGGCCGTTAGTCGGCCTCGCTACAATGATTATTGTTATTTCTATCAATTGTTCATCAGTTAATATTTAAGAGTGTTAATAAGCAATTATTTCATATATGCAAGAGTGTAAAGCTAGCTTATAGCAAGAGCAGTTCCGAGTTGTTTACTCAAACTTGGAAAGTGGAAAGGGGACACTCTTTTGTCAGGCACGTACAAGGAGCGTGTGAGTGCAATAGAGAAATAAGTGAAGACCCTTCTAGTAACGAGATCAGTCTTTTTCCACTGTCTAATGTTTGTCACGTGGATGTTATGATGTATTCTGGGTAGGAAATGATGAATTATGGGCCACATCAACGCCAAGTTCGCGGTCTTTCTGACCACTCAGTAATTCTACTATATAAGTAGGAGATTGTAGCACATCGGGGCACTCAGAGATGGACATTTAGGCACTCAGTTACGCAGTCAATAAATTTTACGCAGGCACTCACTTAAGAACACTGATATACAGTATTACGCGCATCAAGGTTATACTCATTAGTAAGGTTTAAAGTAATAAGTGAAAGAAACAAGTTTATTGAGTGAAATACGTGAACGTCGTCAAGCAAGGAAAGCTCCTAGAGGTTATAGTAACCTATTAGATTGTAAAGCAAAGCGCTTGTCGCGAAGTCTTCTAGTTCGGAATAAATCGAAATAGAAAGTAAAGTATGTTTAATTAGTTTATAAGATCACTCCTCAAACTACCCTCATTGCTACCACCCCGAGTGAGACTGAGCTGAGCCGAGGCAAATCGTCTAAACAAAGTTACGTGGAGGTCTACTCATTTGGTAGTGGAGTGAGTGTGGAAGCACCCGCCAACTTGACACACACAAAGTCGTGGTTATCGGTTGCTAAAAACAAAATTATCATCACAATAACAATCCTCTATGTTGGACAAGATTCTTAAGAATTGCCAATAAGTGTTTCTTATCAAAGAATTTGGGCAAAAAGAACTAACAGCTTTCAATAGGTTGATTAGCACAAAATATCATTTTAAGTTCTCCAAAAGGTTGTCACTAGGATGTAAATATAAAGAATGGTCTATTACATACTGGCGTTATTTGAAGAAATAACTACTCCCAGTTTAGAAGATGGAACGTGAATTATGAATTTCCGGGTTTGAATACGCACAATGTGTGCCTTTCCACCGTGCTGAATGTCAGCTCTTGCAATAAAATCGCACTATTTAGAATGAGCAGTACTATAAGAAATTCTTCTTTTGGAGTGACGAAAAAGAAAAATTTGATGTTGCTCTCGCGTGAGTTTCTCTACAAAAATTCTATGTGACAACGTGCCCCTGCCCTACTTATTTTAATGGATACTTTGATATAACCATAAAGAATGAGAAATTTAAATATTTAAAATAGCGATGAATAAAGGCGTTTAAACGCCCTTATAAACAAAATGCTTAGAAACCATTTAATATTGGATATGTACTCGTGGGGAGGGGGGGGGGATATCGCCGTGAACTGAATATCTATAACTCCAGGAAAAACAAACTTCTGGGCTTCCTTCCGCGATAACTTCTCGCAAAGGAAATATATATTTGAAGACAAGGAATTTGTGCCGCAGTCGGATGACTAAGGGTTGCAATAACAGCGTGTGCCAACCTGCACCTTGATATTCAGGTCGTACACAGCCATAGTGTGACTTGTCTACCTTGAGATCTGGAGGGCCTGAATTCGAATCTCTAATGGGATGAGTTATTTGTAAGAACTCTTTTTGCTTCCTAAAAATATTGAATACATTATTTCGGAAAGGGACGTTAATCTTTTTATACATAATTATATGAGCTTATACAATCTTTTTTAATGATTTATTGATCGATCAGCGCATGTGCGCTCTACAGATCTTTGATTTTAGACATTACTTACATGCATGAATAACACTGAAATGAGGTAAGCCCATTGGGTCCCTCATAAGTAGGTATTTATTTTTTTTATTTTATAGAAAGTTTTGTAAGAGCTGGTCCAGTGGTAGGCGACTCTTGATGCGAGTTGGATAGCTAGGTTTTCTGCCAAGAGAATAGTGAATGGCTCCTGAGACGTCTTTCACCTTGCTGTAGAACTGTTCGGCTTGTGAAGAAATTGACTGTTGAATGATCTGATTCCAGTTTCTCTATGTAGTTGACTATTTCTGGTGCATTCGTTGAGATTCACAATATTTTGTTTTGAAATGTCTGGATAAGTTTTATTTTGGAAGGACTAGTTCCTCCCCAAACTGGACAGGAGTGGTTTTAATAGAGTCGTGTAAAGCAGTGTGCAGTTTTTTAGTTTGAGTGAAGATATTTTGTTGAGGAGAGGGTAGAGCTTTGCCAGTCTTGCTGGGGCTACTTATAGGTTTCCATGTGAGTCGTCAATCCAGGAGTACAGCGAGATATTTCACTGTTTCTGTCTGTTTTCCAGGGTATCTGTTTCGCTGGGAGCGTTACAGGTGGTGGATAATTCCGTCTACATAGTGTAAAGATCATTGCTTATACAATCTTTTGTACCAACAGAAGGCTTTAAAGATGAACAAAGGCACACGACACACAGTTCCGGCTTCACAGAAGCGACCTTCCATTATAAACATACATGCAAGTACAACAGGTGTCTACACACAAGCAACAGAAAACACTTGTTACCTGCTTACAGCGCTACAAATCTAACAACTGTCATCGATAAGTTTACATCACATTATCTGCATTCTTTAAAAAAATCAGAAAAAAGAAGAAAAAGTAAATAAAATAATCAACGTTCTAAATTAATGCAAGGCATTAAATTTTCGGTGTACCTCTCGTTTTGCTGAGGAAATAATATGACGAAAATTATGGCTCTTTAACTCGTAAAAGAAACAATCCTAAAAAGCGAAAAGCTCTTAAACTACCCCTAATTTTGTATTCGTTTTAGTCAAATATAAAATGCGTCAAAAATACTACTACTCAAAATACTTTGGAAGATGTCAAAACCGTGCTAAAACATCAAATTATACGGGTGTGTGTGTGTTTGGCGGCTTTATTTATATGTTATTCTAAGCGTAAACATTTATTAATAACTTTACTAAGATTAGAATTTATTGTTTTGACTTTATTTATTATTTTATAATAAACTTGACTTTCTTCTGCACATTATTCTTAAAAAGTGTGTTGGTCTGCCTACATGTTCATCGAAATATTTCTAAAATGGCCTTATTGCGTATTTCGTTGTAAATACAACGGGAAAAGGAATTCCGCTAACTTTGCATGGCAAGAAGAAAAAAAATGGTTTGCATTCACATGACTTTCTCTACCATCTATCGTTTATTAGTGGATACCAAACCGTTCGAACATTTTTCTATGCAACGTTTCTTAATTTAGTCGGACACAGACCAATAAACTAAAGGGTTAATATTGCTCAAGTACAGGCAAATATGTACTAATTACTGCTGCCAATTATTGGGACAAGATATACAATATTACTGACAGTTTATAAGGACTCGAATGAAAGTTAAAGAAATAGGAATAGGAGTAAACCAGAAAGAAACTAAATATATGATAACGACAGCAGATGAAGTAAAAGGAAAATCACGAATCTGATAGTAGGAGAAAAAGCACCGAAGGGTTATCACAATTTAAATAATGGTGCTTGTAAACAACGACAATAATAATAATAATAATAATAATTACAATAATATACGAATGTATAAAATAAAGAATTCCTAGCAGCCCACAGAAATGCAGCCATAGTATCAATATCCAAATACTAAAAAAATAGGTTAATTAGTAAAGGTACCAAATATAAGATGTGCAAAAGATTAATGCGGTGAGTGGTAACATGTGCTGCGGAAACATGACCCTCAACAACACATAATGTGAAAGGAATAAACTGACATGAATCAGTGGCTGCAAGAAGAATAAGATATAACTATGAGTTAAAAACATTAATAGATTAACGAGATTTGTGAAGTTTATAAAGGTATGATGAATGAAATGGCTAAGACTTGTTGAGAGAGAACTTTAAAAAGAACATACAAACAGCATGCTAGAACAAAAATTACATGGATTACCTCTATATGGCTTTCTCAAGTCTCTATCGTTTATAACGACTGTGCAAGCCATTCTTACAGCAAATTCATTTTCTACTATTTTAATCGAGATAAATATTTGGTATTATATTCATTATAAATTTAGTTTACACACAAAGAGAGAAGTATAGTCAAATGTTTAACCGCAGAAAGTTATAGAATTTATAGGCTGCCCTTAAAATTTCATTACTGTGCTTTCTTTGTAATCACAAAAAAAAAAAAAAAAAAAAAAAAAAAAAAAAAAAAAAAAAAAAAAACTGAAAATCGAGGAACATGAAACGAATGACAAAAGCATTGATCAATTCGAAACATTAATAATGAAAATACAGCGATTTTTACTAATATTCGAAATGACATATGTGACCAAAAAGGTTGTTTGGAAAAAAAAAATATCTTTAAAAAGTTCTACATAATTTTGCTAACAAGTTTTCGACTATCACTTAACCTATACCAGTTATTAAAGGTTACGGGAAATTCCTTCCAAATGAAAAATTTTAGGTTATACCGAAAAAACATTATTAAATGCAAAATTTTAATTCATATAGTATTTTAATCAAAAGTTATAAAAATTGTTATAACTATTCCATGTAAAAAGTACCTAGTTTGAGGTGGATGGATTTTCTATAAAACCTTTGTTTTTCACCTAGAACGTTACTGAAATTAAATACCAAGTTTCGTATTTATCCTGCTTACCACCACAACCACCACTACCACCGCCGGCGCCACCACCACCACCACCACCACTTTGTTTTTGGGTTACGCTGTGCTCAGGCACAGACAGATACATAGGCCATATTTTCTAAATCTAGAAATTCTTTTCTTTATTAATCAAGTGTCTTCAAAAGTATTTCCGATAAAATCTCGGTATTGAAATGCAATAACTGTTGTTTCCACTAAGCAGAAGTGGTAGAGAAAGTAAAAAGGAATATTCAAAACAAGATGGTTATAATATGATGTAACAGAATACTTAAGGAAGAGGGAAAGACACAGATTTGTGGAAGAGATTGTGCAGGAGGTCAAAACTCATCGAGAGCTGCACAGCAAAAAGAGAAATAGTTTTCAAACCAATAACAGAATGCCTCGGAAATGGATCACTAAACAAACAAACAAATACCTTCATTATCATTACCTTCATTGTGTTTTTTGTAGTAAGATTTTGTCCGTTCTGATGAGTTATGCAGAAGTCCTTAAAATGAAGAGGACTTCAGAGGCCATTCTCAGAAAATTCAAAATATACATTGAATTTATCATTAAATACATGTATTTAAATAGATATCGTAAATCACTTCTGAGATAATCAAAATTTTCCAATCATTTTCCTCATAAAAAAGTACTTTGAAGTGGGGGAATTCTTGAAAATCTTCATGTCGTATCCTTGGAAGATGGTAAACAAACTCTTCGTTTTTAAACTATGCCTTCGGACACAATCTCTGACCTTCTTCTAAAAGTGCCGTTTTATTAATCCAGGTAGTCTGAAAACGTCTATTTTCCCTGAAATCTCGCTATGAGATTTTACGGTGGAATGCAATAGAGAGGGACTGAAGCACGCAGACCAAAATAATTGCGATCTGTTGCTGATACATGTCGTACTTCAGAGAATTTCGCGCATGATAGTGTTGCTATGCTGATTCGAGTCCTGCTCGTGAGAATATGTTTTTAAATTTCAATTTAACTTTACAAAGTGCTAACATGCAGGTGTCTATAGATGTTACCTAGTTCAAATTCGAAAATATCGTAAAGAGATGGAAGACAAGTGCTTTGAAATAAATTATGACGACTACAAAATCCTCTACAATGGAGTGAAGTGTATATAAACTTAACTTGATGTGGAAGTGTCACTGTAGAACAATAATGCATTATCAAGATGCAAATCACAGTTAGCTCCAGCTGTGATGAACTCAGAATGAGAATCGTTAGTCTCAACCAATGCGTTAACCTCTTCTCCTAGTTATTTAACAGAGGTTTTACTAACAATATTGCAAAAGTAGATGAATATCCAGTTTAAGTATAAAAGCATACATTTTTTTTTGGTAGTGTTTAACGCCCGATTTTACAACTTATGGCATCGCAGGCGATGACACTTGTGATAGATGGAATGAAGATGGAGCAATGGCGGGGGAAACTGGAGAACCCGGAGAAAACCCGCCGCTTTGTCCACCACAAATCTCACATGCGGTCGCTTGAGATTGAACCCGGGCCGTCTAGGTGAGAGGCGAAGTCTAACCAAAAAAAAAAAAAAAGCATACATGGATAAGCATAACCAAACATGGGTGTTCACTTCAACACCATGAGCACCATAATCTTAAAAATACAGCATTTTGCGAATTTTGGGTCCCCTCTTATATCAGAGAAATAATTTATTATATTGCATACAGAACAAAACAAAAAGAATAATATCCAATATCCTTTTCATTTATTGTGCCTCCAATGTGATATATAATACATTATTACTTTCGTATAATAGGAGGGGGGCTCAAATTTGGGGAAATGCGGTATTTTTAAGATTGTGGTTTTCATTTTGTGTTTCATAGTATTATTGTAATAATCCTAAAATTACTAGATGTCCCAAAAAATGAGCTCTTCAGTGTAATTAATTCCGATTTTTACATTGGATACAATAAAAAAATAAAAAATATATACATTTATAAAGTTATATTTTCCAAATTTGGGTCAAAGTAAACCATTGAGGGTCACATTAACTCAAGTTAACATGATACTTGCGGTAACACTTCCTGGTACAATATATCAGATAAGAATGATCCTGGGCGAGAATTGAATGCGATATTAAAATCTGAAACATAATTTAACCACAAAAAAAAATCAAAATTGATGCCTGTCCTGTAAATGAATTAAATATATGAAATACGTTCAATTAGTTATGACGCTCTTACTTTTTTTTTGTTTCGCCATTTATAGCAGCTGATAATAATTTATTGAGCACATCTACTCCAATACCATAAGGGACCCTATTACAGTGTTCGCAAAACTTAAAGGCATATGGAGGCGGGCCATACTAATGTCTCCAGCGAATCGTATACTTGACCCCTGCCACAGCACTGCCGCTTTTGGTACACACGTCTTACTGTCTGGACTGAGAACATTATCTTTATTAATTACGCTCGGATAAATATTAGCAAATGATAGATATCAATGTTATAATTAGACAGAATTTTATTTTCTGATCATGGTCGTACAAAACTACGATCTCTATGCTATTTAGAACGCGAGCTACGCCTGTTTTAAGTTTACGGGTTATTGTCAATCAACATTCATTATTACGTAGACAGGCTGAAAATCTGATGTGTACTATTCACATGACTTTCTCTACATCTCTGCATCAAATTATTCTTAAAAAGCTTATGCTTCTATTTACTTCATGCTAATCAGAAAAAATTAGCAGAAATAGTCTTATTACTTGCTTTCTTGTAAGTAGAAGCGAAATAAAGGAGTATCATAGGTTAAAGTGATAGTCAAAAGCTGGTTGCTATGTGACTGAACTTCCTTTGTATGTATGGACAGCAGTTGACAAATTCCTGTATGAGAAAAGTATAAGTTTCTCAAAGCCGAAACTAAAAACAACGAATATCTCTAAAACGATGAACTCCACGAAAAAAAACAACAAAAAAACGTGTAAAACATACATTGTATGTTTTAACGTGCTCTCCATTTTTCGTGTAGTAAGTTGTTGTCCATCTCTTACGGTTTAGCAGTTATTCAAAACTCCGTAAAATGCATCCAGAATCTTCAGAGGCTATTCTCAGAAATTCAAGATATACATTTTATTTGTCATAAAAATATTTTAATATATGATATTTTAATCAAAATCGTTACAGCAATGTTTAAGAAAATCAAAATTTTCGAAAAAAAGTTCTATGTAAAGGGTAGTTTGGGGTGGGGGGATTTTTCTCAAAATCTTCGTGTCGAATCCCTGGAAGATACTAAACTTAAATAACAAATTTGGTATTCTACCGACTTTACGTTTTTGAGTTATAGTGTTCACAGACACACGGCACACACACACACACACACACGGACTTTTTGCTGAAAATGCCTTTTTATGGATACAGGGAACCCTAAAACATATAAATCTCGGTAGGGAATTTTTGGGTGTAGTGCAGTACCTTCTCTATACACTATGTACATAGTACGTGTAGAGAAAGTAAAAATAACACCAAATCCTTCCTCACAATACTTCTCTAAAATAAGCATAGAGTGCAGTATGATACACAAAGGAATGAATTACAGTTCGGTTCGTTTTAACAGTGGCAGTGTGCTATTAGAGTTATTATTATTATTATTATTATTATTATTATTATTATTATTATTATTATTATTACAAGATTTCAGTTCGAGTTTAAACCCATATTATTAAAGTGCTCGGGTATGTGAGGTTTCAAACTCGAACTGAAATCTTGATAAACACAAATGAAAGTTTTAACATTTCTCATTGTTATACGAACTGTCCATCAAAACTGGTACAAGTGATTCATTCTCAGTAGCCAAAAGAAATATTACTTCTCATTAGTGGATGCAGAAAAGCTCGTGTACGAGGCAATAAGTAGTGTAACTCAAGATGGCAGGTTTCACGAGCATGCATGTAGAAGGAACGGCCTCAGGAAGAAGATTAAAAAAAACAGGACAACACCTAATGTGTTCCATTCACATGCCTTTCTCTGTATCTTTGTAACCAATTATTGTTAATAAGCTTATTCTTCTATTTACGTCAATCTAATCGAGATAGCCATTAGCAGAAATAGTCTTGTTATTTAGTTCCTTATAAATACTCGTAGAAGGGAATACACTGCGCAAAACCGACAGTCAAATGTTTTAAAATGTGCTTGCTATGGGACTGAAATCCGTTCTTTGCGATGCCAGGAGTTGAGAAGTTTCCGAATGAGAAAAGTATATTTTAAAACTGAAATCAGCAACAAGAAATATCACGAAAATGGTGTACTGCACGAAAAAATATATATGTGACATAAATTGTGTGTTTTAAGGAGATGTACACGTTTTTTTCTATCTCTTACGGTTTACAAGTTATGCGAAATTCAGAGAAATTCATCCAGACTAAAGAGGTCTTCAGAGGCTATTCCATAGCATTCAAGATATACGTTTTGTTGTGATGTAAACATATTAAATATAAGAGATTTTGGAGAAGACGAAGACCCCTTGAACTGCTTGTTGTTTGATGTAATTATATTATGGGCTAACAACATCAAGTTAAATGTGTTATTTAACTTGGGAAACCATGGAGGCCAGTGTATAAAACGTGCTCTCAGGTACCACCGGCACACGCCCCCTACGTTTGGCAATAGCGGCGATTAATAAGGTGTTGGTGTTGGACGCTTCAATACAAATATTTCGCTTACTGCAAGCAAGAACTCACTATAAGCCTTGCTAAACATGAATGGCTGCTGAAAGTGAAGAGAGTTGCTGTGCATTTGGACAGTCTCTGTGGAGTAACCTTCCAACTCGTAGGGCTAGTTCGAGTTTCGATTGGAACGAAGCGTTTCCATGTTCCCCACAAGACAACGGATTTCGGTTTAATCTGAGATATTCCTTTCATTCACCATCTTTCAGTATGATTACTGGGACCCGAACCGCCTTTGTTCAGATCCTAAAACACAATTAAACAAACTGCGCTCTACATATAAACGAATGCTACGTTGTAACTAAGAAATGTTTCCGGGCTGTTTTGCCGTGGTCTGCTGGTGTTAGGAGTACCAGACGTTTCGTCCACAACTACGGTGGACATCTTCAGTGGCGCGGTCGAAGTTTGCTAGGAGAAGGTTTCGCTGCGTCTGAAGCGTTGAGTCCAGTCCAGTGTGATTGGCAGACTGAGGGCAGCCCGAGGTGTGTTAGACGTGTCCCTGTTCTCAGAGAGAACTTAACCACGTTCTGACGGGATTGTGGGTTTTGTAGGATGGCGGATGTGTATTGGGGTTGTGGAGTGACAGGAGGAGGCGAATATTGCTCCTCGACGGTTGCCTTGATGGTGCAACGGCCCTTGTGCACCGCTGGTGTGTGTTTATCAAAATGTTTCTTGAGATTAAATTTTGAATCCAAGCAACTCTTGAAGGATAATAAGGAGCTTAGCCGTAGCAGCTGTTGGTGGTGCTCCTTCGTTACCCGGGATGCCCGCAAGCCATGCGGGGAACCCGGTATCGCCTGAAGCGGCGGTTTGTGGGATCGTAATCCCCAAGAGACCTAACGAGGGCGCTCCGATGGAATGGTAACCCTTCGTTGAATTTTGTTGCCCGACGCCTAATCTCGTCCTCCAGGTATGGTAGACCAGAGGCTTCGTGCAGGAGTCTCGTTGGAAAGCTTCGAGGCACAGAATAGTTAGCCCGGAGACACCTATTCTGTACCCGCTGAAGCAACAGCAGACTGGAGTCTGCCGCCATGCCCCAGATCTCACAGGCGTAGATTAATAAGGGGATAATGAGAGCCCTCAAAAGGCGCAACTTAAGGGGAACCGTCATCGAGGACCTCAGCATCGGGTACAGTGAGGCCGCAGCCCCATTGGCCCGGCACCACAGCCCCCGGACGTGCTCCCTAAAACTGACGCCCCTGTCAAGCTTCACCCCCAAGTAGGTGATGGTGTTGGTCCATTGTATCCTTCGTCTGAGGTACGTGAATGTGGGGAAGTTTGCGGGAAAGCGGCGCTTGGTGAAGAGAATAGCGTGGTTTTTCTCCGGATTTATGGACAATCGCCAACGCTCGCACCACTCTTGGATGAGGCAGAGGTGTCTCTGGATAGGGTTGAAGGCTCTGCGTGGGTGTTTGTTTGTACAGTATAACAGCACGTCATCAGCATACTGAGCTATGTTGACTTGCTGCACTGTTGGTAGGTCGGCCATGTAGACGCTAAAGAGCGTAGGGGAAAGTACAGAGCCTTCGGGGACTCCGCCTCTTACTGGCCTAGGTGTTGATTTGTGTCCCGCAACTGAAACTACAAAAAATCTGTGTTTAAGATATGAGTGTAGTAGGTGTATGATGTGTGTCGGGAGCTCCAGTCGGATGAGTTTGAGGAGCAGACCCGCGTGCCAGGTCGTAGAGAAGGCTTTCTCCACGTCCAGCGACACCGCCGCAGCGTTGGCTCTGTCCTGGAAGCCCAGGGCAGCGGCCTCCACCACTCTCAGTAGTTGCTGGGGTGTAGAATGCCCAGGACGAAAACCAAATTGGTGATCTGGGATGGCATGAATGTCGCCCAAGAGAGGGGACAAGCGGGCTAGTATTAGCCTCTCGAGAACCTTCGAGAGAACTGATAGGAGACTGATGGATCGGTAATTGGATGGGTGTAACGGGTCTTTCCCCGGCTTCAAGATGCATATCACCCGGGCCTCCCTCCACTCGCGTGGAAAGTGGCAAAAGGTGAGGCACATGTTGAAAACCTTGGTTAGAAAGAGTACCGCCTTGATGGGAAGGCATCGGAGCATGGCGGGGGTTAGTCCGTCAGGACCCGCTGGCTTTTTGGGGTTGAGGCGCCGGAGTGCGCCCTGGGGTTGAGGCGCCGGAGTGCGCCCTGGAGTTCACTGGGTCGGATGACGGGAAGTCGGTCCGCCTCGTCGGGGGGGGGGCGCCGAAGGTATCGACGCACCTCCCGCCGAGCACGGTCCGAGAAGTCTTCGTCCTGGGGGTCTTCTCGTGGCCTCATAGACCTTTCGAGGTAGTCAGCGAACACATCGGCTTTGGCTCAGGGTTCCTAAGCCAGGCCTTGGGTGCCTTGGATTGGGGAGGTGATTTGACCTCCGCGGTGCCGGAGAGCTTTGGCAATCCTCCACACGTCGCCATCCTCGAGCCTCAAGCGGGTCATAGTCTCCTCCCACGCTCGCACCCTGTGCTCGCGTAGTCGGGTCCGGACCTCTCGGCGTAAACGCCTCAGGAGTGCTCGGTTATGTGGCGTGCGGTGACGCTGGTATAGTCTGCGGGCAGCCCAGGAACGGCGTACAAGCAGATGGAGTTCTAGGGGTAGGACATCTGGGTGTAGAGGAGCTGGGGTGTGAACAGTTAGGTTATGGGCAGTTCGCACCACGATGGAGGTAAAGGATTGGACCGCAGCCTCTAGGGATTGGATGTCTGTGATCCTAGGGTTCGGCGGGATGGAGTCGTTGAGGCAAACCCTGACGCATTCCCAGTCAACGTCGCGGTTTTGAACCAAGACGTCGTGACTGGCAACCCGTGTGTTAACCTCAGCTAACACGGGATTATGATCGGATGAAGTGCGTTGATCGATGTGAGAGACGTATGAAAAGGGAATGGTTTGATGATCGCGAAGTCAATAACGGATGCCCGTCCTTGACCTCGTGGATGGTGTGTGGGTTGCCAGGGGCCCTCTACTCTGAGTTGAGGGTCCGCATCTATCATGCGTATGATATCATTGCCTCGGGCGTCCGCCCGGGGGCCGCAATGCCAACGCGGATGTTTGGCATTGAAGTCCCCGGCCAGGATGACATTAGGATGAAGGGCAAGGATGGAAAGGTAATCGTTTAGTACGAACTGCCTATGGGGTGGATGGTATACAGACACCAGTAAAACTTCCGAACCGCCTAGGTCAACACAGACAGCCGTGGCTTCCATGGTTTGAAGAGGTGGGAGCTGGATGGGTTTGTGGACTACCCTGTTTCTCACGAAGATCGCTGTGCCACCTCCTCGGCGGCCCACACGATCCACTCTGAGGCAGTTGTAGCCCGGAAGTCGGAATGAGGTATCTGGACGGAGATGAGTCTCGCTGACTAGCACGAGGTCTAGGGCAAATGAGGCGGCAAAATGTTGGAGCTCACTCCCCTGAACGCTCAGGCCACACGCGTTCCAGAACGCGAATCGGAAAGAGGTACGAGACCTATTTCGACTCGCCATTCTGGGCGGTCTGGAAGATCACGGTCAGGAGGGCAAGTCCCTCCATGGCGACAGCCATCTTTGCGGCTGGGTCTGTGGCATATAGGAATCTGACCAGCAGATCACAGATGCTCCGGCCGTGGTTCAGCAGAAGCTGCTGTATCCACGCCATCACATCCGACATCTGCAGGACAGGAGGAGTGGTGGGGGTTATGTTTCTGGGTGAGGGTGTAGGAGGAGTGCTTCGGGGCGCTGGCACGCCGCCAGCCGCCTCCTGCCCCTGCTGTCGCTCGGGTACGGGAGTACCGTTCCCTTGCGCAGCCCTGGGGGAGAAGTTAGGCTGCCTGGCCGGCCAGCGCACCTTAGCTTGGGTGGGGGGCTTTTGTTTGGGTTTGGCTGGAGCTTCTTTGTTGCGTGGGGGTTGGTTGGTGTTGTTACCATCCCGTGGCTTCGCAGGGCCACGCTCAGCCCTTTGCGCCGTAGTGGTGTTGGTGGCTATCCTTTGTTGCGCCGGCTGTCTTGCAGGAGGGGCAGGTGCAGTTGTTGGCGCCTCTGGGCGCTGGTTGGCTGCAGGTGCTGTTCTTGTGACCTGCTGTAGTTCTGGCGGCGGTCTCCTGGCCGCTATGACAGCGATCCTCTTAGGACAGCCACCATAACAAGCAATATGTTCGCCACCACAGTTTGCGCAAATCGGCTTCGCGGTGGGAGATATCTCGCAGACCTCTTTAGGGTGGGCGCCTCCGCACCTTAAGCAGCGCAGGTTACGGAAGCAAAAGTGACTGGAGTGGTTAAACCCCAGGCACCGGTGACATTGAGGGGGCCCGCCAGAGCCCTTGGAAGGTTCAATTTTGACCCTGAGGTAACAGATGGCGGTGACGCCATCTATCTTGGCCTCAGGGTCATTGGCCCGCTCCACTACTACGAGGAAGAGGGGGAGGGGAGATTTGGGGCCTTGCCCATCTGGAGCGGACCTGGTGAGCTGCTTCACCAGTCTTGGGGTGATGCCCTGGCGGATGAGGTCTGTCGAGATATCCTCCACCGAGGTGTCGACTGGTAGGCCACGAATGACCCTGCGGAGGTCTCGGGACTTATCCAGTCCAAAGGTAAAATGGGGAACACTTTTCCTCTTGAGGGCTTGTAAGATAAGGTTATAATCCTCTATAATCTTCGCCTGGAAGACGTAGCGTTGCTTGTTCTTCCGAACCGTGCACTGACTCGATAGGGATGGCATTACCTCCTTGAGGAAGCCTACCACCCCCTTAAAGTCGTCCACGATAATCTGTGGAACGTGCCTCCTCGACCCAGGATTCTGGGCGGGCCCAGAATCTCCGGGGCGGGATGTTGTCTGGGATTGGCCAGAGGGCACGCCCTCTGCAGCCAATCGGGTTTGCATCTTCTCCTTCCTCGAGGCCACTACACGAAAATCGTCCTCTCCGTCTGTGGAGAGGCCGGAAGAGGACTCCTCATGATCTACCATCATGGAGGATGAGTGGTACGACAGGACCGAGGTCCTGCCGCTGCGGTGTGAAATATTACTGCACACACTGGCACAGTCGTCGTCGGAGTCGTGCTCCGGAATTTGGCCTGCACGTGAAACTGGTTCGCGCGGGAGGCCCTCATTGGTGTCTTGCTTGGATGAGTCCAAACAGATAATCTTGCCTTTACCGCCTTGGCGTTCCTCTTTTTGCCCTCTACAGTAGCAGGGCCACTGGAGGGCAGGGTGGCTGCACCAGTGCTGGTGCTGGCAACGGCCGTTGCTTCATCATAGGCAGGCCCGCTTGGGGCTTTGCCTTTGGATTGGCATCCCGTCATTGAAAGCAGGAAACGTCATCAAACGAGAAGCAACGAAGCGGTCCAATCAGAAGCCACGTTCGCCGGAGAGCCCAAGCCCCGCCCCCCACTTGCCAGTATAAAAGTAGTGATCCCGACAGTCAACGCTTCAGACGCAGCGAAACCTTCTCCTAGAAAACTTCGACCGCGCCACTGAAGATGTCCACCGTAGTTGTGGACGAAACGTCTGGTACTCCTAACACCAGCAGACCACGGCAAAACAGCCCGGAAACATTTCTTAGTTACAATGACTCCGGCCGTGAAAGCCTACGTTCTCTCATGAATGCTACGTTGTTATCGGTTGCTGCAAACGAAATACGATCAACAAAATAGCAATCCTCTATCTTGGATAAGATTCTTAAGAATTGCCAATAAGTGTTTCTTATTAAAGAATTTGGGCAAGAAATCAACTTTGCTTTAATGCATGTAGAACTAACAGCTTTCATAAGTTGATTTGCACATACCAAATAGCTGAAAATATTATTATAAGTTCTCCAAAGGCTTGTCAAATTAATTGACTTGAATGTACATATAAAAAATCTGATGTGTTACACTCACATGACTTTCTCTAGCCGTTCTACAAACTTCTTACATAAGACTATTCTTCTTTCTGCACCTTGTTAATCGAGGTATTCAGCAGAATGTTCTTATTACTTAGTTCCTTATAAGTAGGAAGAAAATAAGGGAATACACTAGGCTAAACCGATAGTCAAATGTTTTAAAAGCTGTCGTTATGCGATTGTCACTACAAATCGCTTCTTTTCTACGCCAGGAGCAGAACCAAAGAAAAACGGACACTCCCGTCTGAGAAAAGTATAAGTACTTCACAACTGAAACTAATAACAATGAATACATCGAAAACGGTAAGTTCCACGAAAAAAATGTATATGACGTAAATTGTGTATTTCAACAAGGCCTACATTTTTATATAGTAAGTCTTTGTCTGTCTCTTACGGTTTATTAGTTATGCCAAATTAAGAAAAATTCATCCAGAATAAACAGGTCTTTGGAAGCTATTCCCAGAAAATTCAAGATATACATTTTATTTGTCAGGTAAATATCTTTAAAATACGATATTTTAATCAAAATCTTTAGAGCCATTTCTGAAAATCTTCGTGTCGCATCCCTGGAAGATACTGAACTTAAATACCAAGTTTGGTATTTTAGCTACTTTTCGTTTTTGAGTCATCGTGTTCACATACACACGGGCCTTTTTCTGAAAATACTTTTTCAGGGGACCCTAAAACATATATTTCCGGTGAAATCTCGGTATTGAATTTCTGGTGGAGTGCAATACCTTTTCTATACACTATGTACATAGTACGTGTAGAGAAAGTAAAACTGTCTATTACATATGGCGTTATTTAAAGCAATAACTACTCCCAGTTTAGAAGATGAAACTTGAATTTTGAATACGCAGAATGTGTGCCTTTCCAACATGGACAACGCCGATGCTGAACGTACAACGGCTCAATTTACACATGAGATTTGATGTTCCTCATCATGTTCATTGCAATAAAATCGCACTATTTAGAATGAGCAGTACTATAAGAGATTCTTCTTTTGGAGTGGCGAAAAAGACAAATTTGATGTTGCTCTCGCCTCTCTACATACTTCTACAAAAGCTTTTTCTTCATCTATTTCTTACTTCAGATAAACCTTCAGTTCGCATTTACACATTTAAGAAGAATACAATACGCTGAAGCGTCTGACATGACCTACCAAGGTTAAAGGACTTTAAACTAAATAATAAAATAAAGTGATAGTCAAATCTTTTCATAGCAAATCACTATGTTTGAAATTTTGTTGAACATAAAAGAAAGAAAGAAAAACAGAAAGGCTCACACAAAAACAGAATAGCGATGGTATGCGGCTTTGAAGTATCTGAAAATTCAAATAATTACAAAGAACCCCCCTGGGTAGTGTGGTGGTAGCGTGTCTGCCTCAGACTCAAAAGGTCGTTAGTTCGAATTTCGTTTAGGGTCAGTTACCCGGATAAGTTTTTTTTTCGGGGTTTTCCCTTATCCTGAGGAAACAAATGTCGAGTAGTTTTAAGCTACATGGACCCCGAGATCATTTGAGCATCATTTCACCAATTTCATTCATCGTCAGATATGACCAACCAGGTTAAAGGACGTTAAAAACAACAACAAAATAACAAAGAAACGTAGAAAATCCTTAACACTACTAAAAATTATTTGATCTAATTTGTGTGTTTTAACAGGATCTACATTTTTTGTGTATAAGATTTTATCTAATTCTTTGACTTTACAATTAATAAAAAAAATTCTCAGGGTAAGGAGAACTTCAGCAGCTATTCACAGAAACAACGATACATAAATTTTATTTTTTAAAAAATAAAATAAGCTTATAGCCTTTTTGAAAATCAAAATCACGAAAAAGTATCCATGTAAAAAGTAATTCCAGATCCTTGGCTTTTCTCGGAAATCTTCTTGTCGGATCTTTGAAAATGAACCGAAATATCAAGTTTGGCGTTTAACCGACTTGTTGTTTTTCAGTTATGTTATTCACAGACACACAAATACATGCAGTCAGACACAAACAAACGCAAACACACATACACACAGAGAATGTTTTCTAAAAATCCTTAAAAGGATGAATTCTTAAATATGGGCATAGTGAACAGGCAGAAGTCTTTTGCGATAAAAAGTTCAAAATAATAATTCACGAAATATATATTGTTTTTGTTTCAAGGGATCTCAATGCATATGTTCACGAGGAAATCTCGACATCGAATTTTTGGGTAGAATATAGTACTTCCCCTAATTACTATATGTTATAAAGAAAGTAAAACCACTCCGTTGTGAATCTTTAAGCAAAAACCAAACTAGTGGTGTTGGTGTGATGACTGCTTAAACCAGAGTTGCCTTTTTTTGTTCTTCAAAAATCGTTAATTTTATTTATTTACGCCAGTGCATCTCTCTATAAATTCTATTGCATTTTGCCAATGTTGTGTACCTAATGGAAGCATTTAGATCAATTAATATATGAGGATTCAATGAGTGGTAAAAGTGATTATTGAATTTTTGTTGCATAAAATGATTTTGAAGTTTATATTCGTTATTTCTTCAGCTAAATACAGTATAAATGGGTGTTATGAGATCATTTCGTTAAAAATCTGATGTGCTCCACTCACATGACTTTTTCTACATCTCTGCAACCAATTATTGTCAAAAAGCTTATGCATCTATTTAATTTATGTTAATCGAGAAAAAATTAGCAGAAATACTCTTATTACTTGCTTCCTTGTAATTAGAAGGGAAATAAGGGAGTGCCATAGATTAAAGTGATTATCAAAAGCTGGTTGCTATGTGACTGTAGTTCCTTTGTTTGTGTGGATAAGGGTTGACAAATTCCTGTATGAGAAAAGTATGTTTTTCAAAGCTGAGACCAAAAACAAGGAATATCTCAAAAACGACATATTCCATGAAAAAATGTCTATAACATAAATTGTGTGTTTTAAGGTGCTCTACATTTTTGTGTGGTAAGCTTTTGTCTATTTCTTACGG
The DNA here is from genome assembly GCA_030762935.1 of Hymenopus coronatus. Classification (NCBI taxonomy): domain Eukaryota; kingdom Metazoa; phylum Arthropoda; class Insecta; order Mantodea; family Hymenopodidae; genus Hymenopus; species Hymenopus coronatus. Next base: position 3,588,563 of record CM060889.1, on the reverse strand, counting down.
TTTAGCAATTATACAAAATTCTTCCAGAATAAAGTAGTATTCAGAGGCTATTCCCAGAAAATTCAAGATATACATTTTATTTATTTTAATATACGATATTTTACTCAAAATCGTTACAGCCATTTCTGAGAAAATCAAAATTTTCAAAACATGTTTCATGTAAAGGGTAGTTAGGGGTGGGGGGTTTTCTTGAAAATCTTCGTGTCGCATCCTTGGAAGATACCAAACTTAAATACCAAGTATGGTATTTAACGGTCTTTGCGTTTTTGAGCTATGCTCCCACAGTCTCTCACACACACATACAGACACACACACATGGACATTTTTCTAAAAATTCTTTTTTTTGGATTAAGGAGGTCCAAAAACATATATTTCCGGTGAAATCTCGGTATCGAATTTTTGGGTGCAATACAATACCCTCTCTATACACTATGTACATAGTATGTGTAGGGAAAGTAAAAAGGGGGACATTTCCCTATATACCAAACGTCTGACATCTTAAGTTCCCCAACGCATATGTTTCCTCTATAGCTTATGCTGTTGAAATATCCGTATATCTTGCTAGATGTTTTGCAGATTATTATGATATGCTAAGGATCAAAGTAAACGTTGTGTCTTGCTTCTATATTTATCTGTCCTCCTTTCAGCCGGTTCTGACGTGAATCAAATGAAGTGGAATGCCGTATGATTACTCACATTAAGGGTTTCCGTGCAAGTACCTACTACAGCTGGCCTGGCAGTATTTCAGAAACGGACGTTACAGTACTGCCACTGTAATCGAGCAATTAAAACAAACAGCCCTGCCAATGACCCTGGAGAACCGCCAACAACAGTTTGGAAAAGCCTGATTGTGAACCCGCCTGTTAAAAATAACAAAGCTATTGCTTCCAGGAAACAAAACAAATGCATCTCGCAACATGTAACTGACTCTCTATTTTGGAAATTCTCACAAATCGCTGTGTAACTACAAGACATAGAATAGATAATCTTAGCAGAGATATTTCGTGCTTTGTAAAGTCCAAGTTCCTCTTATTTCTTTCTCTACTTAACATATAGATCCAGCAGGCATTGCACTCCAACCAGAAAATCGATACCAAGATTTCAATAGAATTACAATTATAACTATGGTTCAGAATATAAATTGATTAATTGGATAATATTGTAATAATAAAATAGGATTTATAGGAATCTTACAACCTTTTAGTGATGCTATTAAATTATTTTGTAAGTATATTTTATTATAAATAATATAATTTATTTTATTGAATGGGAATTAATTAGACTAAGATCGGGAATTTAGTTTCAGGGCCCTATGTATGGGAGGGGGCTGTATGTGTGTGTGTGTGTGTGTGCGCACGCGCGCGTGTGTGTCTGTGTGTGTGTGTGTGTGTGTGTGTGTGTGTGTGTGAACAGCATAACTCAAAAAGGAAATACCGTTAAATACTAAGCTTGGTATTTAAATTTATTGTCTTCCAAGGATGCGACACGAAGATTTTCAAGAAAATTCCCCTTTCCCAAACTACCCTTTACTTGGAAAAATGTTCTTTGAAATTTCTTATTTTCCCAAAAATGGCCCAGCGATTTTGATTAAAATACCGTATATTAAAGATATTTAAGTGGCAAATAAAATGTATATCTTGAATTTTCTGTTGATGGCCTCTGAAGATCGCTTCATTCTGGATGAATTTTGCATAATCATTAACCTAAGAGTAAACAGAAACTTACCAACTACAGAGTGATTTATATGGAGCTGACACATTTCTTTCATTAATTGTTACAAAAGGTGCTATGCTAGCGACATCTTATTATACCTAAATTGCAGAGAAGTTTTGGGAGATTATTTACCTCTATAGCCAATGCTGAAAATGTCCTCCATCCTGCATAAGACACAACTCAACACGTTGTTCCATGTTACTGGCCACTCGGAGGACTCTGTTGTCAATAGCTTGAATCTCCTTTGTGATATTGTGCTTCAGATCGTCCAATGTCTGGGGACGTATGGCGTAAACCCTGTCTTTTAAGTAACCCCATAGAAAGAAGTCCGGGGATGTCAAATCCGGAGATCTCGGTGGCCACAGCTTCCTGGAAATTATTCGGTCGTCAAAGAAACTTGCAATTAGGTTCATGGATTCATTTGATGTATGGCATGTAGCGCCATCTTGCTAAAAATATCATTGAATCAGCTCTACATCGTCCAGTTGCTCAACAAACTCCATGAAAATCAGTCGGCACTCTGCAATGTTCACAGTCTGGTTAAAAAAAATCACTATTCTCTGTGCAGATATTGCGCAGCATACTCCGATTTTAACCAGATGCATAGGTGCTTCATGGATGAGTTGACATAACCGGATAAATGGAACCATGCTTTATCTGTGAACCATGTGATGGACAATATGGCAGACTTTTGCACATTGAACGTCTGAAACCAACGACAATAATTCAATTTGTTATCCTTATCTGGTTCCTGTAGCTGATGAACAACTATAACCCATATCTAGAATTGTTCAGTCCAAATTTAAAATACCACTATCGACCATCAGCTGCTGTCATACCAGTATTTTCGCATCCATTATAAATTATGGAGCTGGTGTTTGGGCGGACAAAGCCAATAAAAGTTCAATTAAAGTATTACTTAGAAGATCTCAAAGAAAAGTTCTACTACGTTTTACAGGTGCGACGTCCTCAATCCCAACTTTGGCTCCGTTAAATATAACAGACATTTGGCCAATTGATTTAAGACTTCATATGAGAGGAGATTGTTACTGGTTAAAGAAGCAAAATAGTATTGAAGTACAACAAATTGTTGAATACAACTGTCAAATTAAATTAGATATTAAGAACAGATTAATACAAGAATAGCACAAGGAATGGGAAGAGACTGAAGCAGGCAGAAGAACGTTTTCATTTTTCAACAGCATTAAAGAACGGTTAAAAATAAAGCATATAAATTCCTCAAAAGGCCTAATTCACTATTTATCGGGTCATGGTCCATATTATACTTACTGGAAGAAAATAAATAAAATACTGAATGAAAATTGTGAAATTTGTAATGTTCCGGGAACTATTAGCAAATAAAGTAAGTAATAAGGGTTGGGAGGAAATGATTATTCCAATAGATTAGAGAAATGCTCAATTGAATTTAGAGAGAACACATCAAATGAGGTTACGACCCAGAAATATTTTACAAGTAGCCGATTTAGATGTAATAAATACCCTCGAAGGGTATAGTCAATTATTAGCTGAGAGAGGGCAACTGGATGGCATACAGGGAGATATTTAGCGGCCCCTGCGACACCCAAAGGAAAAAATACTGGAATGAGAATAATAATTAATAACAGCAAGCGCACCTATTATTGCACATAATTAAAGGAGGGGAAGAAGAAATAGAGAGCAGGTAAATAGACATTTGGGGAAAGTGGCAATGAAGCAGAAGATCACACGTAATGGAAGATGTAGGTTAGATGAAGACGGCGTTCCTGGGAAGAAGGTAGAAGATGCAGTATTTGGGACGTAGTGGGAAATGGGGGGACTGGATGAAGATGGGATTCCTGGGAAGAAGGTAGAAGACGCAGTATTTGGGACGTAGTGGGAAATGGGGGACTGGATGAAGTGAGAAGATGGGGTTCCCAGGAAGAAGTGAGAAAATGGGGGACTGGATGAAGATGGGGTTCCTGGGAAGAAGGTAGAAGATGCAGTATTTGGGACGTAGTGGGAAATGGGGGGACTGGATGAAGTGAGAAGATGGGGTTTCTGGGAAGAAGGTAGAAGATGCAGTATTTGGGACGTAGTGGGAAATGGGGGGACTGGATGAAGTGAGAAGATGGGGTTCCTGGGAAGAAGGTAGAAGATGCAGTATTTGGGACGTAGTGGGAAATGGGGGACTGGATGAAGTGAGAAGATGGGGTTCCCAGGAAGAAGTGAGAAAATGGGGGACTGGATGAAGATGGGGTTCCTGGGAAGAAGGTAGAAGATGCAGTATTTGGGACGTAGTGGGAAATGGGGGGACTGGATGAAGTGAGAAGATGGGGTTTCTGGGAAGAAGGTAGAAGATGCAGTATTTGGGACGTAGTGGGAAATGGGGGGACTGGATGAAGTGAGAAGATGGGGTTCCTGGGAAGAAGGTAGAAGATGCAGTATTTGGGACGTAGTGGGAAATGGGGGACTGGATGAAGTGAGAAGATGGGGTTCCCAGGAAGAAGTGAGAAAATGGGGGACTGGATGAAGATGGGGTTCCTGGGAAGAAGGTAGAAGATGCAGTATTTGGGACGTAGTGGGAAATGGGGGGACTGGATGAAGTGAGAAGATGGGGTTTCTGGGAAGAAGGTAGAAGATGCAGTATTTGGGACGTAGTGGGAAATGGGGGGACTGGATGAAGTGAGAAGATGGGGTTCCTGGGAAGAAGGTAGAAGATGCAGTATTTGGGACGTAGTGGGAAATGGGGGACTGGATGAAGTGAGAAGATGGGGTTCCCAGGAAGAAGTGAGAAAATGGGGGACTGGATGAAGATGGGGTTCCTGGGAAGAAGGTAGAAGATGCAGTATTTGGGACGTAGTGGGAAATGGGGGGACTGGATGAAGTGAGAAGATGGGGTTCCCAGGAAGAAGTGAGAAAATGGGGGACTGGATGAAAATGGGGTTCCTGGGAAGAAGGTAGAAGATGCAGTATTTGGGACGTAGTGGGAAATGGGGGGACTGGATGAAGGGAGAAGATGGGGTTCCTGGGAAGAAGGTAGAAGATGCAATATTTGGGACGTAGTGGGAAATGGGGGGACTGGATGAAGGGAGAAGATGGGGTTCCCAGGAAGAAGTGAGAAAATGGGGGACTGGGACGAAGTGAGAACATTTAATTAAGTGTGATAAGAGAAGAATAGTGTAGAAAGTATAGTATTAAAATTAACTACCAAATAATGATACACAAATTTGTATAGGAGTGTAGTGAAATAAAAATGTATAGTTATAGAAGAATACAATATCTGGCTTTTATAGATTTATGATGAATATTGAATGTTGATAAATAAAAGATAGAAATTATAAATAGTATTGGTTACCAATACTTATGTCGTTACCGGCGGTTATAGGTAGGGTAGTGTGGTTGAATATTAACCTATAATAAATAACTGGATACCAGTAATTTAAAATTATTAGATTTAAATTTTAAATGTTTAATTAAACCTTAAATTTGAATTAAATTTAAACATTTTAAAAGGTTTTAATTAAATTATAAAATTTTAAAGTATGTTTGGAATTTTGGATTTAATGTAAATTTAAATAGAATATATATCTACATTGAATATGTATGGTTTTGACATTTTTAAATAATATAATTATTTACTTTTAAAATTGTAGGATTTTGATATAATTGGAAATAATTATAATATTAAGTTTTAGATAATTTAAATAAATATAAATATAAAGTTAAAAATAATTATAATTTGGAATTGTTGGTAAAGTTTTTGAAGTAATTTTTTTTAATTTTATAAATAAAACAGTAATTTTATGTATAACATTTTAAGTAATAATATAATAATTAGTAAAAGTAATATAATTAAATTATTTAATAGAATAGTAATTAAAATAATCTAATGGTTTTTAAAATAAAGTATGTGTATAATATAAATAAATAATATAAAATAAATTGTAATTAATAATAATAATAATAATAGTAAAATTATACATTAAAATTAAATACAAATTATTAAGATATATTAAAATACGAAATTATAATAATATTAATATTAATTAAATTGAAATTGTATCAATTAAATATTAACACACAGTTTATTTGACAATAAGTATGATTTTAATTGGTATTTATAAACATTTTAGTCTAAGTTAGGTAAGTTTATATCTGTAAATTTAAGTTGTATAGTTAAATTTGTAATTGGTATAAGCACTAATAAATGTATAAAGTTTGGGATATTTTACCCTGGTTTAAGTAATTAATTATCAGGGTTTAATATACAGATTTTATTTTATTCTTATTTTATAACCCTGCACGTTTCGCAGTTCTCAGGATAAGAAAAACTCTGGAAGAAATAAAGGAAAAAAATATCTGGTAAGTCATCCTGAGGTTCGAACTTGGGACCCCTTAAATGTGAGGCAGACACGTATCCTCACGCTATGAGCACTTTAATATGCTAAAAAGTATTGAACAATTTCAACGAACAACGAATATCTCACAAAATGACTGATATAAATATTAAGGTGACCAGATCGCTAAAAATGGGGACGAACTGCTGTAAAAAGTAGGACTTTTGGAGAAAAAAGAGGACAAATGAAATCCGTTAATTTTAAGAGTATATTGTACACACATTAAATGAAACATACATCATACTCTTTAACATTTTCATACGTTGCTGATACTTTTCTGATGACCCGATTTGTGGTTTGCCCGTAGATATTTATAAAATAACACACAAGCAAATTCTTTTAAACTATGCTGAACCATCAGTTATCTTTTTATTAATTCAATTAAAATTTATTTCTATCATCAGTCCACTGTGTTGTAATTAGACAAAACACTCTTTCTACGTTAGCATTATGACCTGGTATACAGAAAAAATACTCGGCCAGCTTTAATAACTCAGAATAAGATTCTACTGGTTGATCAGCATTGAAACACTAGCCCATTTTGACTAGAAAGTAACTTGCTGAAACCAGAATCATTAATAATCTCAGATAGGAATTTTTTGAAGTACAGAACTGATGGAAGCATTTTACATTATCAATCTCTACAGAAATACATTTTCGTTGCAAATAAACAATACACTTTTCAACATCAGTGTATTCAATATTATGCTTCAGAGACGTTCACTTAAAACATGCAAATTCATCAAACATTTGGATCCATCGTTTCAAATACCCATAGCAAGATTCATACATCAAAGCTTCATCCATGAAAGCATCAGCTTCCTTTACAAACCCTTTTGGCCTAACATTGTCTTCCAAGCAAACTTGCAGTCTTTCTCAAGGAGCTTACACACTGCATCCACAATCTCCACTATTTCAACAACAGAATTTTCTTCTCTTTCTATTTCCAGTATCTTTGACTGAAACACAGCCATCAATGAATGTATATGCCATAACTTTTTCTCAAAGAACTGACTGAAAAATTTGGGTGGCTTACCTTCAGATAAGAAATAAGATTTCAATCCTGAATACATTTCCAACACTCTTTCTACATCTGGAAAATGAGACAACCAACTTCTTTTGCTGTGAAACAACTGCTCATAATTAATTTGAACAAACTCACAAAAGGGTTTCAGTTGTTCCGTTCTCACAGTATAAACTGAGAAGTAATTACACAGTTTAATGATTAAATAATCAATATCTACAGATAAAGAGTCAGTCCCATGCTGTATTGTATCATGTAAAATATATGCAGGACAGCCCATACCTATTGAGTTTTCATTTAAAGACTTCTTTAATTTGCTGTAAATATTGTTTACCTCTTTTCAATTAATACCACCAAACTTTGTATTAGCATTGTCCCCAGTAAATGCTACACACTTGTGGGCAACACCAAAGTTATGCAAGGTTTCAGTCACATAGCCAGCAACAGTCTCAGAGACCTCATTTGAGTAGATTTGAGTTCTACTACTTTCGTTTTAATACCACCTTGCCTATAATCAAAATACTGGATTGGAATGTGACCTTGATTGCTAGCACCAGTAGAAACACCAAAACAACAAACACTCAATAGTGATGTCTATAGCATGAGAAGCAATCACACTATTAATAATGCATTCTGTTGTTCTGGCTGATGAAATCTTCTTTGCTACGTCACAACCGAAGAATATGGCGTCATTTAATTTTGGTGTACAGCCCATAGAGCTGTAACTAAAATGATGTCTAATAGCATGGAAAGCTACGACACCTTCTCCAGCAAGGACCCGATGAGCTAACAGAACTTGCTTGTGTTGCTGCTGGTTAAATAAATTGTCTATCTTGGATATTGAAGCACAATCTTGAAGATTTTCTTGTTTTTCTGGGTTGCAGTGTCTTGTTCCAAATCTTGCCTGCCTATTGCAAGAAATAAACATATGAGACTTCATATTATTACTGAAAGTTATTAAGAAGCTTTAATTTATAGCTAGATGTCCAGAAATAATGAGGGCCTGTGATTGTCGTCTTACATGCGCATACACGTATTCAATTTACGGGAAATAATGTTAACTATAATAACAAATATATAGTCAAATAAATAATTAAAAGTCTAAAACCACAAATAATGCATAAAATAATTACATAATTATATACCTTTATTTGTAACTGACGTTCCACAAATGTTGCATTCTCTTTCGAAGTCGTTTCTTCCTTTCCTGAAAGCAGGATATTTGTTCCCTAGAGTATTGGAAAATGTACACTGTCGTTTCGGCATCTTCTTGAACGCATAAACAATAATAAAGTTTCAAGTAATTATATGAACCACGTGGCCCAGAGAATAAAATTACAACAGTCCAATTCTCGTGCTGATCAACTGACCAGACGTGAGCACATGCTAGCAGCAGCGCGAAATAGCGGAAATAGATCTATCGATTCGATAATAAATGGATTTTACTGGCAAAGCCTAAGACTATATTCTAAGTCTATACTCTTTGGACTCTGCTGCCATTTGTTGATAGTAACTACAAAACAGAGGCGGAAAAAATTAAATTAATTGAAGAAGTTTCAAAAAGGAGAATACTTCTTGATTTTGAAAAAATCCGCCCGGACACCGGACAAACGCTTGAAAAAGAGGACATGTTCGACTAAAAGAGAGCATCTGGTCACCCTAGCTTATAAAAACTGTCTCTATTAAAGAAATGGACGTGTTTTTAAAAAAATGTGAAGTATGTTTTTGTGTATAGCGCTTTTCCAATTAAACAGACTAACTTCAGAATGTAAAGGACTTCACAGAAATTGGAAAAAAATTATCAAGATGTACATTTTGTTTGTGATGTAGCCATTTTAAATACCTAGCAATTTATTCCATATCATTGGAATTTATTTGATGCTATAAATATCTCAATGAAAAATATTGGATTTTAATACACGCTTTGGTCTGTATCCAACATTTCTGAGCTGTATGAATTAAATAGTAGAAACGTGAGTAAAATATGTTATAATGAAACACACAATGAACTATTCATGAAACATAATTTGCAATGATGAAGAATAAAACATCACGAAACAAGGATTACATCAAAACTCTCTGGCTTGTTCGTGTGCGCTCTTAAATAAATGTATAATTCAGTTATTCAGGCGAGATTAGATGTATTGTAAACCAAAATTTTAACAGCGTCTAAACTTATTTTTTCGATGCATTTTTTCCTTGGTAACCTTTATATGGGTCTGAAACACAATAAATTGAAACATTTACAATAAATAAGAGTGAAACGGATTAGAGCATTGTCTAAATTTAATGAAACTATACATTACTTTTGACAAACTTGGCAAATGGATGGTGCAACAAATGACCTTAACATTGCACTGTCTTAGTGTCTTTTCATCTTACCCAGATTATTATTTTGATTTCTAATAACTCTTGGCAGCAACACAAGGCAGTAATAAGATCTGCTGCAAGACAATGATGCGCACGCACGCACACACATTATTATGTAAAACCGCATCTGGGTTCAGCACAGATCCATTATTACCATTAATTCTAACCACAATCGACATATGAAATGCATAAGTTCAAGTGATTTTAAAATATACATGCATAATCAAACACGTGGACGAAATTATAACTTTGGTATTTTCTTGAAGAAACCGTTTTACGCGCCTTGTTTTTGCTGCATTTCAGCCACTATTGGGGTAAATTAACCTTGAATTGGGAATTACTAATGCAATTCGATATAAACGAATATAAATTTCTGGAAAACTGAGGCAGCATTTCATTTTAGTGAGCTGCAGTTTGTTTTAATACACTATTAAGTAATCAAAGAAGAGAAAAATCTAACGTGTTCCATTCACATGACTTTCTCTACATCTCTGCAAGAAAATATTATTAAAAAGTTTATGCTTCTATTTACTTCATGCTAATTGAGAAAAAAAAATTAGCAGAAATAGTCTTATTACTTGCTTCCTTGTAAGTAGAAGCGAAATAAAGGAGTACCATAGGTTATAGTCAAAAGCTGGTTGCTATGTCACTGAAGTTCCTTTGAATGGACAGGAGTTGACAAATTCCTGTATGAGAAAAGTACTAAGTTTTTCAAAGCTGAAACTAAAAACAAGGAATATCTTAAAAACGATCAACTCCACGAAAAAAATGTATATGACAAATTGTGTGTTTTAATGTGCTCTACATTTTTTGTTTAGTACGTTTTTGTGTATCCCTCAAGGTTTACGAGTTTTGCAAAATTCAATAAAAATCATCCAGTATAAAGGGGTCTTTAGAGGCTATTCCCAAAAAATTCAAGATATACATTAAATTATCAGGTAAATGTCTTTAATATATGATATTTTAATCAAAATCCTTAGTCCATTTTTTGTAAAATCAAAATTTTCGAAATAAATAACAAGTTTGGTTCTTAACGGTCTTTTCGTTTTTAAGCTGTGCTGCCCACAGACACACACACACACGGACATTTTTCTAAAAATGTTTTTTTTATTCAGGGGGTCCCAAAACATGTATTTCCGGTGAAAACTCGGTATCGAAATTTTGGGAGGAGTGCAATACCTTCTCTATACACCATGTACATAATACGTGTAGAGAAAGTAAAAATAACAGTCAACGAATATGTGAATTTCTATCATTATTAAGTAGGCAACCAATCAGAATACAATATTCCAACGTACAGCGCGGTTACAGGGGTTACTGGAACTCTAACCTGTATAACATAGAAAGGATAGGCTCTTGGCTCGTGTGCTGTTAAGAGCTCGTTTTAGTCTTTTTCAAGGCTAATCAGTATAAATAAACACATTTTAGTCTTTATCCAGGATCTGGTGCTGCAGCAGCGTGGACAACGATTGCGACATATACGGGAGGGAAGCATTCACTGAGGGAACGGCACGGAAATGGTTTCCTCGTTTCCGGGAAGGAAAATTCGTTTTGTTTGATGAACCACGTTCAGGAAGACCCCTTTTTGATGAAAACCGCCTTATCAGTTGTTTCGCAACGATCCTCGCCAAACAAAGCGGGAATTGCGAAATTTAAGGAATGGGACCAAACAATCACTGTGCGCCAATGTATTCATTGGGTAAGGTGTACGTCCACAAACAAACAGAATCACCACAGATGCTATTGCTGAGCTTCCTCACTCTCCGTATTCACCAGCTGCACGTCCACAAACAAACAGAATCACCACAGATGTGATTGTTGAGCTTCCTCGCACTCCATATTCCCAGCTGCACATCCACAAACAACCAGAATCACCACAGATGATATTGCTGAGCTTCCTCACTCTCCATATTCACCAGCTGCACGTCCACAAACAACCAGAATCACCACAAATGTGATTGTTGAGCTTCCTCACTCTCCATATTCCCAGCTGCACATCCACAAACAACCAGAATCACCACAAATGTGATTGTTGAGCTTCCTCGCACTCCATATTCCCAGCTGCACATCCACAAACAACCAGAATCACCACAGATGATATTGCTGAGCTTCCTCACTCTCCATATTCACCAGCTGCACGTCCACAAACAACCAGAATCACCACAAATGTGATTGTTGAGCTTCCTCGCACTCCATATTCCCAGCTGCACATCCACAAACAACCAGAATCACCACAGATGTGATTGTTGAGCTTCCTCGCTCTCCATATTCACCAGCTGCACGTCCACAAACAACCAGAATCACCACAAATGTGATTGTTGAGCTTCCTCGCTCTCCATATTCACCAGCTGCACGTCCACAAACAACCAGAATCACCACAAATGTGATTGTTGAGCTTCCTCGCACTCCATATTCCCAGCTGCACATCCACAAACAACCAGAATCACCACAGATGCTATTGCTGAGCTTCCTCACTCTCCATATTCACCAGCTGCACGTCCACAAACAACCAGAATCACCACAAATGTGATTGTTGAGCTTCCTCGCACTGCATATTCCCAGCTGCACATCCATAAACAACCAGAATCACCACAGATGTGATTTCTGAGCTTCCTCACTCTCCATATTCACCAGCTGCACATCCACAAACAACCAGAATCACCACAGATGTGATTGCTGAGCTTCCTCGCTCTCCATATTCACCAGCTGCACGTCCACAAACAACCAGAATCACCACAGATGCTATTGCTGAGCTTCCTCACTCTCCATATTCACCAGCTGCACGTCCACAAACAAACAGAATCACCACAGATGCTATTGCTGAGCTTCCTCACTCTCCATATTCACCAGCTGCACGTCCACAAACAACCAGAATCACCACGAATGTGATTGTTGAGCTTCCTTGCACTCTATATTCACCAGCTGCACGTCCACAAACAACCAGACTCACCACAGATGTGATTGCTGAGCTTCCTCGCTCTCCATATTCACCAGCTGCACGTCCACAAACAACCAGAATCACCACAAATGTGATTGTTGAGCTTCCTCGCTCTCCATATTCACCAGCTGCACGTCCACACACAACCAGAATCACCACAGATGTGATTGTTGAGCTTCCTCACTCTCCATATTCACCAGCTGCACGTCCACAAACAACCAGAATCACCACAGATGTGATTGTTGAGCTTCCTCGCTCTCCATATTCACCAGCTGCACGTCCACAAATAACCAGAATCACCACAGATGTGATTGTTGAGCTTCCTCGCACTCTATATTCACCAGCTGCACGTCCACAAACAACCAGAATCACCACAGATGTGATTGTTGAGCTTCCTCGCTCTCTATATTCACCAGTTGCACGTCCACAAACAACCAGACTCACCACAGATGTGATTGCTGAGCTTCCTCGCTCTCTATATTCACCAGCTGCACGTCCACAAACAACCAGAATCACCACAGATGTGATTGTTGAGCTTCCTCGCACTCTATATTCACCAGCTGCACGTCCACAAATAACCAGAATCACCACAGATGTGATTGTTGAGCTTCCTCGCTCTCCATATTCACCAGCTGCACGTCCACAAACAACCAGAATCACCACAGATGTGATTGTTGAGCTTCCTCGCTCTCCATATTCACCAGCTGCACGTCCACAAACAACCAGAATCACCACAGATGTGATTGTTGAGCTTCCTCGCTCTCCATATTCACCAGCTGCACGTCCACAAATAACCAGAATCACCACAGATGTGATTGTTGAGCTTCCTCGCACTCTATATTCACCAGCTGCACGTCCACAAATAACCAGAATCACCACAGATGTGATTGTTGAGCTTCCTCGCTCTCCATATTCACCAGCTGCACGTCCACAAACAACCAGAATCACCACAGATGTGATTGTTGAGCTTCCTCGCTCTCCATATTCACCAGCTGCACGTCCACAAACAACCAGAATCACCACAGATGCGATTCACTCTCCATATTCACCAGCTAGTCCATTCTGACTATCATATGTTTCCGTTCTTTCTCTAACAACATTGTTCTCCAAGTACAACAGCGACAAGCGTTAATGATGAAGCCTCTTTTAGAAACTGGTCAATAGATTTCAACTCGAAACCACAAGTTCTACTGGGGAGGCATTGCACTCCTACCTGAACGCTGGTCAGCATTCATTGCCAAAGAGGCGATTACATCTCCTAGTGAGTACGTGAGTGAGTGATTATTGATTCATGACGTATTGTATCAGTCCTGTTAAAATAATTTATGTATTTTGTGCTAATAAAACCATGGCATTGTAAGAACTTGTGCAGCTACCAAAATACCTCCAGAATGCAGAAAATTTAAGATATAATTTTGTTTATAATGTATCTTCTGCTACCAAAATCTATAGGACTGTTTTGTAGAAATCATAAATCACGAAAAAAAGTTGCATATACAGGGATATATATATATATATATATATATATATATTTGCGTTGCATCTTTGGAGGACCCTGATCTTAAATACCGAATTCGTTGTTGAAATGGCACAGACATCGGCACACACGCGAGGAGGCACAATTGATTGCACGCGCGGACCTTATTCTGTTTTTTTTTTTTTTAATTCAGGTCTCAACGCATGTGTTTCAGGGTTAGCTCTAATTTTTGGTTGGAGTGTATTACTTCCTTTATTTTCTAGGTTTGTGGTACAGGAACTAAAGACATCCAATGTATTTACATTCAAATGACTATCTATCCGCTATATAGCTTTTACAAACTATTCTTAGCCGCTCCCCATTTTCGAGCAGCAGGGATCATGGGTGTGTTTCTGTATTTGTGTTCTACAGTGCGACTGAAACACAGCCGAACCGTTGCGCGGTGATTTTTCCACTACGCGAACGGAAACAACACACAGCTGCTGTACACAAGATCACGATGCTAACCTGTTTTTCTCTGCAGTATTGAGCTGACGGTGATATTGCGTGGTAGAGTTATTATCAGTGTGCTTTATTATTTTGTCCTGTACTTAGTCACAAAGTTTATTATGGCTCAGCATTTGTTTTCTACTGTACAGCGTGTATGTATTTATGATTCGTGTTAACACATTTTGGAATGGAATCTCAATAGTGTATACAATAGCGAAATTGGCCCACATTATTATTTTTCAGTACAAGGCTTGTTTCCACCTTCATGGATGTGTGTGTTCACAAAATAACCGTTATTGGAGCTCTGAGAAACCTGACGACAAAATTGGTGTGTAGTGCGCCATTAGAGGAAAAAGAGTTATAGGCCCAATTTTTTTTTCAAGTCAACAGTTGACGCCCATACATATAGGAATACACTTTTTTCCCCCCATATTTTTAGAGAATTATCAGACAGAGCGTGATGTTTGTTTTTTTGGCAACAAGACTCTGCAACAGCTCATACAGCCAATCTTTCAATTAGAACAATTGAACGTGTGTTTCAGAACTTTTACTACATCAGAATTATTAGTGAGATGTGTGGCTCCCGCGATGTCCCGAATTAACCCCCCTGCGATGCCTATCTTTGGGGTAAATTAAAGTGTACATTACAACCCCACACGCCTTGGAAGAATTAAAACAAAATATCCGCCAGGAAATTCTGATCTATGGCGAGTGATGGATAGTTTCCTAAAGAGGTGCCAAAATTGTATGGAGAAGGCGGTGGCCAATTTCAGCATCTCCTTTAATAAATTTAGTAAGTGAAGCCTTTAAAAGTAGTTTTAAAAATGTTGTATGCTTTCATCCTCGCCTTTTTATAATAGCGGCAGGCTACAACGAGCGCCGAGGGCGCGGACAGCCAAAACACCGCGCAGCCCGTTCCGACGTTTTTGGATCTCCGGGTCCCGCCTTTACTACTTGCGGCACCGCAGGCGATGACACTGATGATACATGGAATGAATATGGAGCACCGGAGGAATGCGATGGCGGGGGAAAACACTGAGCCGCTTTGTCCACCACGAATCTCACATGCGGTCTCTTGGGAACAAACCTGATGGCTAGTCAAGTGACCCTGAAGGTGTATTATTATCTAGTAAGCTTTAATCGAGATACATATTTCGTTGTAGGTATTGCGGGGATACAGCAAACCGTAAGGAACTTTACCCGTGTAATGGCCTTGAAAATCCTTACCCTTTCCATGACAGCAAGAAACAACTGTGTAGTGACCACTTCAAAGATGTAGTATCAAAAAAGTCAAACAAATAGAATTACTGAAAAATCAGATGTGTTCCACTCACATGACTTTCTCTACATCTCTGAAAGAAATTATTGTTCAAAAGCTTATGCTTCTATTTACTTAACACTAATCGACAAAAAATTAGCAGAACTGGTCTTATTACTTGTTTCCTTGTAAGTAGAAGCGAAATAAGGGAGTACCATAAGTTAAAGTGATAGTCAAAAGCTGGTTGCTATGTGACTGAAGTTCCTTTGTTTGTATGGACAGGAGTTAACAAATAATACCACTCTTTCAATTTGATTTCCAGAATCACCATTCTACCGTTCACCAACTCCTGAGGGTTACGGAAGACATTGCCTGAGAGAGAGCAGCCTACTTCTGTCCTTTTTGGAGATTTCTTCACATCAGCTGGGGATATTCCTCGCTATTCACAACCCTCCAAACAGCCTTTGATTCCTCTATAATTACCTATCTTAAAACATGGCGCTTCTCTCTCAGCTAGAACAAAAGTAAAATGATCGATCTGCACCTATTGACTTAATCATTATACCACGGAAGCGTAATGATCAAAACACTGATGGTGGGAGGGAAGAATAGATGGATATTTTAGTAGCCATTGAGTAAATACGATTAGTAATACGCTTTGTCAAACAGAACGAATGCAAGTTTTACAATAGAAAGATGACCACAAATTAAAATATCCATTAAACACTTTTCAATTGCAATTTTTCTGAGATTATTTATAATGTATCTCTTGAGAATATATTGCCAATGATAAGAACACCTTTCTATTTCAATAAAACACATCCTTGGCTCCATTATTGTTGCCCAATAATATTACTCCATAGCTTAAAAATGTGAAATAGTCCATAATATAAGTTTATTAAAATGGATTTCGAAACATTGTTCCAGTCTTCTTAACAAAAAAAAAATATTACGGAACGTTTACGACATAATGCAGAAGTATGACAATTCCTGCTATCAACATTAATTTCTAAAAATCTAATAGCATCTTTCATTGGTCTTTCTTAGATCGAAATCCATATGTATGTATATCTTGTTCAATGGTTTAAGCCATTAGCGTTGAACCACTGCATCAGGTTATTAGTTATATTCTCATTATCATTTATTCCATAATAAAAATCAGTGTATATTTGCATAAGTATAGAGCTATTCAACTAACTGGGCAAATAATTTACTGAAACAACAAATAAAAAATTTGATGTGTTACACTCACATGACTTTCTCTAGCTGTTCTACAAACTTCATTCATAAGATTCTTCTTCTTTCTGCACCTTGCTAATCGTGGTACTCATTAGCACAATGTTCTTATTATTTAGTTCCGTATAAGTAGGAAGAAAATAAGGGAATACACTAGGCTAAACCAATAGTCAAATGTTTTAAAAGCTGTCGTTATGCGATTGTCATTACAAATCGCTTCTTTTCTTGGCGAGGAGTAGAACAAAAGAAAAACCGACACTCCCGTCTGAGAAAAGTATAAGTACTTCACAACTGAAACCAATAAAAATGAATACCTCGAAAACGGTAAGCTCCACAAGAGAAATGTGTATGACATAACTTGTGTATTTTAACAAGACCTACATTTGTTGTATAGTAAGTTTTGGTCTATCTCTTACGGTTTACTAGTTATGCCAAATTAAGCGAAATTCATTCAGAATAAACAGGTCTTGAAAAGCTATTCCCAGAAAATTCAGGATATACATTTTATTTGTTAGGTAAATATCTTTAACATATGATATTTTAATCAAAATCGTTACAGCCGTTTTTAAGAAAATCAAAATTTTCGAAAAAAGCTCCATGTAAAGGGTAGTTTGGGGTGGGCCGATTTTTCTCAAAATCTTCGTGTCGCATCCCTGGAATATACTAAACTTAAATACCAAGTTTGGCATTTTAGCTACTTTTCGTTTTTGAGTTATCGTGTTCACAGACACACACACACACACACACACACGGACCTTTTTCTCAAAATGCTTTTGTTGGATACAGGGGGTACTAAAACATGTATTTCCGGTGAAATCTCGGAATAGAATTTTTGGGTGGAATACAATACTTCTCTATCCCTATGTACATTGTACATATGGGGCTAGAGAAAGTAAAAATCTGATGTGTACCATTCACATGACTTTCTCCATATCCCTGCAACAAATAATTCTTAAAAAGCTTATACTTCTATTTACTTTATGCTAATCAGAAATAATTAGCAGAAATAGTCTAATTACTCGCTTCCTTGTAAGTAGAAGCGAAATAACGGACAAGTGTAGGTTAAAGTGATAGTCAAAAGCTGGTTGCTATGTCAATGAAGTTCCTTTGTTTATATGGATAGGAGTTGACAAGTTCCTGTATGAGAAAAGTATACGTTTTTCATAGCAGAAACCAAAAATAAGGAATGTCACAAAAACGACGAACTCCACGAAAAAATGTATGTAACATAAATTGTGTGTTTTAAAGTGCTCTACATTTTTTGTGTAATAAGTTTTTGTCCATCTCTAATGTGAATGAATTTTACTAAATTTTGAATGACTGCTAAACCGTAAGAGATGGACAAAAACTTACTACACAAAAAATGTAGAGCACGTTAAAACACACAATTTATGTTATATACTTTTTTTCGTGGATTTTGTCGTTTTTGTGACATTCCTTATATTTGGTTTCTGCTATGAAAAACGTATAATTTTCTCATACAGGAACTTGTCAACTCCTATCCATATAGACAAAGGAACTTCATTGACATATCAACCAGCTTTTGACTATCACTTTAACCTACGGTTGTCCGTTATTTCGCTTCTACTTACAAGGAAGCGAGTAATTAGACTATTTCTGCTATTTTTTTCTGATTAGCATAAAGTAAATAAAAGTATAAGCTTTTTAAGAATAATTTGTTGCAGGGATATGGAGAAAGTCATGTGAATGGTACACATCAGATTTTTACTTTCTCCATACGCACTATGTACATAGTGTATAGAGAAAGTATTGCACTCCACCAAAAATTCGATACCGAGATTTCACCGGAAATATATGTTTTAGGGTCCCCAATATCCAAAAAAAGCATTTTCACAAAAAGATCCGTGTGTGTGTGTCCGTGTGTCTGTGAACACGATAACTCAAAAACGAAAAGTCGGTAAAATACCAAACTTGGTATTTAAGTTTAGTATCCTCCAGGGATGCGACACGAAGATTTTGAGAAAAATCCCCCAACCCCCAACTACCCTTTACATGAAACTTTTTTCGAAATTTTTGATTTTCTCAAAAATGGCTCTAACGATTTTGATTAAAATTTCGGATATCAAACATATTTACCTGACAAATGAAATGTATATCTTGAATTTTCTGGGAATAGCCTCTGAAGAGTAGTTTATTCTGGATGAATTTTACTAACTTTTGAATGACTGCTAAACCGTAAGAGATGGACAAAAACTTACTAGACAAAAAATGCAGAGCACTTTAAGACACACAATTTATTTTATATACATTTTTTTCGTGGAGTTTGTCGTTTTTGTGACATTCCTTATTTTTGGTTTCTGCTATGAAAAACGTATACTTTTCTCATACAGGAACTTGTCAACTCCTATCCATATAAACAAAGGAACTTCATTGACATAGCAACCAGCTTTTGACTATCACTTTAACCTACACTTGTCCGTTATTTCGCTTCTACTTACAAGGAAGCGAGTAATAAGACTATTTCTGCTAATTATTTCTGATTAGCATAAAGTAAATAGAAGTATAAGCTTTTTAAGAATAATTTGTTGCAGGGATATGGAGAAAGTCATGTGAATGGTACACATCAGATTTTTTTGGATATTGGGGACCCTAAAACATATATTTCCGGTGAAATTTCGGTATCGAATTTTTGGTGGAGTGCAACACTTTCTCTATACACTATGTACATAGTGCGTATGGAGAAAGTAAAAATAGCAGAAATAGTCTAATTACTCGCTTCCTTGTAAGTAGAAGCGAAATAAGGGACAACTGTAGGTTAAAGTGATAGTCAAAAGCTGGTTGCTATGTCAATGAAGTTCCTTTGTCTATATGGATAGGAGCTGACAAGTTCCTGTATGAGAAAAGAATACGTTTTTCATAGCAGAAACCAAAAATAAGGAATGTCACAAAAACGACGAACTCCACGAAAAAATGTATATAAAATAAATTATGTGTTTTAATGTGCTCTACATTTTTTGTGTAGTAAGTTTTTTTCCATCTCTTACGGTTTAGCAGTTATTCAAAATTTAGTAAAATTCATTCAGAATAAACTACTCTTCAGAGGCTATTCCCAGAAAATTCAAGATATACATTTTATTAGTCAGGTAAATATGTTTAATATACGAAATTTTAATCAACATCGTTAGAGCCATTTTTGAGAAAATCAAAATTTTCGAAAAAAGTTCCATGTAAAGAGTAGTTGGGGGTGGGGGGAATTTTCTCAAAATCTTCTTGTCGCATCCCTGGAAGATACTAAACTTAAATCCAAGTTTGGTATTTTACCGACTTTTCATTTTTGAGTTATCGTGTTCACAGACACACGGACACACACACACACACACACACACACACACATACACACACACACACACACGGACCTTTTTGTGAAAATGCTTTTTTTGGATATTGGGGACCCTAAAACATATATTTCCGGTGAAATCTCGGTATCGAATTTTTGGTGTAGTGCAATACTTTCTCTATACACTATGTACATAGTGCGTATGGAGAAAGTAAAAATTACTCCAAAACAGATCCTTAAGAAGCTCCACATCTTAAAGATATGGGAAAAGTTCATGTTAACAACTTGGGTTTTATTACTAAGATAGGAGTTAATAAAGGTATTTTCTTAGAACCATAATAGATTTATATTTTAAATAAAATATTTGTGTGATAAATTGTCAAAAGTCTTAGACAAATTCTTTGACCATGGTCTCTCTTGGAAGGCCGGTATCAATAGTAAACTTACTTAGCATCCCTTCGGCTTTCGCGACTTCATCCATTGATCAGTCTTGCCCGAACAGCGACAAAACCTTAGTAGACCAAAAAGGTACATCTCACTCAAACACATAATTTATAACATTTACATTGTTTTTTGTTTTTGTTTTTTCGTAGAGCTGACCATTTTTAGATATTCCTTCTTATTGGTTTCGGTTTTAAAATACTTAAACTTTTCACATATACGGGATTTTGTCAACTCCCGGTACCACATGCTTTTAAAAGATTTGATCATCGTTTTAGTCTAGTGTATTCCGTTATTTACGCTTAAGAAAGCGGTTCTGCTAATATTTATCTCGATTAGCTTGAAGTAGATCTTTTTAACAATAATTTCTTACAGAGATGTGCCTAGAGAAAGTCCTGTGAATGGAAATACCAGATTTTTAATGTCATGCTGTGTTGTTGGAGACCTGGATGGTGTTTATAGATTTACTGTCTGTAGGTACAAAATGTTTAAGTAAAATCTATATTCTCTACGCATATACTTAATGTTGGTATTTTTCTAGTTGATTTATGATTGGGAAACCGAGCTAGATGGCGCCGCGATAACACGAGCGAATGGCATTCGATAAGTCCCGGGATCGATTCCGGGGACCGCCCGCTATGCCTTTTCGTGGCTTCCCCGGGTTTGCAGACGATGCTGAGGTGGTTCTCTTCTGCGAGGGCTTTCCTGCGCCATTTTTCTTTCATTGTCACCAGTTTCAGAGTTGTAGGACCATACCACTGAGTTCGACGTGTTGTGGCTTGACGTGGATTGCGTTTGTAGTAAACGTTTCTTCGCCTTCGTTGGTCGGGACTACCCACTTGTGACTCGCTTTCGAAGGAGACTCGTGGCTTGGGTTGAGTGGTGTCGGAGAGTTCCAACTGGAAACGTTAGGAACCCCGTCCATTTGCGTCCATCGTTATCCGAATTTGGTATTCCATTGGATATCTCTTCTTAGCCCTTCCTCAGGAGACACGTTAGAAGGAAGAGTGTTACAAGCCTCCGGTTACTCTATCCTAATTTGTCCATTAATATTAGCAGAAAGTGTCACTGCTCTGTTGAATTCTCAAGCAATGAACCTGGAGTTTCAGTAACCAGTAATTTGTTAATAATAACGTTTTCTTTGGGGTCAACAGTCTGGTATATAGCAAACTTAATTTGCCTATTTTTTACTGTCTTCTGAAACTGTCTTTAAGAGTAAATACTTTAAGTTGGTATATTGTGTGATTGGAAATTTTCTGGAGAGAATTATATTCCCTCTACACTCTTCCCAACAACCTTTTTTTGTCTTGTGGGTAATCCAACACGCTATTTGTTTCCTATTTCTTGAAATTTAACTGGTCTGTGATATAGGGCGATGAATGAATAAAATTGATAAATAGATGCTCAAACGAGCTACGGAATTATAGAGGAAAGAGCTATTGGTCTTCTCAGGATAAGGGAAAACCCCGAAAAAACCTTATTCGAGTAACTCACCCTAGACGAGACTCGAACTCGGCACTTCTTAAAATGTGAGGCCCACACGCTACTCCTACGCCATGGTGGAGTGCATGACCTTTTTTGATCTCAGTGACACTGAAATATTTAGGAAATATCCACAAGCATTTTCTTCCCTATATTCGTAACAGGAGTGTTTTAGTTTCGTTTTAACTTCTATTTATTGTTTCAACCGCAACATTTCTATATTTTTGTTTGTATCTCCATTTTATATTTTTCGTTTTGTTCTGCATCCGATAGGCACCGATTATATGATTTGGGATTTTACAACATGTAGTTTGCATGAGCAATTCATTGACCACAACAATGTATCCTTAATGGCAATGCATATTTGCTTAACGCTTTTAATGAAACCGTAAGTACTTTATTGATCAGTTACTAGTACTTCATTTGGTCTGATTTAATGAAAGTTGGTGAACACCCCCATTTCTGTCTTGGTTATGATTTTGGCATAATATATTCTCTTTTATATTTTAGCAATAAAACAAAACTGCCCACTCTGTGCAGCATCAACTACTAAATCGTTTTACAATTGGAAATATTAAATGTGAGTAGAATATTAGGAAAAGTAATGAAAAGTTTGAACCAGAAAACTTGTAATACTGTTTTATGTGGGATAAACTTGCACATAAAAGGGAATAAAAACTTCAACACACAATATATGTGAAGTTTTCTTTCTTCAAACTATATATACTGCCACTGTGGACAAAACATACTTGACAATAGCAGCTAAACATTGAAATGATACAAATAAGCTTGGATTAGAAAGAGTAGGTTAACGTCATCGAACAAAAATAAATTCAGGTACTTATGCTTCTGAAGAAATAAGCGTGTAGGTACATCCGCAATATGGCTATGATTAGCACTTAGTTAAGTAAATTTACGACGTTATTACTATTCTTATATTGGTTATAAAGTTGTTATTGTTCTTATCAGCTTTTATCATTTATTCCTCAAATTTCATTTGTATCCGTTGGCAGCAAGATTCACTACTTAATTTTGAAGAAAGGAATAACAACAAACTATTTTTAAAGACTCTACTCTACAGCTTCTGTTAAATATTCCATTCCCGAAAAATTCAATAGATGTCATCCTATGTCGCATCATCTGTTACCAAATAATCTGCAGTATCCCTATTATGAGCTCCAGCTATGTTATATACGAAGTCAAATAGTATAATTTGGCATGTTTTATATTTGTGAATGTTTCCTTCATATACCGTTTAGTCTATAGTAAATCGTATCACTACACCATGGGAATTAAAAATAAACAGCTACGACAAGACACGTAGTTTCTTCGTGAAAGAAATGGCCGAAAGTTATAAATGTAAGTTTTAAAACAGAAAACAAAGAAATTCCAAAATATTTGTTTTTACGAGAAAATTTATATTTACATATCAGTGTATATGTATCGTCAAGTACTTCATCAATGAAGGTTTTAATTTCATCTGTGGAAAATATTTTCGCTTTTTACTTTCTCTACACGTACTCTGTACATAGTGTATAGAGACGGTATTGCACTCCACCCAAAAATTCGATACCGACATTTCACCGGAAATATATGTTTTTGTGTCCCCTGTATCCAAAAAAAAGCATTTTCACAAAAAGGTCCGTGTGTGTGTCCGTGTGTCTGTGAACACGATAACTCAAAAAAGAAAGTCGGTAAAATACCAAACTTGGTATTTCAGTTTAGTATATTCCAGGGATGCGACACAAAGATTTTGAGAAAAATCCCCCCACCCCAAACTACCCTTTACATAGAACTTTTTTCGACAATTTTTATTTTCTGAAAAATGGCTCTAACGATTTTGACTAAAATATCATATATATCTTGAATTTTCTGGGAATAGCTTCTGAAGACTACTTTATTCTGGATGAGTTTTACGGAATTTTGCATAACTGCTAAACCGTAAGAGATGGAGAAAAACTTGCCACACAAAATATATTGAGCACTTTAAAACACACAATTTATGTTATATACATTTCTTTCGTGGGGTTGATGTTTAGGTACTCCTTGTTTGGTTTCAACTTTAAAAAACGTACTTTTCTCATTCCGGTATTTTTGTCAACTCGTGTACATACAAACAAAGGAACTTCAGTGACATAGCAACCAACTTTTGACTATCACTTTACCTATTATACTGCCTTATTTCGCTTCTACTTACAAGGAAGCAAGTAATAAGATTTTGCTAATTCCCAGAAAATTCAAGATATATATTTTATTTGTCAGGTAAATATCTTTAATGTATGATATTTTAATCAGAATCGTTAGAGCCATTTTTGCGAAAATCAAAATGTTCTAAAAAAATTCCATGTAAAGGGTAGTTTAGGGTGGGGGGATTTTTCTCAAAATCACGTGTCGCATCCCTGGAAGACTCTAAATTTAAATACCAAGTTTGGTATTTTACCGACTTTTCGTTTTTGAGCTATCGTGTTCACAGGCACACAGACACACTGACACATGGACACACACACACGCGGGCGCGGACCTTTTTCTGAAAATGCGTTTTATGGATACAGGGGACACTAAAACATATCTTTCCGGTGAAATCTCGGTATCGAATTTTTGGGTGGAGTGAAATACCTTCTCTATACACTGTGTACATAGTACGTGTAGAGAAAGTAAAAAGGTCTTGCAAGATTTCTTTTTCCATCCAAGAAGAGAATATCCTAAATAACAGTGGTTATATCATATATCAGAACTTATTTGAAATACATATGTACAGCATAAGCATTTACTTGTCGCTGAAATACCATCCTACTCCTGTTTAGGTTTATTTATTGGAATTAATATTGTCAGAAACGCTCTTTGCCGATCCTTTGGTCCGTTGAAAATAGCAATATTTAAGTTAATATACACACCTCCAGATTATAATAATGAACCCCAATGAAAAGGTTAAACGGTATTGTTTCAATTTAATAGGCATTCTAATGTTTTAATAAACAAACAAAGAACTAAATATGGGCAAAGAACGCTGGATAGGAAGCGATGCTTTTTTATTCTCAGTAACTTTAGTAAATAGCTTTTACTTACACCTAAAGCCAGTGTAAGATGTTGCAGATCTCGAAGTTTAGCCGTAATTCCAAATGTATGTGTTCTTGTGCATCTACCACGACCGAAGAGAACCTGCTCCACATAACCGTTTTTCCAGAGAACCGTGATTCAAAGCCGACTGAGAGGTTGCCAAGTTTATGACTCGCCTCGCAGTTCAGGTGTTTAAAATGAATCAACGCGAGTCTTTGACCTATATAACTATTTGTCAGAAGCACGGGACGTTCACCAGCAGGGAAATGGCTATAAACAGCGTAATATTTGAGCTTTAGTCATTCATCACCAACAGCACTGAATTAATTCCTTGATAAATTGCGCCTAACCGTTACAAAATGAGGTCTTCTTCTGGCACAACACTCAAATGTTTCTATTGTTAAAGATTGAATGTCACTTTATTACCCGGTTTTATTCAGGTGATTCGTTTCCCGATAAAGGCTATGCAGCTAATATGGAACGTTTTATTGCAATTCAATAATTAACACGCAGTCCGATATATTCTTTTATTGCTAATTGTCTGAGACGGAAATTAAAAAAAGTAAATTCAAAGTCAAATTCAAATAAAAATTGAAATTTACATTAAAAATGAGGGAACACCATAATTCTCATTACTGAATACAAAAATCTAAAATAATAATAAAGACCAAAACGAGTTAACGCACCTTAGTACAGATCACAGATATAGAGAGAATAGGAAATGCCCTATCCTTATGCAGTATAGTTGAAGTACGTTTTTATCAAGCCGCCATATTTTGATAAGACTTTTGTGGGTTAAATGTCCATCCAAAAATAAGATTTTGTGGCGTTAAATTCAATTAAGCAGTACATTTGCACTGTTGGGTTTAAAAAAATAACTTTGAATACGTGTGTCATGTTTAGTTGTTTCTCGAATAGCAGAAGCAAAAATAAGGAAAGGGAAATCTGTTTTAATACATAGGTTAGGGTACTTATTTAAATGGTTTTGTGGTGTTAAATGTAAAATTAAGCAGTAAATTTAGAGTGTAAGTTTTAAACCAGTATAATTGTCAATACGTATGTGGTGTTTGGTTGTAGTTTCTCGAATAGTAGAAGCATAAACAAGCAAAGGGAAATATGTTTCAATATATAGTTTAATGCATTTTTTAACTTATTTTTTGGTGGGATACTTGATGAAGTATGTAATACAGTATCAACAGAACGATTCTATATTGTTTGTTAGATTTTAGATTTCCAACTCGAAAAAACCGTTGAGAAACTTGGGTAAAGGTAATTCGAAGACAAAATTAGCAACCTACTCCCATTTATAAGAAATCTTTTGTTAATTTGTCCAATTAACAGCTATCGCGAGAAATAATTACCATCAATTTATGTGCTTGTGATACCAGAACCGTGAGAATAGGGGGCGTGTTCCTCTGACTTGGAATGCAATATATACGGTTCACAATGAAAATCATTATAATCTTTTTGCTTGGTGTGCACCTATAAGTTCATGTACTGGAATCGATAGCTCTAAGCAAGAGAGATAAACAATACGATCTGGTCGAAATCTGATAGTTTGCCCTCCTTCAGTTTTAGACCAAAAATTAGAAATAATTAAGTTATGATCTTGCCGCGATGTTTACTACAATAGTATCAATTTATCAATAACAATTTCTGACAGGCCGAAAAATATGATTGTATTAAATGTTGCTTCGACTACAGATATCTCCCCCTCTACTGTCCTTTGTTTTTTACTTCAAAAACTTAGAGAAGTAATTAATATGACAGATGTTGCGTATGGTAGTGTGTTAAGATGACAAAACGTGCTTCAGCATTATCAACCTGTAGTACAGATATATTCATTTATCGTGACAGAAGGAAAGCTACTGGATGAGTCCATTTCAGAGCAGTTACAAATTGGAGGGGAGACCAGGTCAGCCTCGTGTCAGCTGTATTGCTTAGGCAGAGTATTTTGGAAGAAGCAGATAAATCAAGTGGCTGCAGGGTGGTAACAAAGTCCCGACACACGTAACCACGTGGGCACAGACCTTTCAGTCTCAAAGAATAAACAAACAAGATCTATGAGCTATTGACCCAAAACCTGGCATACCAACTATTTTTACTTTTTCTAAACGCACTATATACATAGTATAGAGAAGGTATTGCATTCCATCCAAAATTTCTATGTCGAGATTTCAACGGAAATATACGTTTCATTATCCCCTGTATCCAAAAAAAATTAAAAAAGGTCCGTGTGTATGTCAGCGTGTCTGTGAACACAATAACTCAAAAACAAGAGTCGGAATAACACCAAATTTGTATTTGAGTTTACTATCCTCCAAAGTTGCAACATGAAAATTTTGGAAAGTCTCCCCACCCGAAAATACCTTTACATGGAAAAAATTTCGAAAAGTTTTATTTTCTCTAAAACGGCTCTAATGATTGTTATTTAAACACCCTATATTAAAGATATTTACATGACAAATAAAACGTATAAATTTAATGTTTACTTTCTCTACACGTACTATGTACGTAGTGTATAGGGAAGGTATTGTATTCCACCCAAAAATTCGATACCGAGATTTCACCGGAAATACATGTTTTGTTTCACCCTGAATCCAAAAAAAAAATCGGCGCGTGTGTCTCTGTGGACAGCATAGCTCAAAAACGAAAAATCGATTAATTAATAAACCTGGTATTTAAGTTGAGTATCTTCCAAGGTTGCGACACGAAGATTTTCAAGAAAACCCCACCCCCTACTACCCTTTACATGGAACCTTTTTTTTAAAAGTTTGATTTTCTCAAAAATTACGATTTTGATTAAGATACCTTATGTTTAAGGTATTTTTATGCCAAACAAAATGTATATCTTGAGTTTTCTGGGAATAGCTTCTGTAGACCTCTTCATTCTGGATGATTTTTGTTTACTAGCACGCTGTAACAAATATACAAAACCTTAATACACAAAAATGTAGATCTGATTAACAAACACCTTCTTTCCCCGAAATACTCCGGATTATTGGTTTCAATTTTAGGCCACTTTTAAAATGGGAAGACAACGTTCTTGTTTCTCTTTTGTTTACTCTGGCAAGCAAAGAGGCTGAAGTTTCAATTGTTTCACATAGGAAGAGCTTTTAAAGGACGAGACTATCGCTGTCCCTTCTACTTTCAAGGAGCTACTAATTCTGCTTATGTTTATCGTAATTAGCGTGATGTGGATAACAGATTAATCTTCCGAATAAAAACCGAGGACATAATGTCAATGGAACACAATAGATTTTTACTTCCTCTATGCACCCTAAAATTCGATACCAACATTTCACTGGAAATACATATTTCGGGAGCATCTGAATTAAAAAAAAAAAAAAAAAAAAAAAAAAAAAAAAAAAAAGCAATTTTACTTTCTCCACTCGTACTTTGTACATAGTGTATATAGAAGGCATTGTATTGTACCCAAAATTCGATACCGAGATTTCAACGGAAATATATGTTTTAGGACCCCCTGAATCTAAAAAAAACAACATATTTTTTAGAAAAGTGTCCATGTGTGTGTGTGTGTGTGTGTGTCGTCGCCTCCATGGTGTAGTGGTTACCATGCTAACTTCATACACCCAAGGTCGCGGGTTCAAACCCGGCGGAGGACGATGGATTTTTTCGGGTGTTAAAATCCTTAGCATGGCTTTCTTCGGAAGGGAAGTAAAGCCGTGGGTCCCGTGTCGTAGATTTACGGCACGTAAAAGAACCTCAAGCCTGATAAGAGAGGCCTCTGAGCAAAATTAAGCGATCTTTCACGCCCAATATAGAATGGGACGCTGAAAACCAAAGCAGTTAAAGAGCGTCCATAAATAACAGGCCATTTCATTTTTTGCTAGTGTGTGTGTGTGTGTGTATGTGTGTGTAATTATGGGCAGCATAGCTCAAAACCGAAAAGACCGTTAAATACCAATCTTGGTGGTTCAGTTCGGTATCTTCCAGCGATACGACACGAAAATTTTCAAGAAAATTGCGCCACCCCAAACTCCCCTTTAAATAAAAAAAAAATTCTAAAATTTTGATTTTCTCAAAAATGAATGTAAGGATTTTGATGAAAATCTCATATATTTAAGATACTTACATGGCAAATAAAGTGTATATCTTCAATTTTTTGGAATAGCCTCTTAAGACATTTATTCTGGATGAGTTGTGTGGAATTTTGCATAACTAGCAAACCGTAAGAGATAAGCAATAACCTACTTAATAAAATATTATTTTATATACATTTTCTTTTCGTGGAGTTGACCGTTTTTTAGATATTCCTTGTTATTAGTTTCAGCTTTAAAATAGTTACTTTTCTCTAAAGGGAATTTGTCATCATCAATACAAAGGTACTTCATTCACACAGCAACCAGCTTTTAAAAGATTTGACTATCGGTTTATTCTATGGTTTTCTCTTATTTCTCTTCTGCTTACAAGGAAGCAGGCAATAAGACCCTTTCTGCCAAATTTTTCTCGATTAAGTAAATATAAGAATAAGCTTTTAATATAATTTATTCCAGAGATGTAGAGAAAGTCATGTGATCGGAACACATTAGATTTTTATAAAATGGTCCGTGTGTGTGTGTCTGTGTCTGTGTCTGTGGGAAGCATAACCCAAAAACGAAAAGGTGGTAAAATACCAAACTTGATGTTTAAGTAGAATATTTTCCAAGGATGCGACACGAAGATTTTCAAGAAAGTCCCCCCACACTAATTTCACTTTACATGGAACGTTTTTCTAAATTTTTTATTTTCTCAAAAATGTCTCTAACGAATTTGATTAAAATATCGTAAATTAAAGATATTTATCTGACAAATAGAATGTAGCTGTATCTTGAATTCTCTGGGAATAGCCTTTGAAGACTACTTTATTCTGAATGAATTTTACATAACTGCTACACCGTAAGAGATGGACAAAAACTTACCACACAACTTTATGTTATATACATTTTTTTTTTTTTTTTTTTTGACAATCCTTGTTTTGGTTTCAGCTTTAAAAAACTTATACTTTTCTTATACAGGAAATTGTCAACTCCTATGCATACAAACAAAGGAACTTCAGTCACATAGCAACCAGATTTTGACTGTCACTTTAACCTATGGTACTCCCTTATTTCGCTTCTACATACAAGGAATCAAGTAATAAGACTATTTCTGCTAATTTTTTCTGGATTTTCATGAAGTAAATAGAAGAGTAACTTTTTAACAATCATTTATTGTAGACTTAACTGTTTTCGAGATATTCCGGATTATTGATTTCAATTCTAAGCCACTTAAAACTTTTCTCAAACGGGAAGATATATTTTTCTCATTTTTTGTTTGTTTACCTCTGGCAAGCAAGGATATTCGAAATTCAATGGTATCACATATCGGCCGGCTTTTAAAGGAATTGAGTATCGCTTTAGCCTGTGTATTTTCTTATTTCCCTTGTACTTACAAGCAAACAAGTAATAAAACTAATTCTGCTTATGTTGAGTTTGATTAGCATTGAAGGAAATAAAAAAATAATATTTTTAATACAAGATTTGTTTGCGAACAGCTAGAGGCATAATGTGAATGTAACACATTAGGTTGTTTTCCTTCTACTTACAAGTAACCAAGTAATAAGGACTTCTGTTAATGTTTATCTCGATTAGCATGATGTAGATAGAAGATGTATAAGCTTTTTAACAATAATTATTTACAGAGATATTTACAGATATATAGAGAAAGTCACGTGAATGGAACACAACATATTTTTTTAATCTTGTACTGTGGCACCGTGGTCGAATGGTTAGACCCCTCGCCTCTCACTTAGGCGGTCCGAGTTCGATGTCAGAGGACCTACATACGAGGGCAAACAGAAAAAGAATATTGTGCCAAGTTAAATGAACAGTGAAAATTATATTAATCAATCTGTTTTTATTTGAGCCATAAATATTAGCTTGAGATTTCTTTCAATCGACATTATTTTCTTAATTTTCAATGTAGAAAATGATTTAATTTTACAAATTTAATTATTACAAGTTTTATCCCATTCATTTTTACATTCTCTACACATACTATGTACATAGAGTATAAGAAGGTATTGTAATGCACCCAAAAATTCGATACCGAGATTTCACCGGAAATACGTGTTTTGGGTCCCCCTGAATCCAAAAAAAAACATTTTTGGAAAAAGATCCGTGTGTGCGTGTGTGTGTGTCTGTGGACAGCTTAGCTCAAAAACGAAGACCGTTAAATACCAAACTTGGTATTAAGATTTAGTATCTTCCAAGGAAGCGACACGAAGATTTTCAAGAAAATCCCCCTACCCCAATTTACCCTTTACATGGAACACTTTTCGAAAATTTTGATTTTCTAAAAAATGGCTCTAACGATTTTGATTAAAATCCCGTATATTACTGACATTTACATACCAAATAAAGTGTCTATCTCGAATTTTCTGGGAATAGCCTCTGAAGACCTCTTTATTCTGATGAATTTTGCTTAACTGCTAAACGGTAAGAGGTAGACAAAAGCTTACTACACCGAAAATGTAGATCACATTAAAACACACAATTTATGTTATATAAATGTTTTTTCGTAGAGTTGATAGTTTTTTAGCTATTCATTGTTTTTGATTTCACCTTTCAAAAGCTTATATTTTCTCATACAGGAGTTTGTCAACTCCTGTCCATGCAAACAAAGGAACATCAGTCACATAGCAACCAGCCTTTGACTATCACTTTAACCTATGGTACTCCCTTATTTCGCTTCTACTTAAAAGGAAACAAGTAATAATACTATTTCTGACCTTTGTTTTCTCGATTAGCATGAAGTAAATAGAAGCATAAGCTTTTTAACAATAATTTGTTACAGAGATATAGAGAAAGTCATGTGAATGGAACACATCAGATTTTTTCTGCTCCTTGTTCCAGTGATGTTGCCTTCAGTCCAAAAATCTGTAACTACAGCCTCTGCATTAAAGGAAAGCACACGACTTAAGTGTGGGGAAGAAATTGGGGGGGGGGGTGGAGAGCATGACTTAAGAATACAATTGACAATCTTAAAAAGGAAATATTTTTGTATACTTTTATTTCCTAAAAATGGCCCTATTGATTTTAATAAATAGCAAAATTAAAAGAAATTGGCACGACCAACAACTGTAAGACATGTCTGGAATGTCTCTAGACAGCCGTAGAGCCATCTTGATAACTAAATGTTATAGAAACCAGAAAGTTTTAAACATTAAACTGATGTGTTGTGTTCTCGTGACTTTGTCAACCCTCCAACGTTTATTTGCGAATATACATTATACGATACAGAAGAGTAGTTTTCCATTTACTTCATTTTAATGCAGATAAACATTTACAGAAATGGCTACATTACTTATTTCGTTAGTCAAAGTATCAGTTCTGTATTACCATTAAAGTTCCATACTCTTTGTAAGCAATCGTGTGAATATCGAAAGTAGTTTAAAAATGGTAAATTATTCAATAATTCGGACCATTAAAACAGATATATAGGAAATCGTTTAGGACAAGATGTTTGTATAAATGCTAGCGATAAACGAAAGTATACTTCACAGAAAATGTCGATTCCTTTTAAACATACCACTCAATTGAAATATACAGGATTTTAGTGAGCTACAGCGAAATCATTTCCGAGATAATAATGCACGTGACAGATAAAGTTATTTGACATCGGTGATGCATAGTCCCCGGATAAACATAACGTTAAACGTGTGGTTATCAGATGTTGATAAGTCGGTGTTAAAGCAAATCAGGTTGAAAAAATGCTTAGAATGCTTTTGAAACTGCTGCAGCTCGAGTATAGAAATATGGATTTTTAGCAGCTCGTTACTAGCGTTCTCAAGATCTAATGTCGCAAAAATCTGTAAAATCTCGAACTAATCACTTGACAGTGCGACATTAAACATAGGATACTTCATTACTCACTTTAAGGTTTGCATAGCTGCTAGAGTTCTTAAATTATTTTATTTAAAAAGAATTTGATTGTTTTTCCGCATGGGTAGCGCATGAAAACCGGCCCCGCGTACAGACTGCTTCTCAGCCAATTACGCTCGAATTGTTGCACACCTCGAGCAGATACAACAAATAGGTAAACGTGTAATAATTACATAATAAACATATAACAAATAATCTAATGCAAAGGTCCATACTTACAAAACTAAACGAAACAGCTTCGCAAAATAGATAATAATTAACGGGCGACAGTGAGCAGTCTAGTACCTGCGGCCGGCTTTTTGTGTGCTATTCGGTTGAACACTATTTACTCGTGTTTATTCGATTTTTTTAATCAATTGACCATTTTTCGTTAAAATTACGTACTGTGCAAGTTATTCAGGCAAATCAAACCCAAACACCGCACATTAATCATAATACAGAATAAGTCTACAAAGTTGATAAACCAAATCGCATTGTTATTTGAGCAACAGACACTGGGAGATTTAAGTATGAAAAATAAAGGAGTATTATTGTATCAAACATTAATAAAACAACTAAAATAAATCATATTATAAGTTAAAAAACATGGTGAACAACTGATTGCATTTAAACTACAAAAGAAACGTTTAGGCTTTGCAATATATCAGAAATATTAGGTAATGTCCAGTTTCTTAAAACAATTTTTAGAATTGCCCAAAATATGGTCTTTTTTAAAGTGATAGTCATTCCATGGTTGGCGCTATATCCGTCGAGGAACTAGGAAAGCTGATTTATAACAAGTGCATTATAATCACAAAATTTCGGCCCATTTTCACATACTTTTTACGAATAAGCATTAGTTATTTCCTTATAGGTACAAGAAATATAAGGCGATATGTTATTATGCAAATGCAAATCTATTAAAAGCTGGTTGCCAAGTGATCACTTTGACATTCCGTTCTTTTTGCATGGTCAGGAGTAAAAAGAAAATTTCAGGAGAAAATTTAAGAGGAATGCGTGTGTGTTCGACGGCGGAAAAGGCCGAACTTGTGTCGTACCACACCCTGAAAGAGTTTCCATGCTAGTAAAAATCCTGAGCTAGGGCTCCCTCATATCTACACCATTCCTAATACCCAAAACCTGCACCCGGGGTACGAACCCGTAACCCGTTACCGCCCCAGATTATAATTTGACTATAATTTTTGCCCTTCTTCGGGTTCATATATTCTCCTAGACCAGTATCTCTTTACACGGTACAAACCGAGGTGCAAAGATGCTCCACCTCGGTTCGAACATTCGCAGTGAGGAAGAAACAGTGGAGCAGGTGAGGAAGCAGGAGGCAGTGGCACGCGATAGGGAAGAGAGATACAGACAGCATTATTTTTGAAAATCCAACAGTTGGGACAAATACGTTATTGATAATATTTATCCTACCGGGACGCAGTTAATCGAAGCACTAATAGCTACCTGACATGCATCGATCGTTGTACTCTTAGTTTCCTCCAAACGAATAAGACACAGAATACATAAAAATTTGATGTGTTCCCTTCACATGACTTTCTTTACATCTCTGCAACAAATTATTGTCAAATCGCTTATGCTTCCATTTACTTAATGCTAATCGAGAAAAAATTAGCAGAAATAGTCTTATTACTTGCTTCCTTGTATGAAGAAGCGAAATAAGGGAGTACCATATAGACAAATGCTGGTTGCTATGTGACTGAAGTTCCTTTGTTGACAGGAGCTGACAAATTCCTGTGTGAGAAAAGTATAATTTTTAAAGCTGAAACAAAAAATAAGGAATATCTAAAAAACGATCAACTCCATGAACAAAATGCATGTAACATAAATTGTGTGTTTTAAAGTGCTCTACATTTTTTGAGTCGTAAGTTGTTGTCCATCTCTTACAGTATTCCATAAAATTCATAAAATTCATAAAATTCCATAAAATTCATCCAGAATAAAGTAGTCTTCAGAGGATATTCCCAGAAAATTCAGGACATACATTTTATTTTTCAAGTAAATATCTTTAATATATGATATTTTAATCAAAATCGTTAGAGCCATTTTTGAGAAAATCAAAATTAAAAAAAAAAAAAAAAAAAAAAGGTTTCAGTAAAAGGTAGTTTGGGGTAAGGAATTTTCTTGGAAATCTTCAAGACACATCCTTGGTAGATGCCAAACTTAAATACCAAGTTTGGTATTTTACCGGCTTTTCGTTTTTGAGCTATCATGTTCACAGACACACACGGACCTTTTTCTGAATTTTTTTTATACAGAGGGACCTAGAACATATATTTGCGATGGTATCACGTTATCGAATTTTTTGGTGGAGTGCAATACCTTCTCTATACACTATGTACATAGTACTTACAGAGAAAGTAAAAATAACCAAGGAGATAAGTAAATGATAAAAATAATTACGGCGTTCATATGGTGTCCCAACGCAGTCTTATCGCATTCAAGGGATCGCGAGTTCGAATCTCGTCCGATACGACCAATCAGTTTAAGCTACAAAAAACAAACAAAAATAAACGAAGTATTCATTAACACCTAGTGACACGCGTGTCATAGATTCTCCTCCATGAGAAGTTAGAGAGTTTCTGGCATTTGTCACTCATATTCCCCACATGTTTGTTTTTTGTTGTTTCATTTATATAGGCCCCTTTAACATATAAAGTCATATCGGCGGCTTTGCACCTGAAATAACTCGTCTGTAGGTTCTTTTTCGTTTGGTTTAAAACATTTTATTTTCCTCAAACACACACATTCACTCTCACATACATACATCCAGACTCTATGGGGGATAAGAAAAATTCCCTGGCGCTACCGGTATTCGAATCCGGGACCTCCGGGTGAGAAGTCAGCTCGCTGACCACTAGATCACTGTTTTGGTACGAATATTAACTGCAATTAAGTCGATGTATAACAAATAAAAAAAATCTGATGTGTTCCATTCACATGACTTTCTCTACATCTCTGAAACAAATTATTGTTAGTAAGCTTATTTCTCTGTTTGCTTTATGCTAAGTGAGAAAAAATTAGCAGAAATACACTTATTGCTTGCTTCCTTGTAAGTAGAAGCGAAAAAAGGGAGTACCATAGGTTAAAGTGATAGTCTAAAGTTGGTTGATATGTGACTGAAGTTCCTTTGTTTATATAGACAGGAGTTGACAAATTCCTGTATGAGAAAAGTATAAGTTTTTCAAGCCTGAAACCAAAAACAAGGAATATCTAGAAAACGATCAACTCCACGAAAAAAATGCATATAACATAAATTGTGTGTTTTAAGGTGCTCTACATTTTTTGTTTGGTAAGTTTTTGTCTCTTACGGTTTAGCAATTACACAAAATTCCGTAAAATTCATCCAGAATAAAGTAGTCTTCAGAGGCTATTCCCAGAAAATTCAAGATATACATATTTGTCAAGTATATATTTTTAATATACGATATTTTAATCAAAATCGTTAGAGCCATTTTTTTAGAAAATCAAAAGTTTCGAAAAATTTTCCATGTGAAGGATAGTTGAGGGTGGGGGGACTTTCTTGAAAATCTTCGTGTCCCATCCTTGGAAGATACTGAACTTAAATACCAAGTTTGGTGTTTAACGGTCTTTTCGTTTTTGAGCTATGCTGCCCATTGACACACACACACACACACACACATACACAAACAGACACACACGGACATTTTTATAAAATGTTTTGTTTTTTTTGGATTCAGGGGGTCTCAAAACATATATTTCCGGTGAAATCTCGGTATCAAATTTTTGGGTGGAATGCAATACCCTCTCTATACACAATGTACATAGTACGTATAGAGAAAGTAATAAAATAACAAATACAGAGTGTCACTATTAAAATGTTGATAAGACTCGTTTCTCATGAATTCAAGCAAGGGCCGTGATTTTGGTCAGAAACAAGATATACCACTGTGCCAATAAAACAAACAAATGAATTATTCATCCCATTTTATTTTGTCGCCTTCAAAGTAGGCCCCTTCTGAAATTATACATGTATGCCAACAAATAATCCAATCATCAAAACCTTTTTTGTAGACACTTTCAGGAATCGATGTCGATTGTCGACGCGAATTTTCCTTTATGTCTTCTATTGACTGAAAATGGGTGCCTCGAAGTGGTAACTTGAGTTTTGGAAAGAGAAAGAAATCAGCAGAAGCCAGATCAGGGGAATACCGTGGTTGTTCCATGAAATGTGTTGAGTTTTTGGCCAGATATTCGTTCACAATAATAGCCTTGTGAGCTGGTGTGTTATCATGGTGCAGAATCCATGCGTTGTCGTCCCACAAACCTGGCCTTTTTCGCCGTATTTGTTCTCTCAAACGCCGCATAACGCTCAGATAATAGTCTTTATTTACCATCTGACCTTCTGGCAAGAACTCTGAGTGCACGACACCGCGATAATCGAAAAAAACTGTCAACATGACCTTCAGTTTTGATCGAGGTTTCGGTTCAGTTGGAAGACACCATTCGGAAGCTTGTTGACTGGTTTGAGTGTCGAACACGTAAACCCACGTCTCATCACCAGTTACAATGCGTTTCATGAATGTGGGGTCGGAACTGGCTCGTTCTAGCATGTCTTCAGCAATCCTTACGCGATTGAGTTTTTGTACAAAATTCAAGTCTTTCGGAACTAACCGAGCTGCAACGCATGTCATGCCCAAACAATCGTTTAAAATGGTACGAATGGATTCGTGAGATACAGATAGTTCAGTGACAATCTCTCTCAGACCTAAATGACGATTTTCAGACACCATTTTCTTCACTTTAGCGATGTTCAGTTCAGTTGAAACCGTTGATGGCCGACCAGAGCGAGGCAAATCTTCCACTATATCTCGACCACTTTTGAATGCACTGTACCACTCATATGCACGTGTTTTTGATAAAGTGGATTCATCGTAAGCCCTTTGTAACATTTTCAGCGATTCGGCACACGAAATACCATTTGCAATACAAAATTTGAGACAGATTCTTTGTTCAATATGTGTATCCATCTTAAAATCGTAAATCACGTTTGAGATGAACTAACAAAATGGGGTACTGTAAATAAACTAGATGACAGATGACAATCAAACTCCGCGTAGGTATAAAGGAAAGCTGTACCAACTTAGCGACAACAATAATTTCGCATTCCCTTTTAAAGCGGATTTTAAATGATCAATTCCCGGTACTTTTTTGACAGAATGTATATCACTTCAACAGCCAGTGCAATGTAACACATTCTCCTTTAATGCGTTTGCTCCAATTATCACGTTGGGGGGTGATAGCTCAGTATACAGTAAATAATGTACACATATTTTAGCTCCCAGTTGTGCCAACATTTACTAAATCGCTGAATCAGTTAACAAACAAATTGCGTATTCTACCACGAACGCACCTTTTTTAAGAAGGCAGTGAGTCAGAACTTCACGGCCCCGTTCCAGATAACAGCGAGGATGTCAGGTCTATTGCAAACTGCTGAAGATGGAAGAGATATCGTTAGAGCCTTGAGAAGCGCGTGTGCCGCAAAGGTCGACTCGCCTGGATAATCGCACGACGGTTCTTGGTGAAGCAATTGGAATATTGTATCTGAAGGTCTTCCTGCTCAAAACTTTACACTAGACACACACATCTTCGAATAAAGGCTTAATTCAGTGGCAGCTAAGTATGTCTGTCAGTGTTTTGGCATTTATTTCCAAAAAAAGAAACTAATCCTATGCCTAAAACGTCCTCAAAAAGAAACTAATCCTATGCCTAAAACGTCCTCAAAAAGAAACTAATCCTATGCCTAAAACATCCTCAAAAAGAAACTAATCCTATGTCTAAAACGTCCTAAAAAGAAACTAATCCTATGCCTAAAAAGTCCTCAAAAAGAAACTAATCCTATGCCTAAAACGTCCTCAAAAAGAAACTAATCCTATGTTTAAAACGTCCACAAAAAGAA
This sequence comes from Hymenopus coronatus, assembly GCA_030762935.1. Classification (NCBI taxonomy): domain Eukaryota; kingdom Metazoa; phylum Arthropoda; class Insecta; order Mantodea; family Hymenopodidae; genus Hymenopus; species Hymenopus coronatus. Next base: position 3,549,559 of record CM060889.1, on the reverse strand, counting down.
ACTAATCCTATGCCTAAAACGTCCTCAAAAAGAAACTAATCCTATGTCTAAAACGTCCTCAAAAAGAAACAAATCCTATGCCTAAAACGTCCTCAAAAAGAAACTAATCCTATGCCTAAAACGTCCTCAAAAAGAAACTAATCCTATGCCTAAAACGTCCTCAAAAAGAAACTAATCCTATGTCTAAAACGTCCTCAAAAAGAAACTAATCCTATGCCTAAAACGTCCTCAAAAAGAAACTAATCCTATGCCTAAAACTCCTCAAAAAGAAACTAATCCTATCTCTAAAACGTCCTCAAAAAGAAACTAATCCTATGTCTAAAACGTCCTCAAAAAGAAACTAATCCTATGTCTAAAACGTCCTCAAAAAGAAACTAATCCTATCTCTAAAACGTCCTCAAAAAAAACTAATCCTATGCCTAAAACGTCCCCAAAAAGAAACTAATCCTATGCCTAAAACGTCCTCAAAAAGAAACTAATCCTATGTCTAAAACGTCCTCAAAAAGAAACTAATCCTATCTCTAAAACGTCCTCAAAAAGAAACTAATCCTATGTCTAAAACGTCCTCAAAAAGAAACTAATCCTATGTCTAAAACGTCCTCAAAAAGAAACTAATCCTATCTCTAAAACGTCCTAAAAAAGAAACTAATCCTATGCCTAAAACGTCCCCAAAAAGAAACTAATCCTAACTCTAAAACATCCGGAAAGAGAAACTAATCCTATGCCTAAAACGTCCTCAAAAAGAAACTAATCCTATCTCTAAAACGTCCCCAAAAAGAAACTAATCCTATGCCTAAAACGTCCTCAAAAAGAAACTAATCCTATGCCTAAAACGTCCTCAAAAAGAAACTAATCCTATCTCTAAAACGACCTCAAAAAGAAACTAATCCTATGCCTAAAACGTCCTCAAAAAGAAACTAATCCTATCTCTAAAACGTCCTCAAAAAGAAACTAATCCTATGTCTAAAACGTCCTCAAAAAGAAACTAATCCTATGTCTAAAACGTCCTCAAAAAGAAACTAATCCTATGCCTAAAACGTCCTCAAAAAGAAACTAATCCTATGCCTAAAACGTCCTCAAAAAGAAACTAATCCTATGCCTAAAACGTCCTCAAAAAGAAACTAATCCTATGCCTAAAACGTCCTCAAAAAGAAACTAATCCTATCTCTAAAACGTCCTCAAAAAGAAACTAATCCTATCTCTAAAACGTCCTCAAAAAGAAACTAATCCTATCTCTAAAACGTCCCCAAAAAGAAACTAATCCTATGTCTAAAACGTCCTCAAAAAGAAACTAATCTTATGCCTAAAACGTCCTAAAAAAGAAACTAATCCTATCTCTAAAATGTCCCCAAAAGAAACTAATCCTATGCCTAAAACGTCCTCAAAAAGAAACTAATCCTATCTCTCAAACGTCCTAAAAGAGAAACTAATCCTATGCCTAAAACGTCCTCAAAATGAAACTAATCCTATCTCTAAAACGTCCTCAAAAAGAAACTAATCCTATCTCTAAAACGTCCCCAAAACGAAAATAATCCTATGCCTAAAACGTCCTCAAAAAGAAACTAATCCTATCTCTAAAACGTCCTCAAAAAGAAACTAATCCTATGTCTAAAACGTCCTCAAAAAGAAACTAATCCTATCTCTAAAACGTCCTCAAAAAAAAACTAATCCTATGCCTAAAACGTCCCCAAAAAAAACTAATCCTATGCCTAAAACGTCCTCAAAAAGAAACTAATCCTATGTCTAAAACGTCCTCAAAAAGAAACTAATCCTATCTCTAAAACGTCCTCAAAAAGAAACTAATCCTATGTCTAAAACGTCCTCAAAAAGAAACTAATCCTATGTCTAAAACGTCCTCAAAAAGAAACTAATCCTATCTCTAAAACGTCCTAAAAAAGAAACTAATCCTATGCCTAAAACGTCCCCAAAAAGAAACTAATCCTAACTCTAAAACATCCGGAAAGAGAAACTAATCCTATGCCTAAAACGTCCTCAAAAAGAAACTAATCCTATCTCTAAAACGTCCCCAAAAAGAAACTAATCCTATGCCTAAAACGTCCTCAAAAAGAAACTAATCCTATGCCTAAAACGTCCTCAAAAAGAAACTAATCCTATGCCTAAAACGTCCTCAAAAAGAAACTAATCCTATGCCTAAAACGTCCTCAAAAAGAAACTAATCCTATCTCTAAAACGACCTCAAAAAGAAACTAATCCTATGCCTAAAACGTCCTCAAAAAGAAACTAATCCTATCTCTAAAACGTCCTCAAAAAGAAACTAATTCTATGTCTAAAACGTCCTCAAAAAGAAACTAATCCTATGTCTAAAACGTCCTCAAAAAGAAACTAATCCTATGCCTAAAACGTCCTCAAAAAGAAACTAATCCTATGCCTAAAACGTCCTCAAAAAGAAACTAATCCTATCTCTAAAACGTCCTCAAAAAGAAACTAATCCTATCTCTAAAACGTCCTCAAAAAGAAACTAATCCTATCTCTAAAACGTCCCCAAAAAGAAACTAATCCTATGTCTAAAACGTCCTCAAAAAGAAACTAATCTTATGCCTAAAACGTCCTCAAAAAGAAACTAATCCTATCTCTAAAACGTCCCCAAAAGAAACTAATCCTATGCCTAAAACGTCCTCAAAAAGAAACTAATCCTATCTCCAAAACGTCCTCAAAAAGAAACTAATCCTATGCCTAAAACGTCCTCAAAATGAAACTAATCCTATCTCTAAAACGTCCTCAAAAAGAAACTAATCCTATCTCTAAAACGTCCCCAAAACGAAACTAATCCTATGCCTAAAACGTCCTCAAAAAGAAACTAATCCTATCTCTAAAACGCCCTCAAAAAGAAACTAATCCTATGTCTAAAACGTCCTCAAAAATAAACTAATCCTATGCCTAAAACGTCCTCAAAAAGAAACTAATCCTATGCCTAAAACGTCCTCAAAAAGAAACTAATCCTATGTCTAAAACGTCCTCAAAAAGAAACTAATCCTATGCCTAAAACGTCCTCAAAAAGAAACTAATCCTATGCCTAAAACGTCCTCAAAAAGAAACTAATCCTATCTCTAAAACGTCCTCAAAAAGAAACTAATCCTATGTCTAAAACGTCCTCAAAAAGAAACTAATCCTATCTCTAAAACGTCCTCAAAAAGAAACTAATCCTATCTCTAAAACGTCCTCAAAAAGAAACGAATCCTATGTCTAAAACGTCCTCAAAAAGAAACTAATCCTATCTCTAAAAGGTCCTCAAAAAATAAACTAATCCTATGCCTAAAACGTCCTCAAAAAGAAACTAATCCTATCTCTAAAACGTCCCCAAAAAGAAACTAGTCCTATGCCTAAAACGTCCTCAAAAAGAAACTAATCCTATGCCTAAAACGTCCTCAAAAAGAAACTAATCCTATGCCTAAAACGTCCTCAAAAAGAAACTAATCCTATCTCTAAAACGACCTCAAAAAGAAACTAATCCTATGCCTAAAACGTCCTCAAAAAGAAACTAATCCTATCTCTAAAACGTCCTCAAAAAGAAACTAATCCTATGTCTAAAACGTCCTCAAAAAGAAACTAATCCTATGTCTAAAACGTCCTCAAAAAGAAACTAATCCTATGCCTAAAACGTCCTCAAAAAGAAACTAATCCTATGCCTAAAATGTCCTCAAAAAGAAACTAATCCTATGCCTAAAACGTCCTCAAAAACAAACTAATCCTATGTCTAAAACGTCCTCAAAAAGAAACTAATCCTATGCCTAAAACGTCCTCAAAAAGAAACTAATCCTATCTCTAAAACGTCCTCAAAAAGAAACTAATCCTATGCCTAAAACGTCCTCAAAAAGAAACTAATCCTATCTCTAAAACGTCCTCAAAAAGAAACTAATCCTATCTCTAAAACGTCCTCAAAAAGAAACTAATCCTTTGTCTAAAACGTCCTCAAAAAGAAACTAATCCTATCTCTAAAACGTCCTCAAAAAATAAACTAATCCTATGCCTAAAACGTCCTCAAAAAGAAACTAATCCTATCTCTAAAACGTCCCCAAAAAGAAACTAATCCTATGCCTAAAACGTCCTCAAAAAGAAACTAATCCTATGCCTAAAACGTCCTCAAAAAGAAACTAATCCTATCTCTAAAACGTCCTCAAAAAGAAACTAATACTATGCCTTAAACGTCCCCAAAAAGAAACTAATCCTATGCCTAAAACGCAAATCCGGCCGGTACTTTTAGCAGCTGTTCTCAACGCTCTTTATTTACGTCATCCAAATTAAACATTACAGGAGTACGTTTCTACTTTCTTTACACATACTATGTACATAGTGTATAGAGAAAGTATTGTATTGCACCCAAAAATTCGATACCTAGATTTCACCAAAAATAATGTTTTGAGACCCCCTGAAACCAAAAAATCATTTTTATAAAAAACGTCCTTCTGTGTATCTGTCTGTCTGTTGGTGTGTGTGTGTGTGTGTGTGTGTATGTATGTGTCTGTCTGTCTGTCTGCCTGTGGACAGCATAGCTCAAAACAAAAAAGTCGGTTAAATACCAATTGGTACATATTCCAAGGATGTCAGACGAAGATTTTCAAGAAAATCCCCCCACCCCCAACTACTCTTTACATGGAACATTTTTCGAAAATTTTGGTTTCTTAAAAATGGCTCTAACAATTTTCACTAAAATACTATATATTAAAGATGTTTACATCACAAATGAACTTTATAAATTGAATTTTCTGGGAATAGCCTCTGAAGATTCCTTTATTCTACATGAGTTTTATATTTTCAATAATAATCCATATTATAAATAAAATTTATTTTAAGAGAATATTCTAGAATTTTATTTATAATAATATTAATATGTGTTATTTTTCTTGGGTCTGATTTAAATTCTTTTTATGTATAACGGTTAAACCATCAGAGCTAGTCTTACCACACAAAAAATGCAGATGTCCTCAAAACACACAATTTATGCCATACGCATTTTTTTCATGGAGTTGGCCGTTTTCGAGATATTTCTTGCTATTGATTTCAGTTTTAAAATACATAACTTTTCTCATACGGGAATTTGTCAACTCTTGGCCACGCAAAGAATCGGACTTCAATCCCATAGGAACCATATTTTAAAACATCTGACAGCTGGTGTATTTCGTGTATTTTCTTATTTCCCTTCGACTTAAACGAACTAAGTAATAAGACGTTTCTGCTAATGTTAATCTCGATGTGGCACGAAGGAGGTGGAAGAATAAGCTTATTAACAATAATTTGTCAAGAGATGTAGAGAAAGTCATTTGAATGGAACACGTCAGATATTTATATTTAAAGAGGATTTTGGTTTCTAGATAATCCTAAAAAATAGGTATGAAAATAATTCACATATTATTCTTAACTAAATACGTAATCTTACATTCATATGTTTTTCCAAACTCATCTTCAACAAAATATTCTTTAAACCCCTGTTTTAACTACCCCGTGTTAACTGACTTGGTCGTATGAGGAAATGGTTTCATTACAAATAAGTAGTTGTAGGTGTACAAGGGGATGCAGGAGGTAGACTCGATAGTTACATTTTTAGAAACAAGGGCCGTTTTCTGTTCGCTTTGAAATTTCACTTTTTCCATGATCACGAGCAGCAAACGAATGAGGATTTCAGAACTTCAAAAAGTATAAAGTATTTGAATAAATAGAGATACCCAAACTTAAATTTAAATTTCTGCAACTCTTGAAAGGGTGTCTACAAACGTGGCAGTGATAGTTTAGGAAAACGACTTTCCTTCCTTCATTCTTAGTATACATTGTTTCCATTGGCTTATATACTCACTGTTTTCTCTACAAGTGCATAGTGTGTACAGAAGATATTGTATTGCACCAAAAAATTCGATACCGAGATTTCACCGGAAATACATATCCTGAATCCAAAAAAAGCATTTTAGAAAAAGGTCCTGTGTTTGTGCGTGTGTTTGTGGGCAGCAAGCTCAAAAATGAAAAGTCCATTAAACACCGAACTTGATATTTGAAGAAGATTTTCAAAAAACTCCCCCCACCTCCAACTATCCTTTACATGGAAAAACAGTTCTCAAGTATGGCTCAACGATTTTCATTAAAATTGCTTATATTTAAGATGTTTACATCTCAAATAAAACGTACATCTTGAACTTTCTGAATAGCCTCTAAGGACTATTCTTTATTCTGGATGATTTTTTTTTTTTCCAGCATCCCGGTTTCAAGTTCAAAGTCGAGAAACACTGGGCACCAGCACGTGTGTCCAGAGTGTGGTCAAACGGTGGCAAGGGCAAACTGTTCTTTTTGGTGACGGCATTAAGCTACCTGTAGTCCCTGCAGAAAAATAGTTCGCCGTTCTTCTTCTTCGCCAAGACTACAGCGGAGGGTTGTCGGACTCTTTAATGCTTCCCCTAGATTTCATGTCATCTAGTATGTCCCGTAACTCTGCTTGCTTCGCCAGGGAAACATTTTGGTTGTTGCCGGTTAGGTCTCGCATCTCCAGTGTCGCTGTTGTGAACCACACAGTTAATGCGACCGTAATCGCCATTCCCTTCGCTCAAGGCAGATGGTATCGGCTGAGTAGTTGCCGATGTGAAGCGATCAGATGGTTGGCAGCATTCTTCAGCAAGACTTTCAGCCGCGGCCCCAGACCCTTCGGCGGTCCAACCGGCGTTACACTGGCGGTTGTCTTGCATTTCCGTTACTCCACCCGGCGTGGTCCGTGTACAACGATTTCAATAGCCTCACGGGTACTTCCTTCCGACAGGGCAACAAGGCTCTGGCAGCACAAAGTTCGCATAGGGATGTCTTCCGTTCAATACCAAGTTTCCTGTCCGTTGACACACTAGGTGCGGCTCCATCTCGCTTCTTGCGGGCACGACTACATCGTCCTTAAAGATCCCCCTGCAGATCCCCCGGATGTTCTTGTGGGCTCCGGAGCAACAACTCATCTCAGCCGACGTCGGCCGTCGCTTCGTGGTGTCCCAGGATATATTTTCAGTCATACTCGCGACGAACAGCCACAGGCTCACAGTGCTCCGTCCCAGTTTCTATTCCACAGGTAAGATGATGCTATCACTGGTGGGTAAGGGTGTTCGTGTCGTAAGCCCTTCAGCACGTCAGGTCTGATTACTGTCACGGCTACTATGTCTCGAGCACAGTTTCCCTTACATCCAGCCGTCTGCGATGAGGCTGTCGTCCACGTAACTTCACTCGAATAGGTGGTGAAGACGGGCTCGACGCGCCTCTCGTCTCGCCGGCCCTTTCTCGTTTTCCGACTGCTCGTTGACTTAGCGTGGGCAGTTCTTCAGTAGGTGACCGGACATGTGGGTGTGATTGCTGCTCTCTCCTAGTCATAACGAATACTTCTGGTGTGCGCAGCTGCGGTCTTGGCCACCTCCGTTCTAAGTGCTATCGCTAATGCCTTTGGATCGTCTTATGATCACTAAGTATTAGGCGTTGTCTTTTCTCGGCGTCACGCACCCCGTACACAAAGGAACCTGGGACATGCAGCTAAGTGGTAAGTTCATCAGAGCTTTATTTGCAAATTGTTCGATGGCTAGAGCGAACTCCTGTATCATCCCAGCTTGCTGTTGAGCCTCGCCTTAAGCTGACTGCAGCAGGCGCTGGCAAGCGATGATTCCCGAAGCGGTTCTCAAGGGCCTCCCACATCTTCTCGGACGTCGCCGACGTCGGGATCGAATTCAGTTGTTCTGCAACTTGTCCCTGGAGGCTTGCTAGCAGCTGTGTGGCTTCTTCTGCTGACAATCGGTGCATAAGACGGCCGTGAATTGTCGACGGAAGACCTTTAAAGTTGACCTCCCGTCGTACTTGGGAGGCTCGAAGCTGGAGGTATTGGTTCAATCCTGTCGTCTCGATCTTCAAATCGCTAAGACTCCAATCGAGCATCCCTTGCACCAATGCGTTAATTTCCATGATGCTGCCCTCGGCACTTCCTTTCAGGACACTAACGCGTTCCCCGAGTTCCGTCGCCCTCCGTGGTGTAATGGTTACCATGCTGACTTCATATACCCAAGGCTGCGGGTTCAAACTCGGCGGAGGGCGATTTTTTCGGGCGTAAAAATCCTTAGCATGGCTTCTTTCGGAAGGGAAGTAAAGCGTTGATCCCGTGTCGTAATTTACGGCACGTAAAAGAACCTCAATCCTGATAGAGAGGCCTCTGAGCAAAATTAAGCGGTATCTCACGCCCAGAACGCTGAGAACCACAGCAGTTAAAGAGCGTCCATAAATAAAATGCCATTTCCATTTTCCCCGAGTTCCCCCAGGGCGTCAACGTGGTGGTCAAAGCTCTTCAACGTTCCCTCCAAACTCTACCACCTTTCCTCCCAACTCCTCCACGTCCTTCTTCACCACGGACACTTGCTCGTCAATTTTGCTAAGGAGTTCCGTTTACATTTTCTCCATTGCCGACTCCATTTTTTCCACCTTCTCCATCTGTGGTTTCCATTCCTATTCATATCCGCCTGCACCTTCTCTAATGAAGAATTTACTGTCCTCAGTTCGTCTTTTGTTTCTTCCATGCCGGTGTTCACTGTCGTTATTTCACTTCCCGCCCTTCCATCTTTTCCAACAGTTTTTGAAGCATCTCTTCTATCTTGACTTCTTAATCTCACTCCCAGTATAACAAATGTCTTTATTGACTCAACAACTAGTCACAATACAGTCTTTGATTCCCTAGTGCAAATAATTCACTCGACTTTCGGCAAGTAGACAGTTTAAGGCAGCGCGCCAGTTACTCATTATAATTCACAGCAAACACTGCACTGTACTGCAGTCCTTCCTCCTATAGCTAGAAAATAACGTCACACTTGTCGAAGATACTTAAAGCCGAAGCTTAGAGAAGAATCGAGAGTCGCGTTCCCTTTGGTTTGGTTGATGACGGGTAAAATTAAATGAAGGCCCTTCCTTACAAAAAAGCCCAAAATTCAACTTTTAAAAGGTTGCTGTTGCTTCGAGCAGCTCTTCCGTGTTGTTTAAGCGATGACTTAAACAACAAGACGAACATGAGAACCATCCCAACAACAAATCCAGATCACGTTTGGGAGTGGATTTATTCCAACCATTTGTTGACCGAGCGGGATACTTACCACGAAATGTCATTATTATCTGTGTTTTATTCATTGAAATCCTAAACCGATATTTCTTTCATAGTATGCTAGTTCATAAATATCTCTTTTTAAACTAATTCATCTTTTCGTGTAATTATTAAATGATCTGCAATTTACTTTTTAAATATACATATTTCTTAGTTTTATATTGTGTCCAATGAGAAAATTGTAATTCTTGCTGTTATACTATAATAATAGAGGAGAGCAAAATTTGGAGAAGTCCATTATTTTAGGATTATGGCCCATTAATATCATAAACCCATAATGTTAAAAATCCCAAATTTCCCCAATTTGAACGCCCCTATTATATGAGAGTAAGAATTTATTATATTTCATATTGGATGGACAATAAAATAATAAGTACTGGGAAATTTTACGTTTTACTTTCTCTAGCACGCACAGCGGTCGTCTCCTTAGCGCGGTGGTAGCGCAGCTGCTTACCAAGCGGGAGACCTGGGTTCGATCCCCAGTACCGGCGTGGGGATTTTTCCCCCGCTGGGAGACCTGGCCCGGGGTGCACTCAGCCTCGTAAGGTCCCTGGGGGGCCAATTGAGGAGCTACTTGATGGAGAAGTAGCGGCTCCAGGTCATGAGGACCGCATTAACCGGCCGGGAGGGACTCGAGGCGCTGACCACGTCTCACCCTCCAATACTGCACCCCGTCCATGACGTCTGTAGTGGACCGAGATGGGGGACGCAGCAGCCGGGCGGTAGGCCAAGGTTCCCCGTGAGCTGTCGTGCCAAGGAGTTAGCACGCACAGCACATACAATGTATGCATTCCACTGAAAAATTAGATGTAGAAATTTCACCGGAAATATATGTTGTGAGGTCCCCTCAGTCCAAGAAAAGCATGTGTGTGTGTGTGTGTGTGTGTGTGTGTGTGTGTGTGTGAGTAGCGTAGCTCATAAATAAAAAAGTCGCTAAATACCAAATTTGGTATTTAAATTCAGTATCTTCCAAGGATGCGACACGAATATTTTCAAGAAAATTCCCCCGACCCCAACTACCCTTTACATGGCCCATGAAGACCTCTTCATTCTGAATGAATTTTGCTAAATTCTAAATAAGTGGTAAACAGTAAGAGATAGACATAAACCTACCACACAGAAAATGTAGTATTCATTAAGGCAAACAATGTATGCCATTTTTTTTTTGTAGAGGTAACCGTTTTCGAGATATTCCTTTATTGGTTTTATTTTAAACTACTTAAGCTTTTCTTAAACGGGAATGCAAAAGAGATTCGTATTTCAATTGTTTGACATAGCGATAACATATGACTGACTATAACTTTATTTCTCTTCTACTTATAAGGAAGCAAGAAACATGAAGATTAGTATGAGATAATCTTCTGTTTGTGTAGCAGCTAGAAAAACTCATGTGAGTGGAACCCATTAAACTGCTATTGTACACTGCATCCAAAACAAATATAATAAATGCTTACTTCTTTATAATAAGAGGCTTCAAATTGGAGAACTCTGATATTTTTAAGATTGTGCTATTTATAGTGGGGCTCATAGAAGTGGAATATCTAAACCTACTAGATCTCCCCAAATTTAGAGATCCTCTATTATAATATGATAGTAATTTTCCCATTGAACACAATAGAAAATAAAACATAGCCAATTAAGGAGCAAATTGGCTCCAGTTTATAGTAAAAGGTTCAATTTTGTATTATGGCAACAGTTGCTGCCTATAATTTATCAGATAAGAGCTATAGAAATGGAAATGGCGTGTTATTTATGGACGCTCTTTAACTACTGTGGATCTCAGCGTCCGATTCTAAATTGGGTGTGAAAAACCGCTTATTTTGTTCAGAGGCTTCTCTATAAGACTTGAGCTTCTTTTACGTGCCGTAAATTTACGAAATGGGACCAACGGCTTTACTTCCCTTCCGAAGGAAGCCATGCTAAGGATTTTTAAAGAGCTATACTGAGAAAGAATTAAATGGAAAATTGAAATTTGAAAAATAATTTAATCAAAAAGTGTCCAGAACTAATGCCACTATTGTACTTCACAAGGCATTTGCAGAAAATTCAAGATGTACATTTTATTTGTCATCTATCTTTATTACATATATGGTGTTTTAAGCAAACCTTTCAGAGTCCTTTCTGAGAAAATAAAATATAAATCCAAAAATGGACAATGTAAAGCGTAGTTAGGTAGAGAATTTTGTTAAGAATCATTGGAAGTTACTCAACTTAAATGACGAGTTTGGTATTTATCTGATATTTCGTCCTTAACTTATGCTCTTCACACACGGACGTAATTCTTAAAATGTTTAATTCACAGGCCTCAAAACATGAACTTCCGGTGAAATATCCACATATAATTTTTGATGACCTGCAATACTTCCCGCACTTACTCCACATAGTACAGAAAGTAATAAAAGTACTGTAAGAATAATGCATGAATGTGTGTATTCAAATGCCTGTATACGTGTGTAGGGTATAACTCAAATGAATGTAACGAGTACGATTTTTACTTTCTCTACACGTACTATATACATAGTGTATAGAGAAGGTATTGCACCCCATCCAAAAATTCGATACCGAGATTTCACCGGAAATATATGTTTTAGGGTCCCCTGTATCCATAAAAAGCACTTTCAGAAAAAGGTGCGTGTTTGAGTGTCCGTGTGTCTGTGAACACGATAACTTAAAAACGAACAGTCGGTAAAATACCAAACTTGGTATTGAAGTTTAGTATCTTCCAGGGATGCGACACGAACATTTGAGAAAAATCTCCCCATCCCCAACTACCCTTTACATGGAACTTCTTTCGAAAAGTTTGATTTTCTTAAAAATGGCTCTAACGATTTTGATTAAAATGTAGTATATTAAAGATATTTACCTGATAAATAAAATGTATATCTTGAATTTTCTGCGAACAGCCTCTGATGACTACTTTATTCTGGATGAATTTTACAAAATTTTGCATAACTGCTAAACCATAAGAGATAGACAAAGCTTACTATACGAAAACTGTAGAGCACGTTAAAACACACAATTTATGTTATATACATTTTTTCGTGGAGTTCATCGTTTTTTTTTTGTTTTTTTTTTTCTTCTGCTTTGAAAAACTTATACTTTTCTCTCACAGCAATTTATCTAATGCTGTCCATACAAACAAAAGAACTTCAGTGACATAGCAACCAGCTTTTGACTACCACTTTAACCTATGGTACTCACTTATTTCGCTTCTACTTACAAGGAAGCAAGTAATAACACTAATTTTGCTAATTTTTTTCTGATTAGCATGAAGTACATAGAAGTATAAACTTTTTAAGAATAATTTATTGCTGAGATGTAGAGAAAGTACACATCAGATTTTTATTTAATCAGTGCATTTCACAAAAAAGAACACGGTTAAGAAGCCAGGCTGATATCTGAGGAAAAAGAGGTGGAAGAAGAGGATGGTTGAGTGAAGCAGACGAAGCAAGTCGATACAAAGGGATGGAGGGCAGCGACCGGAGAACCGGCAGGCGCTTGCTTCCACGCGACCAAAAAACATTTTGTTTCAACCCAGACATATTAATACATTTTAATATTCAGGGATAGGTGTACATGTGCACTATGCGTTCACTGGCAACTGCGCGATATACCAATATAATGTTTACCCTTCATTACATGTGAAACCATCTGCAATATTTAAGGTATTGTAAGACATTTAATTTTCTCTCCTCTTTGCATTCTTAGTCTCAAACACCGCCTGCGGTGCCATTAGTAGTTAAAGCGGGCGTTAAACACTACCAAAAAAAAAAATTAGTCTCAAAGTACGAGTTTGGATATATAAAGAGAAGAATTAAAAATCTGATGTGTTCCATTCTCATGACTTTTTCTTCATCTCAGCAACAAAGTATTGTTAAAAAGCATATGATTCTATTTACTTCATACTAAGCGAGAAAAAAAATTAGCAGAAATAGTCTTATTACTTGCTTCCTTGTAAATAGAAGCGAAATAAGGGACTACTATAGGTTCAAGTGAAGTCAAAAGCTGGTTGCTATGTAACTGAAGTTCCTTTGTTTGTATGGACAGGAGTTTTTAAAGCTGAAACAAATAACAAGGCATATCTCAAAAACTACCAACTACACGAAAAAAAATCTACATAACATAAATTGTGTGTTTCAACGTGCTAAACGTTTTTTTATGTTGTAGGTTTTTGTCCATTTCTTACGGTTTAGCAGTTATGCAAAATTCCGTAAAACTCGTCCACAATAAAATAGTCTTCAGAAGCTATTTCCAGAAAATTCAAGATATACATTTTATTTTCTGGTAAATATCTTTAATGTACGACATTTTAATCAAAATCGTTAGAGCCATTTTTAAGAAAATCAAAAATTTCGAAAAAAGTTCCATGTAAAGTGTAGTTTGGGTGGGCGGATTTTTATAAAAATCTTCATGTCGCATTCCTGGAAGATAGTAAACTTAAATACCAATTTTGGTATTTTACTGACTTTTAGTTTTTGAGTTATCGTGTTCACAGACACCGGACACACACGGACCTTTTTCTGAAAATGCTTTTTTTCGTTAAAGGGGACCCTAAAACATATTTCCGGTGAAATCTCGGTATCAAATTTTCGGGTGGAGTGCAATACCTTCTCTATACACTATGTACATAGTACGTGTAGAAAAAGTAAAAAACAAAATATGGAAATATAAAATGATAAACATGTTAATATATAATTGGTACACAGCGGTAGCCGAGGGAAAATTCTTGTTTCCGGTATTGCAATGTGTGTGGTAACACTGAGATGGTCCTGTGTGTACTTCCCTAGCCCACGGTATCTTTGCTAGTCTTACTTCTATAAACCGAATGGGTCCCAAGGGACCTTCAGTAACAAGTCTTTTTACTTTCTCTACACGTACTATGTACATAGTGTAAAGAGAAAGTATTGCATTGCACCCAAAAATTTGATACTGACATTTCAACGCAAATACATGTTTTGGGTACCCCTGAATCCAAAAAAAGCATTTTATAAACATGTCCGTGTGTGTGTGTGTGTGTAGCATAGCTCAAAAACGAAAAGTCCGTTAAATACCAAACTTGATATTGAAGTTCAATATCTTCCAAGGATACGACACGAAGATTTTCAAGACAATCCCTCCACAGCCAACTACCCTTTATAGGAAAAACATTTCGAAAATATTATTTTTCTCAAAAATGGCTCTAATGATTTTGATTAAATATCTTATATTTTAGTTCTTACATGTCAAATAAAAAATATATAATGAATTTTCTGGAAATAGCCTCTGAAGACAACTTAGTTTCGATGAATTTTTCTGAATATTGCATAACTCAAAAGGGTAAGAGATAGACAATCTACAACACAAAAAACTTAAGATCTCGATAAAACTTATAATTTCTGTCATATACATTTTTTGTAGAGCTAACGGTTTTCGAGATATTCCTTGTTTTTGGTTTTTACTTCAACTTTTCTCATACGGAAACGTGTCAACTCCTGGCCACGGGGTTCCATCCCACGGCAACTACATGTTAGAACATCTGCTGGTTTAGCCTAGTGTGTTCCCCTATTTCCCTCCTACTTATAAGGAACAAAATAAGAAGGCCACTTCAGCTAACGTTTATCTCGATTAGCATGAAGTAAAAAGAAGAATAAGCTTATTAAGAATACTTTGTTACAAAGATGTAGATAAAGTCAGGTGAATGAAATAGTCAGATTATTAGAAAAAGGTCTGTCTCTGTGAGTATGTGTGTGTGCCTGTGGATAGCATAGCTCAAAAACCAAAAGACCGCTATATTCAAACTTTGTATCTAAATTTATTATCGTCCAAGGATGCGCCAAGAAGATTTTAAAAAACATCCCCCCAACCCAAACTACTCTTTGCATGGAAATGTTTTGAACATCGTGTTGTTCTCAAAAATGGCTCTAATGATTTTAATTCACATATCTTATGTTCAAGATATTTTTATGACAAACGCAATGTATATCTCGAATTTTATAGGAATAGCCTCTGAAGAGCTCTTCATTCTGATGATTTTTATATAACTGGCAAACCGTAAGGGATATACAAAAACTTACTACAAAAACATGTAGATCTCATTAAAACACACAATTTATGGCGTATACATTTTCTTTTTTGGTTGAGTTAACCCCTTTGAGATTTTTTTACTCCTTTTTTACTCCTGGCAAGCAAAGAGATTGGAATTTCAATTGTATCACACAGCGACTGGTTTTAAAGAATGAGATTATCGCTTTAGCCTATGCATTTTCTTATTTCCCTTTTACTTACAAGGAAGCTAACTATAAAACCAATTCTGCTTATGTTTATCTTGATTAGGATGATGTGTATAACAGATTAGTGTTTTGAATAAAAGGTTTGTTTACCGAACAACTAGAAGTTAGACGGATTGTCGCCGTGCCGAATGAGCCCATTGCCTATATTTTAATCAATTAGATTGTTTAAGTTAATTGCTAAATATAATGTCATGTATTTACTGTCGCAAAGTATATTGAAAGCTCAGACTGTTCCTGGAAAGCATTTATAACTTTAACCCCAGAGTTTTCAAGCGACGATTTCAGTTGTTTACGAATAGTTGCTTTTGTGTATTACAAGAAGGGAAAGATGCTATTGTGTAGTCACGTCTCGGAAAGAGAAAGCGGATGTGACATATAAAGCGGGGAACCACGAGAAATTGAGGTCAAGAATTAGGTGAAAGACGTATTGACCAATTGAAAATAATTACGTCACGTTAGAAGCGCAGCCCAAGCTATTTTCGGCGCCAAAATGGGCCAATGAGATTGCAAATTGAGAGTTTTGCGCATGGTAGAGTTAACTATAAATGTAAAGCGTTCGCCCTAATTTTGACGCAGTTGAAATGTAACCTCACGCGAAACCTGCGACGCCCAGAACAAGGAATTCACGCCAAATACTAAAGTGTCCACAAAGTTTATTATTGTGATTCGACGCACTGTGAAATGTAACGGCACACGGAACCTGCGACGCTTGTAATAGGATATACGTGCTAAAAAGTTAAGTGTGTACCGAGTTTAAATGTTATAATTGTGATTCAACCACTGTCGTGAGTCAATACCGCGCGGAACATGTGTAGAAAGTTAAAGTCCACAATAATTCTGCACGTAACCGTTGCAATTATCGCCGCATAAGTTCAAGTTTCCTTTATGCACATTACGCTCTATTGCGAGAGAAATTACGGAGAGAGAATCGCGCCAGGAACTATCTCGAGAACGCTTGTGGAGGGAAATAAACCTTTGATTAAATGAAAGTGCCGACGTTTATTTTGAGCCAAATTCCCGTTCCGCGTCCCGAGATCATCGCCGTTCAATATCTTGAGCTCAACAAATAGGTTTCACATGCTCGTCGCTGAGTCCGCAAATAGCTGAGGAATGTCGAGTATCGACTTCACCAGCTGCGATGCCGCAGAGAACAAGGGGGAGAGAGGACCAGTCGTCGCTGCGCAGCCCAGCACCAAAGGTACGTCTCCAGTTCCCGCCTAAGAAGACATCATGTGAATGGAGCACATTAGATTTTTTCCCTTCTACATACAAGGAACCAAGTAATAAGAACAATTACTGCTAATGTTTATCTCGATTATCATGAAGTACATAGAAGAATAAGCTTTTTAACAATAATTTGTTACAAAGATGTAGAGAAAGTCATGTGAATGGAACATATCAGATTTTTTCAGGCAGGAAATGCCCGCTTTTCTTTTGTTCTATACATGATCAAGCAAAGAAATAAATTGTAATGACAATCTTATAACGACAGTTTTTAAAACATTGTGTTTCACTTTAGCGCATTCCTTTAGTTCCCTTTTATTTAAAAAAGTAATAAGAACATTCTGCTAATTCAGCTCGGTTAGTATGGTTTAGAAAGAAGAATGATCTTTTTCTTTTGTAAGAAGGTTGTTTTTAGAATATGTTGTGGCGTTCCCCATTGTGTGTGGATGAGTGTGTGTGTGTGTGTGTGTGTGTGTGTGTATAATCCCCTACCTAATTACTTATAGCATGTCACTCTCCCCACGTACCTGTTTGTAGAGATGAATGCTATGGTCGGTGAGCACTAAATTGACTCATTCAAAGTGGTACGACAACGGGGTAGTTAGGAGCTATATTTATAAATACCACAACACACTTTAACTTGTAGATTTATGTTTATTTGTGACTAGAACCTGAAGATATCGCGGCAAGCACTTTTGCCTTACATACTAATGACGTTAGTTTGTTGCTTAACAATTCCTGCAATTTACAACATAACTGTGCGGCTATCTGACAACTATGCCTATAACTGAGTGTCTCTGCTGCTTATAGAGAACAGTAGGTTATCATGGAGGCTTTATTCCTATTGGTTAAAAAGCCCGCGAACTTTACGTGTATGCATCCCATAATGCAGTTCTTATTACCTATAATGCACTATGAATACCTCGTGACTATGTTTATACAATGGAAAGGAACTCTTTCTTATACATTAGAGAGTTTCCCAGCTCACTTTCACTTGTTACTCTATTACACGCACATACATTCTCAAAAATGGCTCTTACGATTTTTATTAAAATACCGTATATTTTATTTTATACAAATGAATCATATATTTTGAATTCTCTGGGAATAGCCTCTGAAGAGCTCTTTATTCTGGTTGGGCTTTCCAGAATTTTGCATAACGGTTAAACCATAAGATATAGACAAAAACTTACTACACAAAATGTAGATCTTGTTAAAACCCATAATTTATGTCACATTCGTTTTTATTATGTAGATCTGACGGTTTCTAAGATATTCTTTGTTGTTGGTTTCAATTTTAAACTAATTAACTTTTCTCCAACTGGACCATAAAAGCGAACAGAACATCAATTGTTTGACATACCGACGAGCGTTTAAAAGATTTGATCATCACTTTAGCCTAATATATTTCCTTATTTCCCTCCTACTTATAAAGAAGCTAGTAACAGATCATTTCTGCTAATGTTTATCTTGATTCACATGGCGTAGATAAAGCAATAATCTTTTATAAGAAAATTTTGTTTGTGGACAGTTAGAGACCGGTATATGAATGGCAAACATCACACTACGGTTTGTCTATCTCTTACGGTTTACCAACCATACAAAAGTTATATAAAAGTAATCTAGAATAAAGAGCTCTTCAGAGGCTCTTCCCAGAAAATTCAAGTTATACATTTCGTTTGTCTTAAAAATATCTTAAACCTTCGACATGTTAATCAAAACCGTAAGAGGTAGATAAAATCCTACTACACAGAGAATGTAGATCTGGCTGAAGTCCACAATTTGTGTTAACCAAATACATGCACATTTTCTTTCGTGGAAATTACCATTCAGGTTTTTTTTCTTGTCTTTTTTCAAGTTCTTGCAAATAGAATGGGATTTCAAAACATCACATAGCTACTAGTATCGAAAATATTTGACTATTGATTATACCTTTAACGAAATGCGCAATTAAAATGTATCTCTATTAACAAGAAACAGTAGAATAAGCAGCTTCATAAATAAGTTTGTAGAGCAAGCAGAGAAAGTCATGTGATGCCACACATGCGATTGTGTGTGTGTTTTTTTTTTTTATTTTACACGTTTTAATCTGCTTAAAATGATATGTAATAAACAGCGTTCCCTTTGCGTTTAATAGGTCTCAATATGGCGTCTATCACAGTGTTTGGCTTCATGCACATCAAAGGAGCCTTTCTGTATATTCTCTATTCTGTGCTAACGGCCTCAAGGTAGAGAAAATCATGTGAGTGTATCACATTACAATTTTTTCCCCTTGACATCGCTTGCAATATTTTATATTTACTCTATCAGCTGTCAGACTTCAGAAAAATGAGTGAGGAAATTATTTATGATGTTCAGAACGAACTCCTAGACAGTGATATTAATGACATAAGCGATTGTGAACATTAAACTGAAAGTGATAAAAATCCTGGAACGTTCCACAGTGTTTCATGCCCAAAGTGTTTCGTTAGTTTGGGCGAGAGAAAATACTGCTGCAGTTTACTGGTAAAGATAATAAATACTTTAATACTATGATTTTATATCAATTCTTGCTATTGTTTACCGATTTCTAAATAAGGTATGTCATTCGGCTCAAAATGTTACACTGAATCTTCCCATAAGTTGTACCCACGGAAATTTGTATACTTTTCTGTTGATTTACAGCTTTGAAGAACAGTCTATTTTATGCGCAAATAAGGAAGTTAAGATATGTAGCTTAATGTTTCTAGCTGATTGAGTAGGAGTTTAAAAATGTGTGTTTTTAGATCTTATACTTTAAGTACTTCACTGTCGTTCATATAAAATCTGAAAGAGCTAACTAGAAATTTTGGGGTAGTTTTAAAATAGCAATAATGCATTCTTATTAAATAATATTTAAATTCTGCCCAATTGTTTTCTTCTCCACCAAAACCTGCTCAAAATTAATCAGAGTCCTGAGAACCTTTTTTACTTTTTTGGGTGTACCTGTTAGAGGTTAATTCATCATCGCTGTTACCCTTGATAAAATATATTTAACTTGGGTAGAGTGATTTCAAAGAGTGAATAATAAGCCGCACTTCGCTTTGCTTTATTCCTTCATATTCTAATAACCTAGCGTGTTTTCGTCTCCACTATTTTCCTTGTGGCGTCCTTAAAGATAATTTCATTTATACCGTTTTTATCCTATACAGTAGAGTGAATTTATGTAAACAATTTAATCAATATTTGATTTTGTTTAATGCAAGTAAAAAGAAGAAAGTTATACTTCTGAATTTCAGAAGTTACAATAAACGCAGCAGGGGATATTGCTGATCTCCAGTCATATATTAATAATGACTAGTTTTTAAATTTTTAATTACATTTTTCAAAATTTGTTAGATGAGTTTCAATTTTATTTAAAGACAAACAACAAAAACATAAAGAAATAATAAAGAATATAAGAAATGAAAAATAATAAAGAATATAAAAAATGTAAAATGATTAGCAAATAAATTATTATTTCCGGATAGTATGTCCTGATATAAGAAACAATATAATAGGATGATTACACTGCAAATTTATTTATTTACTTGTCTTATGATGAAGCTTATTTTACCTCTGATAATGAATATGAAGATGGGAACTTGGATTTGTCAGAGTTCAAGCATTTAGTATCATCTTTCTACTTTACATGCATTAATTACAGAGATCAGGACTTCTCACTTGCAAGTAGTCGATTTCGCTTCAGAAAAAGCTACAATGGTGTGAACTACAGTCTGCTTTATTTTATAACTTCATACAAGACTTTTCACTGATTCATACCCAAATTCCTTTTTCTGTTTCAAGTCACATGAAAAAGTTACAGAATGCAAACAGAAAGAAGTAATAATTTAAGAAAACATCTTAAATATAATGAAGTACTGTAATAATTTATGTAAAGTTAGAATCGGAATTTGCTTTTGTACTTAATTATTGCCCTTTTCTGTTAACATTTATCTCTTAGCAGTTTCCTGAGCATTATTGTTTTATAGGCATCGATTATTAACTATAAATAATATAAGAGATCACAATTAATATTTTCAATAACTAATATTAAAATGCAATGCATTTTTTTTTCTTTATAAAACCAATAAAATTGGGTAAAATCTGTGGTATTAAAAGAATAATCGGTGAATATATTTTCATTTTAGAGCATATGTTAAACCTTTTACTGCATAAATAAATGCATATTTCAAATGCTAATGCAAAAACTGTGCCCTGTGCACATGAATAGTAAGCACACGCCGAAAATTTGTTCTTTATGGGCGAACAGAAACTCCTTGAAGGTCGTCAAGAATGCAATACAAAGCTGACCATTACATCACTGTCGCCCTCGACCTCAAACCATGCGTGCAGTTACGGAGCAGGTTTAATTGCTATGCCCGCCATCCATTTTTCGCCTTTCCTTCGCATCCAAACCGAATTTGGAATGATGATCGCACTTGAGGTGTAAACCTTAATAAATATAACAGACATTCGCTGAGAGCACATTTTAGTATTTCTGATTCTCAACAAACTAGCTTCATAAGTTATTAATAGAATTTCGGCAAAGTCAAGATATAAACATGGGCAATATTAAAAATCTGATGTGTACCATTCACATGACTTTCTCTATATCCCTGCACCAAATTATTCTTAAAAAGCTTATACTTCTATTAACTTCATGCTAATCAATAAAACATTAGTAAAAATGGTCATATTACTTGCTTCCTTGTAAGTAGAGGTGAAATAAGGGAGTACCATAGGTTAAAGTGATAATCAAAACCTGGTTGCTATGTCACAGAAGCTCCTTTGTTTGTACGGACATCAGTTGACACATTCCTGTATGAGAAATGTATGTTTTCATAGCAGAAACCAAAAATAAGGAATGTCACAAAAACGACGAACTCCACGAAAAAATGTATATAACATAAATTGTGTGTTTTAATGTGCTCTACATTTTTTGTGCAGTTAGTTTTTGTCCATCTCTTACAGTTTAGCAGTTATTCAAAATTTGTAAAATTCATCCAGAATAAACTACTCTTCAGAGGCTATTCCCAGAAAATTCATGATATACATTTTATTTGTCAGGAAAATATCTTTAATATTCGAATTTAATCAAAATCGTTAGAGCCATTTTTGAGAAAATCAAAATTTTCGAAAAAAGTTCCATGTAAAGGGTAGTTGGGGGTGGGGGGATTTTTCTCAAAATCTTCGTGTCGCATCCCAGGAAGATACTAAACTTAAATACCAAGTTTGGTATTTTACCTACTTTTCGTTTTTGAGTTATCCTGTTCACAGACACACGGACACACACACACACACACACACGGACCTTTTTCCGAAAATGGTTTTTTTAGATAAAGGGGACCCTAAAACATACATTTCCGGTGAAATCTCGGTATCGAATTTTTTGGTGGAGTGCAATACATTCTCTATACACTATGTACATAGTGCGCATGGAGAAAGTAAAAATGCATATAACATAAATTGTGTGTTTTAAAGTGCTCTACATATTTTGTGAGGTAAGTTTTTCTCCATCTTTTACGGTTTAGCAGTTATGTAAAATTCCGCAAAATTCATCCATAATAAAGTAGTTTTTAGAGGCTATTCCCTGAAAATTCAAGATATACATTTTATTTGTCAGGTAAATAACTTTAATATACGATATTTTAATCAAAATCGTTAGAGCCATTTTTTAGAAAATCAAAATTTTCGAAAAATGTTCCATGTAAAGGGTAGTTTAGGGTGGGGGATTTTTCTCAAAATCTCCTAAATCTCCTCCAATTAATTCTTCCACACCTGACAGTCTTTTGTCTTCGCTCATGTCATTGTCATCATCAACGCTATCACTACTTTCTACACCATTATCCTGGATTAGAATTCTTTCTATTTGATTTGCTACAATTCTTTCTAATGATTTTCAATGTTCTCAACATATAGACGTACATTTTCCAATTGTGGCTGGCAATTTCTGCAATTCGCTGGCAACACAACTGTTCCCCATCTTTTAATTTAAAAGTGATATCTATTAAGTTTTATTTTTCTTTCTTTCTTATCTTTGAGAACCCTGGAAACGGAGCTCAGTGAAATGTCAGTTGCCTTGGCTACTCTTTCATTCACTTTCTACAGGTTTTTGAAAAACTCGAGGAACACACATTTTCTTTCTTCATCTCTGTGTCTTGTTTCATGAAGTCAAAGACGTTTGCAATTATTTCTGTGTTCTAAGTAATACTTTGTCACTTAAATTTGAAAACGTGGGAGTCATGGTTAAAAAAATAAAATAAATAAAATGAACACTATTTACTGCCCACTTTGAACACAAAAATATGCGGAACAGTTTCGATACAGACTGTACAAAGTTTACTCACTGTGACTTTAAGTAAGCAAAGTATCATAGCACAAACTCCGATAAGCTAGGCTTGGTAGCTGGGTTGGCAGTCAGGGTCACGACTCCACAAGTTTTGCGTCGGCAATAACTGTGCATTCCGAAGCATCCGGAAGGACTTGTGTTCATTAAAACCACAGCTCGGTAAGTTATTACCACAGTTTTATTTTTCCTAGATTGCTCATTGCTGAAAACAGCAGATCGGTAATGTTATCCACACAAGATGCCAAATAAAAATACATTGCTTTCATGACCAAAGATCGGCACTCACTTTTCAAGTTGAGCAAGTGCAACAAAGTGCGACTCAAACCAAGTACAGTTGTCATGAATTATATACTGAGTACTTCAGAAAATGTTCTATGGATTCCTTGAGTGATTATGTCAGCTAACAACTGCTTGCGAAGCAGTTTGTTCTATATATTCGTGTATTGCTTTGCGAGAGGGTTATCTTGAAATCTCTACATTAATTATTTACCAATCTTAGATAAGTTAGAAATATAGCTGTAGTTATGTTCTGTAGCGGTTATTGTTAAGTGCTCACAGTTATTAGGGAAGTAGCCGCTATTAATTGCGATATAACATGGTTATTAGGGAAGTAGCCGCTATTAATTGCGATATAACACAGTTATTAGGGAAGTAGCCGCTATTAATTGCGATATAACATGGTTATTAGGGAAGTAGCCGCTATTAATTGCGATATAACACAGTTATTAGGGAAGTAGCCGCTATTAATTGCGATATAACACAGTTATTAGGGAAGTAGCCGCTATTAATTGCGATATAACACAGTTATTAGGGAAGTAGCCGCTATTAATTGCGATATAACACAGTTATTAGGGAAGTAGCCGCTATTAATTGCGATATAACATGGTTATTAGGGAAGTAGCCGCTATTAATTGCGATATAACATGGTTATTAGGGAAGTAGCCGCTATTAATTGCCATATAACATGGTTATTTACAAAGACCCAGTTAAAAATAATTAAACACTACTTTTATCTTTTATCCTACAAATGAAATGAGTAATGTTAAGTTACTATTTTACTATCCATAGGCTTAACAAAATAACATAGAGCTCACAGCGAACTAATCTGCCATTTGCATACATTTTGAAATAACCTAGGAAGCAGTATTACCTAAATACCTATGCAGGCAATCTTTAGTTTTATGTTTAAATGCAGTAAGCGTAATGTTATTGGCTTGAACTGTTTTTGAAGGCAAAAGACCGAATTTCGACGAAATAAATCAATATAGTTGTGCTATTTTTCCGGTGCGGTCATTACAGGAAACGCTACTTGGCACGGTGTTATAATTGTTTTATAATACATTGATTTTAAAGTAAAGATTACTTAATAAGATCAGAAGCTATACTTCTTTCACCTATCAGCATTTTATCACTGCACAATCAAGGAACAAGGCAATCATTTACACTATAAAATCCAACGCTAAATGAAGAACTCCATTTGAAACATCATAGCGATATGTAAATATGTTGGGGTATACCGAGTGTGAACTAACAGCTTAGTTACACCCAACTCATTAAACTAACCTTACATAAAAAGTCTGATCTGTTCCATTCACATGACTTTCCCTACATCTCTGCAACAACTTATTGTTAAAAAGCTTATGCTTCTATTTACTTCATGTTAATCGAGAAAAAATTAGCAGAAATAGTCTTTTTACTTGCCTTCTTGTAAGTAGAAGCGAAATAAGGGTTAAAGTGATAGTCAAAAGCTAGTTGCTATGTGACTGAAGCTCCTTTGTTTGTATGGACAGGAGTTGACAAACTTCTGTATGAGAAAAGTATAAGTTTTTTAATGTGAAATCAAAAACAACGAATAACTCAAAAAAGATCAACTCCACAAAAAAATATAAATAATATAAATTGTCTGTTTTAAGTGCTCTACATTTTTTGTGTGGCAAGTTTTTGTCCATCTCTTACGGTCTAAAAGTTAAGCAAAATTCCGTAAAATTCATCCAGAATAAAGTAGTCTTCAGAGGCTTTCCCAGAAAATTCAAGATATACATTTTATTTGTCAGGTAAATATATTTGGTATACAAAATTTTAATCAAAATCGTTAGAGCCATTTTTGAGAAAATCGTTTGTTTTAAAACAGTTCCATGTAAAGGGTAGTTTGGGATAGGGGAATTTTTCTCAAAATCTTCGTGTCGCATCTCTGGAATATACTAAACTTAAATACCAACTTTAGTACTTTACCGACTTTTCGTTTTTGAGTTATCGTGTTCGTTTAATTAAGAATAATTTGTTGCAGAGATGTAGAGAAAGTCATGTGAATGGAACACATCAGATTTTTTAAGAATAGGTAGAGAATGTCAGCTGTCGGAAGTTACACCCAGCACCCCGACTCCCTTTGGATCTTTTGCGTCTACAACCTCAAGAGGAACAGACGAGAGACGCGCATAGCTCCCTAATAGTTCCAGGCTTCACGAGAGGGTTGCTCCAGGAGGTTCCTGTCAGTCTGGGTAACTCAGTTAGTTAGGCACAGGCCTTCTGATCTGAAGGTCGCGGGTTCAAACTGGCAATGGTTTTTAAGCGTGCTTAAAAGCGACATCCCCATGTCAGTAGATTTACTGGCATGTAAAAAAAATCCTGCGGGACGAATTCCGGCATACCGGTGGCGCTGGTATAACCCTGGCAATTCAAAGCGTTGTTAACAAAATAAATATATTTCTCTTAATTCAGGAAGTCCCTCTAGCGAAACCGAGGAACACGAGAGGGAGGCTCGACAGGGTTTCCTCTGGCAGATCGTGCAGAACTTTCAGACCGCAAGTGTCTGCGCAGTCTGCCTGCCACCGGTCATCTGTAGCCCTCTAGTCAACCTGCCAGATGAAATGAAGTGAGAGGAAATAAGGAAAAACTCATGGTTGAATATACCATACCAGCATTCGTCTTTAAGCAGGGAAAACTAAGAAAAACCCACAATCAGAATGGGCGACGGCCGGAAATCACACGTTACACGGAGCCATATTACTTGGTTACAATACTCTTAGTGTGAAAACGTATTTCAGACAGTGCCAAAACATTATCTCCATTTCACATATTGAACAGAAGGGAAAGCAATACTTTTTTGTTTTCTCTAGCACGCATTCGCAATGTACATAGTAAATAGACAAGGCATAGTATTCCACCTACAAATTAGATACCAAGATTTCAAAGGAAATATATGTTTTGAGGCCATTTAAAAAAAGGTCCATTTGTGGACAGCATAACTCAAAAACGAGTAGTCCCTTAAGTACCCAAATTGGTATTTAAGTTTAGCATCTTTCAAGGATGCGACTCAAAGATTTTCAGCAAAATTCCCCTATCCCAAACTATCTTTTACATGGAACATGTATAGAAATGCCATTTCAAACTTTCCTCATACCGGAATTTGTCAACTCCCGGCCATGCAAAGAAAGAATTTCAGTAACATAGCAACAGCTTTTAAAATATTTGACTATCGCTTTAGCCTAGTGTATCTCTTTAATTCCCTTCTAATTACAAAGAAGTAATTAATAGGATCATTTCCGCTATCTTCTATTTATGTTGATTAGCACGAAGTAGAGAGAAGGATCAGATTTTGTAAGAACAATCTGTTGCAGAATAACTAGAGAAAGTCATGTGAATGGTACGCATCATATTTTTACTTTCTCTAGCCCCGTATGTACAATGTACATAGGGATAGAGAAGTATTGTATTCCACCCAAAAATTCAATATCGAGATTTCACCGGAAATACATGTTTTAGGATCCCTGAATCCAAAAAAAAAGCATTTTCAGAAGCAGGTCCGTGTGTGTGTGTGTGTGTGTGTGTGTGTGTGTGTGTGTGTGTGTGCGCGCGCGCGTCTGTGAATACGATAACTCAAAAATGAAAAGTCTGTAAAATACCAAACTTGGTATTTAAGTTTAGTATCTTCCAGGGATGCGACACGAAGATTTTGAGAAAAAATCCCCCCACCCCTAACTACTCTTTACATGGAGCTTTTTTCGGAAATTTTTATTTTCTTAAAAATGGCTCTAACGATTTTGATTAAAATCCCGTATATTAAAACTATAATGTATATCTCGAATTTTCTGGGAATAGCCTCTGAAGACCTCTTTATTCTGGATGAATTTTGCATAACTGGTAAACCGCAAGAGATAGACAAAAACTCACTACACAAAAAATGTAGATCACGTCAAAAAGCAAAATGTATACCCTTTACGTTTTTGCTGTGGAGGTAACCGTTTCCGAGACATTCCTTGCTATTGGTTTCAATTTTGAAGTACTTAAATTTTTTTTCAAACAGGAAGTCTCCGTTTTTCTTTTGTTCTAATCCTGGCCAAGCAAGGAAGCGATTTGTAATGACAATCGCATAAAGACAGCTTTTACAACATTGACTATCAGTTTAGCCTAGTGCATTACCTTAGCTCCCTTTTACTTATAAGAACTAAATAATAAGAGCATTCTGCTAGTGTTTATTGCGATTAGCACTGTGTAGAAAGAAGAATAATCTGTTATAGGAAGTTTGTAGAGCAGCAAGAGAAAGTCATGTGAGTGTAGCACATCAGATTTTTAAAATTGAAATTCATAATTCGACAATAGTACCTGGTCTTACTCATGAAAAATCCGAGAACAGTACTCACCAGGGAAAGGCGTGTAGCAAAGTGTCATCTGCCCGCTTTCAGGGACGACACAGAACCATTTGGTCCCACGTCAACTACTCCAAATATGGTGGTGGCATAACCCAAAGTAAATGACTCTGGTGTCACATTATTAGTTATATATTAGATTAGTAGGTTCGTTTAGGCCAGGAAGCCACTGAACATAGAACTTGTCAAGGCATACATGTATACATATGTTTATATACTATGGAAAAAAAAAACAATTATAAAACTCTAGTGCTGAAAGCACGGGCTACAAAAACAGCAGAATAGACATATAATCACACCATTTGGTTTTGAGGCATGTACGCCACTGCACTATAATTAATGTGCTCTATAAAAGCATATGTACTTCCCTTTTTTTTTCCTTCTTTTTTTTTTTATGCACATAAAAACAAAGAGTATAAAAATTAGTGTAAGAGTGTAAAAATACATATAATTTCACTCTGTAACACTGATGTAATGTCAGATGATAGTTTTCTAATCATCGACATAATAGTTACTACTAGTAATTATAATGTGTGTGTGTGTGTGTGTGATATTAATGATAAAAAATCGCAAACAGAAAAGATATCAAAGTAAATAAATTCATTTTAAATAAGGTTTTTACGGCATGCATAATGCTTTTAAGGGCCATTTTGTATAGGCTTTCGCTTATTAAATGTTATTGTAATTTTAAGTAAGAGATAAATGCAACCATTATAAGCTTACATGGGATCCTGTTTAACTGCTTTCCTTGTTACTATCCTTTTCCTATTTTATTTATTCAATTTAACTAGCCAAAATCGCGGGCGTTGTTCATGGTTTGACGATTTATATCTACAGCATAGTTTTAAGTTGTACTTGCCCAAAAGTAGGTATACTATTATTGAACAACTATCACATCTTTAAACCTATGATCAGAAATCATTAGGAAATTTGCAGATCTATTTTGGTCTAATGTTCAATAAAATGCGCTATTTATATTAAAATAGCATATTGTGTTGGAAATGTGTAGAGAAATCCCTGTGAAGTAACATCGAACGAATATCTAATTCTAAGCTAGACAGTAACTAAGGGCCAATTCTATTGAACGAGTGTAAATTGATACCTCGATTAACGTGAAGAACAAGTTCTTGCTTTAATGTGTTGGAAAAGGGTGTAGAGAAAGTCCTGTGAATGTAATATGGAACGGAATGTCGAATTGTAAGCCAGACAGTAACTAAGGTTTAACTCTGTTGGAATTTTGTAAATGGATATCTCAATTATCGTAGTCGTTAGAGAATGTGTAGAGAAAGCTTTGTGAATGTAAGATCAATAACTAAGAGTTAATCTGTTCGATTTGTGTCAATGGATATCTGGATTAACATGAAGAATAAACCCGTGTTATTATAGAATGCTAGAAAATGTGCAGAGAAAGTCATGTGAGTGAAATACAGAACGGAATATGAACTATAAGCTAGACAACATTTTTCGCCTTGTGTCAAAAAGTATCTGTACCCAGTTTGGTCGACATCGGAACATTGTAGAATTCTATTACAAGCACATATACTACATTCATAGACATACATTAATACATACATACACTGACTTCTGTATATTAAGATGAGTACAGTATTATTGGTTCGTGTGTTTTGCGCACACAAACCAGTATTTATGACTGACGGAGTGCATGTCAATGCTAAGCCTCTTGTACGTGACGTCACAGTGGTGTTGTGAGGCCTTACCTATCTAGGAGGTATTGGTTACACTCACATGACCTCTAGCTGCTCTACAAACAAGCTTCCTACAAAACATGGTCATTATTAGTATACGATGGTTCCACCATTTGGCATTACTTCTAAATGTGGGCACTTTTGTTACTTCGTCATTGTAGTTACTTACTGGTCTCTTATAAACATTTAGGGTCCTAAGCCGCAAAGCGTAGCCAAGGGATCTGTGAAGCTAAAACCACAGTGATCCCAAGAAGAAGTCAACATTTTGGCAACTTTCACATATGAACAACTTAATGTTTTCAACACTTTCAAGTAGGATCGCCAGTAAAAGTCTTAAGACCGTTTGTGTGTGCATGTGTGGTGGAACCATCCTATAGCTTTACCTCATAGTCTTTTTTCTACACCATGCTAAAATCAAGATAAACATTAACATAATGTTATTATTACTTATTCCTTATAGGTGGAAGGGAACCAAAGCAATGCGCTATGCTAAAGTGATAGTCAAATGTTTTAAAAGCTGGCGTTATGCGATTGTCATTGTAAATCACTTCTTTGCTCGGCCAGGAGTAGAACAAAATCAAACGGACACTTCCTGCCTGAGAAAAGTGTAAATACTTTACAATTGAAACCAATAATAAGGAATATCTCGGAAACGGTTACCTCCACATAAATTGTGTGTTTTGGCGAGATCTACATGCTTTGTGTGGAAAATGTTTGTCTATCTTCTACGGTTTACCAAATATGCAAAATCCGCAAAATTCATCCAGAATAAAGAGGTCTTTAGAACCTATTCCCAGAAAATTCAAAATATGCATTTATTTGTAATGTAAATCTTTAAAACACTATATTTTAATCAAAATCGTTAGAGCCATTTTTTAGAAAATCAAAACTTTAGATCACCCCCCCCTTGTAAAAGGTAGTGAGAAGATTTCCTTGAAAATCTTCGTGTAGCATTCTTGGAAGGTACCAAGCCTATATACCGAGTTTGGTATATAACTGTCTTTTCGTTTTTGAGGCTATGCTGTCCACAGACACACACACACAAAGTCAAACACGTGGATCTTTTTCAAGAAATGTTTTTTTTTTCGATTCCAGGGGACACCAAAACATATATCACCGGTGAAATCTCGACATCGAATTTCTGGGTGAAATACAATCCCTTCTGCAAGCATTGTAGATGCAGGCTAGAGAAAGTCAACATTTGACTATCGCTTTAGCATCCCATTGTGCTTGCTAGGAAATATATAATAAAACATTGCTGCAAATGTTTATCTCGGTTAATATAAGGTAGAGTAATACGTTGTTTTAAGAATAGCTTGCTGAACAATATGCTGAGAAAGGTACATCAGCGATTTTTGGACTCTGCTCCGTCCTTTTTAAATTTGAAGCTTAGTGTTTTTAAGCGCGCTCGCAGAAGGAATATCCAAAAAGTATTTCTTACTCAATGGTACGATACAATAACTGTACATCTGCTTCCAGCATATAATGCAACATAGAACGCAGAGAAAATCATAGAAGAATGGTGCTGCATAATCTAGCATAATAATCACTAATTACTTTTTCTAGCACGTATGGACATTAAATGAGCATTTATAGTAGCTAGAAAAAGTATTGTATTGCACCCAAAAGTTCGATGTTGAGATTTCACCGGAAATACATGTTTTGAGGTCTCCTGAGTCCGAAAAAAGCATTTTTAAAAATTGCGAGAGTGTCTGAATGTCTGGTGTATCTGTAAACAGCATAGCTCAAAAACGAAAAGGCCGTTAAAATGTTGATTAAAATGTCATATATTAAATATATTTACATAGTATATAAAATGTTTATTTTGAATATTCTGGGAATAGTCTCTGAAGAGCTCTTTATTCTGGTTGAATTTTGCATAGCGGCTAAACCGTAACAGATCGATATAAACTTTATGTACAAAAATATAGAGCTGGTTAAAACACGTAATTGTTGTCATACACGTTTTTCTTGTGGAGTTGACCGTCTTCGAAATATCCATTGTCATTGGTTTCAATTTTAAACTACCTAAACTTTTCTCTAACGGGACCATGCTAAGCGAACGGAATGTCAATTGTTTTACATAGCGTCTGGCTTTTAAAAGATTTAAATATCGCTTTAGCCTAATTATTTCCTTTCTACTTACAAGGAAGCACGTAATGAGAAATGTGTTCTAATGTTTATTTCGATTAGCATGATGTAGGTAAAAGGTACGAATAGTTTGTATATGGAAAAGCAGAGAAAGTTGTGTGAATGAAACGCATGAGATTTGTTTTCTTTCTTTACACGTACTGTGTACATAGTGTGTGAAGAAGGCATTGCATTCTATCCGAAACTTTGATGCCGAGATTTCACCGGAAATACACGTCAAGGTCCCTTGTATAAAACAGCATTTTAGAAAAAAGGCCGTGTATCTGTGAACACGATAACTCAAACGAAAAGTTGGGAAAATACCAAAGTTGGTATTTAACACGAACAGTTTGAGGAAAATCCCCCCACCTCAAACTCTTTACATAGAAACATTTTAGCAAATTTCTATTTTCTCAAAAATGGGCTAACGATTTGGATTAAAATAGCGTTTAAGAAAGATATTTACTCGAAAAATAAAATGTATATTTAGAATTTTCTGGGAATAGACTCTGAAGACCTCTCTATTCGTACTTACTGCACAACAAATGTACATCTCGTTATAACACATGCAGTTTTTTTCGTGGAGTTGATCATTTTTGAGCCATTCCTAGTTATTGGTTTTAGTTTTAAAATACTTAAAACTTTTCACATACGGGAATTTGTCAACTCTTGGCAATGCAAAGAAAGGGATTTTATCCACATTGCAACCAGCTTTTAAAATATTTGACTACCGCTTTAACCTAGTATGCAGGTTACTTACAGGGAAGCAAGTGATAAAATAAGACAATTTATATAATTTTATCCCGATTAATATGAAGTAGATAGAAGAATAAGCTTTTAACAACAATTTGTTACATAAATTATTGTTATAAAGCTTATGTAGAGAAAGTTATATGAATAAACTTGTGATGGAAAAGGTATGAAATTAGTAGCTGATTGATAAGCCTTCGCTTATCATCTTCCAGCACCACAAATAATGTAGATCCAAATTTTATTTCTAAACTTATATACTGTAGTTCTAAATCATTATTTCTTGCGGCCATAGTAAATATACTAAACGTTTTAATCTCATTTGGCACATCTAACTAGAATCTTACAGAAAGATTTCATTTCAATAATGAGAGATGCACCGAATTACAGGACGTAAAAATATGTCTGTTCCTTGTTAAGGCTACTTAGGGAATTCAAATTAAAACGGGGTTTTAAGTGGAAACTACTAACTCAAAAGAAACAACAACCTATCTTTATGCAGAAAACAGAACAGTAATTCAAGAGCTGTATTTAAAGAAAGTGTCAGCAACGTCTCCGCAAAGCTGAATGGAGGTCTCAAAATAGATCTCCATTTATTATCAAAACATTTTTGAAAGTATTTTATTAGAAGTACAGCTGTACCTTCGTTACAATCAATCATCATTTTTAACAAGTTCAAAGAATATAGAAGAAGAAGAAGAATCGTTACAGGTGCGCGGGTGTCTTGCTTTCAATAGCTGCTCTGTATTGTCGTGGTACATCAAACTCATCATT
This sequence comes from Hymenopus coronatus, assembly GCA_030762935.1. Lineage (NCBI taxonomy): Eukaryota > Metazoa > Arthropoda > Insecta > Mantodea > Hymenopodidae > Hymenopus > Hymenopus coronatus. The sequence continues at coordinate 3,516,605 of CM060889.1, read as the reverse complement.
GTCACCCAGCAGACTCTGAAAATGTCTTGCTGCGTAATTAGGTACTAGCTGGGTCGGGCCAGGTACTACAGCGACTGAGGTTGGTCGAAGCAGCGACAACTGAAGGTTGAGACGACGAGACAGAAACCTGTCATCAACACAATTTGTTACACCAGCTGCGCCGCCGCACACACAGCACAGTGAAAGTATCTCGAAAATCAAAAACTTCGAGACACTTCCACGAAGTCGGTAAGAAAAGAAAACCACAAATGTATATGACGAAAAAAGAACACAACCAGACGAAAAGGTACACTTTAAATAAACAGCAGAGAAAATTATAACAATCCGGCTGGAGTAACAATTGCACACAATTGCCAATAATAACAATGCCCCTTTTGAAAAGTAATGCCCTCTATATATAAGTCAATTATTAAGCTAACAACTAACTAAATATTAAAGCTGGTATTTTCCACCTAAGAGTGAGAACTATCACAAAGTATTAAGCAAATATTATGTAAAGCCCTATATAAAAAATCTTATATGTTACACTCACGTGACTTTCTCTAGCTACTCTACAAATGAACTTCTTATAAAGATAATTCTTCTTTCAACACCATGCTAATCGGGATAAACATTAGCAGAATTGTATTACTTAGTTCTTTATAAGTAGAAGGGAACTAAGGGAATGCACTTGGCTAAAGTGATAGTCAAATGTTTTAAAAGCTGTCGTTATTGCGATTGTCTTAGCAAATCGCTTCTTTGCTTGGCCAGGAGTAGAAAAAAAAACTGACCGGCGTGAAGGACATAGAACAGTGTGAGAAAAGATGGAAAAGCTTGATGGAACGTGAAAGGTCATACCCAACACCCTAATTTCCTGGAGAACATCGGGGATCGACTTTAAGAGGGCAGCGACAAAGATTGGAATATCATGAGGAAAAGATTCTCAACGAAAGGTTTAAGGTCATCATAGTCGAGACGTCAGAACGCGACATGCATCCTGCGGATATCAACCTTCCAAATCTTCCGCCGACAATTTAGCGCCGTCGCTACTCGCAACAGATGGTCAAAGGAGGAAGGCTAAAATTGTTGTAAAATATAAACACAATTCATAAAATCGTGTATATAAGCTAAAGAAAAAACTACATAATTCCTAACAATAATGGTACACAAACAAGCCCAATTGGGCTGCAGAAATTTTAAATGTACTTCTAACGCCGGCAGTGTCCGGAAAAATCTGGGAAATCGGTTCGTAGCCTATTGGGTGCAGCCTACCGCAATCGATTACGTCAAGGCTGCATCGACTAGGGGAGACGATGCAGGAGTTCGTATTGGCAACTGAACAGCTGGTGAACAAATTCATGCCAGGAAGCTGCCTACTCCGTCGACGGGGTACGCAACGCCTGAAGCTCAGAGATTGTAAGCCAATCAATGAGGCGTGAACGACTGCACTGAGGACGGAGGTGGCCAAGATAACAGACCAAGAAGACCAGGAGTAATCGCTGCGACAGGGAGACAGATGCAACCCATAGTGAGCCAAGTAGTCTAGTGTAGGACTGTCCACACTAAGCCGATGAGCAGGACGTAAACGAATAAGGACAGCGTGGCAAGAGGCACATCGGGGCCGTCTTCACCACTCCCTCAAGTAACGCTGCTTGCTTTGGGCAGAAGAATGAACGGCAGCCTCATCACTACAGAAAGCCGAATGCCATCTCCGGAAAGGACTGTTTTCCTTTACTTCGAATTTAGGACATCCTGGACACACTTACTGCTGCCCAGTGGTTCTCGATGTTAGAATTGAAAGCAGAATGCTGAAAAGTGGCCCCAAATTCCTGGGACGAGGAGAAGACCACAGCTCTACAGTCCAAGGGCTTTGGCAATTTACAGTGGGACCATTAGCCCTCTACAACGCAGCAGATTCCATCCGGTGCCTCATAGAATCAGTGACAAGAGGGTTGACTTACGACGCTGCTTGCTATATCTGAATTATATCGTCGTTGTTGGTAACGACTTCGTAGACCATCTCCATCACCTGACCAAGATATAAGATAGGCTGCAGACAGCTAACTTGAAGCTGAATGCGAAAAATAAACTAGTTCCAAAAGTATATCATTGGAATAAAACACTGCTGGAAAGGCACTCCACAACATAGAGAACAATCGAAAAAATAGGAATGAAAATAAATGTGGATTCGCTATTACTGTCGTTATTATTACTATTATTATTATTTCCAAATATGAATTATCAAATCATCGTGAAGTTTCTTCTACAAGGAGGTGAATTCTTGTGTCATATAGTCTCACCAGCAGTTGAGAAGAGTTGGAAGTGCATGCGCGGACTTCAACAGGACATCTGGGAACCAACGAACGCAGACGTTATTATGGCAGACGACGCAATATCGATACTTGACACATGCAATTGAAAATAATTTGCAAACTGATCGATACCACTGTATTAAGCTTTGGACAGTGCCTGACTCCGGCACACTGCTTGGATAGAAGCTACATTTAGCTTCAACAGCTAAACTACTGGTTGAGTCTGCGGGTAGATGCTGAGAGGTGGTCATGTATCTGTTACAAGTCGCGGCACACAGACCAGGTAATATGTAGCAGTTTAACGTAGGAGCACCCTTCGAACACATATAGCTGGACAATTCCTTGAGTCAAACAGGGGTAATGAGAATCTGCCGGATGTCTGGATGTGCACGTCATTCTAAACAGGAGGCTAAGACCATTGTGGACTGCATTGTAGAAGAACTGTTCTGCCGCTTTGGAGTACCGTTGAAGCTACACAGCGACCAGGGAACCAATTTCGAGTGAAACCCATGAAAGAAATAATTGAGCCACATGGAGTGCACGAGACTCGCACAAAATCCAGGCCGCGAGCGACCGGAAAAAGACCGTTATGACCGGGAGGCTTACAGTCGACGTTTCCAACAGAGTGATCTGAGAGACTATATCTTCCTGCCCCAGACCAAGGGACACTGCTCCAAAATTATACTGAGTTTTATTTATGGACGCTATTTAACTGCCGCAGTTTTTAGCGGTATTGGGCATGAAAGATCGCTTAAATTTGCTCAGAGGTCGGTTTATCAAGCTTGAGAAACATTTAAATACCGTAAATCTGCGACACGGGACCAAAGGTTTTACTTCCCTTCCGAAGGAAGCCATACTAAATCCAATCGTCCTCCGCCGGATTTGAACCCACGAACTTGGGAACCAGGATCACGGAGGATGTTCCAAGCTTCAATAACCATTGCAAGGGCCATGAAGAGGATTCTTGTGATAAGATTAATGAAGTCGTCTACCGCATTTAGAGACTGTCCCGAGGGAAGGGACTAGTGGTATACTTATATCACTCAGAGACTGTCCCGAGGGAAGAGACTAGTGGTATACTTATATCATTCAGAGACTGTCCCGAGGGAAGAAACTGGTGGTACACTTATATCATTCAGAGACTGTCCCTAGGTAAGAGACTGGTGGTACACTTATATAAATTAGAGAACTGTCCCGAGGGAAGAGACTAGCGGTACACTTATATCATTCAGAGACTGTCCCTAGGGAAGAGACTGGTGGTACATGTATATCATTCAGAGGCTGTCCCTAGGGAAGAGACTGGTGGTACACTTATATCATTCAGAAGCTGTCCCGAGAGAAGAGCCTGGTGGTACACTTATATCATTCAGAGACTGTCCCGAGGGCAGAGCCTGGTGGTACACTTATATCATTCAGAGACTGTCCATAGGGAAGAGACTGGTGGTACACTTATATCATTCAGAGACTGTCCCCAGGGAAGAGACTAGTGGTACACTTATATCATTCAGAAGCTGTCCCGAGGGAAGAGACTAGTGGTACACTTATATCATTCAGAGACTGTCCCCAGGGAAGAGACTAGTGGTACACTTATATCATTCAGAGACTGTCCCGAGGGAAGAGACTGGTGGTACACTTATATCATTCAGAGGCTGTCCCTAGGGAAGAGACTGCTGGTACTCTTATTTCATTCAGAGACTGTCCCGAGGGAAGAGCCTAGTGGTAAACTAACATCATTCAGAGACTGTCCCGAGGGAACAGACTGGTGGTACACTTATATCATTCAGAGACTTTCCCGAGGGAAGAGACTGGTGGTACACTTATATCATTCAGAGACTGTCCCTAGGGAAGAGACTAGTGGTACATTTATATCATTCAGAGACTGTCCCGAGGGAAGAGACTGGTGGTACACTTATATCATTCAGAGACTGTCCCCAGGGAAGAGACTGGTGGTACACTTATATCATTCAGAGACTGTCCCGAGGGAAGAGACTAGTGGTACACTTATATCATTCAGAGACTGTCCCGAGGGAAGAGACTAGTGGTACATTTATATCATTCGGAGACTGTCCCCAGGGAAGAGACTAGTGGTACATTTATATCATTCAGGGACTGTCCCCAGGGAAGAGACTGGCTGTAAACTTACATCATCCAGAGACTGTCCCGAGGGAAGAGACTATAGGTACACTTATATCATTCAGAGACTGTCCCCAGGGAAGAAACTGGTGGTACACTTATATCATTCAGAAGCTGTCCCGAGGGAAGAGACTAGTGGTACATTTATATCATTCAGAGACTGTCCCCAGGGAAGAGCCTGGTGGTACATTTATATCATTCGGAGACTGTCCCCAGGGAAGAGACTAGTGGTACATTTATATCATTCAGAGACTGTCCCCAGGGAAGAGCCTGGTGGTACATTTATATCATTCGGAGACTGTCCCCAGGGAAGAGACTAGTGGTACATTTATATCATTCAGAGACTGTCCCCAGGGAAGAGCCTGGTGGTACATTTATATCATTCGGAGACTGTCCCCAGGGAAGAGACTAGTGGTACACTTATATCATTCAGAGACTGTCCCCAGGGAAGAGCCTGGTGGTACATTTATATCATTCGGAGACTGTCCCCAGGGAAGAGACTAGTGGTACATTTATATCATTCAGAGACTGTCCCCAGGGAAGAGCCTGGTGGTACATTTATATCATTCGGAGACTGTCCCCAGGGAAGAGACTAGTGGTACACTTATATCATTCAGAGACTGTCCCCAGGGAAGAGACTAGTGGTACACTTATATCATTCGGAGACTGTCCCCAGGGAAGAGACTAGTGGTACATTTATATCATTCAGAGACTGTCCCCAGGGAAGAGACTAGTGGTACACTTATATCATTCAGAGACTGTCCCCAGGGAAGAGACTAGTGGTACATTTATATCATTCGGAGACTGTCCCCAGGGAAGAGACTAGTGGTACATTTATATCATTCAGAGACTGTCCCCAGGGAAGAGCCTGGTGGTACATTTATATCATTCGGAGACTGTCCCCAGGGAAGAGACTAGTGGTACACTTATATCATTCAGAGACTGTCCCCAGGGAAGAGCCTGGTGGTACATTTATATCATTCGGAGACTGTCCCCAGGGAAGAGACTAGTGGTACATTTATATCATTCAGAGACTGTCCCCAGGGAAGAGCCTGGTGGTACATTTATATCATTCGGAGACTGTCCCCAGGGAAGAGCCTAGTGGTACATTTATATCATTCAGAGACTGTCCCCAGGGAAGAGACTGGCTGTAAACTTACATCATCCAGAGACTGTCCCGAGGGAAGAGACTAGTGGTACACTTATATCATTCAGAGACTGTCCCCAGGGAAGAGCCTGGTGGTACACTTATATCATTCAGAGACTGTCCCCAGGGAAGAGCCTGGTGGTACACTTATATCATTCAGAGACTGTCCCCAGGGAAGAGCCTGGTGGTACACTTATATCATTCAGAGACTGTCCCCAGGGAAGAGACTGGCTGTAAACTTACATCATCCAGAGACTGTCCCGAGGGAAGAGACTAGTGTTACACTTATATCATTCAGAGACTGTCCCCAGGGAAGAGACTAGTGGTACACTTATATCATTCAGAGACTGTCCCCAGGGAAGAGACTAGTGGTACACTTATATCATTCAGAGACTGTCCCCAGGGAAGAGACTAGTGGTACACTTATATCATTTACCTCTTTGTTTTCCATAACTCCCTTCCAATCTGGCAGGTGTGCCTAAATGTAACACGTGTGCAAGCGGACATTCTACATCAAAGCTTTGCATTGCCCCACCTGCGTGCAAAGAGCACATGCAATAATGAGCCCCACTTCTCGATTCTTTTTTTGCTGCATACTATATAACGGGATGGGGGAATTAGTTCCGGCTTTTAAGAGTGCAATTGGACTAGGGAGAGTCGGAGCAAGCGTCAACTGAGTGTTGGCGAAGCGGCGAGAAAGAAAACTCATCAAAGAGACAGTTTGTTTCACATCTCCGTACAGTTTATCATGAGGCTGAATACTAGATTGCCGTATTGAGGATTTGCGGGACTACAGTTGGGTCGCGAAGTGGCTCTAATAGTACAAGATACCGTTCTTAGAAGAAGATGAGTATGGAGAATCATCCAAAGAATACGACAACAATGTGCAATATCAAGCTACTCGCTACGGGGATTGCACAAAATTATGGGACATATTTATGTAGATACATTATGATGCTCCCTAATCACACGTCAAAAGTTTCTTTGTAATGGTGTGACTCTCTCGTTCTAAACAACGCATTGTGCTCGCTATTGATTTATGGTACACATTTCAGTTTTTTTGTTTGTTTTTCCATTTGTCTTGCACTAATGTTTTTCTTTCTTCCGTAGTACGGAATATTTAATATTTATTATTCATACCCAAACGTATCATCTTGTATATAATGTTGAACAATTCCCAGGATTCCATGGGTGAAATTACAATTAATTATAATTATATATATATTATAAATTATTTTGGAAAATGTCACAGAATTTTTATCATTATAATATTATTATTATTAATATTATCATTATCATTTATTATTATTATTATTATTATTATTATTATTATGTCATCAGTTAATCACCATTTTCTCATTCAGATCACCGGTCTTCTTTCTTTTTGTGACAAATAGTGGGCAGTTTGTGGATGTAGTTAACAACTCTGTGTGGACAAAGCAAGTAATTTCCTTGCATCTGCAGAAATCAAGGATGAGGCAGAAGTACAGTATTGTTTTGTAAATCAACAACGGTGGTGCTTCACGTGTTACACGTCAAGCACGTAATGATGTGGATTATTTATGTCAAGTTTCCGTGTAGTAAACCACTCTTGTTATCTTGGCATGTTTATTTCGCATGCAGCACCTTTAAAGTATCGATTTATCTTTCCAATTTGCCTGCTGACTCGGGAGGTGCAAAACGTAAACATGCCTTTCTGGCTGAACATGAAAACAAGTATTCTATGCCGGGTACAGTCACTGTTGCTTATGGTAGTGTTATTGCAAGGAAAATAACTCTCCGGCTATCATTAATTAATAAAACTTATTATTTATTATTAAAACATGACGGCTTTAAGAGATTTTCCCCGTACAACGATATGTGACAGACAACCTGTAGTGCTATTACAACGATATGTGACAGACAACCTGTAGTGCTATCAGCCTGAAGATGAATACTAAATGTTGTGCACAGGAACCCTAGCTCTTAAGAAACCTAACATAACCAAGCCGTTGCCAATTTGAAAAATGTCTTAAAATCTAAGTTGGCTCAGCACTGACGGACAGCCGCAGTTAATCAAATAGGGAGCAGCTCAGCTTTAATAACACCCTGCCTTACGAAATCAAAAATATTTCAATACTAATTAAATATTAAAATTAGTCTTCATGCTCATACAGGTCACGAAAATTGAATTCTAAAAATATACAATGTATTGTTTTTAGTAAGAGATGGTTGCTTAAACTCTCATGCTTCATTTGTGTAAATTGAGATACTTAAACACTCCAATTTAACGTTTTAAAGAGTCTTCAACATTTTCAAAACATATTTTCTTTGTTTAACTTCTTTTTATTTATTATTTTTTGAATTTCTAGCATTTTGGTAAATAAAGCTTATACTGTTACTAAGAAATGTTTCCGGGCTGTTTTGCCGCGGTCTGCTGGTGTTAGAAGTCCCAGACGTTTCGTCCACAACTACGGTGGACATCTTCAGTGGCGCGGTCGAAGTAACACTGACTCCGGCCGTGAAAGCCTACGTCCTCTCAAAGCTTATACTAATTTAAGTTACTTTTAGATGTTAACGCATACTTTTTTTTAAAAACAAGTCTATTACCAGAGTACTATATTAGAAATAGTGATACACGGTCTAAGGAAAAAATCTTTAAAATTGTTGATTCTCCGGACTCTATGCTTTATTTTGCAAACGACAGGATTCTACTTTGGATAAACTTGCTTCAAAACATTAAAGCTTAAAAACAGAGCGAAATATATAAACAATAATAATATTGTCAACGTTATAACTTTTAACAAACCACATATATCACATACAATTCCCTATCCCCCACACAATCTGTAAGAGAGAGAGAGAGAGAGAGAGAGAGAGAGAGAGAGAGTGTGTGTTTTAAAGGGGGTTAACACACATACACGTTAACGGGGAGTATATAAATGAAACAATTAAACCGAAAATGTTAGTGCCTAGAATTCAATAAAAAAATCTGTCACATGACTTTCTCTACATCTCTGCAACAAATTATTGTTAAAAGCTTATTCTTCTATTTACTTCATGCTAATCAAGTAAAAAATCAGCATAAAGGGTCTTATTACTTGCTTCCTTTTAAGTACAAGGGAAATAAGAGAGTACCATAGGTTAAAGTGAAAGTTAAAACCTGGTTGCTATGTCACTGAAGTACCTTTGTATGGAAGGAGTTGAAAATTCCTGTATGAGAAAAGTATAAGTATTTTATAGCTGAAACTAATAACAATCGATGAACTCCACGAAAAATAAATTGTGTGTTTTAGCGAGGTCTACATTTTTTGTTAAGTAAGTTTTTGCCTATCTCTTTTACTTTACTAGTTTACGAAATTCCGCAAAATTCTTCCAATATAAGCATGTCTTGAGAGGCTATTCCCAGAAAATTGAAGATAAACGTTTTATTTGTCATATAAATATCTTAGATATAAAAGATTTTAACCAAAATCATTAGAGCTATTTTTGAGAATATAAAAATTATCGATTTTTTTTTCCATGTAAAGGGTAGTTGGGGTGGGGGAATTTTCTTGGAAATCTTCGTGTCGCATCCTTGGAAAATACCCAACTTAAATACCAAGTTTGGTATTTAATGTTTTTTTCGTTTTTGAGCTATGCTGTCACAGACACACACACACACAGACTGACGGACTGACGACATACACATGGACATTTTCCTAAAAATGTCTTTTTTGGAATCAGGGGGTCTCAAAACATTTTTCGCCGGAAATCTGATATCGAATTTTTGGGTGCAATACAATACTTTCTCTATACTTTATGTACATAGTAGGTGTAGAGAAACTAAAAAATCATAAAAAAGTTTTTGGCGTCACGACTGCATGAAATGCGTGTATACATGTTGAAAGTCACACATCCGGAACTTTTTGACATGTGACTTTTAGATGGCACTTCCTGACGTCACTGCTCTAAAATGATTATTATGTCAATATCGAAGGTCTATAAACCATCCCCAATACTTTTGTAACAATTAGATGATTGTGCAAGTGATTTACTTTATTTTTATTCCATAATTATAACGAGCTCCAAGGCACAGCTACTAGATACTAGGCAGTTGGGTTTAACAAAACACACCCTCCATTGTCTGCAAACGTCTTGTGAATTTGTAAGTTTCCTTTATTTCATTTGCGTGCATTAGGGTTACCAGTGCTTGCTCGGTAAAACTCCCTAATATTTACCAAGCAGGGCATTTATCTTTGTACCCACGGATCACCTGATCAAAATACAGTGAAACCACGTGATATGGTGACGCTAAACTCAAGTATATGAGCCAATCAGAATTTAGGAAGCTTAAGGCAGACATTTTGCCTTGTGGGCTATTTAAACAGTCCTAATTTCAGAATTTGCACAGTTTCTCCTGTCATTCAGACGAGTACTCCACGTCACTTTGTATAAGAATTGTGCGCTGAAATTTCAAAATGAGATATAAGTGTAATATATTCACAAGTGTTTAAAATGTAACTAGTGTTGTACTCAAGTGCACGCAGCAACAATCAGTATATATAGTGTCTTTTCGAGTATATAAAAGTGTTAAAAGAAATGTTTAACGTTGCTGTTTGTCGAGATGACTTCACGACAGTGTTTGAAGTTCCGTCGACAAATAAATATCCGAGTGAAAAAGGATCGTGGTGCTATTTGTAATTGTAAACAAGTGTCCGTACTGTGTTCCTGTTTCCACCCTGAGAAAACTCAACAGCTCGAATCCTGAGACAGCTACGCCGAGGCAGCGAAAGAATCATCTTCATAACAATCCAGGTCCTTGCATCAAATACGGTGAACTCATTCTCAATTTCTGTATGCTATGGGTTCTCACTCGACTGACACGTCTAAGAAGGCATATGCAGGATGTTAATGAATTATACCGAAATATTTTCACAGAATATGTAGATTACTTAAATAAGTAATTTGAGATAGGAGACTTAGGGCCTGATTATAGAAATTTGGAAGTAACGGTTATAAGTTTCTGAAGTGCCAGTACGCCACGTATCGCGGCACTTCGTCTGGAATGAAAAAAACTGCAATAAAAAATGTATTTACTCTATAACGGGAATCGAACTCATGACCTTTGGGACAGCAGTTTCCCGCGTTATGCATTAAGCCATAATGAATGCTCAGTGTCGCACTGTCGAGATTTTACAGATTTTTGTGACATTAACCCTTGAGAACGCTAGTAACGAGCTGCTAAAAATTGATATTTCTATACTCGCGGCAGCAGCAGTTTTAAAAACATTCTAAGCCATTTTTTCAACCTGCTTTGCTGTAACACCGACTTATTAGCACCTGACACCCCACTATCTAGTTGCGTTATGTATATCTGGGGGTCCATGCATCGCCGATCTCAAATTACTTATATCAGTCACGTGCACGATCTCGCAAATTATTTCGGTGTAGTTCATTAACACCTGTATAAAGTGTCTTTCCCACACTCGCCATAAGTCAACGCTAATTGAATAATACCTTGTGAGCAGTATAAATGTATTCAAAAAACATACACGCGACAATTTGCATTTCCTGGAGTTACAACCTGGTGTTATTAGATTTAATGCAACCTCAAATTTATAGAAATGCACTATGTGAGATCCCGTAGGCCTGACTACAAACCAACATGCCGCCAAACTATTTCTAATATAACAGCTAACGTATATTAAATCCATCAACATCCCAAGCATTGTTTCCTTTAACAAAAACACTTTATCGTCATCATGCAGTGACCGAAAACATGGCTTCCTCTAAGCTAGGTAAGCTCATAAAAATAAACTTCTTGTGTTATTACAAAGCCGAATAGCACTTGTGCTACTAGCTACCCCGAATTTTATTTTGGTTTCAAACTCGTGCATCTTTACATAAGATAATTATTTCGAGACCGAATATCATTAAAAAACATTTGTTAGCTCAATTACAATGTCGAAAAACTATCATTATTTTGCTAGTAATGTTGTTAGTTTTTGTTCTTCTAATGTTGTTTATACTTTCTAAGGAGTCTGTAGTCTGAATAACTGGAAACTCATGTCATAAATGTGTAACTTTTCAGATTTTGCTTTGCATTCTTCTTCTCTTCCTCTCTAAAGAACTTTTTGGTTGCAGAAAGTCAGGAATTTGTCATTTAAAGTTCTCTCTCTGACGAGACCGCTGTTTTCTTTCAACAAGTGCTCTTTCATTATCTCTCTCCCTCAAAACACATTTTTCAGGATCTTATAAAGTCCCATCATGCGCTCACATATTTAAAGTGACAAATTATTTCAAAGGAAGACGAACTGATGTTACACAAACATAAGCCTATCCGAAATGCCTAAGAGGTACAACATAAGACTACTGTTGAACAACAGCACAAAGAAGTATCTGCAAGAAGTTGTCCTTCTACCAATTGACTACCAATCAACTTTAGCCCTAAAGTTGCACTGTTAAAAAATCTGATGTGTTCCATTCACATGACTTTCTCTACATCTCTGCAACAAATTATTCTTAAAACGCTTATACTTCTATTTACTTCATGCTAATCACAAAAGAATTAGCGAGAAGACTTATTACTTGCTTCCCTGTAAGTAGAAGCGAAATAAGGAAGTACCATAGGTTAAAGTGATAGTCTAAAGCTGGTTGCTACGTGACTGAAGTTCCTTTGTTTGTATGGACAGCAGTTGACAAATTCCTGTATGAGAAAAGTATGTTTTTCAACGCAGAAACAAAGCAAAGAATGACTGAAAAACGATGAACTCCGCGAAAAAATGTATATGGCATAAAATGTGTATCTTGACGTGCTCTACATTTTTCGTGTAGTAAGATTTTGTTCATCTCTTACGGTTTAGCAGTTATTCAAAATTCCGTAAAATTCATCCAGAATAAAGTACTCTTCAGAGGCTATTCCCAGAAAATTTAAGATATACATTTTATTTGTCAGATAAATAGCTTTAATATACAAAATGTTAATCAACATCGTTTGAGGCATTTTTAAGAAAATCAAAATTTTTGAAATAAGATCCAATGTAAGGGTAGTTGGGGGTGGGGGATTTTCCCCAAAATGTTCGTGTCGCATCCCTGGAAGATACTAAACTTAAATACCAAGTTTGGTATTTTACCGACTTTTCGTTTTTGACGTATCGTGTTTACAGACACACACACACACACACACACACACACGGACCTTTTTCAGAAAATGCTTTTTTTAGATATGGGGACCCTAAAACATAGATTTCCGGTGAAATCTCGGTATCGAATTTTTGAGTGGAGTGCAATACCTTCTCTATACATTATGTACATAGTACGTATAGAGAAAGTAGAAATCACAACAGCGCAGTTTGTCATATGATTAAAAAGGAATAAAAATGTTGAAATGTTGACCTTACTTTTATTTTTACTTTCTCTATACGCACTATGTACATAGTGTATAGAGAAGGTATTGCACTCCACCAAAAAACTCGATACCGAGATTTCACCGGAAATATATGTTTTAGGGTCCCCTGTATACAAAAAAAAAGTATTTTCAGAAAAAGGTTCGTGTATTCGTGAACACGATAACTCAAAAACGAAAAGTCGATAAAATACCAAATTTGGTATTTAAGTTTAGTATCTTCCAGGGATGCGACGCGAAGATTTTGAGAAAAATCCCCCCACCCCAAACTACCTTTACATGGAACTTTTTTCGAACATTTTGATTTTCTCAAAAATGGCTCTAAGAATTTTGATTAAAATGTCGTATTTTAAAGATGTTTACTTTTTTTTTTTATTAGATATTCCTTGTTTTTGGTTTCAGCTTTGAAAAACATGCTTTTCTCATATAGGAATTTGTCAACTCCTGTCCATACAAACAAAGGAACTCATTCACATAGAAACCAGCTTTTGACTATCACTTTAACCTATGGTACTCCCTTATTTCGCTTCTACTTACAAGGAATCAAGTAATAAGCCTCTATTTCTGCTAATTTGTTCTTTATTAGTATGAAGTAAATAGAAGCATAATTTTTTTAACAAAAATTTGTTGCAGAGATGTAGAGAAAGTCATGTGAATGGAGCACATCAGATTTTTATATCTTGGTTTTCCGATAAGCCAGCTACCATTGCTGAATGCTGACATGGTCGTGCATATTTGATTGCAGGGTGGAACAAATTACACGGGCAATGAACAATGCAATACAATGACGGACTTGTGCCGTTTAATTGAACATACAATGAGGTCGAATAAATTCTTGGCCGAGTCGGTACTACGTGGTAGCTGAATGCGCAAAGCTTGTAGTAGGGTTAACAGGAGGCAGATAAAATAAGTGCATGAATACTTGTAAAACAGCTATTAATATTTGCTTTGTAGTGTTTAACGCCCGCTTTAACTACTTATGGCACCGCTGGCGGTGACACTGATGATACATGAATGATTATGGAGCCCTGGTGGAATGCGATGGCGGGGGAAACCGGAGTACCCGGAGAAAACCCGCCCCAGCGCCGCTTTGTCCACCACAAAACTCGCATACGGTTGCTTAGGATCAAACCCCGGCCGTCTAGGTGAGAGGCGAGTGGTCTAACCACTCGGTCACGGCGCGGCCACAACTATTAATATGATTGATTATACGTACAGAAGGTCCAAATATTACTACTCAGATTCTTTCATATATTACTTAAAGAATTTCATACGTAAATCTGTCTATATGATGTGGTACACATTAAAGTTTACTGCATTTTTATTATGTCAGATATTTATGTAGCAATCTATGCATTGAGTATAGAAAATAAATTTTGGAAACTCCGCGAATGACAACTTTCTACAATACATTGACATCCGTATTCTCTGCAACAAAATTAGATAGTCGTGAACAATGCAATTTCTTCTATGCCACTAGTTAAAAAATCTGAAGTGTTCCATTCACATGACTTTCTCTACAACTCTGCAATAAATTATTCTTAAAAAGCTTATGCTTCTATTTACTTCCTGCTAATCGAAAAACAATTAGTAGAAATAGTCTTATTACTTGCTTCCTTGTAAGTAGAGTAGGGAGTACCATAGGTTAAAGTGATGGTTAAAAGCTGGTTGCTATGTGACTGAAGTTTCTTTGTTTGTATGGACACGAGTTCACAAAGTCCTGTATGAGAAAGTATGTTTTTATACCTGAAACAAAAAACAAGGAATATCTCAAAAATAATCAACTCCACGCAAAAATGTATATAACATAAATTGTGTGTTTTAAAATGCTCTACATTTGTTGTGTGGTAAGTTTTTGTCCATTTCTTACAAGGAATATCTCAAAAATAATCAACTCCACGCAAAAATGTATATAACATAAATTGTGTGTTTTAAAATGCTCTACATTTGTTGTGTGGTAAGTTTTTGTTCATCTCTTACGGTTTAGCAGTTATGCAAAATTCCGTAAAATTCACTCAGAATAAAGTAGTCTTCAGAGGGCTATTCCCAGAAAATTCAAAATATACATTGTATCTCTCAGGTAAATATATTTAATATACGATATTTTAATCAAAATCGTTAGAGCCATTTTTTAGAAAATCAAAATTTTCGAAAAAAGTTCCATGTAAAGGGTAATTTGTGGTGGGGGGATTTTTCTCAAAATGTTCGTGTCGCATCCTTGGAAGATACTAAACATAAATACCAAGCGTGGTATTTTACCGACTTTTCGTTTTTGAGTTATTGTGTTCACGGACACACACACACACACACACGGACCTTTTTCTGAAAATACTTCTTTTGGATGCAGGGGGCCCTAAAACATATATTTCCGGTGAAATCTCGGTATCGAATTTTTTGGTGTAGTGCAATACCTTCTGTATACAATATGTACATAGTACGTGTAGAGAAAGTAAAAATGAAAGAAAGAAAGGCAGAAAGACATTCCTTTAAACCTAAGCGAATTACATGCGCACGGTTTCTGTTAACTCTTAACAGAAGGGCGACCGGCAGCTGTTTTCGTAGAGGTACAGAACTTGTATTCCAGTCACGATTTTGACGGCGTTATTACTGCAAACTGGTCCACAACAGGAGATGTCCCCGCACCGTACTTAGTCAACTTGAAACATACAACAACGTTCTTCCAGCCACATCAGTATGACCTCTTTCTCTATATTTAACAAAAATGTAAATATGTTTAGTGAGTTTTAATATAACTGACATTAAGAAATATATATATATATATATATATATATATATATTAGTCGCCGAGCTTCAGCTGTCATATCTCGGCGTCACGCACCTTGCCGACGAAGGAGTAGACAGCTTCTTGCAACATGTAGCAGGTGATAGATTCGCAAGCTAGGGCGAACTCCTGCATCGAGTTGACTGCGGTAGGCCATGGTTCCCAAAGCGGTTCTCTCCGGACTACGCCGACGTCGGGATCGCATTCAGCACGTCTGCCGCCCGTTCCTGGAGACTTGCTAGCAGCTGTACGGCTTCTTCTTCTGCTGATCATCAGTTATGTGGCGACGGTCGTCGTACTTGGGTGGCTTGACGCGCGCTGCTGTTGTGTCGTGTCCTAGCGTCTCGACCTTCAACTTTCCATCGAGCACCTTTACCACCAGTTCCTTGGCGCCGCTGTCGATTCTTCCTCTAGCGCATTAAACCGCTGCCTGAGGTCTTCCACGGCATCAAAGCTTTCGTCAAGTTCCTTCATTCTCCCATGTTTTTTTCCACGCCGGACAGACATTACCGATTTTGGTCGTTAATTCCGTCGTAATGTGTTCCATTTTCTCTTCCACCTTCCCTATTCTATCTTCTCCATCATCTCCACTTTGGTTTTTCCGTCTGCAACTTCTCTAATGAGCAATTCGCTGTTGTCATTTCACCCCTCATCTCATCCATTCCGGTTTTCACTGTCGCTATTTCATTTCTCATCTCCATGACGAATTCCATTTTGTTGTGTATTTTCTCCACTGCGGTTTCTAATTTTGTGTCCATCTTCTTCATTTCGGTCCGCACATTTTTCATTATCTCCTCCATCTCGGCGTAATTATCCCGCTTCAGACACCATGTAACAGATGGCTTTATTGATTAACAATTAGTTACAAGTAAAACAATTAAGTTCACTTCGACGTAAGCCAGTTTTCAGTTTATGGCAGCACGCGACACCACTGCAGTCACTCACGACTCAGTTCAAATCACAACAAACCACACTGCACTGAAATATCCTTGCTTTTATAAGGGGTAAATGACGTCACGAAGTTTTCTGGAAGTTTTCTCGAGGCAAAATGCTCGAGGAGCATCGAAACTTGCATTCCATTAGGTTGTGGTTACTTCTGCGGTGCACTTCCTGACCTTGTTTACACCGCCTCCAACTGCGACGTCTCTCCTTGCAGCACTCGTGGCCGCGAGAGAATGTGAGGATAATTTTGTGGAAACTTTTACACTATATCTTTGAAAGGTGGACAAAATCTGGTACTATTTGATTTTTGAATTCGAATTAAGAGATACATAAAAGCCTGCTCGCAGTTCCATTTCATTCCATATATGTATAATCATTTAGGGTTCAGGGGAACTCAAAAGTTATATTGGCAGTGAAATATCAATTTCGAATCTTGATGGTATATAAATGCGGAACTACAGAGAAATCACAAAGTGCATCGACTGTGATTACCTAGAACTACTTTACCTCCATTTGCTTCATCTCCAAAAGATACTTAAAAGCTGTCGGAGTATGGGAGGTGAAAGAAATCAGAAATATGCATCCATCGATATTTCGCACCCATTTTCAGGAATTTTTAAGAGACATTTCATTTATCAAGGAATGTTAGAATGTACATGGTCAAAAATCTGTCATTTTCACGTCATGTGCGCTTAGTGTCGGAATCGCGAATTAGAAATGCCACCTGTCCAAGAAAATAACGCAAGGCTCCCAGCCGGAATGACTTGATAGAACTTGATAAGAAACATTAAGGGGTTGCGCAAAATACAATTATAAGAGGTAAAGAGGGTGTTTCGCGGTAAAAATATCATTGCGCAAAATACAATTATAAAAGGTAAAGACGGTGTTTCGCTGTAAAAATATCATTGTATAACAACTTCATTAATGTTTTTTTTTCAACACTAGCCGTGTGCAGGATGGGTAGAGTGAGACTGAACAAGTATTTGAACTGCGGATCTTCCGGCCTCTGTTCGGTTGCTCTCTCCTCTTAGCTACCACGGCAACATGCCGACACGATGTTACATTTCCGAACTGACTCGCATTTTTACTTTCTCTATACGAACTATGTACATAATGTATAGAGAAGGTATTGCACTCCACCCAAAAATTCGACACCGAGATTTCAACGGAAATATATAACTCAAAAACGAAAATTCGGTAAAATACCAAACTTGGTATTTGAGTTTAGTATCTTCCAGGGATGCGACACGAAGATTTTTAAAAAAATCCCCCCACCCCAAACTACCCTTTGCATGGAACTTTTTTCGAAAATGATGATTTTCTTAAAAATGGCTCTAACGATTTTGATTAATTTCGTATATTAAAGATATTTACCTGACAAATAAAATGTATATCTTGAATTTTCTGGGAATAGCCTCTGAAGACTACTTTATTCTGGATGAATTTTACAGAATTGTGAATAACTGCTAAACCGTAAGAGATGGACAAAAACTTACTACACGAAAAATGTAGAGCACGTTAAAACACACAATTTATGTTATATACATTTTTTTCATGGAGTCATCGTTTTTGAGTCATTCCTTGTTTTTGGTTTCTGCTATGAAGACTTATACTTTTCTCATATAGGAATTTGTCAACTGCTTCCATACAAACAAAGGAACTTCAGTGACATAGCAACCAGCAAGGAACAAAGCAAACATAGCAACAAGTAACCAAGTAATAAGACTATTTCTGCTATTTTAGTCTGATTAACATGAAGTAAATAGATGTATAAGCTTTTTAAGAGTGATTTGTTGCAGAGATGTAGAAAAAGTCATGTGAATGGTACACATCAGGTTTTTCTCAATTAGCATGAAGTAAATAGAGGCATAAGTTTTTAACAACAATTTGTTGCAAGATGTAGAGAAAGTCATGTGAATGGAACACATCAGATTTTTCCGGTAAATTTGGAGATGGCATACCTAGATGGTGATCAAGTTTTAATCAACTACTAGGTCAATCAGAAGTAATAAGGTTAATTAAAATCCTTATATTGCAGCACACTGGTTGGTTATTTGCTCAATGCTTTGCGAAGAAATTGGTAAATAGCAACTTCAGGATCGTTAACCAGCCTTTGAAGGGTGGGTAGACCATGTTAACTGCGTTCACATAGAGTGCTGTAAACATACACGGAAAGAAAGGACTGGCGCGGAAAGTAGAATTAAAAGTCCTGGAAACAAAGCTTTTAAAAGTTCATATGTCGGTAAATTGGATTATACAGCACATACTGGCCATGTAAATCAAAAGCGAGTGCATGCGGTGATTCACCACATCACTCACAGAGGATACGTACGCTTCGCGAAACCAAATGATTACTTTCCTTCAGTTTTTTTGTTTGTTTGTTTATTATTTGTTTTTTTTTTAAACCCTGCTCACGATAGAGGAAGTATACCTATTTCAATCCAAGTTCTATATCGAAATAAAACACATTCTTTTAAGAAACTGCTTGCTTAAAAGGGAATCATTTTTACTTTCTCTATACGTACTATGTATATAATGTATAGAGAAGGTATTGCACCCACCCAAAAATTCGATACAGAGATTTCACCAGAAATATGTGTTTTAGGGTCTCCTGTGTCCAAAAAAATCTTATGTGTGCCATTCACATGCGTTTCTCTACATCTCTGCAACAAATTATTCTTAAAAAGCTTATACTTCCTACTTCATGCTAATTAGAAAAGTTAGCAGAAATTGTCTTATTACTTGCTTCCTTGTAAGTAGAAGCGAAATAAGGGAGTACCATAGGTTAAAGTGACAGTCAAAAGCTGGTTGCTATATCACTGAAGTTCCTTTGTCTGTATGGACAGCAGATGACAAATTCCTGTATGAGAAAAGTGTGTTTTTCAAAGCAGAAACCAAAAACAAGGAATGTCTCAAAAACGATCAACTCCACGAAAAAAAATGTATATAACATAAATTGTGTGTTTTAACGTCCTCTACATTTTTCGTGTAGTAAGTTTGTGTCCACCTCTTACGCTTTAGATGTTATTCAAAATTCCGTAAAATTCATCCAGAATAAAATACTCTTCAGAAGATATTCCAGAAAATTCAAAACATACATTTTATTTTCCATGTAAATATCTTTAATATACGAAATTTTAATCAAAATCGTTAGAGCCATTTTTCAGAAAATCAACATTTTCGAAAAAAGTTCCATATAAAGGCTAGTTGGGGGTGGGGGATTTTTCTCAAAATCTTCGTGTCGCATCCCTGGAAGATACTAAACTTAAATATCAAGTTTGGTATATTACCGACTTTTCGTTTTTGAGTTATCTTGTTCACAGACACACGGACACACATACACACGAAACTTTTTCCGAAAATGCTTTTTTTTGGATAAAGGGGACCCTAAATTTCGGTGAAATCTCGGTATTGAATTTTTGGATGGAGTGCAATATCTTCTCTATACACTATGTACATATTGCGATAGAGAAAGTAGAAAGCATTTACAGGAAAAGATTCGTGTGTATGTATGTGTGTGTGTCTGTGAACACGATAACTCAAAAACGAAAAGTCGCTAAAATACCAAACTTGGTATTTAAGTCCCCTCCAGGGATGCGACACGAAGATTTGAGAAAAATTTCCCCACCCCAAACTACCCTTTACATGGAACTTTTTTCGAAAATTTTAAATTTCTCAAAAATGGCTCTAACGATTTTGATTAAAATATCGTATATTAAAGAAATTTACTTGACAAATAAAGTGTATACCTTTAATTTTCTGGGAATAGCCTCTGAAGCTTACTTTATTCTGGATGAAATTTACGGAATTTTGCATAACTGCTATACCGTAAGAGATTGATAAAAACGTACTACACAAAAAATGTAGATCACGAAAAAACACACAATTTATGCCATATATATATATATATATATATATATATATATATATATATATATTCGTCCTGTGGATCGTTTTTTAGATATTCCATATTATTGATTTCGCTCTAAAATACTTCTCTTACAGGAATTTGTCAACTCGTATCCATACAAACAAAGGAACTTCAGTCACAGAGCAACCAGCTTTTGACTGTCATTTTAACCTATGGAACTCCCATAATTCGCTTCTACTTACAAGGGAGCAAGTATAAGACTATCTGTGCTAATTTTTCTCAATTAGCATGAAGTAAATAGAAGCATAACCTTCGTTGCAGAGATGTAGAGAAAGTCATGTGAATAGAATACATTAGATTTTTAGGTTAGTAAAGTTTTGCAGAAATAATATCTTTGCATTTCGAGAGTATGTATACAAAGGGAAGAGGCATGTCCAAATATGTAAGAACTTGATGGTATATGCTGACCTTCATATTTCACACTATTTCCATACAAATTACGAGAATTGATAAAAATCGCAAGAACTGAGAAGGATGACAGATATCTGGGAAGAGACCTATAACGTTACTTAAAATAACTTGTGCTTTAAGTAAATCTACACATTTGTGTGGTGCCTGTTGTACAAGATTATGCAAAATGAGTTTGAAATAAAGAGTGCTTCATAGGCTATTCCCACAAAAAAGAAGATATCAAGAACTAGAATAGGTTCCAGTATAAACTACATCTGCTGAGCGGATGTCCTAGTGGGAATAAAGTAGCTTTTTAACACTAGCGCAATGTATTTCCAGACTCAGGTCAAAGTGGCCTAATATCTGAGGTGTCGCTGTGACAGAGCACTTGATGTCAGGTCACTTCGGTTTAAGGACGTAGAACATGCAACACACGAGAGATGACGTCACTGCAGCCTGGTCGATAACTTCCGAGGGAAGCAGTGAGAGGAAGAAAACAAAAACAGCAGCCGGTTTTGTGGCTCAGCCACAGGTAGTAAGGTCACTCTGCAACCTACTTGTAGCTGATATATTGCCAACGGCGCGCTGCAATAATACAACATTGCTTAAACGTAAACCTCGACTATCACCTTACTGTTGGTGCGTGCGACAAAGGAAGTAAAGTGCGCAGTCTCCCCAACTCCTCCTCAAGTTACATAAACGATAAGCCATAAAAGGATCAAAGTTATGCTGGCAAAGCTGTGTCACCGTTGCAAAAAGCACTGGTTTCTGATTGCTTTCTCATGTGCAAGAGTTTTTACTTTCTCTATACACACTATACATAGTGTATTGCACCCAAAAAATCGATACCGAGAGTTCACCGGGAATATATGTTTTCAGACTCCCTGAATAAAAAAAAAAGCATTTTTAGAAAAATGTCCGTGTGTGTGTGTCTGTGGGCACATAGCTCAAAACGAAAAGAGCATTAAAAACCAAACTTGATATTTAAGTTTGGTAACTCCTAAGGATGCGACACGAAGATTTTCAAGAAAATCCCCCATCCCAAACTACTATAAGGAAAAAGTTCAAAAATGTTGATTTCTTAAAAATAGCTCTAACGATTTTGATTAAATTCTCTTATATTTAAGATATTTACTTGCCAAGGAAACAAGTAATAAGACCATTTCTGCTAATTTTTTCCTCGATTAGAATGAAATCAATGGAAGCATGAGCTTTTTAACAACAATTTGTTGCAGAGATGTAGAGAAAGTCGTGTGATTGGAACCCATAAGATTTTTTATATCTATTGAGAAAACTGTTTATTAAAAAAGTGTTGTTCTCACCAAGAAGTTCCGGCTCGGTCGGGGAGCTTTTCTTTAACTAGAATGATCCCCTCTCCCCCACAGAGTCTGCAAGTATCAATGGCAGAGTGAATGTGTGTTTGTTTAATATTATAAAAAAGAAAAACCAACTTTATTAAAGTCTATAGTTCAGCGAGAAAACACCAGCAGTTGTTTCTCAAAGTCAAAAGCTGCCGATATGCCCATGGAAGTTAAAGGGGTCCATACAAATGAACAATAACAAAATTGTGTGCTTTTGGCATAATTTTGATATGACGTATAATTTTGAAAATTGTTCATATTTTCAAGAAAGCATATTTTTAGCGATAAATGAGAAATGTCTATTTCGATATTTGGTTTCACATATTGGTGCCATAAACTCAGTTTATTAGATGAAATGTAGCAGAAAACTTTGAGCAATTAAACAATATTGTCAGTGCTTACACTATTCCGAAATGTACAACGAATACAAACACCTCACCGAAAACAATCCAAAATAAAGAAGCTAAGCCGTTCGCGTTTAGAAATGATATCAAGCTAGTTCAATTCAGTAGCTGCCTTGCCAACCATTTTGATGCAATTGTCCATTTCTTTTCCAAATTAGCAATGCCTTTAGTTCATGAATATTTTGACAGTATCAAGTGCTGCGATATTGTAAACATAAAACATTTAATTTTTACTTTCTCCATACGCACTATGTACATAGTGTATAGAGAAAGTATTGCACTCCACCAAAAAATTTGATATCGAGATTTCACCAGAAATATATGTTTTAGGGTCCCCAATATCCAAAACAAGCATTTTCACAAAAAGGTCTGTGTGTGTGTATGTGTGTCCGTGTGTCTGTGAACACGATAACTCAAAAACGAAAAGTCGGTAAAATACCAAACTTTGTATTTAAGTTTAGTATCTTCCAGGGATGCGACACGAAGATTTTGAGAAAAACCCCCCCCACCCCCAACTACCCTTTACATGGAACTTTTTTCGAAAATTTTGATTTTCTCAAAAATGGCTCTAACGATTTTGAATTAAAATTTCGTATATTAAACACATTTACCTGAAAAATAAAATGTATATCTTGAATTTTCTGGGAATAGCCTCTGAAGAGTAGTTTATTCTAGGTGAATTTTACTAAATTTTGAATAACTGCTAAACTGTAAAACATGGACAAAAACTTACTACACAAAAAATGTAGAGCACATTAAAACACACAATTTATGTTATACACATTTTTTTCGTGGAGTTCGTCGTTTTTGTGACATTCCTTATTTTTGGTTTCTGCTATGAAAACGTATACTTTTCTCATACAGGAACTTGTCAACTCCTATCCATATAAACAAAGGAACTTCATTGACATAGCAACCAGCTTTTGACTATCACTTTAACCTACGGTTGTCCCTTATTTCGCTTCTACTTACAAGGAAGCGAGTAATTAGACTATTTCTGCTAATTTTTTCTGATTAGCATAAAGTAAATAGAAGTATAAGCTTTTTAAGAATTATTTGTTGCAGGGATATGGAGAAAGTCATGTTAATGGTACACATCAGATTTTTATTATATTAATTTGGTAAGAGAAACAATATTAAAATATCAATCTAAAACATGTAGCTCAGCTTGTTTTCCTCGGAATGAATTCGCCGAGAGCCAAATGTGAAACAAGGAGTTTGGAAACGTGTGAGTTTGCGGATCCCAAGGTAGCGTGGATGCAGTTTACAAATGTGCTGCCGTGGCATTTGTTCCAAGCAAAGGAAACTGATGAGTTAGTGACAACAATGCTCCTATTGCTAATGTTTTTGAGCCCTCAAGGGTAGTTGCTATTTCGATAATTGAAATAACTTAAGACAGTATTTTACCACATTAATGCACTTTTTAAAACTAGTTGTATTAATTCTGATTTGATTCTTTGTTATAAAGAACTTTGTGCCATAGTTAAACAGCTAAGCTACGGTAACAAACTAGATGTACGTACGTTTGGCATTGAAGGTAGAAGATGAGTTCTTCCTGTGAAAAATCTTCTCAATGTCTTTTGCTACTCATATTAAATGTTCTATGTATAACTTATTTGCAACAGGACAGCTATGAAAAACGAAAATTACATCTGTGATGTTACATACATGTTGCACTTTTAATTGTCGACTCTTAACCTTGCCTCTCGTCACGTGGTTTCTGCTGCTATTACTGATAAGCGATGTGCAACAGTCACGCGAGTTTCTCTACCTATTGCCATTTCAAAACGACTCTACAAACGTCACTTTTCTATATGCTTAATGCTACACATTATTAATATACAACTACTCGAGGTCAGTAGATGTCAGTAATGCACAAAATGATTAAACTTTTAAGCACAAAAATTGCTAAAATTAAACATAAAATAAACATATCTCAGAAATGGTTCATCTGAACAAGTTATTAAATATAAATTGTATAGTTTATGGACAATTAGTTTTTGTCTGAGAATAATTTTTCCGCAGACTTAGGCGGCTGCAGACAGAAATTTCCTTTTGTCATAACAAACACTCAAACTCACATCTTAATCTTTGGATACAATACAAAATAATTGTATTCTCCTACAAAGGAATTCTCCCGTACGGCAATTTCATGAATTGCATCTCCTGGAGTTCACTATAATAGATTTGAAATGTAAAATATGTATATACAGAGTGGCAATACTGTATGTGACTGCAACATGTATATACAGAGTGGCAATATTGTATGTGACTGCAACATGTATATACAGAGTGGCAATACTGTATGTGACTGCAATATGTATATACAGAGTGGCAATACTGTATGTGACTGCAACATGTATATACAGAGTGGCAATACTGTATGTGACTGCAACATGTATATACAGAGTGGCAATACTGTATGTGACTGCAACATGTATATACAGAGTGGCAATACTGTATGTGACTGCAACATGTATATACAGAGTGGCAATACTGTATGTGACTGCAACATGTATATACAAAGTGGCAATACTGTATGTGACTGCAATATGTATATACAAAGTGGCAATACTGTATGTGACTGCAACATGTATACACAGAGTGGCAATACTGTATGTGACTGCAACATGTATATACAGAGTGGCAATACTGTATGTGACTGCAACATGTATACACAGAGTGGCAATACTGTATGTGACTGCAATATGTACATACAGAGTGGCAATACTGTATGTGACTGCAATATGTATATACAGAGTGGCAATACTGTATGTGACTGCAACATGTATATACAGAGTGGCAATATTGTATGTGACTGCAACATGTATATACAGAGTGGCAATACTGTATGTGACTGCAACATGTATATACAGAGTGGCAATACTGTATGTGACTGCAATATGTATATACAGAGTGGCAATACTGTATGTGACTGCAACATGTATATACAGAGTGGCAATACTGTATGTGACTGCAATATGTATATACAGAGTGGCAATACTGTATGTGACTGCAACATGTATATACAGAGTGGCAATACTGTATGTGACTGCAACATGTATATACAGAGTGGCAATACTGTATGTGACTGCAACATGTATATACAGAGTGGCAATACTGTATGTGATTGCAATATGTATATACAGAGTGACAATACTGTATGTGACTGCAACATGTATACACAGAGTGACAATACTGCATGTGACTGCAATATGTATATACAGAGTGGCAATACTGTATGTGATTGCAATATGTATATACAGAGTGGCAATACTGTATGTGACTGCAACATGTATATACAGAGTGGCAATACTGTATGTGACTGCAACATGTATATACAGAGTGGCAATACTGTATGTGACTGCAACATGTATACACAGAGTGGCAATACTGTATGTGACTGCAACATGTATATACAGAGTGGCAATACTGTATGTGACTGCAACATGTATATACAGAGTGGCAATACTGTATGTGACTGCAATATGTATATACAGAGTGGCAATACTGTATGTGACTGCAACATATATATACAGAGTGGCAATACTGTATGTGACTGCAACATGTATATACAGAGTGGCAATACTGTATGTGACTGCAACATGTATATACAGAGTGGCAATACTGTATGTGACTGCAACATGTATACACAGAGTGACAATACTGTATGTGACTGCAACATGTATACACAGAGTGGCAATACTGTATGTGACTGCAATATGTATATACAGAGTAGCAATACTGTATGTGACTGCAATATGTATATACAGAGTGGCAATACTGTATGTGACTGCAATATGTATATACAGAGTGGCAATACTGTATGTGACTGCAACATGTATATACAGAGTGGCAATACTGTATGTGACTGCAACATGTATATACAGAGTGGCAATACTGTATGTGACTGCAATATGTATATACAGAGTGGCAATACTGTATGTGACTGCAACATGTATATACAGAGTGGCAATACTGTATGTGACTGCAATATGTACATACAGAGTGGCAATACTGTATGTGACTGCAACATGTATATACAGAGTGGCAATACTGTATGTGACTGCAACATGTATATACACAGTGGCAATACTGTATGTGACTGCAATATGTATATACAGAGTGGCAATACTGTATGTGACTGCAACATGTATATACAGAGTGGCAATACTGTATGTGACTGCAACATGTATATACAGAGTGGCAATATTGTATGTGACTGCAACATGTATATACAGAGTGGCAATATTGTATGTGACTGCAACATGTATAT
The DNA here is from genome assembly GCA_030762935.1 of Hymenopus coronatus. NCBI lineage: Eukaryota > Metazoa > Arthropoda > Insecta > Mantodea > Hymenopodidae > Hymenopus > Hymenopus coronatus. Next base: position 3,489,582 of record CM060889.1, on the reverse strand, counting down.
ACAGAGTGGCAATACTGTATGTGACTGCAACATGTATATACAGAGTGGCAATACTGTATGTGACTGCAACATGTATATACAGAGTGGCAATACTGTATGTGACTGCAACATGTATATACAGAGTAGCAATACTGTATGTGACTGCAACATGTATATACAGAGTGGCAATACTGTATGTGACTGCAACATGTATATACAGAGTGGCAATACTGTATGTGACTGCAATATGTATATACAGAGTGGCAATACTGTATGTGACTGCAATATGTATATACAGAGTGGCAATACTGTATGTGACTGCAATATGTATATACAGAGTGGCAATACTGTATGTGACTGCAACATGTATATACAGAGTGGCAATACTGTATGTGACTGCAACATGTATATACAGAGTGGCAATACTGTATGTGACTGCAACATGTATATACAGAGTGGCAATACTGTATGTGACTGCAACATGTATATACAAAGTGGCAATACTGTATGTGACTGCAACATGTATATACAAAGTGGCAATACTGTATGTGACTGCAATATGTATATACAGAGTGGCAATACTGTATGTGACTGCAATATGTATATACAGAGTGGCAATACTGTATGAGACTGCAACATGTATATACAGAGTGGGAATACTGTATGTGACTGCAATATGTATATACAGAGTAGCAATACTGTATGTGACTGCAACATGTATATACAAAGTGGCAATACTGTATGTGACTGCAACATGTATATACAGTGTGGCAATACTGTATGTGACTGCAACATGTATATACAGAGTGGCAATATTGTATGTGACTGCAACATGTATATACAAAGTGGCAATACTGTATGTGACTGCAATATGACTTGTATTACACTAACAGTAAAATATTACAACATTTTTATGAAATTAGTCTAAATAGCCCTTCGAAACTGCTCTGATGGCTGCATGAAATAAGTATAAGAATTCTGAATGCAATAAGGTTGTACAGTTTCCTATATCTTCAGTTTGTCTACCGGTTCCTTTCCTTTACTTTCCCATTAATTAACCGGAAGAAGTTAAACAGCGGTTCCCAAAGTAACGACGTTAGAGATCTTCAGAAGACGACAATCAGTAAAGTTATTATTATAATACAAGTTTTCTGTGTCAAATCATAACCGCTTGATTACATGTTAATACACATGAATAATCTATGTTTCCTTATTTGATTTTGCATCCTTTGTAATGTATGCTGAAGCTTTAATATAAGCATTACTGGTGTTATAGGCACGAGTTTAATTATTACATTTTACATACTGTATATCGTATAACATGCATAATGTAAAAAACCAAAACCTACAGAAAAAAAATCTGTGTTACACTCATATGACTTTCTCTAGCTCTTCTACAAACTTCTTACATAAGATTATTTTCTTTTTACACCTTGCTAATCGAGATAATCATTAGCAGAATGTTCTTACTACTCCTTATAAGTAGAAAGATAACAAGGGAATACACTAGGCTAAACCGATAGTCAAATGTTTTAAAATCTGTTGTTATGCGATTGTCGCTTCTTTGCTTGGCCAGGGGTAGAACAAAAGAAAAACGGACACTTCCTGTCTCAGAAAAGTATAAGTACTCACAACTGAAACCGAAAACAAGGAATATCTCGGAAACGTTTACCTCCATAACAGAAATGTAAAGGGCATATATTGTGTGTTTTGATCAGATCAGCATTTTCTGTGTAGTAAGTTTTTGTATATCTCTTACCGTTTAGCAGTTAAGCAACATTTAGCAAAATTCATCCAGAATAAAGAGCTCTTCAGAGGCTATTCCCAGAAAAATCAAGATATACATTTTATTTGGTATGTAAATATCTTTAATATACGGGAATTTTATAAAATCGTTTTTGAGCTATGCTTTTCACAGACACACACATACACACGGACCTTTTTCTGAAAATGCTTTTTTTGGATTAAGGGAGTCCTAAAACATGTATTTCCGGTGAAATCTCGGCATCGAATTTTTGGGTGGAATACAATACTTCCTCTATACACTATGTACATAGTACGTGTAGAGAAAGTAAAATCAGATGTGTCCTATTCACATGACTTTCTCTACCTCTCTGCAACAAATTATCGTTAAAAAGCTTATGCTTCTATTTACTTCATGCTAATCGAGAAAAAAATTAGCACAAATAGTCTTATTACTTGCTTCCTTGTAAGCAGAAGGGAAATAAGGGAGTACTATCGGTTAAATTAATAATCAAAAGCTCGTTGCTATGTGACTGAAGTTCCTTTGTTTGTATGGACAAGAGTTGACAAATTCCAGTATGAGAAAAGTATAAGTTTTTCATAGCTGAAACCAAAAACAAGGAATATGTCAAAAACGATCAACTCCACGAAAAAAATGTATATAACATAAATGGTTCTTATTATTATAAATGGTGTGTTTTAATATGCTCTACATTTTTTGTGTGTTAAGTTTTTGCCCATCTCTTACGGTTTAGCAGTTAAACAAAATTCCGTGAAATTCATCCAGAATAAAGTAGTTTTCAGAGGCTATTCCCAGAAAATTCAAGATATATATTTTACTTGTCAGGTAAATATCTTTAATATACGTTATTTTAACCAAAATCATTAGAGCCCTTTTTAAGAAAATCAAAATTTTCGAATAAAGTTCCATGTAAAGGGTAGTTTGGGGTGGGGGGATTTTCTTGAAAATCTTCGAATCGCATCCTTGGAAAATACCAAATTTAAATACCAAGTTTGGTATTCAACGGTCTTTTCGTTTTTGAGCTATGCTGTCCACAGACACACACACACGACCTTTTTCCAAAAATGCATTTTTTGGATTCAGGGGAACCCAAAACTTGTATTTCCGGTGAAATCTCGGTATCGGAGTTTTGGGTGGAATGCAATACCTTCTCTAAACACTATAGTACGTGTAGAGAAAGTAAAAATAAAACTTTATAACACTACTAGAATACACTAATAAAAATCTACTTTTCTTTGCAAGAAATTTTACTATGCAAAACAAATTCAGTTTATTTATTTATTTATAATATTTAAGATAGTCATCCAATAATGTATACTTAATTAATTACCCCTCGGAAAAGTTACACGTATTGTTGTAGTGTAATATATTAGTTCAGCTCTTCCTTTGTTGTATTCTAAGAGTTATGAAACATGTAATTATTTGGCGATGCATAATTTTAACTTGGATATGTTTGTTAGATAAGAAAGACAAACTTCAGGTTATATTCCGATAAATGGAAATGTTCTGAAACGTTTAGCTTTTAAATACCGTTCTAAACTATAGCATGAACAAGCACGTGCATATGTAGGCCATCCTTCTTTCCCAAGATGTTATGCTGGATTTGGTTAGCGGCAAAGATGAGACATAAAGCAGTTTTGGCCCGAAATAAAGAGTACACGAAAACGACAGAAACAAATAAACTATCGTTATTATGGAATTATATTAATATTTTATTTCAAGATATGTGTATGCGCGCTCAATATATTTTTTGTTTGTTCGCTTTTACGAACTATGAAATGCCGATACGTTGAGAACATAATGTAGCATTACGTATTAGAATATGTGGTCTATGAGCAAATCATACTAAGAAACAATGATTGAGATATTACAAAATGACTTACAGTTGATATTGTCATTAATTCTGTATTAGTTGCCCTCCGTGGTGTAATGGTTACCATGCTAACTTCATATACCCAAGGTCGCGGGTTCAAACCCGGCGGAGGACGATGGATTTTTTTCGGGCGTAAAAATCCGTAGCATGGCTTCCTTCGGAAGGGAAGTAAAGCCGTTGGTTCCGTGTCGTAGATTTACGGCACTAAAAGAACCTCAAGCCTGATCTGAGCAAAATTTAGCGGTCTTTCGCCCAGTATAGAATGAATGGGACGCTGAGGACCACAACAGTTAAAGAGCGTCCATAAATAACACGCCATTTACATTTTTTCATTCTGTGTCGATCTTTATACAGCATACGGCAATTTGCTTGTAACTAGCGATGGGTTTACAGTGTTGCTCATTTCTTTGTTGCACGCCCAGTACATGCACCAATATCGAATTCCAGTTCTCCGGTTGTTGACCACGTCTAATGTACCTCAAACGCGGGTACACTACTTCAAATCCGTTTTAATAGTTGAGGTCTACAAAGATAGCGAATAAAACCGCCGAAATGATTCTGGAAGAGTCCACTGAACATTGCTGAACGTTGGTATGGGAAACCTTGGGGAGGAGAAATCTTATGCACGAGGACCTGGCCTGTAGAGAGCATGTCTGTCCAAGCATACCATGCAGGTGGACAGGCTATTTCTCTGTGAAAAATGATGTGGACCATCCAATTTTACCTTTACCTCATTTTTCATTATTCATATCAACTTTTCTGTCAGAATTTGATTATACGTATCAAATTTGCTCACATATTGGCGGACAGGTATTAAATTGTTTGAGAAATTAAGAAATAAGTAATTACAATCAAGGGTCATAAGCTTCCAAAGTATGAAGTTCTAATAGCTATATGTTTTTCAAATGGAAAGAGTTCTACGCTGCAGCGAATGAGGTGTGATATCGTGCTCTGCGCTGCCTACTCTTTGCATATTACTCTCTCACTCGCACACTGAGCATGCAAATTTGCATGGCTACATAATGTTTATTCACGTGTATTATGAAAGTTATTTGAGCTACAAATCTGTGGTTTTTACAGTTCTATTACGAATATTGCTCCCTATCTTCCTCGTGAATTATTTTTTGCAAAAGTTGAATATTTTGTGTTAGCGCATGTAGTATTTATGAGAGCCGGAATCACTTAGCGCGTTACTCCCCAGTTAAACGCGAATATAATATGTCAACATCGGCCTAGTAGCGCTCAAGGACAAACCTCGTCCTGTTTGAAAGTCGCTGTAGTGCTTGCACTGCAAAACTGCGGCTATGAATCTTACAGGCAATTAAACTGTCGCTGAACAGCGATGTCTTTCACTAAGTTCTGTATTACAGTAATATGCTCAAAAATGTTTTACCTTATTAGGACATTTTTACTGACTTGTTTGCCTATAAAAAGCTGTCGAAATTGACCTGCGGTGCTCTTGTGTTTTGTTTGTTCGTTTTTTGAAACACTTTCCTTTCGCTTGAACCGCTGCGTTTAGCCGCTAACGTGAGGCTGCGCGTCAACGACAGCTTAATCCTCGAACTGAGTCCCCTTGTTATACCACAAATAGGGTGTCTCTGAAAATATTTCAATATTTTAAAATAATAAACTAACTTCGATTTTGAATTCCTGTATAGTGCCATTTTATTACGGCGCTCGTGCACAGCTGTAAGACTTTATTTCTAATGTAAAACATTTTTTGATGTGACGAATTAATCCAAACTTTGAATTTAGGGGAAAGGCTTTATCCCGATGCTACAACTTAAACTCCAAAAAATCTTTATAATTCAAATTTAAAACCATGCGTCCAACATCTTTATAATTCAAAATATATTCTTATTTTAACATCTTTATAGTTCAGCTCAATATACAGGGTGATTTATATAGAGCTGACACATTTCTTTTATTGTTTCAAAACGTGTTATGCTAGCGACTACTTATTATACCTAAATTGTAGAGGAATGTTGGGAGATTATTTACCTCTATAGCAAATGTTGAAAATATCCTCCATCCTGCATAAGGCACAACTCAACACGTCGTTCTGTTACTGGCCATTCGTTGGAGGACTCTGTTGTCAATAGCTTGAATCTCCTTTGTGATGTGCTTCAGATCGTTCAATGTCTGGGGGCATGTGGCGTAAACCCTGTCTTTTAAGTAAGCCCATAGAAAAGAGTCCGGCGATGTCAAATCCGGAGATCTCGGTGGCCACAGGTTCCTGGAAAGTATCCGGTCGTCAAAGAAACTTGCTATTAGGATCATGGATTCATTTAATGTAGCGCCATCTTGTTGAAAATATCCTTGACTCAGCTCTACATCGTCCAGTTATCGTAAAAATGGCTTAATATAAGTTCAACATCTGCGCATCTAGTGACAAGGAATCAAACTCCAGAATATTCTGCTTAATTTGGTGTTAAATTGGGTCATTGAATGAATTTCCAACGGAATAATTAAAGAAAGAAATGTGTCAGCTCTACATAAATCACTCTGTATATCCGAACCACGAAACATTTATACTGTTGTATTGGGGTTCAACACAATGAGCCTATAAATATTCACAGGTTGCTGTCAATGGCAGGCCCCAAGGATAATGATGCATATCTACTTTCCCTATGAGGCTATGTCTACTTAAAACACATAACGTTGAGGGAAATAGTAAGTTTTCAAATGCCAACCTTCTGTCATATTTTGTATATGGCTCACGCGGGTAATTTCATAACACATATACTTTTACAGTGGTTCATACATTTAATATTGCCATTTTGTATTTTGGTAATATTGTAATTTTGTGGTTGTCGTTATATGACAACACTACCCAGTCTCTTTGCACCGCAAGTATTGGTTCAACAGAACTGAACTATTTTGTAATTCTTGTGTCAGACGGTCTGAGAAGTGATGTCTTAGAGTTTTATGAATTCTTTTCATAATTTATGAAATGTAAGTAGAATTTCTTTAAGCAAAGTAGGCTATTTTTAGCGCAAAATGAAAAAAAAAAAACAAAAACAAAAACAAAAAAAAACAATCTAATTCACATTGCTCAGAAATGTGAACTAGCCAGTGAAGCTTTTCCTATTCCATTCTGGCTATAGATGATTGTAGAACACGCTACCGCAGCTAAACCTGTAGTGATCATGAGCTTTATCATGTTGGTATTTTCTCCAGTGGCCTTAAAATTTAGAGAGAATAAGGGGCATATATTTGTAATTTTTCTCATTGTGCCCGTCTTCTTCAACCATTGGCTCTTTGAAATGAGGTAACTAAGAGCTCATCTTGTGGATACAGGAATTCTTTGTACTCTTCAAGACTGGTGCGAGTTTATTACTGCACAAAACATTATGATTGGTTCCCTGGATATGAGATTTATCCTCTCGAATGAAGTCTAAAGGCTTCAACTATTTATGAAGAAGTGAAAGTACAAGATTCCTCCTCCGAAGTGCTTCCATGCCTCATCATCAGAATCACAATTGCTCCGCATGTTCAAGCACAATCCTCTACATCCAAACTTTTTTCCCAAACGAAGCGGAAGATTCCTGCAAATTCTATGAGAGTGTTTGTTCCGTCTTAGAACGAGGAGAGACAACCACTGCACAGAGAAAGCTCGAACAACTGCAAGAACCAGAGCAGAAGTTGGAAACACCATCGGCTTCAGAAACAGTCAAGCGCTCTCGCGCGCTCAAAAACGTGTGCTATTTGGTTGATGTTGATGAAAATACATGTACTACTTGCTAAAGGCGGTATAAAATCATAAACACGGACAGGCCTGGATATAATGTTTGCAGTGTGCGGTGGCTAGGTGTTTTATGAACGTGGTGGAAGAACATTTTACTCTAGACCAACGGTTCCCAACCGGTGTGCCCCGGCACCCTAGGGTGCCGTGTGATTGACTAAGGGGTGCCGCGAGATATTGATATAAACAAAAAAAAATACCTTCTATTGAAGCCTTAAGTCTTGTAAGGTCTTGAAATAAAATAAGTCAAATCAATTACTCTCATGCACGGCAGATGGTGATAGTGGTCGATTCATTTCAATAATTCAGTTATACTAGTATCTCACAGATGGCATTGGCATTACAGCTAGACCCTGCCGAACATTCCCGAGACTACTCGCTTCCTCACGAACATTCCCGAGACTTCGACAGATGAATATATAAAAGTGTACGCCGCTTGGTGCTTTCAGTTGTCTTCCTCGCGTTGATTCACAGTGTTTAGCTATGGATAAGTTCATTGTTAAACGTAAACGCCAGGGCAGTGAAAGTGAACAGTCGGCTCCTACTGCTTGCTTTAAGAAGCCAAATCTTACAATTTCTCCCGGACCGTCGAATTCACCACATAAAGAAGACAAACGAAAGAAAAGAACATACCAGGACAGTTACTTAGCGTATGGATTTAAGTGAAATAACAACGAGGAAAACCCTAACCCTGTGTGTTTAGTTTGTGGCGAAACACTTAGCAACGAGGCCATGATACCTAGCAAACTGAAGCGGCATCTTACAACAAAGCATCCTAGTGTGTCACAGAAAAGTGTAATGTATTTTTCACATATATTAGAAGGGGAGAAGAAAACAGCGGTAAAGAGAATGACCATAGGTGATACTGCTCTTGAAGCCTCATTTAAAGTAGTAGAACTGATAGCTAAAAAAAAGAAACCTCATACTCTTGGAGAGGAAATCATTGGCCCTGCATGTCAAGTTATAGTTTCAACAATACTTGGCGAAGGAGCAGCTAATCAAATTTCGAAAGTTCCTCTGTCCAACAACACAATCAGCCGCAGGATATCTGAAATGTCATGCAATATCAACGAACAAGTAACGGAGAAAATAAAAACTTATAGAACATTTGCTTTGCAAGTAGATGAGAGTCTCGATATTGGTGACAAACCGCAACTCCTTGGTTTTATCAGATATATTGATGAAAAAGATATTAGTGAACAGTTTCTGTTCTGTAGACCGCTGGAGACTACAACCACAGGCCATGATATTTTCGTTTCTATTAATTCCTATCTCAATGACCATGATCTTTCATGGAAAGACTGTTGTGGTATATGTACAGATGGTGCACCATCTATGTCTAGGAAAACTAAAGGTTTTACTGCCAGAGCTCTCAATGAAAATCCATCCATTATTATAACTCACTGTTTTCTGCATAGAGAGGCATTAGTCGTGAAAGCGTGTAATGAAGATTTTGCTGAAGTGTTTAACCAAGTTGTGAAAATGGTGAACTATATGAAGTCTCGACCTTTAAAGTGCTGAATTTTTGAACAGTTATGTCGCGCAACGGATGCAGCTCATACCTCTTTGTTACTTCACACAGAAGTAAGGTGGTTGTAGCGGGGTCGTGTATTGAACCAGTTTCTCGAACTTAAAGAACAGCTAAAAACTTTTTTAAGGATGAAGATCAAGACACATTTCATGAGCTCTTACTAAGTGATTCTTGGTGTTTTGAACTGTCGTATCTGGCAGATATTTTTCATAAGCTGAATGAACTGAATGTTTCGATGCAGGGTCGACATGAAACAATAACGTCCTCAACCTTTAAAATGGAAGGTTTTAAAAGAAAACTTAGTTCTTGGAAGTCTGCAGTTCAAAAAGGAGATTTGTCGAACTTTCCATCTCTTCTTAATGTGGCAGGAGATAAAGATCTGGGTAAACTGAAAGACCGCATTTGTGATTACTTATAAGATTGCAAGATGCAATTGATGCGTACTTTCCAACTATTTCCACTACGAATCTCGACTGGGTTGTCTCACCATTTGATTTCGTAGATAGTGCAGAGGAAATAGATTTCACTACTTGCGAACGAGATGAATTTATTGATCTTTGCGCTGATTCCACACTCAAAGGTAAGTTCACCAAGAGTGAGGCGTCGATGGCTAGTTTCTGGCTTCAACGGAGAGAGGAGTACCCTAACCTAATGAAGAAAGCAATTAACGCACTTTTGCCCTTTTCAACATCCTATCTATGCGAGCAAGCCTTCTCTGCTATGGTGACAATAAAATGCAAAGCAAGAAATAGACTGAATAACCTTGAGGATGATTTGCGTGTTTCACTGTCAACTGTAAGATATCTGTGCTCTAAGCATCAACCACAAGTTTCACATTAATCATTAATCGAACAAAATTTATTGATGTATTTTTACTCAGTGATTGTAGTAAAGTTACTGTATTATGTTATGGTGTACGTTATTATTATTATTATTATTATTATATAATATTTCAATAAATTAACATATTAAGCTTAATTTTCTTTTAATTCAAGGAAGGGTGCCCCTGGTGTTAAATGTTATTCCCAAGGGTGCCGTGAACTTCAAAAGGTTAGGAAACACTGCTCTAGACATTAAGCAAACTGTGCGGCAATCCATTCCAACAAAATAGCTGATCCCTCCAACAACTTCGTATTCCAGTTATGTGTCCGGCGTAATGTGGTTCTGCGTAACAAAGTATTTTATTTCCTAAATTTTGCGGCATGAGATTATTTTCAGATTTAGGATCGGAAACTCTTCTTGTGGAATAATAAGTTAACTTTTATTGTATTTATCAAACTTTTAATGCCGTAATTGACAATAACAAATATACATTTTAATCACCTTCACTCATTTTAAATGACATTTTATGCCCAATTACTACTTTTATCAATGCTCGTTGCTTTTCACAACCGAAGTATGGCTTTATGTAATAACGTCTCTCCAAACTACTACAAATCAACATTTCTCAATTTTTTTTTTCTTCTGTTGCTATGAGAAAACAATGAAGTCTCCTCCTTACTTTTTACATTTGTAGCCATTTTGCTAATTCAAATATTTAAATTCTATTTTAATTACTTACATACACATTATTGCTTCTTCCATAATAAAAAATACACGAAAATAACCCTTATTAATTACAATTAGACTTTGTTCAACATTTCTTGTATTTATCTTTGATTTTGTGGCTTGCAACGAAACAAAATTTAATATATTTACATTCTCACATAAATACAACAAAATGGTATATTTATGGCTACAAATATATTTATATTCCCTTTAGCTTATTTAATTCGCTTGAGGTTTACTCTGAGCTTTACAATTATTTCTGTTACAAATTGCTCCCAATTTACCTGCAAATTTTTGAACACACACACGTATAATATAAATTACAAAATAAAACTATTTTTACAAAGAAGTAATGTGAACAATGTGTGAATGTAACAACTCCCGCGAATAATTCTGTTTTCTACATAATCAAATTACAATAATAAATACAATATTTACATACAATAATTATTTTTATATGTTTTGTTTCCCAAAAAGCGGTGCAAAATTTAAGGTAATAGTCATAATATTTTAAATATTCAATTAATAGCATTTATACAACTGTTCATATAACTTATTGCATACAACATTACGTCTAAGCAATTTCAGCTATGCTTAGATGCAATGTATATATTTATTTATTTTTGTGCATTTTCTTTTAGTTTGCATGCTATGCCTTGTTATAATTATAATATATAATAATTCTTTCTATAGCATGGTAATATGAGTTTTTATAGGCTTTAAAGTGTAAATGTGCTTTATGTATAAGCTAATTATTCTTCTTCTTCTTCTTCTTCTTCCAACCGTCGGAATGCGCGTAAACCTCCCATAATTGTCACCCACTAGGTCATGTGTATGGCTTCCGGTTGTTTGTTTATCAGGTAGGGAGCTGCATACAAAAGTTCCATTTTGTACGCTTTCTTTCTAGGTGCATCGGATATATTTCTTTTCCAAATCACTTTTTCTTGGAATTGAGAATTCCATTTTCTTTTTCTCCTTTGTGTTTTTTATTTACTCTTTTCGAGCTGACTAAAATGCCAATTCACATTTCTCTCGTCTTCCGTTGACTCTGCGATTGTTGGCGGCAGTTTTTTGATATCGACATTATTGCAGCTGGTGTAAAGTGTTGTATCTTTTAGCAGTGTTGAACCATCCGCGATAATTTCATATTACCCTGAAGATTAACATTACATATTCTAAGGATCTTTCAGTTGGATTTCCGCTCGGACAGTAGGCTGAAGAACTTGTGAAGTTTTCTGTTATTTTCCTTCAGAGTTTTGGTGAATACTTTGCTTGTGAATACTGTGGCATTGTCCGATAGGATAGCGTCCAATTTAGCATATTTTGGTATGTAATCAACTATAATTTTCTTTAGCAGGTTTTACTTTTTATATCTCTTACAGGGTAGATTTTAATTTAATATAATTACTTGTTTCTCGAATAAAAATAATAGGACTAGAGGTGTGTTATAAATGAATTAAAAAAAAAAACCTAAAGGGGTGTGAAAGTATACAATAAGTAGCAGTGTTCAACTTGCGAACAAATGTTAAATGATCAACGGTGTTCGTGCTTAATTTCTGTGTAATTACCATCCAAGCAGCTCAATTTTCTGTGAATCTGCTCTCTCACTCGCTCACTCACGTACTTTCTCGCTCGAGTAAA